>JAVYIG010000410.1:0-608684 GCA_035222895.1 Strongylocentrotus droebachiensis | reverse complement strand
GTGAGAGGGGGGGGGGGGGGCTAAATTCAGACAAGAAATTAGATTCGAGAACGGAACAACGAATCGTCTCCTTTCTCTAATAATTTCATGAAACGTCAAAGCTCTCGCGCGAGAGTGGGGGGGGGGGGGGGGGTGATTCAGACAAGAATTTAGAGTCGAGAACGGTACAACGGATCGTCTTCTTTCTCTAATAATTTAATGAAGCATCAAAGCTTTCACGCTTCGCAAGAGGGGGGGGGGGCTGAATTTAGACGAGGATTAAGAGTCGAGAACGGAACAACGAATTGTCTCCTTTCTCTAATAATTTAATGATACGTCAAAGCATCCGCATTTCGCAAGAGAGTGGGGGGGGGGGGTGTAATTCAGACAAGAAATTAGATTCGAGAACGGAACAACGAATCGTCTCCTTTCTCTAATAATTTCATGAAACGTCAAAGCTTTCGCGCGTGAGAGGGGGGGGGGGGGTAAATTCAGACAAGAAATTAGATTCGAGAACGGTACAACGAATCGTCTCCTTTCTCTAATAATTTAATGAAGCATCAAATCTTTCACGCTGCGCAAGAGAGAGAGGGGGGGGGGCTGAATTTAGACGAGGATTAAGAGTCGAGAACGGAACAACGAATTGTTTCTTTATGTAATGATTAAATGAAACGTCAAAGCTTCCGCGCTTTGCATGTGAGAGGGGGGGGGGGGGGCTAAATTCAGACAAGAAATTAGATTCGAGAACGGAACAACGAATCGTCTCCTTTCTCTAATAATTTCATGAAACGTCAAAGCTCTCGCGCGAGAGTGGGGGGGGGGGGGGGGGTGATTCAGACAAGAATTTAGAGTCGAGAACGGTACAACGGATCGTCTTCTTTCTCTAATAATTTAATGAAGCATCAAAGCTTTCACGCTTCGCAAGAGGGGGGGGGGGCTGAATTTAGACGAGGATTAAGAGTCGAGAACGGAACAACGAATTGTCTCCTTTCTCTAATAATTTAATGATACGTCAAAGCATCCGCATTTCGCAAGAGAGTGGGGGGGGGGGGTGTAATTCAGACAAGAATTTAGAGTCGAGAACGGTGGTAGAAGCAGGCCCGTAGCCACGGGGGGGGGGGGGGGGGGGGCACGTGCCCCCCCCCCCCCCCCCAAAAAAAAAAAAAAAAAAAAAAAACACCATCAAACTCTGGCTACGGCCCTGGGTAGAAGGAAGAAACACAGGATAGCGCAAGGAAAGAGAGGAAGAGGAAATGATAGAATGATAACAACAAATAATAACATAGGAGATATGATAGAAAACAAAAATAGAAAATTATTAAGAATAGATAATGGAAAGATGGACAAAACATGAAAGATAGAAAAACAAAGAATAACATAAGGAAAGACAGAAAGAGAAGGTAGAAGGAGGAAGCAAAGGATAGTGCAGGGAAAGATAGGAAGAGGAAATAATGGAATAATAAAAACAAACAATAACATAAGGGAAGGTGATTGAAGGTAGAAACATAACATAACATTGAGACAGAAAGAGAAAACCCTACGCCTATATTCTGCTTAGGTTGGTTTATTAAACAAAAATGAGAAGAACACAGCGAAGGTCTAGGAACTAGACTACTCCGATTCAACAACATAAACATTGCCCAGACACGCAGCTCAGAAATTGTCACACAACCTTTGCCGAGTAGTTTGATTCTGATGCCAGCCTGAGCGCACGTAGTGCTCTTACGCATACAGTTTTCTAATGAGACCGTGCGTGCTACAACGAGAGATTTATGTACACGTAATGCCTCGTTGTAGCAAGGAACGATTTGCTCGGGTCCTCGACCGGATCTCTATGCGACAATCTGCGCTCGAGCGGAGCGGCTGAGCATGCTGGGATATGAGCGTCGCCTGATCTGAGCGTACGATGTAACGATCTCATATTTACCTCCGCTTTTGCTGGTTCATTTTTTCCCGTTCAAAATTGCATTTCAGGTAGCAGTTCATTTCTGAATTTCTGGTAATAAAATCGAATTCTAAATAAAACATTAAATCAAAAGGACAATTGCACTAATATGCGCAGTCAGACAAGCTGGTCAGTCGCGCTAAGAGGGCTTAATCCGATGCAGCTGATAAACAGCCAGTCAAAACATGATTGACAGCTCTCTCCGCGAGAAGAAGAGGGGAAAAGTTTCCTGATGCGAGTCAAATCTGAAATCTTTTAGTGTGTTTTAATATCATATCTCCGGCATTACTAGCCCGATTTTTGTGCTTTGAAGTTTTTTTGGGTATAATTATCCATAAGAACAAATTTTGGGGGAAAAAAACACAGGTTTTTGTAACCTTGGGATTTTTTTTCTTCACATTTTCTCTTCAGCCAAACTCTGTTGACGGGTCTTATTAGCGCGTCATTGGCAATGGATTAGGAAAGTGATAAGAACGGGAGGTCCTTCTCCAGGCTCGTTTGCAAACTCTATGAGACAATACCCGAGTAAAGGGCCCTCAAGTGGGAATCGCTACAACGAGGAATTTTCGTAATGAAAAACCCTTGCAGTATTTACATTCCTTACATTGAAAAAACAATGTTGTTGTTTTTTTTGCATATTTTTGCATATAAAAAGTGGCTACATTATTTTCTGTACATTTGCATAATTAATCATCAGAGTTAGTTGCATACTGTTAAGAAAGCTTGTGCAAGGCATGTCATATATAACATGCAAATAAGGTTATATTACAAATATGTATCAATCACAATTGATAAAATAGGTGGACCAGAGTAAAAGCTTAAGTCACACTTCAAGAAAGAAAGACATACTCTTCTGGGATTGGGTAACTTTGCCTCAGATCCTGGATTTAGCTCATGCTGCAATCATAATTATAAACCTTTAGGTCATACATGAATCCCATGACTTTTACAAGCCAATCGCCTGTCTGATAATCAAGATATCTATGATTGGAGTTCGAAATTTTAGAATTTGTTTTCTTACGGTTATTATAACACTACAGTCTATTGGGGAAATGAGTATGGTAAAACTGGTCACTCAAAGATTTTTACTTTTTTGAGGCACTTCATGATCATTTTAAAGCGTAATTTTTTTGTGGGGGCTTCAATATTACACCTTATCACAGCACTGATGACATGTAGGGCCGTGTATCTCAGATTTAACATTGTTATAGAAACGATGCCTTTAAAATGAATTTAGAAGAAAACAAATAGTATGGCATACTTTTTCGTTGAACTATTATATAATATATCTCTTGTGTCATGAAATTCAGGGAAACTTACACGTATAATAAACCCTACCAGAATTTAAAAAAAAACACACAAACAAACGAACAAAGAAAAACTAGACTGGGCATGATGCTCATCCTTGCGGCTAAGGCCCCATAGGTTCTTTAGCTATAATTAAAAAGTCACCGTCTCTCAGCCATGAATTGCCTCTGTAGATTTGACACTCCACCTCTGCCAAATTTCGCCAGAAAGTAAGTACACTTCATATGAATGGTACTCGATAATCCTTCATGAAAAGTTTCTTCAGGTACAAGGTGATCCGGGAGAAATCAGTTGTCCTTTTCACATCAATTCAGCACTTTTAATTTGTGGGTGGGTGTGGATTTAGACACCAGTAGTTTCTGCCTCTTCTTGAACCTCATCTTGAGGAGGCAGCGAAAGGATGACTGGTGGGTTTAGGTCTATAAGATCTGAGGGTGTGCTTCCCTCACCAGTATTTGAGACTTGAGAATTATTTGATGTGATTTGAGGTGAAGGCCCACCTTGATTCCTGCTGGCAGAAGACTGAGAACGCACAGTAGAACGATCAGAAGTATTTGAAGATGGTAACTTGTTGCATCCGATACGGTTGAGAAGTCCTGAAAACTTGTCCTGTAAATCTTTCTGTACTCTCGGAAGTATAAAGATTTTTGCAGTTATAAACAAACTTATAATGAACACTAGAACAAGAACAACGATCTGAGCGATATCCATTTTGTTGGAGGTATCCAGCCTGTTGTTTTGAGTGTCCAGCCTGTTGTTTTGAGTGTCCAGCTTTGTTTTCATATCTTCCAGCCCTTCATGCATCTCACTCAATTGATCACTGTACTTCACAGCTCTCTCAATGGACCCTTCTGTAATATTGTTTGCTAGTTGTGATAACAAGTGTATCAAATGAATGTTCATTTTCTTTCGCTCTGCCGTATCTGACGCCGAAGAGTTCATAAATAGTACTGTCAACTGAACTAACTGTTTTGTAATGTTATGTAGATATTGCTCTGTTGTATCCTTTATACTTGGAGGGTTAGTGATGCAGTTGTCGCTGTGAACATCAAACCATATAAAATCTTCAGATATGAACTTCTCTCCTCCAATTTCAATCTCAATTTGACAATAGAACTCATCTTTGAATTTTATCTCAGAGTTCCATAACTCGTAGGTCATGGTGTTTCCTTGGAAGGAGATTTTATTTGTCCATCGGTCGATGTGTTCGTCTCCATTATGGAACGGACCTGATAGAACTGGCCCCTTTGAAAATTGGGAGCCCTGCCACAAAATAGAGACGTTTTGAGGGATAATGTTTGGATCAACTATCAATGTCATGTTTGCATAGGCACGATCTCCAGGACACACTTTAGTCTCTCCATATCGCAGTACACAAGGCATTGATTCCGTTTGGCTGCATAACATCATTTTTGTAGCAGTACATGCCCCAAATATCATCATACAAACCAGTCCTACAATGACAACAATATTACTGCCACAAGATGATCTTTTGAATGTTGCAGCATTCCAAATATCATAAAAGGGATCCATGATTGTTATCTAAAAAGTGAATTTCTCACCCAACGATAATGCCCTGCAGCCGTGAAGATCATGTATACGTGGCATTTTTTTTATTTGCCCGTAGGTGGCGGTATTTGTATGGAGGGGGTCTAAATAACTCTGAACCAATTCAGCTTTGAAACATCAAATACACAATATTCAATTAACAATAATAGATGTAATATAATTGATTTATAAAAATTGTGACAACTTAATTACAACAACAACAACAAAATACATATACATAATTGAAAACTTAAAAATATGGAGGTAAATCAAAGAATCAAGATAAATGCAGAGGTCAACTATCATAAGCATAATGCTTAAGTCAATGATAATAACAATGATAATAAGAATAATAATGGTGATGACGATGATGATGATAGTAATGATAATAATGGTAATAGTTATAATAATGATGATCATGATTATGACCATGATGACAATATGTCTTTTTTACCCATTGTAGCTCCAACAATACTGTTCTCCCTGAGGGCCCTGCAATTGTATTATTACCTCGGCTAAAGCCGAACTACCATGATAAGGTGCTCAAGCATGAAGGGAATTTCTTCCTATCCCATTTAATACACCTGGGTGGAATGTGACAAATGTAGATTAATGTCTTAGTGCCCCAGCGGGACTCGAACTGTGAACCATGTGATTCACAGTCCAGTGACATATCCACAAGACCAAGACACCTCTACAGTATATTATCCACTGTTTCTTTTTGAAATAAAATGAAAGTCTATATTCATTTTGTTTCATGATATGATAAAAGTAATTTTTGGTATAGAATTATCCTTTTTTTTTAATTCAGTTAAAGGACCAGTCAATAAAAATGAAAGCATTGATTAACTTTGAAATCAAAGAATTCAAGCACAAAAAAAGAAAACCATTATTAAAGAATGAAAATGAGGATCTTAATTTTATTCACACACAAACACCTACTTGCAAGCTACTCTCAATTTTTTTTTAGACCATTCTTCTGCAAAGAAAAATGTTTTCATAGATGTATCTGTATCTCTTATTCATTAGAAACATATTGTTACTTGTGGATACTTTCATAAACATCAAACAATCATGTTTTTGTTGATTTTGGTGTACAAGATATTAAAGAGATTATGTTATATGAAACCAAGGAGTTGCAAATTTCCTTTTGATTGATCATATTTAAAGATATTTGATATCAGAATTTATTTTTTGAAACAAACCAGGGCCCTGTTGCATAAACCTACCACAAATGGTAACTTTGACATCAATATTAACTACCATGGCAACATCACTCACTAACAACAGCCAATCAAATCAAGGTTTCCATTAAAGGGATCGTTTAACAATGTTAAATCTGAGATTCACAGCCCTACGTGTTATCAGTGTCTGTGATATGGTGTAATATGGAAACCCTAAAAAAAATTGCGCTTCAAAATGATCAAGAAGTGCCTCAAAAAAGTGTAACAAAATTTGAGTGACCGGTTTTACCATACTCGTTTTCCCCAATAGACTGTAGTGTTATGAAAACCGTTTGGCAAACTGTTTTCAAAATTTGTAATTCCAATCATAAATATCTTGATAATCAGACAGGTGATCGTCTTGTAAAAGTCATGGGGTTCCTGACTAACCTAAAGGTTTATAATTATCATAGCAGCATGAGCTAAATCCAGAATTCTGTTTCAGAATCTGAGACAAAGTTACCGGATCCCTTTAATGGCAAAGTCACCATCGATGATAAGTTTTATGCAGCGGGTTCAGTAATACTTTGGGCAATCTGTTTTGAAATTGTGATGTAACAACAATCATTTTCTCATCAGTCATTAATTACAAAATGAATTAATGTGTTATTTTGGGATAAATGAGTATTTTATTTCTTGAATAAAGTAATTAAAACATTTGTATGTGTGTGATTTTTTAAAATATCTTTAACGATAACATATGCAATGTACATGCATTATTAATACAATATTTTATAAAGCAGGAGAACTTTGATATGTATTGTACATTTACTTGTCTATACATGATTTTATTCTTATCCCAAACAATGCACAGTAAAGTTATCTTGGAAAATATTGATGTCACAAACAAAAAGGCAGAAAAATATCCTAGAAAGTGACCTGTAAACATACATGTAGCCAGGCGCGTACGCAGGGGGGGGGGGTTGGGGGGTTAAAGCCCCCCCCCCCCTTTTAAAAATTATGCCAATGGTTAACCTAAAAAAGTGTCAAATTTCCAACTGAGTCTTATTCAGCGGCTGGCTGAGTCATTGCGAAATTATTGGCCCGATTTCAAAATGTTAAAACCCCCCCCCTTGAAAAAATTCTGCGTACGCCACTGCATGTAGCTATATAAACTTAGAGCCTTATGAATAGGCATTGTAATAATACTTAATAATAATAATACAATTAATACAATTGTTTATTCTGATTTTATTCAAATGAAGACAACTTGAATGTACAATATAGAAACTATAGATTTAATCCTTTTAAAGTAGAAGGTTTGCTGAAACATGGTCAATTGATAATTGCTAAATTCTTAACCATTTCATTTTCTTCGATTTTATTTTTGAATAGGAATCATTGATATTTTTAAAGATAAGGCATCATTTTTTTTTGAGGGGGGGGGGGGTAAGTTGAGTACTTTGATATTGTGTCTGATCAAGAAATTTGATGTATGATGCCTAGGGTGGGAGCTGGAAGTATTTGAAAAGCATGATTTGCACAGTGGTTGCTCTGTTTTATCTTCTTTTTTTTGGGGGGGGGAGGATTGTAAAGAAATAGATTATTACAGGGTGTGAGAAAGATGTCTACTCAATTATCTTTGGGCAAGAAAAATTGCAATCGATGTAAAATATCACTGTATTGATACATTAACTTTCCTTTTTGTAGAACCTGTTTATTCTAATCACCAGGCCTGATAAAAACCCGATTTAAATCGGTTTCCCGATTTTTTTTATTTTTCCCGATTTTTTTTTTCTTCCCGATTTAGAGTCTATAAAAAAAAAAAAATCCAGATTTTTTTTTTTTTTTTTTTACCATTTTTTTTTTCTTCTTCCATATTTTATCCTGATTTTCCCGATTTCCCTCTTATTTTCTCTATTCTTCCCTATTTTGCCCCATTTTTTTCCCAATTTTCTTACTCGAAAGGGGGGATTGTTGTTAGATGCCATTTTTTCTCCGCGAATCCTCTTTTTTTTTTTTTACTCAAGGGGGACGTGGTTGAGGGGAAAACAAATAACCTATTTTTTTTTTTAGTGCTCACTATCACCCCTGAATCACTGTTATCACTATGATTGTCATTAAGTTCAATGGGATATCTGGAGCAGAGAATGAATTTTAAAAACATGAGATCTTTGACAAGTCATTCCATATTGGTCATCTCAATTTTACATTGCATGCTGCTCATCATCTGTGGATGGACGTCCATTGGTATACTTCTGTATCGCATCTGGGATCTTAGGGTGCTCGTCTGACGGATTGAGATTAAGAAATGACTCTGTATCTTCCTGGAGAAGTGGTTTTGCTTCCTTGTTAGGGAAGGTCTCGTCTTGATTCATGATGGCAAGGCTGGTAGAAGACTGAGAACACACTGTAGAATGATCAAAAGGAATGAGATTGGTCAATGTCTCTGTGTCTTCCTGGAGAAGTTGTTTCGCTTCCTTGTTAGAGGAGGGCCCATCTCGATTCCTGCTGGCAAGGCTGGAAGAAGACTGAGAACGCGCTGTAGAGTGATCAGATGTACCTGAAGATGATAAATTGTTACATCCGATATGGTCGAGAAGTCCTGAAAACTTGTTCTGTAAACCTTTCTGTACTTTTAGAGGTACACAGATTTTTACAGTTATAATGAACAGTAGAACAAGAACAGTGACCTCCATTTTGCTGGAGGTATCCAGCCTATTGTTTTGAGTCGGGCTGTTTTGAGTGTCCAGCTTTGTTTTTACATTTTCCAGTCCTTCAAGCATCTTGCTGAATTGATCACTGCAGTTCACAGCTTTCTGAATGGATCCCTTCATATTTCTTGATAGTTGTGATAACAAGTGATGTAACTGAGAGTTCATTTTCTTTAGTTCTGCTATTTCAGAAGCCAAAGCATTAATCGAAGCACTCATGTTGTTCAGTTGATCCTCATTGTGTGCTAGATCTAGCAGTGATGTGTCCTTGTCAGTTGCGGAAGGTTTTGTAGTTGGAGGGATGCAGTCGTCAGCAACAAACCATTGAAAGGGATGCGACTGGAACTTCTGCCCTCCAATGTCCAGTTCCAAGTGACATACAAACTCATCCCTGTATTGGATCTCCGCATTCTTAACCTCGTATATCATGGTATCATTGTCAAATATGATTCTAATCTTCCAACGTTCAACACGCTCATCTCCATCATGGTCCTGTCCATCTACGAGTGACCCGCGTGAAAATTCATGATCTCGAACTAGAACTTTGACATGTGTCAGTGTTAGGTCGCTCATGATGACTTGAGGCAGTCTTAATGTGATGTTTGCAGAGGCACTTTGTCCAACACAGACCTCTTGCTTCTCGGTGTTTCCTAACATACAAGGCAGTAATGTTTCTTGTGGGCAATCACCGATTAGCATCAATGGTAGGGTACTGCCACCCAGTAACGTCACAGATATTACAAGTCCAACGAGAACTACAAGAACGTTTCTGGAGATCATGATTTCCTGGGTTTATTTGCAGTATTGAAGTTAAAAAACAGGAAAATTTACTTTGCTCTTTCACAATACTTGACACTAACAAACAGATACAGTACCTGTACCACAATGTCACCACCTTTGCATTGCACACACTTTAATGCTTGATGTTGTTTGACGATTCTTTCTTTCCTATATTGTCTTCTTTGTAAAACGAGATTAAAAATGTGAACTAGATTGAAAACAAGGCATCCACTCTTCAGATATCTGCAGCGTAATATACTATCAAATGATAGCAGGTGCCTAGTCACAGATCACTTTTGCCCTGTTTCTAATAATACATAAACCGTCATTGAGGCATTATATTAATCTTCTAAAATAATTTCCGGGACTTTTAATACCAAACTGCGATTGCCCAATAGGGGTATTCACATGCAGCATAAGGATTGCGAGCTTTGAGGGTTATTCTTTACAAATATTTGCATAGACCTATATCTTGAAGTTACAAAGGGCATGGTTCAAACAGTGTTTCTTATTCTATATGATAAACATACATGAATTGTTTCTTGGTTAGTAATCATTATAATCAATATATCTGGCCTATTGCTAAAACATGAATGAAATTGTAACATGATTAAACAAATAATCTATTGGTCATTAGTTGCCGAAAGAAAATAAAAATCACAAAATTGATGTAGGCCTACATTGTCATAAGTTGCTTAACAAATTATGATAAATGTCATTTTCTGTGAACACGTATAAAGTAATCATGAATATGCATGAGATAGATTTAGCTGTTGGTTTCTATTGGTTTCTATTGGACCTATTGGTTTCTATTGGTCCCATTGGGTTCTATTGGTCTCATTGGTTTTCTATTGGTCATATCGGTCCTATTGGTCCTATTGGTTCTATCGGTTCTATTGGTTTCTATTGGTCTTATTGGTTTATATTAGTCCTATTGGTTTCTATTGGTCCTATTGGTCCTATTGGTTTCTATTGGTCTTATTGGTTTCTATTGGTCCTATTGGTTTCTATTTCTATTGGTTTCTATGGGTGCTATTGGTTTCTATTGGTTTCTGATGGTTTGAATGGTCTCTATTGGATTCAATTCTATGGGTCCAACAGAAACCAATAGACTCCAACAGAAACCATTAGAGACCAATAGAATTTTTCTAATGGTCTCTATTGGTCTCTATGGGATTTTGGACCTGGGTTTAATGAATATGTTTCTTGAAAGTTTGATTGCCTATTATTATCAGACTTTGAGATGGTTGCTTTTTGTTTTTATTGTTTTACTTCGACTGCCAAGAAAGCATGTATATGATTGTAAGTATTAGCAACCAGGAGACCAAGGGCTTGAAGTCTTCACCAAAGGACTTGGTAGGCTAATGAGGATTAATGCCTTAATACCAAAGGGCACAAGCGCATTGACTTGGTTTTGAACCAGGGACCTCTCGGTTTATACCAGACCATGCACTGCTCTGAGATATATGCATATATATCAATTCGATCTTGCTCCTCTTCAAAAGTATGACATACAATGGGTCTTTAAACACCTGTTAGTGATACCGATTCAAATCTATGATAGGATCTCTTCCTTTGTAATTAAAAAGATTCCATAACAATATTTGGCAATATAAAATTATATCCCCATGCACACTAAAAACATTACTCCATACAATTATTATTAGAAATTTGAATTTTAAAAAAAAGAGGGTAACAGATTTACTGAAAATTTTGCATGCGCTATATTGAATGATAATAATGTCAATGTGATATGTAGTTGTAATTATTTTGCCAGTATCCAGTAATATTGATGATCAGCAATTCAGTTTTATTGTTGACATAATTTCTCTTTTCTCATATTATTGCAGGTGCGATTTTTCATTCTTGATGAAGCAGTGAGTATCTTAAATATTTCCCAATCAACTCATGAAAATTTGTTTGTTTTTATTTTGTTGCCATTAGCCCCAAATGACACTAATTTAAGTTTGATATGTCTACCTACAACAGTAAAACATCTCCTTTGAACATCAGTTAGATCGGATCTAACTAATAACACTTTGTGTGCACCATAATGATAATTGTTCAACTTCGTTATCTTTAGGTCTCAACAAAGCTCATTGTTTGTCAAATTAAAAAAAATAAAAGTCATGACACATTCGTGTATAAAAACATGAAATTGTAATCAGTTATGATAAATCAGGAATAATAGATATTACCAGTGATGGAGAATCATTTGAAGTTGAACAATTTTATGGATAATCTGTATTGAAACTAAGTTTGAGCTCTGGAATGGGAATCATATTTTGAGAGAAATTGCTATGATTTATTCTAGATTGTTTATCCAGCAGTAGATTGGTGGTTTGAATTACCGGTAGTGATAAAAACCACAGCTCCCATTTGCACATAGTGACCTGTGTTTAAGAAGCACATGGTGTCGGGCTTACTTACCCAGATTTTCTTATCTTTCTATGCTCATTACTCAGCCACTATACATTTTCTACCAAATTGGTTGGCACAGTCATTTATTTGTAATCTTGAACATTCAGTGTAAGTTAAGTTGGATTCTGTGAGAATATCAGAACTCAAGTTTATCTTTAATTTGTTAATATTTTTATCTTGGTAGGATGGCCTCCTGTCTGCCGGCTATGGAGCTCAGATAACACGTATGTGGGAACAGATTCCTAAGATCACAAATGATGGAAAGAGACTACAGGTATAGAACTTACAAATGGACCTTGTGCCTTGTGCACTCCACAGAGTGGATTTGTCGCTGAATATATCTTACATTTATTATTATTTTTATTATTATTATTACCTTGAACTTTTATTACCAGGACATGTGATTATGAAAACATTTTTTATTCTTTCTCTCTCTCTCTCTCTCTCTCTCTCTCTTTATGGACCAATCCATGATTTTGAAAGGACATGTACATACCTCTTTCACATTTTGTAGACCCTCTATGTAGGTCATATTGCATCAGTATGTATTTGCGGGTAATAGATGAAGCATAAACTAAAAGAAAATTGTTGATATAATATATCCAAGACACAGAAGAGATATAGAAATAGAAATAGATAGCTATAGCAGATCTGCATTATAAATTATATGTCAATTATTCAATCAAACTAGCAATCATTTTGTAGAAGCATGTTGCTCTGTTCTGATTTTGTTTTCAATATCACAGAATATGGTTAAGTATGTAGTAGCAGCATTAACTACTTTACATGTTGATGATATGTAGATGGGGAGTGAAATAGAAAAAGATGGAGATAGGTAAAACAAAATGTCTAAAAAATAGGGGAGGTTTAGAATGATAAGTTAAAAAAAAACTTTTATCAAATTTGTTACATTTTTTTCCTTTCAGATGGTAGTATGTTCAGCAACTCTTCACTCCTTTGATGTCAAGAAACTTGCGGTATGCTTTCTTCTTAATCGTTGCTTCTTTGAAATATACTTTATAAATGTGCATATTTATAATATTAATGTGTGCAATGGAGGGTGTTATATTCCCATTTCTATTTAGGTTCATATCGAAGTGGTTAAATTTCAAATAAAATGAATATGGGAATTTTAAGTTAAAGTGATATGGGTATAAAATGCAATAGCATGAAGAAGTATTGTTATAATGTGCATTATTAGAATTGCTAAAGAAAAGTCAACATTTGAACATAATACTATGGCACAGTAACTAATTTTTCACTAGACCGTAGATATTTAAAAAATGAAAAAAATTGGAGATCAACAAATTTGGATATATTTAGGACAAACATTAAACTGACTTCACAGTTTTTAATTATTCTTCACTCTCAATGTTCGAACATGATATTTGTGTGAATCAAATCTTGCATGATGGAATTCATACAAGACTGATACAATATGGTAAACTGACATTTCTACAATACCTTCCCCACAAACGAGGAGAGGATATCTGTGAATACATATTCCTTTTATAATTTACAAGGAGAGGATATATATGCACAATTATTATGTAGTTATCTGGGATTAGAATGTTTTCTCTTTCATTTTTACAGGAGAAGATCATGCACTTCCCAATCTGGATAGATCTGAAAGGGCAGGATAGTATCCCAGAGACGGTACATCATGTGGTGAGTTCATGGTGTAGATACAAGACAATGAAAGAACAACATGTAGAAAAGAAATATTATAGTGATGGTAGAAATAGGAGCATATAAAAGAAAGGAGAGAACAAATATTGGGGGGGGGGGGGGGTAAAAGAGAGGTGTTGGATGTGAGATTATAATAATGGGGGTGGTACTGATAATGGCGGTGGTACCGTGGTGGTGGTGGTAGAATATTGATATGTGAAAAAGGTTTGGAGCAGTTGAATTACTTGTTGCAATATAGAAAAGTGTTATTTGTCGCAATGGTAATTTTAATAACCTCTGGTCATTTCGCCAGTCATTGGATTCATGTACAATCCAGCACATTCTCCACTTTCCTTGGGAACATTCCATTCAGTCGTCTGTTAAAAAGCATGCACATATGCATCATATTGGGTACCCATTTAAAACCTGGGTGGAATAATATTCAGTTTTTGTATAGCGCATATCACATTATACCGTCCCTATGCACTTCCAAAGAGCTTTGGAAATTATAGCTTTAGCTCCGGCAGCCGTTAACAGGGCACAGTGTATTTCAAGGAATAATCCTACCAGGTACCTCACCTGGGTCGAGTGTGGCAAATGTAGATTAATGTCTTGCCAAAGAACATTTGTGCCGTGGCGGGACTCGAACCAAGGAACTTGTGATCCACAGTCCGGGATCATATCAACTCGACCATGACACCTCTACGAAGAAGTTATTAGATATATCATATGGTGTTTTAGTTGCCCAATTAGAACAGAGTTGATCGTAGAATGAATTAATAAATGGAAAGTCATATATTTTGTGCCATTTCAATATTTTTATATTGCAGGTTTGTAGGGTAGACCCAAGAGAGGATACAACTTGGCAGAGGCAAAGTGAAAAAGTCAAAGTAAGTCATAAGAAAATTTAAGTTATTCATGCAAAGGAGTCAAATTAAGTAATATCAAGAATTGAATTATTTCTCATTCTGTGTTAGACCTGTGACTTAGTTTGTGACGTAGTACAAGTATTTCTCATCTTTGTGGTGAATTTGGCTTTGAGCAAATTTGACTCTGTGCCTAGATACATTATTCATGAGTGGGAAAGAGAACTCATCTTGGACTTTAACAAACAACAAGACATGTACTGCCTATTATCATGCTGACAGGAATATAAATTTTTGACAGGAATATTAAAGGTAAAGACCAGTATTGGCAACGCCCCAATTTCAAAAAATTAAATGGAAGCTCTCATTACCAATCATGTGAAAGAATATGTTTTGACTAATACATGATGATACAAAATTTGCCGGGAAACCGCCTACTAATTCATATATTTGGTAAATTTATTTCTCTCATGGTCTGGTGAGAGGGATAGGGTAGTCCCATATACATCTTTCTGTGTATAGTGCTTGTAACTTTACGAAGAATGGGCCAAATTTCTTATCATTTTGATGATTCCAGAACCTTGCAGATGCTAGATGATCAACCTTTTCTGATCGATTCCACAACGTTTCTTTCACAATGCAATCGCATGACCATTACTGGTCTTTACCTTTAAACAAAATCATGTGTACAAAGGTAAAGAAAATTGACAAATCTGACAGGTACATGAGCTATTTCCGACATTTGACTTACTTGGGTGTAGCTCTTCTGGAAAAGAAAGTAGCCATATAGAATTGTGGTTATATGGCTATTCATCAAGAAATTCCTTGAATACCGGTACCAGATTATTAGATCAGCTCAAGTCAGGGAAATAATAGTACGCTTTGAAACATGAAATTAAGCGCTAAATAGATTTGACTATTATCATTTTTACTTTTACTGGCAAGTTCAAGGTATTTTGTCATATATATTACTGACTGCATTTTACAATCCTATTATTCATGACTATGGCCAAAGTCTTTGTCATTTGTTTGAAAATTGATCTGCGAGGTTACCAATAGACTACTATCCATGAGCCTCAAATTGTAGGTCTCCATATTCTATCTGTTTTGAAGTGCATGATTTGGTAAGGTAATAATGTTTCTGTTCACCGCTTTCAATCCACAGACAGACGGTGTCCATTCTGGAGACCAAACCAGATGGGGCAGCCATGATAGAGGTTAGTTGATATTTAAATTGGTGATGTTAAAGGAGAAGTCCACTCTGATGTTAACCTAGTTTTAATAGTAGCAGATAAATGAGAAAAAGTAGTGAAAGTTTGAGCAATATCCAATAAAAAATAGGAAAGTTATGGATTTTTGAAGTTGTCATGAGTGTAACATAAATTGGGACATATCTTGCTAGCTCCTCTCCAATTAGCTCTGTACAGACAATTTTATTTAAGAAATAAATTATTGATAATGGATTAGATTTGTTTCATACCTGGTTTGTATGAAAACATATTTGCAATAATTATATTTAAGACTTAATTGTTCTTTCTTGCTGGTTCCACATTCGTATATATATTTGTATTTTATGTTTATCTTTCGTTATGTTATTTGTATGTTCTTTACTTATCTGTAAATATCAATGTTATAATTATGTATGTTTTTATATGATGAATGAAATGAAATGAATTGAATTGAAAAAGGGTGAATGTATGATTGAAAATTTTCTTGAGAGGAAAATATAGATTTTATTAGTTATTAAGCACGGTGAAAATTGAAGGGGACCTCGCAAGATACATCACAGAGTTGCCAATTTGTATTTGATTCATTGCACCTTCAAAATAACAATCTGATTTGTAATCACTTTTTGCTCAAACTTTCACTGACATGTACCTCTCATTGTCCTGCTACTAGTAAAACCAACGTAATATCACCATCTTCCCCTGTAAGACCTATGTATCCCTTCGTTTTGTACTCATTTTGCACAAAGACTTTAAAGATTCAACTGTTAAGAGTTGATTACACATATCCTTTCAATTTTGTAATGCTTGAAAATGATTCGTGTATTTTGATTGCGTCTATCCATACATTCTGATTCTACTAAAAAAAATTATCGCTTGCAAAAGTAATCCAATTATCTTAGATGTTCCTGGTTTCATGAATATTGTGTAACAGCAAACAACCCTTTTCCAGTTTTAGATTGCCCCATGTTGCCGACTGAACTCTAAAACTGAATATCATACGCCAATCCATGGGCCTTGTGTCTCTAAAAATGTTATACCTGAACATGCATAAGCTAATGATTGATAAGAATGTCTTTCACAAATGCATTGGCTGAATTACCCAATAAGTTGCATTCATACCTAACATTGACACAATTCGATCTGGTACTATCAAATCACCTGAAAATAGATCTCCAGATGAAGTGTGACGTTATTCCTATACTTTAAAATCTTAAATCCATAATGATAAATTTTGTTTTGTGGTTTCACTCCTAGGCCCCCGTCTTATAAAGAGTTGATATTAATCACAACTAACTATATACATAAGAGATAGGGGACTGCAAATTTCTATTGATTGATGTGGATCAATCATAACTCTTTATAAGACGGGGCCCAAAAAGTTAACATCACTGTTAAAAGAAATGCATTTAAATCTTGTGTTAAGTTAAGCCCTCAATCTATTTAAGTCCTTTTTGTGGAACAGACTTAATTTGTTTTTCTGTATGATTTTCTTGTATTTTTAGAGACCCTATCTGAAGGAGCTAAAATCCTGAAGATTGACTACTTAGTGAAGGCCATTAATGAGCATAAGATGGACCAAGCTATTCTCTTCTGCCGTACGAAGATAGATTGTGATAATTGCGAGAGATTCCTGACATCTCTAGGAGGAGGTAAGTGTCTGGGCCGGTATTCAATTCAATACTTAGCATAAGTAAGAAATTTACTAAGTAAATGGTTAAGTTAAGTAATTTACTTATCTCGTATTCAAATCGCATTTTAGACTTATACTTACGTAAGACAAAATCTAAGTAAAATACTTACTGATAAGCATTGTGACGTCACACGGTCAATCAAAAGTAATGCGCAATTGATGCATTGCAATAAATGCGCGCTGATATAATTGTGCGCAGGTTATTATACTGCGTAAGAAAACCATATGCCTGCCAATCAAGGCCTCCAAATAATTGTCTTAAGTCTGGTATGGAGTTGGCTTAGACTTAGATTTTGAATTGAATACAAAAATTGGCGAAGTATTTTATCTAAGCCAAATACTAAGTAAAAAGCTTACATTTTGTACTTAAGTATTGAATTGAATACGGGCCCAGGTGTACAACTGCTGCCTGTCCTATCACTCGAATGTCTATTGCCTAGACAACTACTATCCCATGAAATCCCCTGGACTGGTACTACTTCTGACTCCTGGACAACTACCCCAGGGGGTGTTTCACAAAGATCCTAAGTTGAACTTATCTCTAAGTTGGACTTTACAATTATGGAAAACCGTTAGCCTCTTTGAAAATATTATATAAAAGTTATTTTAAAAGGCATTAAATGGTGAATCAAATCATTCATATTTTGTATTATCAAGGAGATTTCATGTTCTTGATGTGGAAGTCATTAAAAGTCTAAAACACTTGAATTTTTGCTTTGGAATATATTTTATTTTGAGGCTACAAATAGCTCTCCATAATGTTTAAGTCCAACTTAGAGTTAAGTATCTTTGTGAAACACCCCTGGACTAATATCCCCTCAACTGCCTCCCCCTGGATAACTGCTACTCACAGTGCACTACTATCCCATGGACTACTTTCCCCTAAACTGCTACTACTTCCTGGACTACTCCCCTCTGGACTACTATTGCCCTTGACAAAATCTCCTGGACAACTACCCCTGGACTACTGCCCCGTGGATACTATCTCCTGTCTGGGCTACTATCTGTGGGGTAATGTGTAAGAGGGATAATTGTTCAAGGAGGGAGTGGGTAATTATCAGGGGTTAGTGTTGTAAAATCTTTTTGTACTCCACAAGTTTGGCATTACTTTGTTTATTCCCCTCAGCTGCACCACAGTATTTACACAAATGTAAAAGCTTTACTAACTGGACTTTGTATTATATAAGGAACCCTCATTCCAAATCTTTTTCCTCTACATACTATGGTAGAATAAGCATATTTTAATGTCTTTCGGAAAAAATTGACAGAATTCTAGGAAAAGAGGTTCAAACTACTCATTTCTAAACAAGATGTGCATAAAAAAAATAGTAAAACAGAGAATACTCTAGATGTTGCAAAACTGTTTTTTGTAATAATGGGAGCCATATGATATTTGAAGACAATGTCAGTGATAATTAAACTCTCAGGATTAATAAATACTAA
Source organism: Strongylocentrotus droebachiensis (assembly GCA_035222895.1). Taxonomy (NCBI): domain Eukaryota; kingdom Metazoa; phylum Echinodermata; class Echinoidea; order Camarodonta; family Strongylocentrotidae; genus Strongylocentrotus; species Strongylocentrotus droebachiensis. The sequence goes on along the minus strand of JAVYIG010000410.1, from coordinate 589,930 downwards.
TAGGCTAGCTTTATATGTTTTTTTCAGGTCCACGTGCTGCTCCTAGCCATCAGTACTCATGTGTGTGTCTCCATAGTGATCGAAAGCCACCTGAACGAAGAGAAAACCTTCAAAGATTTAAGGTTGGTGGGACTCCTGGGAGGACGATAATGAGCTTGTAGTATGAAGCACTAATCCTACATTTGTTATAACGTGTGTGATGTTTCTGTTCTATTGCTATACAGTATAATTTAGCAATTTCAATCATAACATATTTACGTTCAGCAATGTTATATAAAGCATTTCATTTTATCATCTCTCATGTGGAAAGAAAATATATCATACTCATTTCTTTTACTCTTAAAATTGTGTATTTATTAATTAGTTTGATTAATATTTAGATTGATATCCCTTTGTTCAACATATTTCAGTCTTTTATTCGTTAAATAACTCAAAAGATTTATTTAGCAAACCATTTCTAGCCTGACCTATCATTCAAGTTGAACAATAGTGGTATTACATAGATACCTTGATACTAATCATGATAGGAGGAACCTAGTTGCAATGTTAAACCTGCAAATCCCAGCCAGTTATAGGATTAGGATAGATCTAAGTTTTATAATTCACTTTTCCTCTCCCAGGCTAAGGTGACACAATAATAATGATTTGTTTAGCATTGTAGTTCTTCTTCTGTGAAGACTATTTTGTCTCATCTCAAACATAGATTCAAAGAGAAGAAGCAACTTTGAGGGCTTGAATTTCCTAGATATTTTAGGATGTTTTTCTTTTCTTCTATATCAACCCATGTTCTCATATCTGTAGGATAAGAAAGCTCGCTTCATGATATGTACTGATGTAGCTGCTCGTGGTATTGATGTAAGAGGCATCCCATATGGTGAGTAGACACACCTACAGGTGTATTCAAGTCAAAGTCATGTTCTTATTCACACACACACCTACAGGTGTATTCAAGTCAAAGTCATGTTCTTATTCACACACACACCTACAGGTGTATTCAAGTCAAAGTCATGTTCTTATTCACACACACACCTACAGGTGTATTCAAGTCAAAGTCATGTTCTTATTCACACACACACACACCTACAGGTGTATTCAAGTCAAAGTCATGTTCTTATTCACACACACACCTACAGGTGTATTCAAGTCAAAGTCATGTTCTTATTCACACACACACACACCTACAGGTGTATTCAAGTCAAAGTCATGTTCTTATTCACACACACACACACACCTACAGGTGTATTCAAGTCAAAGTCATGTTCTTATTCACACACACACATACAGGTGTATTCAAGTCAAAGTCATGTTCTTATTCACACACACACACACACCTACAGGTGTATTCAAGTCAAAGTCATGTTCTTATTCACACACACACACATACAGGTGTATTCAAGTCAAAGTCATGTTCTTATTCACACACACACCTACAGGTGTATTCAAGTCAAAGTCATGTTCTTATTCACACACACACCTACAGGTGTATTCAAGTCAAAGTCATGTTCTTATTCACACACACACCTACAGGTGTATTCAAGTCAAAGTCATGTTCTTATTCACACACACACATACAGGTGTATTCAAGTCAAAGTCATGTTCTTATTCACACACACACCTACAGGTGTATTCAAGTCAAAGTCATGTTCTTATTCACACACACACCTACAGGTGTATTTAAGTCAAAGTCATGTTCTTATTCACACACACACACATACAGGTGTATTCAAGTCAAAGTCATGTTCTTATTCACACACACACCTACAGGTGTATTCAAGTCAAAGTCATGTTCTTATTCACACACGCACCTACAGGTGTATTCAAGTCAAAGTCATGTTCTTATTCACACACGCACCTACAGGTGTATTCAAGTCAAAGTCATGTTCTTATTCACAAAAACTGCAATATATTATATCACATAGATGTTTTATCCTTCCCATTATTTAATTCCTGCACAATGAATGAATGGTTGGATGGATGGGTGGGTGAATTGGTGGATGGAGGGATGGGTGGGTGGGTGCGTGGATGGATGGGTAGATGAGTGGGTGGACTAATGGGTGGGTGCATGGGTGGACGGATTGATGGATGGGTGGGTGGGTAGATGAGTGGGTGGACTGATGGATGGGTGGGTGGGTGGATTAATGGGTGGGTGGATGGATGGCTGGATTGGTGGGTGGGTAGGTGGATTGATGGAATGATGGATAGGTGGATGGATAGATAGAATGATGGATAGGTGGATGGATGAGTGGATGCATTGGGTGGGTAGGTGGGTGAATGGATGAGTGGGTGGGTGGGTATATAAATGGCTGTGTGGCTGAGTGGGTGGATGTGTTGGTAAATGTGTGGGTGGATGGATGGTTGGGTGGGTAGGTGGATTGATGAATGGTTTGGTGGGTGGATGGTTGGGTTGGTGGGTGGAAGGATGGATAAGGTGGATGGATGGTTGGGTGGGTAGATGGGTGGGTATGTGGTTGGATGCATGTATGAATGAAAAGATGGAAGGATGAATTAATCAATTAATTAAGTAAAGGTAATACAAAGTTTTGGTATGAGGTCATGATTATAGTTCAAATGAACATATTGGAAGCATATGCGATCCTACAATATTAAGTGATCGTTGTCGCGGTTGAACTCAAGTCTAAAGTTATGAAATTATAAATAATAAACTCATTATGCTGTATAGCTCCCTCTCAAGGTCAAGATATTAATTAAGCCATAAAAAACGTTTATTGACTTAAATGGACTGATTGGCTATTCCGTTTAGAAATTATATATCACTAATACATATTCTGAGATTTTCATGGTCGCAGCTATTATTGTATGGCCGTAAGCGCCATTTGAAATTTATCAAAATTTAAATGGAGCACCGGTAAATTTTGATATTCAGTTTTACTCGAAAGCAGAAGCCTTTTAACGGCTAAATTTTTTAGTGCTTATAATACATCCACAGGGGCATCCAAACATATCAAAATTGTAACGAATCACTATCCAGCCAATTTTCAAATTTCCCAAAACTTTGTATTACCTTTAATAAATGAATGAATAAATTTTTGTGTTTATTTCTTCAGTTGTCAATGTGACACTACCTGATGAGAAGCAGAACTATGTCCATCGTATTGGTCGTGTCGGCAGAGCTGACAGGTTCGTGGTTCACTCTTTTTTCTTCTATTTTTGTCCTTTCAAACAATAATAATAATATCAACATAAATAAAGCATCTTTACATTAGATTCAAAGCACTTAAACAAGAAATACTTACAAACAAACAAAGAGAGAGAACGTTATCATACAAAGCTTACATTATTTACAAACGGAGAGGAATATTACAACAAATTAGAAAAGATGTGTTTTCAGAGCCCTCTTGAAAGCTGTAAGAATATGGCATTTCTTTAGTACAGGTTTTGGGGGCAATAACTGAAAACAAGTAAATAATTGATTGCTTTAAAGGCCTCTCTAATAATACTATGCTTTGGAAATTTGCTATCTTAGCCAAGGACAGTAAATGAAAACTCGTGAAACTATAGACAATATTTAAGGTGTCTTCATTGTGATGGTCTGATTGACTTTAACTAGTATCAAACCCTTGTTTAAAATTTTAAAACAGTAAATGATTTTATTTCTTCACTAATTTGCCATATATTGAAAGTGTTTTATTTGTTTCTCTTTTCAGAATGGGCCTAGCTATTTCACTTGTTTCGACAATTCCTGAAAAGGTTGGTCTTGTTCTTAGTACTTGTTCTTTTCTATATTGATTATTAACTATATGTGAAAAAGAAAGAAGATAATATCTAATATTTACAATTTTGTTCTGTTAAAAAATGATTTATGAAATATTGTTATTAAAATAATAATTAACCTCTTTACTGTAGGTATTGTACCTACCCCTATGCCAGTCGAGGAGTTGCTACAACACATGACAAAGATCATTTTCTACTGAAATCCATCTACCCCTATAATACAGGTATGGTACCACTCTTGTCCGAGTCGTGGTAAGAGTTGCAACAACACTATGTTGAAGGACCAAGGTGGATGTTGTATCTGGTACAATGAGATGCAGTATCTAGCAGACATCGAGGAACATCTAGGAGTGATCATTGATCAGACGGATTCCACCTTGAAGGTCCAGGCGGATGCGTTTGACGGCAAGGTCGCCTATGGGCAGAAGAAAAAACATATGGGTCAGTTTTTCAGTTCTTGTTTTCAAATATTACTGATAATGATAGAAACACCCTTGTACTTAGTGCATATGACTATTTAGCAATGTCTCTATGTACTTAAATATTTTATTACCCCAGTTCCAGCCTAGCGGCCCTGAGAAAGGTGCTAAAGCTTCAAGGAATTACTTCCTACCGGTATCCATTTTCTTCACCTGGGTCAGGTGTGGATAATGTGGAAAATACGGAAATAGATATAAATTTCTGAATTACTTTAAGTGTTTGCACTAATATGCTTCAGTTTGATGCATTTGTTGGATAAATTATTTACACAGCAATTGAAGACAATCTATTCTCTCAATATCCTCCTTATTTTTTTGAAGTACAGTTAAAGGTATTACAAAGTTTTGGGAAATTTTTAATATTGGGTGGATAGTGATTCTTTACAATTTTGATATATTTGGATGCCCCTGTGGATGTTTTATAAGCACTAGAAAATTTAGCCCCTAAAACACTTCTGCTTTCGAGAAAAATTAAATATAAAAATTTACCGGTGCTCGCGGTAAATGTTGATAAAATTCAAATAGCGCCTACGGCCGTACAATGGTAGCTGCGACCATGAAAATCTCAGAATATGTAGTTTTTATATATAATTTCCAAACGGGAATAGCTAATTGATCGATTTTAGTCAAGAAACATTGTTTTATAGCTTAATTAATATATTGACCCTGAGAGGGAGCTATACAACATAAAGATTGTATTATTTACAATTTTATAACTTTAGAGTCGATTTCAACCGCGACAACGATCACTAAATATTGTAGGATCGCATATGCTTCCAATATGTTCATTTGAACCAAATTCATGACCCCATACCATTATTACCTTTAATGTTACTGCTGGCATATAGTTGAAAGATTCACTCTATATCTTTACCAGCCCCACCCTGGTACAGCTGTATTTTGTACGCACCTCAATTTCAAACTAGTCACGATTGTTATCATTCCAATAATTTAAAAATTTGAAATGGCCTGGCAGTAATTCTATTACTATTTATTAGTGTTATTGTTGTTGTTAATGGTTTTGAGTTTGGAATATTTTTTGTTTTTCTTATTATAAGATGCTTAGACATTGCAAGCTTTTGCAAATTTTCTTGTGTGGGCCGGGGGGGGGGGGGGGGGAGGCAGTAGAGGAGGGCTAAATTCTACGTCCATCAGTGCTGGGACATACAGAAAATATTCCATGTTAAAATATTTATTTAACCATCTCATTATATGACTTGAAGATAAAAATGTATTTTCTTTTCTTTTTACAGGGAGTGGTTACAAGGGTCACGTCGAGGACTTGGCCCCTGCCGTCTCGGAGCTACACAACCTAGAGAAGAGAGCACAGTCTTCCTACCTACAGTTCTCTGGCATCGCATCATGAAAAGATGGACCAGGCCGAGCTTAATTGACCTTCGACCTGCAATATCATCATGAGCCATCATGGGAACGTTTCCATAGAGTGGAGATATTCCTAGTTTTTTAAGTCTTGTTTGAATCTTGTTTTCTGTTGACACATCATGACAGTTGATGCCATGTTTCTTAACCACAAGGAGGCGTTTCTCTAATATTGAACAGCAAAGTGTTGTCTATAATCTCTGTTTATATGATGTGGAGATTCTCACCATATTTTAAAGCACAATGAGAGAAAGAAAATTAACTTTCACACTTCATGTACAGCAAAATATTCAAATTGCTGTCCCGCTTCATAATGATAGTCATATTTCAATCATGTTTACTGTTGATACAGTGTAAGATCCCATTTGATTTCTCATCATGCTACAGTCACAAAAGTTCGTACGAACGATAATTTCGTACGAATTTCCGTTTTTCCAATTTCTTCCCGAATTTCCATTGTCTGAAAATCATTCGTACAGCGTTTGTAGCGATTCCTAATGGCATTTGTGACCGAGGCTTAAGATATTTTGCGATGTATAGACAGCAAAAAGTTCTCTCAAAATCACTGTCCGTACTGAGTTAGATATGCAGCATGTGCAGTAACGTGGCAAGGTATCATGCATCATAAATGGACAACAAAACACGATTTTGAATGATTAATAATTAGGATTAATTCCAAAGTATGGACACAGCCTCGGTAGATATGAAGTATTGTACTTAATTCTGCAATGGTTTCTACCTCGAGATCACTGGCTGTGAGAGAAATTTTTTAGACGATTGAAGTGGTGTCTTTAATTTGGTTGCAAACATTTTTAGGACAATCATCAATGTGTGAAATATTTTACATTTGGAATATATATCTGAGGGGTGGTATGACATATGGTCCGTACAGTCCATTTGAAGCACGAGTTGAATTGTAAGTTCAACCCTGGTCCCAACCCTTTCGTGAACTTTAACCCTATACCTCATCTAGAACATAAGGGAATAACTATCGGGGTGGGTATTCAATTTGATACGTTGTTAAATATTTAATTAGCCTTTGGCTTAGCTTAGTAAAATGTCTTAACTCGTATTCAGATCGCATTTAAGCAATTTACTTTTGCAAGCCGGCTTTATGGAAAAAGACTTACTGATAAGCATTGTGGCATTACAGGGTCAATCAAAAGTAATGCGCAATTTATGCGTCGCACTAAATGCCCGCTAATATAATTGTGCGCAGCTTATGATGACTGCATATAAAAAACCTAATGCTTCCAAAATAATTGGCTCAAGCCGGCTAGGGAGCTGTCTTAAATTTACGGTAAAGTACCCAGCCAGAAGAATCAACAGAATACATTATTTGGCCAAGTATTTGATCTAAGCCGAAAACTGAGTAAAATACTCCTCTTTCTGACTGAAAAAATACCGGCCCTGATCACCTTCTGTTTGTGGAGGATCCAGGTGATATGCTTGAGGAAAATTGATGTTTGCAATCAGTATAGTACAATATCATTTGTTCAAATTGTTTTGTATCTTGAGTTGCAAGACGGATAACAAACCGTCTTTATTTCTTTATTATATCTTTATGTTAATGTAGCAGTACTTTAAATATGAGTGAGAGTATTTAAGAAATTGCAGTTTTCAAAACTGTCATTTGTTTATATTAGAAAAGAAAATGGAATTTGCTTTCAAATCTACTTTAAACACGGTGTTAGTACTATCTGTAAACAAGGAGTGATAATCCATAATCCATAATTTGAGGCATTATTAATATAAATAAATGCATTGCTAGGAGCTACTAGAAAAATCATGCATTGCAAAGAGATATAAAGTGCAATGAACTATGAGAGAAAAGCATGTATTTGGCTCAGTGAATAGAATGAGCATGGCTACACATCTTGGGGACAGAATACGCTATGTGCAACTTTTGTTTATATTTTAAAAAAAATTGATAAAATGTTACATGGATGAAACGTATTTACAAATAGCATTTGTTATTGCTTAATGTAAAATGTTGATGATCAAGCCCCGATTCACTATCATCTTGTAGTGGAAAAAGTTGGAAACGCCTAACAATGTAAACTATGTTTTGAAGACGTAGTGAACATGTCCTATCTCTTGTTCATGATTTGCACATTTTTTTAACGTCTCTCTTTTAGTAACATTTCTTTTTCTTTCATTTTCTTGCTATCTATGTTGTTTTTTGCCCATTAAGGCTTGTGTCCTGCCAATTGTGATATCTTTGAGACACTGCAACAAGTTTCTTTTTTAGTATTCTTTCCAAAAAATCCACCTGCATGTATTTATGAGAAAAAGTATCTGGTCACAAAAGTCTATTTACATGTGTTTTTGTGGCTTTCATGTACAGATTTAATATGGATTCACCCTTACAATTGAAACTGCCAACTATAATAACATGAAATGTTTAAGCATTTCCATGTAATGGGTGAAAAATCCTGCCTTTGCATTCAATACAATACAGTGTATTCGGACAAAGGATGAGAGGCAGCGTCTCAAAAACCTTCGCTGACATCTTATTAAAAAACCTGCCAATTTTGCGACCTTCATTTTCATGGGATGTTCACTGACTTTAATACGATAATGACAGTTTTGTTTAATAGACGCTGCCTAGTTAGCAAATTTTTTTGTTGTGCCTTGTGCAGAGAAAATGTTATGTCCCTGGAAAACAATGACAACCAAGAATTCAAAATTGAAGAAAAAAAATGTATTCTTGATTTTGATCCTTCCTTGGAAGGTTTGTAATGCAGGAGGGATAAGTTGATTTAGGATGTTGGCCTTTTATTAGATTTCACTCATGTACTCAGAGTATCCTCTTCATTAACTTATATTATCCATCCTACTCGTCAAATGAACTGCATAGCACATAAGATGTGCGTTTAGCTATGAATTCAGATATAGTTCTAGAAAAAGTGACATTGTGCCATGAAAAAGAAATTGGCAATCATAAAAATATCTAGAATGAAAAATATGATTTAATTTAGATTTGAGAATCTAATAAATGCTTTATGTGAAATGCAATTATGTTTTGTTGTTTCATTATGTTTATGGAAATCAAGTAGAACTGGATGAGATGTGAGCTCAAGATGTATAGAAGTCATTATGAGTGAGTAAAGATGACAATAAGCGAGAAAAAAAGCATTATTATAAATGGGATATGATATTACCTTTTCATGACTAAACTAAGCGAGGGAAACAAAAAAAAATGATTCTTCCCACCATCCCTCCCCCCCCCCCCCAAAAAAAAAAAAAAAAAAAATTGGGGAGAAGGGCATTATTGAGAGAATGGGAAAGGATAAGAAAGAGAGAAAAATACAGGGAAAGGAAAAGAGGAAAAAAGTTAATGAGATGAGACAAATTAAATATGAAGAGGCTAGGATTAGAAGAACATTTTCTTTTCCTCGCTTGCTCATAACAGTTAGAAACTGATTTCACAAAATCTACAGGAGCCATTTCAAGTCAAATCAGGGCCATTTACACTGTCATCCAAACACGCCAAAAAAAATGCCAAACCGGAGCCTGACCGCGATGTTTCAGTGATGTCACCAAGGCAACTACGCTTTACCGGCAAAAATGCCAAGCCCGAAATATTCCAAACCCGAAATATTCCAAACCGAAGTGTATAAACGCTCGCAGCTGAAACAGCGCGATGTTGACTTTATGAGCAGGGCTAGCTGTCGTCCTTGAAGAAAATGATAGAACGATAAACACAAAGAATAACATAAGAGAAGGTGATAGAAGGAAGAAACAAGGAATAACATGAGGAAAGACAGAAATAAAAAGTGATAGAATGATTTTTTTTTTTTAAAGAATAACATAAGAGAAGGTGATAGAAGGAAGAAACAAAGAATAACATAAGGAAAAGCAGAAAGGGAAAGGGATAGAATGATACAAAAAACAAAAAATAACCTAAGAGAAGGTGATAGAAATAAAAAACAAGGATTAACATAAGGAAAGAAAGAAAGTGATGGAATGATTAAAAAACAAAGAATTACATAAGAGAACGGGTGATAGAATGAAGAAACAAAGAACATGAAAAGACAGAAAGAGAAAATGATAAAGAATAGATAGGCCTAATGGAAAGATAGAAGAGAAGATGAAAAATGGAAAAACAAAGAATAACATAAGAGAAGGTGATAGAAAGAAGAAACAAAGATTAGATAAGGAAAGAAAGAAAGAGAAAGTGATAGAATGATTAAAAAAAACAAAGAATTACATAAAAGAAGGAAGAAACAAAGAATGACATTTGGAAAGACAGAAAGAAAAAAATGATAAAGAATAGATCATGGAAAGATAGAAGAGAAGATGAAAGATGGAAAAGGAATGGTAGGAAAATGATGGTAGAACGAAAGAAACAAAGAATTGCTGCAACTGTAAACGGGTGCGCGAAACAACGCGGTTTTTAGAAATGAGGTATTTGACAGTATAAATGCGCCTAAAAAAGGGTTTTAATATATGGTGGTTAATTAAACAAAGTGCATCTACATGTATCGCATGAAATATAACCATAATTGACACTTAAACATAAAACAGCTAAAAGATGATTAAATCGAATCATACACTAAAAATAACAGCTAAGATATATAACATATCCTTTAAAATGTCTTAAGAATCCAGCTCGATTGCCTTAATAACTTACAGTATCCCAAACTTAAGAAACCGTATGTGGTATCAGTATAAATGAGTTAAAATATTGCGTTTCTCTCATCTCATATATCTTTTCTGCTTTCATTTCAATTTCCTTTCCTTTTCCTTTTCCTTTTCCTTTTCCTTTTCCTTTCCTCTTCCTTTCCTCTTCCTTTCCTCTTCCTCATTCTATTTTGACAAGTGCCAAACAATTTTGTAGAAAATATAAAGTGGCTGAGTAATGAAACAAGGAAATCCGAGTAAGGTGAGGCCCGACACAATGTGCTTAATGTGCATGTTATTCTACATGTACGTGTCATGACTTTCAAAAATATTTTTTATTTATTTAACAAATCAAGCTTTTTGACAAACAATGACATTTCTACAGCCCAAGAGTCGGACAAATAAAAATATCAAACAACTATCATTATGGTGTACACAAAGTGTTAAAGTAGATGTTTTACTATTGTAGGTAGATATATCAAACTTAAGTGTTATTTGGGGCCAATGGCAACACAATAGATGGGGCTAGAACTAAAAAAACAACATTGTAAGAGTTGGTTAGGAAATACGTCAGATAGTCACTGCTTCATCCAGAATGAAAATCGCACCTGTAATAATATGAGAAAAGAGAAATGATATCAACCATAAGACTGAATTGCTGATCGTCAATATTAGTGAAGAATTACTGGATATTGGTAAAATTAATACAACTACATATCACATTGACAATATCATCATTAAATAAAGTGCATCCAAAAATTTCAGTAAATCTTTTACAACTCTTTTTCAATTAACATTTTTTATAATAGTTGCATGGAGTGATTATTTTTTTATTGTGCATGGGGATATCATTTTCAATGTAAAATAGGGTTGGAATCTTTTATTACAAAGGAAGAGATTGTGTTCTTATTTTAGTTTACTTCACTGGTTCATGACAACATCGTCAAATGTCTATGGGTGTGTCAGTTTCATCAACATGTGGAGTCGTCTTGGTTTCAGTCTCGACCAAGTCCGTCTCTGTCAATGTTAGATATTGATACATATACCTCTGCACGAATGAGCTGTTCCTCTTATACCTCACTCCATCTGGTTTCAACGTCTCATTAACATCCTGCTTATAGCGCTCGTAGAGGATGTTGAGTTTTGTCGCGAAATATTTGTTCAGTTTCGCCTTTGCTTTAATTCATCCTGCTGACTTCCTTCCACCGAAGTTGTACCGTTGGAAGATATATTTAAAGTGTCTTCCAGCAAGGCAACGTAAATGTCCTACACCTCAGGTCCAGTGCAATGTAGCAAAAGTGCTTTATTTTGTTCTCGGTTCGAAACCCCTTTGCCTTTTAAATAGAGTTCGAAAGACCTAAGCCACCAAATTAATCCATGACTGGGAAATCTGAGCCGGATCTCCACGTGGGTTAAACTGACCCACTCCTTGTATCTCAACCTCTTTAAGCACGCTATTCCTTTTCAACTCTGGAAAGTTGTAATGCAGTTCCTTGCTATAATTCTACTTTTGGTTTAATTTATTCCTCGTCATTATTGTATCATTCTCATTCATGTGATAGTATTCAAGCATTCAAGCCATACTTTACAAAGTACTGTTATAGTTTGAGAGAGATGTAAAAGGTTTTTCTTTACTTTATTGAGGTTCAATCCAGGCTGCCTTTCAAACAGGCTGCTCCCTAAATATATAACATTGAGAGGGATATATACATGCCATGTCAGGTGTAGACACATGCAAACAATGTCCAGGACTATTATGACACTTATTAATATTACCCATTATGCCCAATAGGGTTGCGTACGTGTCAGGATGCTTGCCAGTAACCTTTGGAGTTGCATGGTCAAGGCTGAAATGTAAAATCCCCTATTGGGCAATCGCAGTTTGGCAATTTCAAGAATATATAGTCATAGATAAATATAATACCTCAAAGACGGTTAATGCATTACTAGAATCCTAAACATCGCAAAAGGTCATTATAAAGAGCTATAGGTGACTGGATCGACGCCCGCTATCATTATAGTAAATTGCAATGCAGATATCTGAAGGTTGATTATCGTTGTGCGAGAAATTCACTTTTTAGATAACAATCATGTATCCTTATTTTAATATTGGGAATGCTGCAATATTCAACAGATTTACTTGTGGCAATGGCTGCATTGTTGTCATTGTGGGACTGATTCCAATGATATTTGGGACATGTACTGCTACAGATATGCCGTTATGCAACCAGACGGAATCAAAGCCTTGTGTACTGAGATATGGAGAGACTATACAAGTGTGTGCTGGAGATGGTGTTTATACGAACATGACATTGATAGTTGATTCAAACATTATCCCTCAAAACGTCTCGATTCTGGTGCTGGAATTCCAATTTTCAAAGGGGCTGGTTGTATCAGGTCGGCACCATAATGGAGATGAACACATCGACCGATGGACAAATGGAATCTCCTTCCAAGGAAACACCATGACCTACGAGTTATGGAACTCTGGGATAGAATTCAAAGATGAGTTCTCTTGTCAAATTGAGATTGATATTGGAGGAGATAAGTTCATATCAAACTCCTTTAAATGGTTTGATGTTCACAGCCGCAACTGCATCACTAAGCCTCCAAGTATAACTGACACGACAGAGCGAGATCTAGGTAACATTACACTTACAGATCAGTTGAATAACACGATTGCTTCGATTAATGCTCAGGCTTCTGAAAGAGCAGAGCTAAAGAAAATGAACTTTCGATTACTACACTTTTTTTCACAACTAGCAAATGATACAGAGGGGTCCATTCAGAGAGCTGTGAACGAAGGAATGAAAAATGTGACAACAAAGCTAGACACTCAAAATAACAGGCTGGTTGACTTCAACAAAATGGAGGTCGCTCACATCGCTGTTCTTTTTCTAGTGCTCATTATTAGTTGTTTTATAATGGCAAAAATCTTTATATCTCTACGAGTACAGAAAAGTACTTTGGATCATTCTACAGTGCGTTCTCAGTCTTCTTCCAGCCTTGCCAGCAGGAATCAAAACTTGCCCTCCCCTAACAAGGGAGCGAAACCACTTCTCCAGGGAGATACAGAGTCATATTTGCTCAATCCCAATCCTTCAGATGAGGACCGTAAGATCCCTGATGCGATAGTACAGAAGTATACCAATGGACGTCCATCTGCAGATGATGAGCAGCACTGTAATATCGAGATGAATTGTCATTGCTGTTTAACGAACCCAAAAGATATCTTGGCAGCTCACGATTGCTAGTAACTTGCTATGTTTTAAATAAGTATGATGATAAGTTTTTTTTTTCTTTCTAAATGCTGATTAGGCTTTAGATAGTGTAGATACAAAATAAATTATTAATGACTTATATTTTGTCCAGCATTTACTCATATCCGACTAATTATATGTAATCGTATATATAATTACATGTACACACAACAGTACAAAGTTGTTTGAAATAACCTTGTACTAACTTTATTTGAGGAAAAAAGGGAACTCTGCAAGCAATGAAGCTTACACTTCTGCTACATGTACTCTATCTCGATCTCGTCTTATAGGAGGGAATGTTACTCATCGGAGCATTAAATTGCACAAAACTATCCTGATACCACATAAATATGTTGGTCGAAGAATTCTGTATATTGCTTATTCAACTACAATCTTTCGGACACTTCTCTTAGATGTGAAGATATCCTGAAAAGGCGCAATATTAAACTGTCTAAATCTGGCTATATATCGGACGACCTGTGCTTGAGTATGCTTGCCAAGTCTTTAACGGCTCTTGGACAAAAAGGCAGGAGTACCAACTAGAAACAATGCAGAAAAAAGCATGTAAACTTATACTCGATAATAACTATATATCTTAAACTGTAGCCCCATATTACAAATCAATGCAATGAAGTTCAAGCTATATATATTACATAACAAATGCAGCAAAATCTAGTTTATATTCTAGTTTAAAAATTACTGGTACATTACTTAACGGGTATACATTTATGCAATATTTTTTTTCCCCTATCCTTGTATTTTTAATCTAATCAGGTCAAGTTATGTTAGGCATATGTTATCATACATCATAGACCATGATCATTTTTGTTGAATGGTGAACCCCTTTTAGTTGTTTTGGTGATATTCATGTAAGAGTAAAAAACTGCAATTTTTTTAATAGCGAATTTTTTTCTGATAGGATTTACAGTTTGTTTTGGGATGCTGTAATTTATTTAGGCAATCAAGCTGAATTCTTTTGACATTTAAAAGGATATCTTATATATGTTCGCTGTTATTTTTAGTGTATGGTTCTATTTAATCATCTTTAAGCTCTTTAATGGTAAGAGTGTAAATTATGGTTATATTTCATGCGATACATATACATGTATTTTGTTAAATGTACTACCATATATGTACAAATGTGTGATTCAGCCACCGGCTGCAAGGCATGTTGAAATAAAAACTTTATTGATTTGAATTGAAAATGGCTCCTATATATTTTGTGAAATCAGTTTCTAAATGTTATGAGCGAGCGAGGAAAAAAGACATTAAAGGTTCCTTTAAAAAAAAGTTCTTCTAATCCTTGTCTGTTCATATTTGATTTCTCTCATCTCATATACCTTTTCTGCTTTTCATTCCGTTTCCTTTCCTTTATCTTTCCTTTTCCTTTTTCTATTTTGACATGTGCCAAACAATTTTGTAGAAAATGTAAAGTGGCTGAGTAATGAGCATAGAAAAATAAGGAAATCCGTGTAAGTATAGGCCAGACACCCATGTGCTTAACAGGTCACTATGTGCATGTTATTCTACATGTGTGTGTCATGACTTTAAAAAAAATAATATATATTTATTTAAAAAAACAATCTTTTTGACAAACAATGACATTTGTACTGCCCAACAGACAAATAAAGAACTCAAACAAATTATGTGTTATGAGTTAGATCCAATCTAACTGGTGTTGAAAGGAGATGTTTTACTGTTGTAGGTTGACATATCAAACTTAAATTAGTGTCATTTAGGGCCAATGGTAACAAAATAGATGGGGCTACAACTATAAAAAAAATTAAAAAAATCATGAGGTGGTTGGGAAATAGTGAGCACTAATTGTTTTGGGGGCCCTCAAAAATTTGAAAAATTGCACCACCCCCCCCCCCTTGAGCGCCAGGGGAGGGGGCCCATCTCGAAAAAAAAAATTAACGTGTTTTTACACGTCCTCCCCCCCCCCCCCCTGGATCCGCCACTGACGTTACATCCTGATATGACTCCTAGAAGCGCCTCGGGGTCATATAAGGATGTAACGTCCCCTCGAGCCAGTATAGAAACAGCTATATGCTTCGAATTTTAAAGCAGTTGATATATCTTTTATAAACCGAATTCACAAACAAATCTACAAAGAATTCTTACCTTATCCTTTTCTTGAGTTAAGCCTGGTTAAAACATCACAGAAAATCTGAGACATGTCTGTAAATCTTCGCTGGATAGTTACCTGAATGTTACGATTGGTTCGGGCTGTGTCCCTCAGCAAATAGTAGGCCTACTATTGGAGTCACCTCATGGCTCTCACCCATACTTTCAACCAGAACCTCTCAAGACAGTGTATACTAGATGGATATTTTATAAATGACTGCATAACTTCTTTTTTTCAGCCTTTTTTTCTCTTTCTTGTGAATTGGGTTGTAAACCAAAATGACATCTCTCTCTCTCTCTCTCTCTCTCTCTCTCTCTCTCTTATTTTTTTTTATAAGGGGGGGATGCTGTGAATGATCATTTAGGGGCTTGAATTGGAGACATATATAATTGTTTATAAGGTTTTCTTTTCCGATAAAATATCTTAAAATATTAAATCGTCTCTCTCTCTCTCTCTCTCTCTTGTATGTTATAATTGAGGTATTGTCCATAATTATTGTTAAGAGGTTTTAATTGGAGAAATGTATAATTGTGTGTGTTCTATAGCCCTTATATTTAAAGAGTATATTTCTGAAATTCCTTGAATTACTTTTCAGTGAATAATAGGGCAAGCTAATTATTTATCGATAACGAAAACATATAACAATTATTATTTCTCAAATTTAAACCCCTCAACAATTATTGACAAAAAACAGAAGAGAGAGAGAGAAAAAGAGACACGAAAAAAATCATGATTTTAATTTTTTTTTATAAACAATTATTTATGATTATATACGGATAAGGGGGTATTCTAACGGGTAATTGAACTTTCTACATTATTATAATGCAAGTGAGACCATAGAAAACAAAGTACTGACAGCTAATAATTTGTTAATTTGCTAATTATGTTGCAAGTACAATATGAACATTACCTCTCTCCAAAACCCCTCTCAGTCTTCCCTCAGTATATTTCTCCTCTCTCTCTCTCTCCCTCCCTTTCCGCTTTCCTCTCCCTCATTCTCTCTTCTCCTCTCTTCTTTTCTCGCTCTCCATTTCTCCCACAGTCTCTCTTTCTCTCTCTCTCTCTCTCTCTCTCTCTCTCTCTCTCTCTCTCTACATGTATGTCCTATCTCTCCCTCTCTCTCTCTCTCTCCCTCTCCCCCTCTCTCTCTGCTTCTCTGTCCTTCACAGATCGTACACGTATTTCAGAATGAATGATGATTTCATAACAAAATATGTATGATCTGCTTTTGATATGTTTTTGGTAGCAACTCCTTCATTACTATTTCTAAAAATATGGCACGATCTCGATCATAACCCCTTTCCGAAAAATATTTTAGTTTTGTATGTGAAAAATATCCATTAAGTAGACAAAGTACATAATAATTAACAAAATAGATAAAGATAAAAATATATGAATGAATTTTACAAAATGCCAGAATGATATGATAACCGCACCAACAAAAGCAATAATAGTAATAAAATGATAATTATAATATTAATAATAATACTAACAATAATGTTGATAATGATAGTAATACAAATATTCAAGTAAACATATCTCTTGTGCAAGGGATTATTCTGCCCTCTTTAAAATTTATATTAATTTGCATTAGTAGAAATGTTCAATGGCATGAGACTTACTTAATTCTGCAATTGACATAAGAATCTTGCCACGAAATCAAAATTTAAATGACTTTTTGTCCAAATGGCAAAGGGTTTATTCATCAATTTTGTGAGAATTTTTTGTTGTTGGTCGATTTGATCACAATGAATATCCTCACACAGATCGATTGTGTTTTTAAATTAGTAAAGTTAGGAAAATGTGCAAAACATGAACTTTGGGCAAAATTGGTTAGTTCATCATTTATCTATCTTTCTCTCCTCAACTCTCCCCTATTCTTCCTTCCCTTTATGTGCTTGTCCATAATTATACCTACGCATTTCCTTTTCCTGCGCTTGCTAACAACGTCAGCTAGACATTGATTTCTGTTACAACACACTTTTGGAAACCAGGAAGTTTGCACTCAATCTGGTCCCTAAACATTTTCATTTTTACAATTGCATTAATTGAGTAGTTGAATGTGTTTATTGTCATCATAAAAACACTTAACATTATTATAACACAAGGGCTGAAACTGTTCATTTAACGAAGCAGAACATGTAAAATAATTATGTTTATAGATATAATATACACTAATCAAGATAAAAATCAAGAATTATTGTCAATGGTTATAATTTGTATGTCGAAATAACAAAAAAGTAAATGCGATCAATTAAAAAAAAAAAATTATAGCTCGAATGTGATCGAGCATGATCTACTAAACATAAAAGCTCGATAAAAATTACCTTTTCACTATTCATCCCTCTCCCCTATTTCCTTCAAGTCCATACAGTCCTTGGATATAGGGGCCCGATCAGGGGCGTCGCTAAAGGGAGGGGGGGGGGTGTGGGGGTGCGACACGCCCCCCCCCCACCTGTCAGGATATTGTTGGTATTAAAATTGCGCTGCCGTCGGGAAAAATTAGAAGAGGGGCGGAAGGAAAAAGAGAGGGGAAGGGAAAGAAAAGAAAAAATGACAAGGAAAAAAAAGGAAAGAGAAGAGAAGAAAGAAAGAGAAAAGAGAAAAAGAGGAAAGAGAGGAAAGAAAAGGGAGAAAAGGAGAAAAGGAAAAAAAGAAACGTGGGGGGGGGGGGGGGGTGAAGGAGAGAGAGAGGGGGGGGGGTCACAGCGGATAAAAAGTCGTAGTTCGTAGGAAAAAAATTGCCGGCCGACCGACATTAAACATCTCACCGACTTCAAACTTCTGCATTCATATATCACACGGGGATCGAGCAACAATGCCGACACAGCGGAACCGACACGGCAATATCTATGCCTATTATTATCTTGCTCCCTCGACGAGACGACCCCACCCAACAATTCCACCCCTCTCTCTTTTACTTCCTCCCCTTCTCTCCAGGCGCGGATCCAGGGGGGCCGAGCGGGCCCCCCCGCAAAAAAAAAAAAAAAAGAGAGAAGAAAGGAAAAGAAGGGAAAGGGAAAGAGGAGAGAAAGGGAAAGAAAGAAGAGGAAGAAGAAAAGAAAAGGGGGAAGAAGGAGATCGGGGGGGGGCGAAAGGGCCTTGCCTCCCAGGCTGTTGCCCCCCCCCCCCCAATCAAAAAAATAAGAGAGAAGGAAGGAAAGGGAAAGAAAAAAGGAAAAGAGGAGATACTGGCGTACTGATAGGGTGGGGGGAGACTTGGGGGAAATCAAATTCAAAGTGGTTTATTTCTAATTCCACAACGGTGGATTACAAATAATGCTGAAATGACATAATTTCCGAGATTTTTCCTCACTTTTTAGTAAATTATACGTTTGTATGTGTTTGTTGGAAAATGACAAATTTACAGCCAGGCAAGAAATATGATTCTTGAGATTCCTTGAGATTCCAGATGTCAGGGCCCGAGGAACGGCGGGGATCGGGAGCCCCGAGCTCCCCCCCCCCCCCCCACTTTTTTGAAAAAGTATATTAAAGAGAAATAAAATAGAATGAGAGCAAGAAAGAAAGAATAGTTAACTGCCAGTGTTAACAAATAATGAGGCATCAAAATATGCAAATTTGACCGTGATTAATGCCTAAAACCCCTAAGCTTACGGGGGCTCTGCCCCCTGGATTCCACCTAGGGCCCTACGGCGGGCCCTTACATGCCCATCTGACGGTAATTTAATGCTTAAAACCCCTGATTTTTGGGGGCTCCGCCCCCTGGACCCCACGCCAAAAAGTGACCTACCAGTGTCACAAAATAATAAGGTATACAAAAAAAAAAGCTCATCTGACCTTAATTAAACGCCAAAACCCCTGAGCTTCTGGGGCCGGCTCCGCCGCCTCGACCCCACCAGGGGTCGTAAGACGGGCCCCTGAATGCTTATCTGACCGTAATTTATTGCCTTAAACCCCTGAGATGCGGGGTTAGACAAGGTATCAAAATGTGTTTATCTGACCGCAGGCGCGTAGCCAGGGGGGGGGGGGCGGTCCCCCCCCCCAAATCGGAAGAGGACTTAGGAAGAAACAGGAGCAGACAAAGAACATCTTTGAAATTCAGACAAGGATTAAGAGTATAGAGAACGGTACAACGCATCGTCTTCTTTCTCTAATAATTTAATGAAACGTCAAAGCTTCGCGCAGGAGGGGAGGGGGGGGTGGGTGAATTTAGACAAGGATTAAGAATCGAGAACGGTACAACGAATCGTCTTCTTTCTCTAATGATTTAATGAATCGTAAAAGCTTCCACGCTTCGCGCGGAAGGGGAAAACTGAATTCAGACGAGGATTAAGAGTCGAGAACTGTACAACGAATCGTCTTCTTTCTTTAATAGTTTAATGAAACGTCGAAGCTTCCGCGCTTCGCGCAGGAGGGGGAGGGGGAGACTGAATTTAGACAAGGATTAAGAGTCAAGAACGGTACAACGAATCGTCTTGTTTCTCTAATGATTTAATGAATCGTAATAGCTTCCGCGCTTCGTGCGGGAGGAGGGGGGGGGGGAGGAGAATCTAAATTCAGACGAGGATTAATTTCGAAAACGGTACAACGAATCGTCTTCTTTCTCTAAAGATTTAAGGAAATTTAAAAGCTTCCGTGCTTCGCGCGGGAGGGGGGGGGACCTAAATTCAGACGAGGATTAAGAGTCAAGAACGGTACAACGAATCGTCTTGTTTCTCTAATGATTTAATGAATCGTAAAAGCTTCCGCGCTTCGTGCGGGAGGAGGGGGGGAGGAGAATCTAAATTCAGACGAGGATTAATTTCGAAAACGGTACAACGAATCGTCTTCTTTCTCTAAAGATTTAAGGAAATTTAAAAGCTTCCGCGCTTCGCGCGGGAGGGGGGGGGGGGACCTAAATTCAGACGAGGATTAAGAGTCGAGAACTGTATAACGAATCGTCTTCTTTCTCTAAAGATTTAAGGAAATTTAAAAGCTTCCGCGCTTCGCGCAGGAGGGGGAGGGGGAGACTGAATTTAGACAAGGATTAAGAGTCAAGAACGGTACAACGAATCGCCTTGTTTCTCTAATGATTTAATGAATCGTAAAAGCTTCCGCGCTTCTTGCGGGAGGAGGGAGTGGGAGGAGAATCTAAATTCAGACGAGGATTAATTTCGAAAACGGTACAACGAATCGTCTTCTTTCTCTAAAGATTTAAGGAAATTTAAAAGCTTCCGCGCTTCGCGCGGGAGGGGGGGGGGAACCTAAATTCAGACGAGGATTAAGAGTCGAGAACTGTATAACGAATCGTCTTGTTTCTCTAATGATTTAATGAAACGTAAAAGCTTCCGCGCTTCGTGCGAGAGGAGGGGGGGGAGGAGAATCTAAATTCAGACGAGGATTAATTTCGAAAACGGTACAACGAATCGTCTTCTTTCTCTAAAGATTTAAGGAAATTTAAAAGCTTCCGCGCTTCGCGCGGGAGGGGGGGGGGGGGACCTAAATTCAGACGAGGATTAAGAGTCGAGAACTCGACAACCAATCGTCTTCTTTCTCTCATAATCTTATGAAGCTTACAAGCTTCCGCGCTTTGCGCGGGAGTGGGGGGGGGGGCCTGAATTCAGACGAGGATTAAGAGTCGAGAACTCGACAACCAATCGTCTTCTTTCTCTCATAATCTTATGAAGCTTACAAGCTTTCGCGCTTTGCGCGGGAGTGGGGGGGGGGGGCCTGAATTCAAACGAGGATTAAGAGTCGAGAACTGTATAATGAATCGTCTTCTTTCTTTAATAGTTTAATGAAACGTCAAAGCTTCCGCGCTTCGCGCAGGAAGGGGAGGGGGGAGACTGAATTTAGACAAGGATTAAGAGTCAAGAACGGTACAACGAATCGTCTTGTTTCTCTAATGATTTAATGAAACGTAAAAGCTTCCGCGCTTTGCGCGGGAGGAGGGGGGGAGAATCTAAATTCAGACGAGGATTATTTTCGAAAACGGTACAACGAATCGTCTTCTTTCTCTAATAATAATAAATCGTAAAATTTTCCGCGCTTCGCGCGGGAGGGGAAAAACTAATTACAGACGAGAATTATTTTTGAGAACGGTACAACGAATCGTCTTCTTTCTCTAATAATTTAATGAAACGTCAAAGCTTCCGCGTTACGTGGAGGAGGGAGGGGGGAAATCGCCCCTCCCTGCACCGACCCCCCCCCCCGCATTACGTCACTTTTGGTCACGATTACGTACCAATTTTGGCTCGCATAATTTCAAATTTGGGCCCCCCCTAAGAAATCCTGGATCCGCGCCTGCTTCTCTCTCAGGCTCTTACCCCCCCCCCTCTCCTCTCTTTCATACCCCGTTTCTTTTGTTACCTTTTTTTTTTCTTTTTTTTTCTCTTTCTTGTCTTTCTTTTCTTTTCTTTCCTCTCCTTCCTCCTTTTCTTTTTTCTCTTTCTTTCTTCTCTTCTCCGAGTTCCTTTCTTTCTTTTCCTTTTCTTTTTTTCTTTTCTTTTCCTTTCCCTCTCGTTTTTTTTCCTCCCTCTTTTCTCATTTTCCCGACGGCAGCGCAATTTTACCGACAATTTCCTGACAGGTGGGATGTCGCACCCCACCCCCCTTTAGTGACGCCCCTGCTCATCTGTTGACAACTTCAAGCGATTAATAAAGTCAAATCTATTACGCTAGGAATTAGGACTACTTTATTACCAGCCTACATAGTTATACATGATCTCTGAGAAATTACTAACTTTTGTTTATACTTGGCCCAAACATTGTGCGGTGTGTGCAGCGCTTTGCATGTAACCGCAAGGAAAAGGCGCCATAACATTTTTTCTTCTTTTTTTCCCTCCATTATCACAGCATAAATAAATATTTGATAAACATTCAACAGAGATTGATAATTACACACTATAGGCTAATTGAAGGCTACATAACATACGACTCATATGAAAAAATTGAACATCATTATAGTTTAGTGTATTTTAAGATATCACTTCAAATTAACATATTGAATATACAAAAGAAAATAAAAACCTTTAGCATCAGACATAAGGCGCCCATGAATTGGAACCTAGGCCTATGTAAAAGAAAGACAAAAACAAACAAACAAATAAGCATACATTTAGTCTTTAAATAAAAACAAACAAACAAACAGTATATAAAATATATTTTGAATGATTGATTGATACCATATTAAGCGAATAGGCCTACCCCCCCCCCCCCCCCCCGGATTACGCCACTGCCTATGCCTAATCAGCGATTCAGCGATACAGGATTATTCATAATAATATCATATTATTCCGTCCGTGTAACAACTTCCTTCTTCTTCTTTTTCTACCGCATATGAGCAGCCCGAACCTGCCGACTATGATATGTTTATAGACTGTAAAACAATTTTTTTTCCCCTCACAATTCATCTAAGAAAAATACAGAGGGGGCGCCGATCCGACTCGAAGCTCCAAATAATATAGCGCCATCTGCGCTGCTATTCATATCATGATATCCAATATGGCAGCCCACTAGCATCTATCGTGGCAAAAACGATTTACAGAACAAATCCACAATAATCGTGACAATTACAGAGGTAGCTATAACGATTTTTTATTCAATATCTAAATAAGAATAAAGGAAAGTATAAAATATAATTTTGTTGATGTGCGATGTTGTTGAATTTGTGTATTGGACGCGTTTCTTAGCTTGCTCAAGCTGTGTTTGCGTTGGAATTGCCTTCACTTTGTGCTAGCCTAGTCCCAACTCGGCGTTGACCCATAATCGTCACCGGGAATCCAATTCTGTCTTAAAAATAATCCCATGAAATGTGATACATGTATCTCTAACCTAATTCCGAAATACGGAGATTAATCTGCTCTTTCATTTGACACCTCATTTATTGAGAATCACCTTCAGGTTCACAAGAAATAAAAGTCTGATATCGCACCCGGTGTTGTGTCCTAAAATCCTTCACATAGAGATTGCACGCATCCCTATGCATTCTACGTGCATTGCGCGATTATGCAAAATTGGTCAATTTTTTTTTTACCAAATCGAGATTCAAACCTTTATTGTATGTGATCCTGAAGGTGATACTCAATAAATAAGCTGTCATATGAAAGAGCAGGTTAATTTCCATATTTCCAAAGGGGCGTCATCTCGGAAAAAATATTTTGGTCAAAACGGCGATTTAAACAACATTGTTTCCATCGTAGTTCTGAGATTCGCCACTTTTTTTAGAAATGACGCTTAAGTTAGAGTAGGGAGGCCAATGCCCAAATCTAACTTTTTAATTACGAATTTGTTTAAAATAAAACAAAGATTAAAAGAAAGCATTTAGAGTAAAGTACCCGGTAATCGGTCAGCTCCGGTTTTCGGCCAATTGGTTGGATACATGGTAAAATCACTTTAAAATACATCGCATAATAGCATAACACATATCCCACACATACCATACCATGCCAGTGTCACTGAAGAACCACATTTGCAATGAAAAATATATCCTAAAATATCACATTTTAGCGATGTAATCGGCGGTCCCGCTACCCAAATCTGAAAAATCGAGTTTCTTACGCGTGTATGTAAGAAATATGGGTACCATAAAATGAGCTTTATTTCAAGTATTTTTCAGATATAGAGCCCGATTTTGTGCTGGTCGCAAGCTCAAAAGTATCTCATCGCATGTATTAAATCAATGCAGCCGCACACCGCGACGCACACACGATATGTCCGTCTAATTCAGATTCCAACTTCCGATCACCGCTGTGCCTGTATTCGGCCAGGCGAGCACCCGGGAGCTCCGGCGTGGGATACCTGCTCCGCCCGCTTGTGCTATACATCAGCGCAGAAACGCACGCGCGCGAGCGCTTCCTATTGACTTTGTACATGCGGCCGTAAACTGAAACGCTCGGCCGATAACCGGCTCCAAAACAGTGAAAATTGAAATGAATATTGTCATGGCAATTCGTGATTTTTTGGGGGGATTCTTTTTTTGTTTAAATAATAATAATATTTGCTTCATGATTTGAACAAGAAATGATAATAAATAGGAAGTAAAGAGTCCAATAAATAGGATTTTGTCTTAAGTGGCCGAAAACCGGGTACTTTACTCTACTTTCACTAAGAAAACTCACCCATCTGCCGACTCCAGAAGTTCCATAAAATAGGAGATATCCAGCTTTTAAGCACTCTCTTCCTTCTACGCTTGGCCGAACGGAAGAGCCTTGAAACGATCAATTTCATGGTCCCAAAAGTTACGTCGAGAATTAGACAGGCCCGAGGGGAATGGGCGTGTCATTGACCGAACAACAAGTTCAAAACTTCGCGCGAAAGTACATTCATCTTTCGGCTAGCCTTGAATCGGTCGCACACACCATGGAGTTAACTCCATGCACACACCGAACCACTTCAACCAGGCAAGCCGCAATACAGGCTGAAGTTGAAATCGAAGAATTCGAACCATCAATGCAATGTACGTACGACTACTATATCTACGAGTAAAAAAAGAAGGAAAGAACTAGATCTAATTCATTTATATTTACCTTAGAATGGTATTCCAATAACTTGATTTCCTCATGAGTATTCCTTATGATTTCAGTCGGAGATCTACTGTACAATCAACAAGAATTAGAACGACCTCCATAATTATCCATGCAGCTAGCTGTGCAGCTCACACTCGGAGCGCTACACACATGACACCACTACAATACATGTATATCGCACGTACCATGTATAGTACAGCTGGGTCTCTCTTTCTCTCTCTCGATCTCTCTCTCTCTCTCAAGCTGTACGCGACAACTAACCATGTATCATAATCACATCATCCAATCATATCTTTCCGTCCTAACTTCTCAATTGGAGTATAGACTGCTCACGTAGACACTTTTTTAATGAAATATCTTTTTTAAACATTTTTCATATATGACTTACTGTACTAGCTCGACACTCGAGTCTCGTGCTGTGAGAATAAGGTACTGTGTGTGAGACTACGTCAAATTTGTTTTGCGCGCGATGAGACCGGACCTCATACATATTCATATTATGATGTCGCAAGACTTCTATTTGGGGCTCGAACAATCATGTCTTTGTGCACAGTTTTCGTCCCCAATTTGAGATGGCTCTAGCTATGGGGCTCAAACCAACGCAAGATTGACAAAAACATCGTACTCTATCTACCTTTGATTGTGCAGTTTGTAAAAATCTGCAATTAAAAAGATATAATCCTTTTTCGTTATATTTTCTAGTTGTTAAAAGTGACATTTGAACACAACTGATATGTTAATCTCTATCAAAAGTTCTTTGATATTAAATTGATTCCATATTTTTAGGCGCTACCTTCAGTCATTGAGAAGGATTTTAGTGAGCTAACCTCATCGCCCTCTAGGACCCTTCTAGTTTCTCTCGTGCGTCCGTTTTTTTCGTCTGCTAACAGAATTATTGGACCTAAAAACGTCAAAATCTGCAAGATCGTCAACAAAGGGTGAAAGACTGTTACAGATCCGTGATTATAGGTATGTTGTGGAGTGTGTAATTGTGTATTTGTTATACATTTGATTCCATAGATATTTGTTTTCTTTTTTTTCCCCTTTTTTTTTCTTCTGGTCATTTTCTGACTTGGACGACGAGCGCACAAATCGTAGGCGTAGAAGCCTTACGCCCGGGCATTGGCCTCCCTACTTAGAGCGATAAGTAGTCCCAGTCGTATGGAATATATCCATGTGTAGGGAGGCCAATGCCCGGGCGTAAGGCTTCTACGCCTACGATTTGTGCGCTCGTCGTCCAAGTCAGAAAATTACCAGAAGAAAATAAAAGGGGAAAAAAAAGAAAACAAATATCTATGGAATAAAATGTATAACAAATACACAATTACGCACTCCACAACATACCTATAATCACGGATCTGTAATGGTCTTTCACCATTTGTTGACGATCTTGCAGATTTTGATGTATTTTGATCCAATAATTGCGCTAGCAGACGAAAATAACGGACGCACGAGAGAAACTAGACGGGTCCTCACTATGAACATGACTGACAAAGAAAGCGGACAAAATATACAGTTCCTCAGGAAGACAAAGGAACATCCCTTCACTGCTATTATGTAAAAATGTGTAGACCAGGTGTCACATGCATATTTACTTTTTACATAATAGCAGTGAAGGGATGTTCCTTTGTCAACCTGAGGAACTGTATATTTTGTCCGCTTTCTGTGTCCGTCATGTTCATAGTGCCTAGAGGGCGATGAGGTTGGCTCACTAAAATCCTTCTCAATGACTGAAGGTAGCGCTTAAAAATATGGAATCAATTTAATATCAAAGAACTTTTGATAGAGATTAACATATCAGTTGTGCACAAATGTCACTTTTAACAACTAGAAAATATAACGAAAAAGGATTATATCTTTTTAATTGCAGATTTTTACAAACTGCACAATCAAAGGTAGATAGTAAGCCTGAGTCATTACGGTTTTTGTGCTAAACGGATAACCGTTAAAAGTATACGGGCGGTTTCGTTTAACCGTTAAATAATAATCTGAAAAGTGAAAATACAGTATTTGTAATAACGATGTAGCTCGGAACGCCTGATGGTCTTCAGACTGTCGCGCTGAGCATTCCGAGCCGGACTTTGGCAATATTCTGATAAACAGAGACCAGTAATAAACAACATGCAAAATATCTTATTATTCCTCATCTGAATCTGATATCATGATTAACCTTGCAAAGTTAAGCCGCGCTGTGAAGATAGCTTGATCTGTGACGTGTTTATATATGCCTTTGCAATGCAATGTTTGCATGTGGTCAGGGAGAGAGCTCCATTCATGCAGGGACATGTCTAGCATGTCCCTGCTGCATGTACCATTGCCATATGAAATTATGTGGAAGTGTGTAACACTCACTACCAAGACACACCCTGCAATGAGCTGATCCAAGTTAGTGACCAATCAGGAAGGTTCTCTAGCTATGTGGGTGGAGTTTGATACCAGCATAAATTACAGGTTGGTGACCGCACGTGCTTTCACACAGTTCAGTGGGAGTCAAGAAGCCATGTGCTCTCCACCTGTGTGTATGTACATGTACAGTGTATTGGGCGCCGATGTTTGAGGTTTGTGTGTACGATGTTTGAGGTTTGTGTGTACGTGTGTGTGTATGAAAGAGAGCTGCATGGACCAGGCAGGAACATCAGAGAGTGAAGAATTAAGACAAGTGATACCCCATTCACAGTGGCCTCAAACACCGCGACAGCAGCGGGACTGTCCCGCTGCTGTCGCGGTGTTGTCTTCAGTGTGAAGGCTCGGACCCGTTATAAACTATCGCGGGATAACACCGCCTCGCGATAACGCCGCGACAAACTATCGCTAGGTTCGCCTAGCTACAGCAGCGGGACAGTCCCGCTGCTGTCGCGGTGTTTACTCAGTGTGAAGGCTCTCCGCTATAACACCGCGACAAACACGTGTGATTTGTTTACTTACCTATCACCTTATCACCTATCCTCTTTTCTCCAGCAATGGGGAACATAAAGTGAAATAGAAATAAAGTAACCAGTGGATTCAAATTGATTTTATTATTATGTAGATATTATAATTATCCAAATAAAAATATTTCACACTTCAAAAAATTAAAATATTCTGACTGGAAGCAATAAAAATGCTAGTTTTTTAAAAAAGTAATATGATCGGGGTCACTCGCGGGTCATGAGCCATGCATACACGTGTTTGTTACGGAGGTAATAAAAATCACCCGCTGCAGCGTGAATGGGTACATGATATTTATCCCGCTGCTGCAGCGGGATAACTTTTCTACTGTGAATGCATTTGTAGCGGTGTTATGGCGGTGTCGCCGCTCCGCTACAACGCCGCTACAAATTTCAAAACCACTGTGAATGGGGTATGAGACTAGCTAGATAGAAAGGGTGGCTGTGTGTGATCAAAAACTTAAATTACTCACAATGTCCAAGACTTTGTTGATTGATATTTCTAAAACTTCAATTATTATTGTTATCATTATTTTTGTATTTTATTTATATATGAACATTATTTTAGGGGGGTGAGTCGGCAAGGGATTGATATTAATATTGAGAGAGAGAGAGAGAGATAGAGAGACTCGGGGAGAAGGGATGTGAGAGGAACTGACCATCGAATGTGTAAACATTTAG
Organism: Strongylocentrotus droebachiensis; assembly: GCA_035222895.1. Taxonomy (NCBI): domain Eukaryota; kingdom Metazoa; phylum Echinodermata; class Echinoidea; order Camarodonta; family Strongylocentrotidae; genus Strongylocentrotus; species Strongylocentrotus droebachiensis. Next base: position 561,250 of record JAVYIG010000410.1, on the reverse strand, counting down.
AACTTTGCTTGTCTGAGAGTGCAGTAATAAGAAAAGGTACATGAACACATTGCAGAGAGAAGGGAATAGAGAGGGTGAGAAAATAGGGAAGAGGGCATGGTTGTTTTATTGTTTACAAATTCATTCATGGAGATTACTGCTGCCAGAAAGCTGGCAGCGGACAGGGTGTAACATTACACTGCGGTTTCTTTGATTATCTTTATCATCGGCTATTAGCACATTCCAAAATGTATGTAAATAACGGTTAAACGGAGCAAGAAATGCTAAACGGTTTTGATGAATGCGGTCGGATAACCGTCGGTTAAACGGATTGACTCAGGCCTAGTAGATAGAGTACGATGTTTTTGTCAATCTTGCGTTGGTTTGAGCCCCATAGCTAGAGCCATCTCAAATTGGGGAGCAAAAATGTGAACAAAGATGTCATTGTTCCAGCCCAAAATAGAAGTCTTGCGACATCATAATATGAATATGTATGAGGTCCGGTCTCATCGCGCGCAAAACAAATTTGACGTAGTCTCACACATAGTACCTTTTTCTCAGCACTAGACACCAGTGTCGTGCAGTAATGTATGAGAAGTGTAAAAAAAGACATTTCAGTAAAAAAAAAAAGTCTACGTGAGCAGTCTATACTCCAATTGAGAAGTGTAATGCCATGATTTGAACGTGTGTGTTTTAGTGTATGATATCATCATGGTTAGTGAGAGAGAGAGAGAGAGAGAGAGGGAGAGAAATATCTCCGTCAGTACACGTCTATCAATGCGTGCAGTCCTATTGACTATGTTTGATTCCGTATTGTGTTCGCTGCAACTGTTGGATTTATCGATCGTATTGTGTTCGCTGCAACTGTTGGATTTTGCAGTGTCAGATTGATCTTTACTCATGAGGAAATAATTGGAATACATATCAAAACTAAGGTAGGCCTATTTATTTATTTCAATCATTTTCTTAATTTACAATGAGTGGTTTTCGAGCTTTCTCTCATTATGGCATGGCTAGCATGGCTCGATTGCGGCTTGCATGCAATTACCGTACGTGGACGGCCTGTAGTACTGTGTCGGTGTGTGCGACTAATTCAAGGCTAGCCGGTGATGATGAATGTACTTTCGCGCGAAGTTTTGAACTTGTTGTCCGGGCAATGACCATGATGACACGCCCATTCCCTCGGGCCTGTCTAATTCTCGACGTAATTTTTGGGACCATGAAATTGATTGTTTCAAGGCTCTTGCGTACGGCCAAGCGTAGAAGGAAGGGAGTGCTTAAAAGCTGGATATCTCCTATTTTATGGAACTTCTGGAGTCGGCAGATGGGTGAGTTTTCTTAGTGAAAGTAAATGCTTTCTTTTAATCTTTGTTTTATTTTAAACAAATTCGTAATTAAAAAGTTAGATTTGGGCATTGGCCTCCCTACCATGTGCTTATTTTTTCGCTAGCCCCAAGGGATCACAAGCCATTACAGTTTGAAAATACCCTTCCTCCCCCCCCCCCCTAAATAGGGAGGCGTGACTCTGCTCAGCCCAAATCCATGGTGATGATGGCATAGCCATCTATTCCCCGCCCCCCCCCCCCCCTTGTCTCGCACTCTCATTCTCTCATTCTTTCACTCTCTTAGGTCCTGTGTAGACTCACAGTCCACATCTGCCTCGGGAGCTGAAGAACAATCCCAGCCATGTTCCTGTACGCACTCACTCTTCAGCGTGCCACGGGCATCGTCCAGTGCATCCATGGCAACTTTGCTGGCACCAAGCAGCAGGAGTTAGTGGTTGGGCGTGGCAAGCTCCTGGAGCTGATCAAGATTGATCCCAATACCGGCAAGCTGTACACGGTGCTCAGTCATGAGGTTTTTGGTATCATCAGGACCTTGATGCCATTCAGGCTTACGGGAGGGAGTAAAGGTGAGTTGGTTTCTGCTGTCATTCCCACAGTGATTAGATATGCATGCAAGTATGTGCTCTGTGCCAGTGCCTGGCAGAAAATTCAAAATCAAAATCGGAAGTTCCCAATAAACTTTCAAGTACATAGATGTGATAAAATTGTTATTCACTTTGCAAATAGAGAAAGATCAGTGCATCACAAAATATAAGAAACCCTTATCTTTGTTTGATGTACAAATTGGAAATCAATTTGTTGCATTACTATTGTTGGTTCCAGGGTCCATGATATAATGAATTAGACCAACAAACTCCAAATACGAATGAGGCTTGTAAGAACTAAACCTACCAGTAGCTTATGTTGAGAGAAGTGTGTGCAGCAATGATGTCTAAATATCTGTTTTAATTCCATATATCACCGTGATGACTACTTTCACTGCTGAGCTGCACTACTTTATCCAACAATGCAGTTGGTATCCAAAAACATGTATCCTATGTATTCCTTTGGATAATATCAGCATTGGTCTTTATTACCAACAGCTCTTTTTACACACCTAACCTTAAAACTCTGAAACTTGTAACTAAGCCTGAGTCGGTACGATCTCTCACACCGAATCGGTGATCATAATTTTCGATGTTTATTATTTATATATTTTTATAATGAAAAAGAAATTGTTGATCATCAGGATGTATTAGAATACAGATTTTCTGTAAATATACATGTACATGTAGTGATCAACAGCTTCCTTGTTTTCAACATAGTTGCACTCATATTTGTTGTATGTTCTTTTTTTGTACAGATTTCATAGTGGTTGGTTCAGACTCTGGTAGGATCATCATTCTGGAATACAATGCTGCTAAGAACTGCCTTGATCGGGTAAGCTGAAAAATTTGATAAAGGTAGATTATTTTCATTAAAAAACAGTGATTTTGAACCTCAACATGTTGCCAATTTAAAGATTTTACAGCTCATTTCCCCTTTTAAGATTCCTGGTATCAAATGCACTATGGTCATGCAACAAAAATGGACATAGTATGTCCAGAAATGTTTGCCCTTTCTACTTGTGCATCTGATATATTTCCAGAGCTCTGATAGTTATTGAGCCAAACCACAAAACTTTAAATGATTGCCTACAGAAACCTTCACTTTCTACAGTGTTGGGTGAATTGCTTTCTTAGATTGAAGAGAGTTTGTGAACATGTAATTGCTGGATGATCATTCCTAGGTGATGTTCATGTATGATTTGTATTAAAAGCCTACCTGCACTAGTTTGGCCAGGAGGGATTAGCCCTCCCTACTTGGTCACTAGTAGGTGGTTATCTCATCAAATCAGCTCTCAATTAACTAATAAAAAGGGGATCATGGGGGACCAACTGGTACTGCTTAGGCATCGTTGGCTGTATAGAGGGCGCAAGTAGTGCAGTCCCTCTTTAAAGGATATTTTCGCATTTCATATTATATTGTCAGCTTGAAGCCATGTTAACTCATCTTCTTGCAATGGTCTTTTCTACCTGTCAGGTCCATCAAGAGACGTTTGGTAAGAGCGGGTGCAGGCGCATCGTGCCGGGTCAGTTCCTGGCCGTAGACCCCAAGGGTCGTGCCGTCATGGTTGGTGCCTTAGAGAAGCAGAAGCTTGTGTACATCCTCAACAGAGATGCCCAGGCCAGACTCACCATCTCGTCCCCTCTGGAAGCACACAAATCAAACACCTTCTCTTTCCACATTGTAGGGGTGGATGTTGGCTTTGAGAACCCCATGTTTGCCTGCCTGGAGATTGACTATGAGGTGAGTATCACTATAAGTGAAATAGTTGGTTGGTTTAACCCGACCACTAAAAAAAGCATATGGCTCATAGTCCTCTCTGAGGGACTTGGTAATTTGGAACAATACCTTACCAAAGGGCACTCCTTGGTTTCAAATCCAGGACCTCCTGTCCATTGCATTTCTTTGATTTAGATTCTAATGTATAGCGGTTCACACTCTTGACTTCTAATCAATCAACCCTTACCAGATGTTCTGTCTCTTTAACCCTTACTGTACTGGGCTATTTCGAGCACTCTCTGACTGGGGGGGGGCCTGGGAGGCCCCCCCCTATGATCTCGGCCGTCGAATGTCCGATGAACGCGAAAATTTGCATGTTTGTAGATATTTACGTAAGGAACAAGATGGTATAATTAGTTTTTTCAGAATATGCAAATTTTTGTCGTTAGCCTAATTAATTATGCAAAATGCGCTAATTTTATGCATTTTTCAGAAAACGTGTCAAACTCCACTTTTTGAATGTTGAAACTCATTATTCATATGAAACTTCTTTTCTAACACAAAAAAGTTATTTTAATGTAATTAATAATGATAATTTATGCAAATTTTGATGCGATTTTTTATTTTTTGGATTTTTTTTTGATGACATGCGCATACTAATTGTTATGTAACGCCTTACAGGTATATCCGATTTCGACGAAAATTGTATCAAAATGTGCGTAAGACTTGAGGGAAAAAAGTCATGAAACGACAATTCAAAATTCCAAGCGGTTGCGGCGCAATCTCCGAAAATGTCGAGGGGGGGGCCTCCCAGGCCCCCCCCCAGTACAGTAAGGGTTAACAAGCCTGTCATTGGTAGATGTCTCTCTCAACACAGGAGATGCAGTCTGATAGGAAAGAATTCCTAGAATTCTGTGACCATTTTACTGGTTGCTCAAATAAAGCTGTGATAGTAATGGAGAGCCATTTTGGTGGATAGGAGCATTCTAGCTATTCAAGAAGACAATTTAATTAGTTTAAAGCATCATTTTAAAATCATTTTAAAATGGCGACTGGCTGGAATGCTCCCCAGGGAGTGGAGAATGTGCATACCTTGTGTGCGGGTAAGCCTGAATCCGATGACCAGGGTAATAATATGTTGTAAAGCGCTGTGATACACATGTATGTCTGTAAGAGCGCTATATAAATGCCAATATTATTATTATTATTATTATTTTGACTCTTTCCATTAAGAATCTACTTACATATTCTCCACTTTGAGTATTTGTAATTTTAAATTTCAGATAGCTTAATAGCTATTTTGTTTAACATAGTCCCTATTCAATGACTGAGCTAAACAAAAATATTTTATTCAAACTTGAATAGTAAATGGTTTTATATAATGTTTCACTGGATAGATAGCAGAGATGATGTACTTATGCTTCCGTGTTTCAGCTGATTCTCAGTGATTATACAACTTAGCATACTGATCTGTACATCCTACATCATTGTATCATTCTACTCAAGATATCAATGCTGGGTTGAAATACTTCAATGAAATATACTGTTTCGAAATTTTAATCTTGTATTTGTTATTTATCAACTTTTTCCTGTGGTTTGTTTTCCTGCTGTAATACAACAAATAAAATCGTCACATGAAGTGCACAAGCCATTTTTTACTACTTCTGAAAAAGATTTGAAGTTTTCAGTTTGGCTTCTGTGTCACTTGATTTAGACATGTCATATTTTTATTGATAAAACCAGTTCATGAATGGAAATCGATGTAGGCTAAAAATACTCTGTGGCTGTCATAGAAAAAAAAATTTAGGCAAAAATCTCAATTTGGTGCAAAATGAAAAGTCAATTATTTGAATTAGCCTGTCAAAATAAAGCATAGACTTAATATCTACATAGAGATAGTGTAAATGTATTTCATCGTGCTGAAACTGTTCCTGTCCCTTCTATGACAGGATGCTGATAGTGACCCCACAGGAGAGGCTGCCCAGGCCACCCAACAGCTGCTCACATACTATGAGCTGGACCTGGGGCTCAACCATGTGGTCAGGAAATACAGTGAACCTCTGGAGGAATATGGAAACTTACTCATTGCAGGTAACAATTTGATGATATGGAAATCTGCTCGGTGTTGACCAGTGGTCAGTAGTGCAGGGGGATAATTTGAGAAACACATGCTTATATTTTGAAAGGGTCATTTGAGTTGTACCTATTTGAAGCTTATATGCAACATAAATCTGTAGTAATTGTTGAGAAAAATCCAGATTTTGATCATCATATGAATCATATGAAATAGCTGCTTTGTCAAGTACACAGGTGAATTGAATTTTGTCATTTAAAAGAAAAGTAGCAAAATACATGTAGCTAATTGATAAATGGCTAATGTTCGTCTCTTTTTTTATTAGATTGAGTGCAGAAATGATGAGCATATGCTTCCGTGTTTCAGCTTATCATTGAAATGATTATAAAACTTAGCATACTGATCTGCACTCCTGAACAGTTTATAAAAGTTTCTTATTAAAAAATATCTTTCAAAATCTGCAGTGCTACATCAACATTGTGGTTATGTCATGGGATGAAATAGACCAGTGGCCATATTCATTTCACTATGCAGATTAAGCAAGCATATTACTTTGCATTTGGCTTGGCTGAGTAAAATGTCTCAAGTTGTATTCAGATCACATCTAATTTTACTTTAGCAAACCAAATTGAAGGCAAAATACTCATTAAAAAGCATTGTGACATCACATGATCAATCCAAAATAATGCATAATGCATAATAAACGCATCACATCAAATGCATGCTGATACTGTATAACCATGCATTACTTATAATGACTGCATATGCAAGCAATATATGCCTGTCAATCAAGGCCTGCTAGAGATCTGTATTAAACAGGATAAAATACTTAGCCAAAAGCTTCAAATAAATACCTAAGTTGTATCAATCTATGCCCCATAGCTTGGAGGCTGTTTGGGTGACAATGAAAGGGACGTTGAGACACAGGTTGTCTTCAGCAAAATTTGTTTTATGTATAAGTAACATAATCATACATGTATTTCTGAATTAAGTATTGAAGGGTCCAGGAGGCATAGTTTTGAGTGAGTCTATTGTTTCTTTGTCCTACAACAGTTCCCGGAGGGAGTGATGGTCCAAGTGGTGTGTTGATCTGTTCAGAGAACTACATCACGTATAAGAACCTTGGAGATCAACCAGACATCAGGATGCCTATACCGAGGAGAAGGGTAAGCAACCAAAACAATTGGTTATATGTTAAAAGGACATTTATTTACTGAATACAAACTTAAGCACTTGCCTAGAAGAAAAACATAATTAGACAAATTGTGCAGACTCACTGCCTTCCAACATAGAAAGATTCATTTTTAAATCAATCATGTTTGAATAAGATTGAGTGCAGAGATGATGTGCTTATGCTTCCGTGTTTCACCTGATCTTTGAAGTGATATTAAATTTAGCATACTGATCTGTACTCAGTTTTACTCTTAATTCCTAACTCTCATCCATAATTCACGTCACTTTGTTCCTGTTGTTCAGTCACAATATTTCACTGTTTTCTTCTTTTTTTAATCCTGTTTTAGAATGACTTGGATGATCCAGAAAGGGGTATGATCTTCGTTTGCAGTGCTACCCACAAAACAAAGGTGAGAACTTGCTTTACAAGGAATTTTTCTATCAATAAACTGAAATGAATGAACAAACGAACGAATGAATGAATGGCTCATTCCTTCAAAATGAAAGAACAACCATTTTGTTTCAACAATGATTGAGCTAAACATGAATATTTTATAAAAAATTGAAAAGTAAATGGTTTTATATGGTGTAAGATTTAGTGGATAGAATGCAGAGATGATGTACTTATGCTTCCGTGTTTCAGCTGATTCTCAGTGATTATACAACTTAGCATGCTGATCTGTACATCCTACATCATTTGTATTTGTTTACAAATGTGGTCATTCTCAAGATATTAAAGGCATCGTTTAACAATGTTAAATCTGAGATGCATGGCCCTACGTGTTATCAGTGTCTGTGAAATGTTGTAATATTGAAGCCCTCCAAAAAATTGCCCTTCAAAATGATCATGAAGATGCCTCAAAAAAGTAAAAATCTTTGAGTGACCGATTTTACCATACTCATTTTCCCCAATAGACTGTAGTTTTATAAAAAAAAACGTTATTTGACACAGAATTATTGTTCTATCTTTTCCACAGTCCATGTTCTTCTTCCTGGCCCAAACTGAGCAAGGCGACATCTTCAAGATCACTTTAGAGACGGATGACGACATGGTGACTGAGATACGAATGAAGTACTTTGACACCGTGCCTGTCGCCACGTCGATGAACGTCCTCAAGACCGGTTTCCTCTTCATTGCATCAGAATACGGCAATCAGTGAGTAGGATACGACCACAATGCGTGTGACTATTATGTCAGATAATACATGGATAAACAAAACCATATTCAAAGTTTGTTTGTGTTTGATGCTGCTTTCAATTTGCAACAATAGAAAATGTGCTTTCAAAACCTTAAATATGAAATTGATTAGTTAACCATTATCATTCTAACTAAGATGGGACACTAAATGACAAACCTGGTTCAGGTGCGTGTGACTATTATTTCTGATAATACATGGATCAACAAAACATATTATTAGTTTGTTTGTGTTTGATGTCTTGACCCAAGCAATTTCATGATATGTTTTAAGGTAATATTTACTGCGAAACATCAGTTGAAAAAATATGCTGCTTTCATTTGGCAACAATAGAAAAAGTGCTTTCAAAACCTGAAATATGACATTTTTAACCATTATCATTTTAACTAAGATGGGACAATAAATGACAAACCTGTTTTTTTTCTCACTTGGATAGCTTATGTTGAGAGAAGTGTGTGCAGCAATGATGTCTTATATATCTGTTTTAATTCCATATATCACTGTGATGACTACTTTTACTGCTGAGCTGCACTACTTTATCCAACAATGCAATTGGTATCCAATCATATCTATCCTATGTTCTTTTAGATGATATCAGGGGGGGGGGGGGGATTGTAGCAACATAAAAAACCAGACTGTTTTTTAAAATACTGTGTGTCGTTTGTCCACCTTCATCTACAGCTACCTGTATCAGATCGCCCATCTCGGTGACGATGATGATGAGCCGGAGTTCAGCAGTGCCACACCCCTAGAGGAAGGGGATACCTTCTTCTTTGCACCCCGTACCCTCAGGAATCTAGAGGAGGTGGACCAGCTGGAAAGCCTCTCTCCTATCCTTTCTTGCCAGGTATGCCAGATAGTAGTACTTTTGTATCCTCATTGGTAATACTTCATTCACTTGTACATACAATATACGCAATAGACGTTCACGACAGGATACAAATATGTGGTTATACCTGAGTATACATAATTCGTAGGAACACAGAAATTATCCAAGTTAAAAACATAGGTAGTAAAGGCAGTATTGCAGTTAAAAGCGATTCATTCTGTTAACCTTGAAAATCTTTGCCAATTTTAACGATGTGATTTATCATTTTAATTACGGATGAGGCTTGCAAGAACTAAACCTACCAGTAGCTTATGTTGAGAGAAGTGTGTGCAGTAATGATGTCTAATATATCTGTTTTAATTCCATATATCACTGTGATGACTACTTTCACTGCTGAGCTGCACTACTTCATCCAACAAAGCAGTTGGTATCCAAAAATATGTATTCCTTGAGATAATATCAGCATTGGTCTTCATTGCCAATATGATATTGTAAAATGGAACATGAGCTTGCATTAATTCAATCGAAAACTAAGGCACATGAAGGTGAAAACATCTGATTGATGTTTTTTACTGAGATGCCTAAGAGATAACTGTTTGATTAATCTAGGGTTTTTCTGTATCAGGTTGAGAATATCCCAATGATAGCTTTAGGATCACTGTTAAATTTATCAATTCTATTCAATTCAAATAATTTTATTTTTACAACTCGATCAAAACATGGAAAAACTGATCTACTATTTTGAATCTCTTGAGGGAGAGCATATCATTAACATATTGTGACTTTATAACTTCATACTTATGTGACATATTTAAATCCTGTAGATTGCTGACTTGGCCAGTGAAGACACTCCTCAACTCTACGTTGCCTGTGGACGAGGTCCAAGGTCATCCATGAGAGTTCTAAGGCATGGATTAGAGGTTAGTATTTCAAGAGTTTGGTAAAAACTTTTATTTAAAGAAGTCTATTTTCCTAACCTAAATCTTTATATCATATTTGTATTGGAATGAAGTTGTTATTATTTACTTCTATAGCTACTCAAAACTGTAACTAAATTTTTGAGAAAACTTAAACATCTTCCATATTTTACTAAGGTCTTCCATATTTTATCATGCCTTGGTATCTGAAATGGCCATGTCAGAACTCCAAACACGAAAAGAGCTTGCAAGAACTAAACCTACCAGTAGCTTATGTTGAGAGAAGTGTGTGCAGCAATGATGTCTAATATATCTGTTTTAATTCCATATATCACCGTGATGACTACTTTCACTGCTGAGCTGCACTACTTTATCCAACAAGGCAGTTGGTATTAAAAAAATATGTATCCTATGTATTTCTTTGGATATTCACTTATATACTACTATAGCTACTCAAAAAAGTAACTAAATTTTTTAGAAACCTATTTTATCATGCCTAGGTATCTGAAATGGCCGTGTCGGAGCTTCCTGGTAACCCTAATGCTGTTTGGACTGTCAAAAAGAAATCAGATGGTGAGTCTATTTTTCATAAATCAGGGCCCCTGTCTAATAAAGAGTTTTGTTTGTTTGTTTGATTGATTTTATTTCTGCGTTCAAAAATATACAAATTCAAAGTCAAAGTACAAAATGTCGAACAATAACAAATACAATGAATACAATGTTTACAAAAGTAATTAAATGAAAAATCATGTACAATTATATAATTCGATAAACATGTACGAAGCATACAATAACATAAGAAATATGAAATATTTTCAATAAATTAGAGAGGTAATTTGGAACGCAGGAGACCACCATCGTGAGCGGTTAGGCTGGAAATGGATGGCGGCCTCGTTGCAATTTATCAGAATCAATTGCAAGATTGCAGTCCCCCATCTCTCATGATTGATATCAATCGTGACTGTTTATAAGACAGGTCCCTCAAAACATTGTTTTGGTTACCTGCAACTGGACCCTGTAACGCTGAATCTTAACACAATTTTTTAGACTGATTAAGTTTTCCTGTATGCCACAGTACGAAAATTACACAAAAGAGTCGAAGAAACCTTTCACATTTTGTAACTAGACAGTTTTTACGGACCACCTGCAATAAATTCTCTTTGACAACTAAAAAGAGCAGACTATTTGGATATGATGAGTTAATGCATCCGTGTTTCACCTGAGAAATCAATGATTAGTCTTTGCATTCTGATCCAAATTCTCTTACTGCATTCAAATATATGGGTAAGCTGTCACGCGAGACTGTGCAATATTGTAATAATGTTGAATGGTCAATATTATGAATGATGATATGTAATATAGATATGTTAAATAGCAGACGAAGATGTTTTGTCTGTATTTGATAAGAAATCTTTTTTCAAGAGGGGGTTGAAATAACATTTGTATAGAAATGCGCTCATATATAGTTATTAGTGTATGTATAAATAGATATTTATGTTCTTTTCCAAATACAGTGTATTTACTTGACAAGAGACATACTGTTCAATTAAAGTTACTTTATTCTGGATATTGAAAATTAAATTTTAACAGGGTACTAAGCAAAGATTTTGGTGATGGTGATGAGAGTATAGTTACACTTGTTAAAGTTATTATATTATCGTTTTATTTGTTGTAACATGTAGATGAGTATGATGCGTACATCATCGTGTCCTTCGTCAATGCCACCCTGGTTCTCTCCATCGGTGAGACGGTGGAAGAAGTGACAGACTCTGGTTTTCTGGGAACCACGCCCACCCTCTCATCATCACTCATTGGAGATGATGCTCTCTTACAGGTAACAAGTGTTAGCACTAGCAGAAATAAGTCGTTCTATGGCACATCCAAAAGTAATATTACACATTCGATGTCTATAGAGTACCGTAGCTGTGACATCATAAAAATCAATTTTTGGAATTTCTCAATTTTTGTCTTCATTTTCGGAAAGAGCATACAAAATAATGTCTAAATGTTGAAAACCAATTGAATATGTAAAGTATTGGCTGAGGTATGACCATCTAAATAAATAGATTTCCTATAGGAACTCAGTGTTATATTGCTCTGGTTCGTAATGTTATGAACCAGTTCCTATAGGAAATCTTTTTAATTCAGATGGTCTTATCTCAGCCAATACTTAACATATTCAATTGAGAAATTCCCAAAATAAATTTTTGATGACGTCACACTTCACCACTCTATGGCTCAGACACCTTCCTTGGACATGCCATGGAAGGAGTCTGAACCATAACCATTGAAACTGACAGGTTAATACTTTCTGGAATTTAAATAGAACTTATTCCCAATAATTTACACCATTCAGATGAACTTGTTCAGCGGTGTTCTCACTGGAATATGTTGATATCTGTTGGCAAATTGAGTGAACTGGGACTGCGGTACTTGAGGGGACTTGTTGTGGGGCAAATGAAGCTTGCAAGATCTAAACCTACCATTAGCTTATGTTGAGAGAAGTGTGTGCAGCAATGATGTCTAATATATCTGTTTTAATTCCATATATCACCGTGATGACTACTTTCACTGCTGAGCTGCACTACTTTATCCAACAATGCAATTGGTATCCCAAAAAACATATTTATCACTCATGTCTGGAAGAATTTCCCCTTTGGAATATAAAGCTTTCTGAGGTCGCCCAAGCTTTGACTCTGTCATTGTTAGTGGAGACACTAGGGATGCATGCAGAAGTCTGGCTTTTTTTAAGCAGATTTTTCTGCATTTATTGAATATTCAAAAGAAGTATCTTTGTCATCCTTTTCAAAAAGCATCATCTTCTGTTTTGCCTTGACCAGAACTATTGTGAACTTACTTAAAACCTTGCAATGTAGAGATACAGTGTACAGGCCATTCATGTTGCAGTATTACTGCCATGAGGAATGTATAAGTTCAGACAAAAGACAAACATAATAAAAAGGTAAATAATTATAGATCATGAAAATGAAATATTTTGTAGACTGCCATTCTAAATGATGTTTCTTGAATTGATATATGTTTGTAGATCTACCCAGATGGTATTCGACACATCCGCGCAGACAAGCGTGTGAATGAGTGGAAAACACCTGGTAAAAAGTCTATCGTCAAATGTGCTGTCAACCAGCGACAGGTGGTCATCGCACTGACAGGTGGAGAAATGGTCTACTTTGAAATGGATCCTGTAAGTTGGCTTATGTTGATTGTAGTTGTAGTACCGCCGTCCTTTCCTTCTTTCTCTGTTTGTTGTATGCATCATGGGCTAATTGCTATTTATACAGTGCAATACATGAATAGACCACAGCAAGAAATATTCTGACTTGTGTTTTTTCAATACAGGTTGATCAATCGATCTTATTTACTGAGTGGAAGCCACAAATATATTTTAATAATTGAAATTTCTCCCAGGAAGCATTACATTTATAAAAGCAAGAAATATTGTCTCCATGTTTGTTCTTGATGTCAAGAGCAGTGTATTCAGTTATACTATAGTATTTTCTGGTGATGATTTGTACAAATATTGGTAAGGTCAACAGTTATGAGATACTGTCTCCTCCTAAAGTTATATGTCAGAGTGAAAAATGGATGCAATGTGGGTATTAGGGTTAGGGTTACCAAAGCTCTTCCCAAACTTCATGGAGTCGAACCCCAAACATAAATGAGTCTTGCAAGAATTGAACCTACCAGTAGCTTATGTTGAGAGAAGTGTGTGCAGCAATGATGTCTTATATATCTGTTTTAATTCCATATATCACTGTGATGACTACATTCACTGCTGAGCTGCACTACTTTATCCCACAAGGCAATTGGTATCCACAAATATGTACCCTATGTATTCCTTTCGATAATATCGGCATTGGTCCTCATTGCCAACAGCTCTTTTTACACACCTCCCCGTGCAAACCCTGAAACTTTCAACTTTATCATGTATTATCTTGTTGTGTAGACTGGACAGCTGAATGAATATACAGAGAGAAAGGAGATGAATGCCGATGTGAAGTGTATGAGTCTTGCCACAGTGCCTTCAGGTGAACAGAGAGCAAGGTTCCTGGCTGTAGGTCTGGACGACAACACCGTTCGGGTCATCTCTCTTGACCAATCTGTAAGTCAGAATCTGGACATTTAGCATCTTTTGTGTTATACAGTCAAACCTGTCTATAGCGACCGCCCAAGGGAAACACAAAAAGTGGTCTTTGTAGACAGTTTCCTTTAGAACATGTTTCAATGAGAAATCTCTTTCAAGGGAAATAAAAATGTGGTCTTTGTAGACAGGTGGTCATTAAAGCAGGTTTGATTGTATCGCCCTTACATGTGATTGTATGTATGGTATATTATGAAGATATCGACCTTGATCTATTACTTAAACCACCCAAGAGGTACCACATTGTAGTTTATGACATACTGCATGGCAATGATGTCTATATATCTGTCAATCCCCTGAAATTAAATTGTTGACAAATATACTCACAAATTCTGAGCTGTGCAGTGGTCATGTCATATCCAATACTTCCAATACTTGTTAAATGATTCTAATCAATTAGTTAAAAAATGGCTTGCATATTGTTGAAAAGGCATAAAGAAAATTCAGTTATTCTTGAAATATAAAATTAGATCATGCTCAATAAAAACAGAAGATAAATACTGTGATACTTATGGCTATTCACACTTTATGCTCTGTATAAATACAGTAATAGCGTTTGTCTAAATGGGTTGGAGAACCTGTAGTATTCCTACTATTGATCGACCTTCCCCCCAAGCTCTTTGTCAAAATAAGCCATAATCTTATTAATGATAACTTGATATAACGTGACATGATAAGACATAACCCTTGAATTATTTTTTGCTTTGTATGATAGGACTGCCTTCAACCGCTGAGTATGCAGGCATTGCCGGCTCCTGCTGAAGCTCTATGTATCATTGAGATGGGAGGAACAGAGGCCAGAGAAGAGACCGGTGAGAGGGGTAGCTCTGGGGGCCTCTTCCTCAACATTGGTCTTCAGGTAAGCATGCAATGATGAACCTGGGGGGTGTTTCACAAAGATTCCAAGTCAGAACTGAACTCTAAGTTGGACTTAAATATTATGGAAAGCCATTTGTAGCCTTATTTTGTAATATACTCAAATTCAAAAATTCATAAATTCCACATCAAGAACATGAAAACCTCCTTTGATAATTTTATCCCTTTTAAAATAACTTTTACAAAATATGTTCAAGGATGCTAACAGCTTTTCATAATTGTTAAGTCCAACTTAGAGATAAGTTCAACTTATGATCTTTGTGAAAGCAGGAAGCTAGATCTTTGTACTTGTGGCATGAATTCGCACATGTGAATGGTCAAGCCTGATGCACTCTATACCATTCAAGTAAAAGATTAATTTGAGCCTTAAAAATATTTCAATTTTTCAATCTTTCATCCTTGAAATGATTCTGGTTAGCCTCATGCTCACAGCTGCCAACCATTCCTAATGTTGTTGCCTTCAAGTTATTGTTTTGAACCCTAGATTTCTTGGAATTTTTTTGTTAAATATCCTGTGTGAAAAATATACAAAATAGACTGTACTTCTAATTTTGTCTTGGAGAGATTCCTAATTCTTGTTGTGAAATGTTGGCAGGTATGCATGCTGAACAAGTTATTCTCCATTAAAGTCATTCTCCAATACTCCTAGTAGTAATACTACTTCTACTAATACTCTCTTTAAATCTAATTGAGGTCCTTCCAAAACTGCATTGGTAATTGGATAGAATGCTCTGCGCTAGGCTCAATGGAATATTGCAAAAGTTTGCAATAGGGCTGCGACGAGTAGTCGAATGCTCGAGTACCCGCACGGTTGACAGCTACTCAAGTACGATTTTTCGTACTCGAATATTCGGCCGCAAAAAAAGAAAAAAAAAATTCCCTGGCACTGTCCAGGCCGACGCTTAGCCGTGCCAGGTAGAGCGGCGGCCGCTGGCATGGTATCGTCAGTAAAAATGTTTCCCCAACTCAAGCACTGTCAAACTCAACACTCAGAAACTGGGACCAAATGTCCGGATTTCTGTTTGGACTCGGAGGAAAATGTATTATTCTGCCATCTTTGATTTTTAAAACAGCATTGTTTACTGTTATTATTGTTATTAAATTAAATCGGCGCCTTCAACTGCAACTCGAAGTAAAAATCAGTGACAAATCTGCTGATAACCAATCAGAAGCAAGGATTTCAGTAGCTTATAATAAAAACAAATGTCATTCGGCACTGATGAAAAGTTTTGTGAAACACCCCCCTGTTCATTGCGAATTGTAAGTTTATTCTTCCTCATGTTTTGTATTCCTGCACAGAATGGTGTATTGCTGAGGATGGTGTTAGACTCGGTGACCGGTGATCTATCAGATACAAGAACAAGATACCTTGGTTCAAGACCTGTCAAACTCTTCAGGATTAACATGCAGGGATCGGAAGCTGTGAGTACTTTGTTTTCAAGGTTCTAGATTCCAGTTCACCTCTAGATTGTGTAGATATTCTGCTTAAATGATGATTTGTACAAATAACCCTAAGGTTGACAGTCATGAGATACTGTCTCCTCCAAAAGTTGTATGTCAAAGTGAAAAAAAAAATGGATGCACTGTGGGTATTAGGGTTAGGGTTACCAAAGCTCTTCTCAAAGGATTTTAATTTTCACAAATTTCATGTAGCCTAACTCCAAACACGAATGAGGCTTGCCAGTAGCTTATGTTGAGAGAAGTGTGTGCAGCAATGATGTCTTATATATCTGTTTTAATTCCATATATCACCGTGATGACTACTTTCACTGCTGAGCTGCACTACTTTATCCAACAAGGCAGTTGGTATCCAAAATTATGTATCCTATGTATTCCTTTGGATATTTGATTTATCATTGATTAATGTATCGCTAGAAATATCAGTCTCAACTGACTCTGCATAATCTTACAGTAAGAATGTTGTCAATATATTTGTCGTTCCTTGTTCCAGGTGCTTGCTATGTCGAGTCGATCGTGGCTGAGTTACTGGTACCAGTCCCGGTTCCATCTCACACCCCTGTCATACGAGACCCTAGAGTTTGCCTCTGGTTTCGCTTCAGAGCAGTGTCCTGAAGGCATTGTCGCCATCTCCACAAACACCCTCAGGTATGTCAGACGTATATTTATTTATTTATTTTTATTTATTTCAGTTTAAAAAAGACATATAAATATACATGATTCAAAGGTCCAAGGACCAAAACTGATCATGTGTCCAAGTAATACAAGGAACTTTAAATACAGTAAATATACAATAGTGAGCCAAACAGACAGGTATAACAAGTACAAGATGGAAATATAGATGAAAAATAATACATTTCATTCAATACAATACAAAAATAAACTAAGAGAAAGTATGGCCAAGATCGTCAAATTATATACGTATATAGTGGCTACCCAAGATTGGTTATTGGACCAATTTCGATAACATGAATGGTGCTTCTTTAGCAGAGAGTTATAGATAGAGATAATCTAATTTTTAAGAAATTAAATTACAAGGAGAAAGAAATTATCAAAAGGATTATTAATAGGAAGAATGGAGAACATGGTAACCACATTGAGTAATGCAGGTTTTGGGAGTCTGTCAAACATGGTTGGATGAGTGGGTTTAGACTAGATTTCATTAATTTTCTCACTGAAGTCTGTGCACAGCAATGATGCAATATATATCTGTCAATCCACTGATCACAGTTTGATGACAATATCACTCACTACTTTCTGAGTTGTGCCGGACATTGTTTTGTGAGACGAGAGCCCTTACTAATAACTTATATGAGCTCTTATTGATCGATTCTCTGAGAGGGCCATAGTGATGAGGTCACTTTCCTTAAATTATATTGAGAAATGTAGAGATTTTTTTTACGAAAAACAGTCCATTGAAAATATTACTCTGAAAATACAGAACTTGATCAACAGTCTGATTAATGAGTTATTGAAATTCATGAAGGGATTTGGAATTCATAAGCGATAAAGTTAAAGTGATATCAGATTTGTAATTATTAAGTTTACACAATTGCTGCCATGCTATGGGAATGTGTTATCCAGTACCCTTTTAGCATATTACAAAATGTAGCACTATCATTATAAAGTCAAACCTGCTTGAGTGGCCACCTGTCCACAAAGATCACAGTTTTCTTTCCCTTACAAAAGGTTTATCATTAAAACATGTACTAAACACCACTTTTTGTGTTTCCCTTGGGCGGTCGCTATAGACAGGTTTGACTGTAGCTTCAGAAGTATAGCTTGTTCACAATTCATTTGTGTTTTTTTCTCCTGAAGGATTTTGGCCTTGGAGAAGCTAGGAGCAGTCTTTAACCAGGTTTCCACGCAGCTGAAATACACGCCAAGGAAGTTTGCTGTTCACCTTGAGAATAATAACATTGTTGTCATAGAAACAGACCATAATACATACACGGACTCGACCAAAGCACAGAGGAAACAGCAAATGGCCGAGGTTAGTCTATTTGTATTATCTATTCAATTTTGTTGATCCTGCATTTAATCATTTGAGAATAATAACATCGTAGAAACATACCGTAATACCTGTACAGACTCTATTAACCCTATGTTAACTGGGGGGGGGGGGGGGTCAATTTGACCCCCCCCCCCCCCCCTGTAGAAATTTCGCGACTACTCCGAAACCGCGGCACATATAAAATTTTCCTTTCATGACTTTTTACTTTCGAGTCTTACGCATCTTTTAAAACAATTTTTTTGAAAATCGGACCTACGGTTACAAGGTCACATGACCTTTTGTCTTTGCATGTCAGCCCGAAAATCGCTCATTTTCGTGATTTGTGTACAAAACATATGTCAAAGTCATTTTTCCTAAAAATAGATAAAACATTGGTTATTCAGTCTTGTTTAAAGTTTAGATGTTTGTTTTGGGGTCAAAATAGTTGAATTGTAGTTATAAA
The DNA here is from genome assembly GCA_035222895.1 of Strongylocentrotus droebachiensis. Taxonomy (NCBI): domain Eukaryota; kingdom Metazoa; phylum Echinodermata; class Echinoidea; order Camarodonta; family Strongylocentrotidae; genus Strongylocentrotus; species Strongylocentrotus droebachiensis. The sequence goes on along the minus strand of JAVYIG010000410.1, from coordinate 542,483 downwards.
TGAAATAAAACAACAAAAACAATAAAATACATAAGAAATTATAAAAACAAGAGATAACATAAGGAGTAACCTGGCTCTTCAAATTTTTGGTGTTGTATTATTATTCCAAATGGTCTAAAAAATATATGTAGTGAAAAAGAATACGTAAACATGAATAATCTATGATTTATGGGCAGAAATGTGAATTTGATGACTTATTTGCATAAATTACCATAAATATGCAAATGAGTGAATTTTTCAAAAATTTGAAATTACCACAGTGTTCTATACACTTCACTTGACATGCATGCAAATTTTCGCGTCGATCGACGGTGAAACGGCCGAGATCTTAGGGGGGGGGGGGGGGGTCAAATTGACCCCCCCCCCCCCCCCAGTAAAAACCTGGTCTGAAATAGCCCAGTTAAAATAGGGTTAAAGCGCAGAGAAAACAACAAGTGGTTGAGGTTACTTTGTGTTCATTTTTTTTAATGAAAAAAATGATAAATAAGTAACTAATTTCCCTGCAAATATTAATAACAATCACATTCATATAGTGCTTAATAATAAATTTCTAAGCACTTTACATTGTAATTAACTTCATCTCGGTTATTGGATTAAATTGCTAATCAGCACATGATAGTGTACACGCTCCTCTCCCTGGGGAGTATTAAGAGAAAGTCTTCTATTGGAGTACCCCGTACAAAGTCACCAACTCCAACATGCACACACACACACACACATTGACAAAATTGTACACCTGAAAAGACAGTTTGGTTGTGCATCATATTACTTGTGATGCATTGCAGATACATTTATTGCTCAGGTTAAAATGTATTTAGTACTTCAGTTGTGTTTGATTGGGATGGGTGGAAGTATCATGCGGTAGTTTTATGAATATTAAATGAAATTGGTCAATGATGAATAACTACAAGCATATGTCTGAATTTCATTTGAATGACATACTGGATCCTGAGACCAATCCTAACATGCTTTAGAATTATAATTCATTTGCAGACTGAGCAATTTGTGTTCTTATTTTGAGAAGGTATCAAAATAATTATGTCTGCAAAGTATACTGTATTGAAAGCAGCATTTAGATTATACACAGAAAATGCAGGCGTCATTCAGATAAGAAATGAAAGTGATCACTATGGGAAATAGATAATCACAATATAATTGGTTCTTTTGTGAAATTTTAAATTTTATTAAATCCTGTCTGCACTAGTTTGGCCAGGGGGATCAGACCTTCCTGCAAGGTCACTGACAGGTGGTTATCTCATGAAATCTCTCAATTAACATAAGAAAAAGAGGATCATGGGGGACTAACAGGCACTGATTAGGCATTGTTTACTATATACAGTGTGTCTCTAAAAAAAGTAAACCCAACTTCAACGGCAAATTTTCAGAAAACTATAAAATATTTACACATTATTTTTTATGGTTAGATAGTCCAATAAGTCCTCTGTCCAATGATACCACGTAGGTTATGTAACTCTCATGCATGACTGAGCATGATTCAACTTAGTGAATGGGTGTGAAATCATCACTGTGGCAAGTTAGAATTGCACTTTGATTGGAAGTTCATCAATCAAATGACATAGGAAATGTCTGATTTCTTACGAGCATAGCTTAGGGATGTGTACCCTCGACATGACCGCCATTCCTTTCGATGCAAAGCTCGCAACGCCTCCTCATGTCCCTGACAGCACGCCTGATCATTCCCTGATCTTGTCGTAATCGGTTCACTTCACCTGTTATCTGTTGCCTCAGCTCCTGAATTGTGGCCGGTGGGGTTTGGAACACTTTTCCTTTAAGATACCCCCAAAGAAAGAAATCGCATGGTGTCAGATCTGGTGAACGTGCAGGCCACTCAACTGGGAAATGAAGAGCAATGATGCGATTGCCAAAGAGTTCAGTCAAACGATTCCTCACAGCAATAAGTCTGTGGGCTGGGGCCCCATCCTGAGCCCACCAGGCCCTGCGGAATGCTCCACGTCGTTGTCGGGGGAAGATCTGTTCCATCTCAGGCACAATAAAATTGTTCAGCATGTCAAGGTACGCCCTGCCATTGATGTTGCCTTCAAAAAAGTAAGGTCCCACCAATGAACCATTGCCACAAAGACCAATCCAGACACTCACTTTCTCCCTGCTCATGTTCTTATTAAAAGCATATCCCGGTGGATGATGGAGTTCAGCATACTCGTGCTCATTGTGGGTGTTTACCATTCCATCCATGGAAAACGTTGCTTCATCCCCGATGGTAAAAAACTGGAGGAACTGTCGATCTCGGTTGCACCGGTTCACAAACCATTGTGAAAATCGAAGTCGTCTGGGAAAATCAGCTGGTAGAAGTTGGTGCTGAACATGAACATGATATGGATGGAGATGCAAATCCAGTCTTGCTATTCTGTTAAAAGTTGCGCGTGGTATTCCAGTATCATTTCTCCTGGTGCTTATGCGTGGGTTGGCTTGGATGGCCTCTCTTACCACTTGGATGTTTTCAGCAGACCTCCCAGTTCGTCTGTGGCCAGAGTGTCCTTTATTCCTGTTCAAACTGGTTCCGTGATCAGCATACTTTCTCACATTGTACCAGATGGCTCTTTTTGTTGGAGGCTGCCTCTCGGGGAACTGCACCCGAAAAGCATCTTGAACTTCCATGAAACTTCTTGTTTCCTGGTATCGAGTTACCAGGAATACTCTCTGCTCAATTGTCAACTGTACCATGTTTGGAAAGCATGTGAAGTGTGCCTGTGTTAGGAACAACCTTTGCTGAAGTTGTTATGTAATCATAGGCCTAACATGTGACAAACATTTAACTTCAAATAGGCCCTGAATGCATGACAATAGCAAGAAATAACTTGCCACAATGATGATTTAATCATAGGCCTAACATGTGACAAACATTTAACTTCAAATAGGCCCTGAATGCATGACAATAGCAAGAAATAACTTGTCACAATGATGATTTAATCATAGGCCTAACATGTGACAAACATTTAACTTCAAATAGGCCCTGAATGCATGACAATAGCAAGAAATAACTTGCCACAGTGATGATTTGACACCAGTTCACTAAGTTGAATCATGCTCAGTCATGCATGAGCGTCAGATAACCTAAGTGATATAATTGGACAGAGGACTTATTGGACTATCTAACCATGAAAAAATAATGTGTAAATATTTTATAGTTTTCTGAAAATTTGCCGTTGAAGTTGGGTTTACTTTTTTTAGAGACACACTGTAGAGGGCAAAAGTAGCTATAAGTAGGGCAGTGGGGCTTTAAAACAGTCAGTTTTATAATGCCAGTGCTATTCTTTCTGCAGGAAATGGTTGAAGCAGCTGGCGAGGAGGAGAAGGAGCTAGCAGCTGAGATGGCAGAAGCTTTCCTCCAGGAGGAGCTACCAGAGTCTACCTTCAGCTCCCCCAAGGCTGGATCAGGGATGTGGGCCTCTACGATCAGGCTCCTCAATCCGGTCGCAGGGCAGACCTTAGACATGGTGGAGCTAGAACAGAATGAAGCTGCATTCAGGTAGGGACTAACAGAAGTCACGCTGTGTTATTGGTAATAAGATTTATGTTGGGGTAGAATCTACTGTCGGGTCCAGTAAGGCTGGATCAGGGATTTGGGCCTTTACGATCAGGCTTCTCAATCCGGTCGCAGGGCAGACCTTAGACATGGTGGAGCTAGAACAGAATGAAGCTGCATTCAGGTAGGGACTAACAGAAGTCACGCTGTGTTATTGGTAATAAGATTTATGTTGGGGTAGAATCTACTGTCGGGTCCAGTAAGGCTGGATCAGGGATTTGGGCCTTTACGATCAGGCTCCTCAATCCGGTCGCAGGGCAGACCTTAGACATGGTGGAGCTACAGAGATGCCAACCAGTACGGATTTCCCGTAATTGGTACGGAAATTAACGACCATTACGGCAGTACGGAATGTTGTCTAAATTTTTTTTTTTTTTTTTTTTTTTTTTTTTTTTTTTTTTTTTGAGCATAGGGATCTATCGTAGCAAGTGCTGTGCATTATGGTGGCCATCCATGAGAAAGATGGAAAAGTATCAAGTATTCTCTTAATAGAAGCCAATTTTTCATTGAAAACTTATGTGTTGTGATGAACTGAAAGTCAATATTTAGCAACTTTGTGGGAGTAAAATCACAAAAAATTTCAGATAATCATGCGCGCATGCGTCCGCCTGCCATTCTTTTTAGATTCATGACGCCGCATAGGAAATTACTGATTTATTCCCCAAATTACTGATTTTGAGCCTTATGATTACTGATTTTCTGTTCTGGAGGTTGGCATCTCTGGAGCTAGAACAGAATGAAGCTGCATTCAGGTAGGGACTCGTGAAAGTCACATTGTGTTATTGGTAGTAAGATTTAGGCCTTTAAAAAAAAAATGTTTTATTGCCCTTTGCGACCAACTCAACACTTTAAAAAAAAAAAAATTACTCCCTCTTTGGGCTGATATTTCTCAGTTTTGAATGTTTTAATACATATTTTTTCTAAAAAAACGGTAACAAAAAATGATATATACAACATTCTTTTTTTTAAAGGCCTTATTTGGGGTAGAATCTACTGCCGGGTCTTATAAGGCTGGTCAGGGATGTAACCCTTCAACAGGGCATTAGGGCTTACCCTGGTCCAGGGACAGACGTAAGGTGTGGTGGAGCTAGAACAGAATGAACCTGCATTCAATTAGGGACTAACAGAAAACATTATGTGCACTTAGTGAGGTTATTCCCTATTCAGTAAGTAAAATAAAATACTTACAGATGTATGTAAAGAGAAGGAGGGTGTTGTAGAATGAACAAACAAAAACAGCATCGGTCTAACCACATTGGACTAGATTTCATTAAGGTTCCCACTGTAGTCTGTGCACAGCAATGATGCAATATATATCTGTCAATCCACTGATCACAGTTTGATGACAATATCACTCACTACTTTCTGAGTTGTGCCGGACATTGTTGTGTGAAATGAGAGCCCTTACTAATAGCTTATATGAGCTCTTATTGATAGATTCTGTGAGAGGGCCATATTGATGAGGTCACTTTGCTTCAATTATAGTGAGAAATGGGAAAAGTTTCAACTTACGATAGACAGTTCATTGATAATATTCTGTGATAATTGTAAACAGTTTGGTTATGTAGCTAATTTGATGGAGAGATTATAGGTGATATCAGATTTGTAATAGAAATAGTAAGTAAAACATTCTCCGAAACAATAGCATTATCATTATAGTTACAGAATGGTAGCTCTTTCAAAAGTCATTTCTATAGGATTTTGGCCTTGGAGAGTCTAGGAGTAGCCTTCAACCAGGTCTCAAACACAGCTGCATTCAATTAGGGACTAACAGAAAACAATAGCTGTGTCTTTGTACCATTTATGTGCACTTGGTGAAGTTATTCCCCATTTGAATAAAATGCAATACTTGCAGATGTCTGTAAAGAAAAGAGGGTATCGAAGAATGAACAAGAAATTGGTATCGGTCTAACCACATTTTCTTTTGCTCTTGTTTCGTCTTCTTATCCAGTCTTGCATTGGTGAAGTTTGCCAATCGTGAAGACGAGACCCACGTCCTGGTGGGGACGGCCAAGGATGTGACGTTGAGTCCTAGGACCTGCTCGGGCGGTGCTATACATACGTACCTACTTACAGAGGAGGGCAAGAAGCTTGAGTTCTTACACAAGGTAAATTGATTGATTGATTGACATGCAAAAGGACTTTACTTCCGGTTGGTAGGAGGGCAAGAAGGGCTTCTCCATGGTGGCAGTTCTTGCTGGATGTTTAGAGCAATCTTGGAAGAAAGTGATAGGTGCTGGTAATTTATGTAGGTGTAGAGGGTAGATATCTTTGCAGCTGTTGGTCTACCGAGCCGCATGGTGCAGTATATAGCCATACAGTGCCTTAAGACACCGCACAGTGATTGCAAGGCACCTGCACTGTGGTTAAGAGTGCACCTCAAGGATTCCTACTGGTAAGGGGGGGGGGGGGGGAGGGAATATGTTTGTGAGAAGGGTGCAAGGTGCCCACGAGACATCGTAAGAAGGACGTACAACCTTTAGAAGATGGCCTACCAGTTGACTGAAGCTGTGGAAATGCACTGGCAGAAAGACACAATGTATCTATAATGCAACAAAATTATGTGGTCAATGATGCTAAACAAGCATATGTCTGAACTTAAGTTGAATGACACATTGGATACTGAGACCATATAACACCCCCCCCCCCCCATAAGACCTAAACAGGTTGATTATGCAATATATTTCATGTAGTCCATCCTGTTTGATTTGATGTATTGCAGACTCTTGTGGATGATGTCCCATCATCAATCGCTGCATTCCAAGGAAGGGTTCTCATTGGAATTGGAAGACTTCTGAGGATTTATGATCTTGGCAAGAAGAAACTACTCAGAAAATGTGAAAACAAGGTAAGTCTAACAAATAAAGTGCTTATTGCTAATACTGATTAAAAACTCTTTTTCTTAAAAAAAAAATTACAGGTCAACTGTTAGATAAGTGAATCTGCTTCAAATTCACTAATGACACATTTGAAATATATTTATAATGAAAATAGGTCCCTCCCCTTTGGCAGTATTTACCCTAGCTATTTCAACTTTTGTTGCAATATGTGGTAACTCTGACAAACATTTACTTTGCCCATTTAATCATTGTTGAATTTTGAATTACTTTTATGTGTAAGAGATAAAAAGAGAACCAACATAAAAGGGAAGAAACTTTTTAAAGAAATATTTCTCTTTTAAATCAATTTTGTTGGTGAATCAGCCATTATTCTGTATGTGAGTTTGCCAAATGGCAAAGGAGAATTCCTTTAAACATGTTACTACACAAAAATTGTAATATTTGTCATATTTGATATCTCTGACTCAGAGACATGAATTTAACTTAAATTTTTGGCACTGCATGGCAATGATGACTTAATATCTGTCAATCCCCTGAAATTCAATTGTTGACAACTACACTCACAAATTCTGAGCTATGCAGTGATCATTTCATGTTCTGTACTCCTTTTAATAATAATAATAATAATAATAGTGGGTTCTTTTATAGCGCTCATGTCTGTCATACGTGACACTCCTGGCTTGAAAATGTAAAACCATCAATATCAGATAAAATTGTAACCCTTTCTCTGCCATTGGTGGCAAATTGATGACCAAGAATTAGAGTGATTAATTTTGTTGTATTTTACAGCACATTCCAAACTTCATCACTAACATCCTGACGACGGGTAACCGTGTCATCATCAGCGACGTCCAGGAGAGTCTTCACTTCCTCAAGTACAAGAGACAGGAGAATCAGATGGTCATCTTTGCAGACGATAGCAACCCTCGCTGGATTACAGCCACGGTTCTGCTTGACCATGACACCGTCATGTGTGCGGATAAGTTTGGCAACATCACCGTGGTGAGTGTATTGGAATTTGTGTTCAGTTTCATGGCTATCACCAATTTTACAGTTGATAGTTTGCCTTGTGTTTGGTTTGTTATGAACATTGAACCAGGAGCAAATGACCCTGTACAATTTAGAATGATCCTGGCTTTTAATGTTTGTCAAGTAAGAGATGAATAGTTTCAGCTGGACCATGATTCTGTCATGTTTGCGGATAAGTTATGAAATGTTACAGTGGTGAGTGAATTCAATCGTTTCTGAGCTAGACTTAAGTTACAGTTCCATACCTAAGTCACACCAAAAATTAGCACCAGCCTAACAATAGACCAAACAAAAAATGACATTACATAACATTCCAAATTATTCCAGTAAAGAGACAGCAGGAATATCTCCCTTATATAAAGTGGTTGTCATTAAAGTTTGTGCTTGTAATTGAAGATCCCTGACTCAGTGACATGAATTTACCTAAATTGGTCAGCTACAGTTATGAGGTTATTTTGGACTGCATGGCAATGATGACTTAATATCTGTCAATCCCCTGAAATTCAAGTGTTGACAACTAAACTCACAAATTCTGAGCTATGCAGTGATTAAATCTTGTACTGTACTCCTGAAATCCTTGAAAATGTAAAACCTTCAATATCAGATGACATTGTAACCTTTCCTTTACCATTGATGGCAATTATGACCAAAAATTTGAGTGTTGGAAATGGCTACAATGTTATACTTGAAGTTGAAACTGGTACTCATTGTGAAGTTTATTTCCATTTAAGAGATTTTGTTACCAGTTTTACAATGAAACAGAGTATTAGTTTGTGAAAATGAACTCTTGAAAATTCATCTTATGACAGTTGTTGAAAACCTTAGTGGGAACAGAAGGGTTAATAATGCACTATGTTTCTGTATTCTCCACTGTCTTACAGCTGAGGTTACCCACAAGCGTCAACGACAACCTGGACGAGGATCCGACGGGGGTCAAGGCACTCTGGGACCGCGGCCTGCTCAACGGAGCATCCCAGAAGACCGATGTGGTGTCCAGCTTCTTCATCGGTGAGACGGTCCTGTCCCTGCAGAAGGCCACACTGATTCCTGGAGGCTCAGAGTCCGTGGTGTACACCACTCTGTCTGGGGCCATCGGGGTCCTGGTGCCGTTCACAGCGCATGAGGTAGGTTTGGATATTCCCTCTCTAATTTATTAGGCCATGGCATACAGTCTGATCCAATACTGGACAAATTTAGTTATCATCTGATTTAGGGATACCTAGTAGAGATTACCACTGTTTCAGCTTCCTGTCCTAGTTTTAATGGTTAATTTAGTGTACAAATGTAAATGGTTGGGCATTGATAAGCCTGGCAGACTTTGGGAAAGAAAACTGAATTGGTTTAAGTTGGAGTATCTTATGACAAGTTTGGATAGTGCACGAATTTGTTACCAGATGTGAATTTTTAAATACTACAAGACAGCATTTCTTGAATCTGTTAAATCGTTCTTTGCACTTCAGCTATTCTGGTTAAGTTATTACTGTCTGCAAAGGTCTTGTTTTTTCTGAAGAGGAATATCATGAATTTACCTTAATTTGTCTGCTACAGTTGGAGGGTTATTTTTCACTGCATGACAATGATGTTTTAATATCTGTCAATCCCCTGAAATTCAATTGTTGACAACTATACTCACAAATTCTGAGCTATGCAGTTTTCAAATCATGTTCTGTACTCCTGTTAATGTTCATACTCTCCTTGGAAAAATCCTTGAAAATATCAAACCATTAATATCAGATAAAATTGTAATCCTTTCTCTGCCATTTGTTGACAACTTTACCCGTGAGTTCTGAGTTGTGTAAATATTCCCATTGTTTGAAATATCCTTATATACTGTTATAAAGGGTATCTAAGGTCAAAATGCGAATCCAACATGAGGTGCAAAATTACAAAGAAACACAATCATTGAATGAAATATCTTTCCCTACAGCATTATGATTTTTTAAAAGAGGTTTCAGATTCAATTGGTAGATTAAGTACATATTTTCCTTATTTTTCCCTTCAGGATCATGATTTCTTCCAGCACCTTGAGATGCACATGAGATCAGAATACGCACCACTCTGTGGAAGGGACCATCTCTCATACAGATCCTACTACTATCCAGTCAAGGTAAGGTTTTTAATATTATTATAAAGTAAAATATATTGGGGAGGCATATTTTAGATAGTGTGGAGAGTTGTAGAGTATTATGTGAAGCATTATTTTCAAATGGTGTTCCCCAAACGAATGACACATTTTTTAAATAACTTTTTTGTTTTTCATATAATACTTACATGTAGAAATATGTAAATCATTTTTAAAAAGTGGGGTTTGGATCTATATTTTGGTGACCTATTTGTCCCGGGCGCCTGTTAGTGTTGAGCCCTTAATTCATCAATATGGATTATCTTGTAGTATCTTGTTTTCATGTATGATATGTTGTGCAGTAATGGATCACCCATTTGCTTTTCTACAAGCGTTCTTTAATGCCTAACACGACTATATCTATCTCAACGTTTTGATAGGTTGTATCAATTTCAGGGCCAACTAACCATATCAAAAGAATACGCTAAAGAGTTATACATAGGGAGGTTAGTTTCTCTGAAGAAATTTAATCACAAGAAGAAAGAAAACGAAAATAATGGAGAACATGATAACCATAGAATAATGAAGATGTTGGGAGTCTGTAAAAGACTACTGGACGGATGAGGGGGTTTAGACTAGATTTCATGAAGTTTTCCACTTTAGTCTGTGCACAGCAATGATGCAATATATATCTGTCAATCCACTGATCACTGTTTGATGACAATATCACTCACTACTTTCTGAGTTGTGCCAGACATTGTTGTGTGAAATGAGAGCCCTTACTAATAGCTTATAGGAGCTCTTATTGATAAATTATGTGAGAGGGCTACATTTAGATAGGTCGCACCTATAGTTTTCAGGGCCAACTAAACATGTCAAAAGAAGGCATGGTGTAACTGCAAACCTTATTCATATCTATCATCACTGTGGAAGCCTTCAAAGATTACATACTGATTATTTCAACGTTTCTTGTATTTTCAGAACGTGATTGATGGTGATCTGTGTGAACAGTACAACTCTATGGAACTCTCTAAGCAGAGGACTGTGGCTGAAGAGCTTGATAGGAATCCTAGTGAGGTAAGTACTATCAAACTATTCCATCATTTCAACTCACGGCACTTATTGTCATGAATTTACCTGACTTTGTCAGCTACAGTTGGGAGGTTATTTTTCACTGCATGGCAATGATGTCTAAATATCTGTCAATCCCCTGAAATTCAAGTGTTGACAACTACACTCACAAATTCTGAGCTATGCAGTGATCATACCTTGTTTTGTACTCCTGTACTCTACTTTGGGAAATCCTTGAAAATGTAAAATGTCAATAAGACTGAAAGTTTTGGGAATCAGCCCAAAACTTTACCTTGGATATTAAAACCATTCCAAACTTCTGATGAAATGCCTTTATTTTGTAGGGTATATAACAAATGCCACAGAGTATATTTTTTTCTTGAATTTTTCTGATAATGCATCACATGAAATTGATTAAAACACTGGTGTTGTTAGATGGTGCTGTGGATTGTAAATCTACCATATTCAAAAGATGTTGTTAATCAAATCTAAGTTTACAGGTTTCGATTAAAGGTACTATGTCCCTTTTGCGGCCAACCTCAAATTCTGTAGAACTTTGCAGGAATTATGAATATGTCCTATCTGTGAAATTTAAACGTTAGCAGTGTCCTCATATTCAAATTATGCAAGGAAACTCGTTACTTGCTAGACTTCACTGTCAGACACTATTGAGTGACTGACTGGCTCTTTTCCTTCTTTGGTAATAACATACATGAAAAGAGTTGTAAAGGATACATGAGCATTTGTCTACATCAATAACCCACTTCTTGTGATGGCCAAGGTTAAACTGATTAAATCTTTGCGCAGCATAAAACATATGACCATTCGGTACAATTGTCTGAAAAATCAAGACTATTACTTTTGGGCTCTATAGCCCTAAAGTCGATTTGGCAACTAATAGTCGTTATTTTCCCACTTGAAGACAATTTCAAGCCCCACCTTTTTTAGGGAAATTCTAAATTAGTATTATCTTTCAAATGCAGTTGGAATTTAACCTTTTCATTTTTTTGGCCTGCAAATGGGACATAGTACCTTTAAGATTGCATAATAGATAAATTAGCTTTGTGCATAAAAGTTTCTTTGTTAATCTTTGTTTTACAAGTGTCTTCTGAATTGAATTAAAACGAGAAAAAAATTCTCACGTATACATTTTCTTATCCAGTGTATTAATAGTTACTTTCTCTTATTTTCTCTCTTTTCAAGGTTTCAAAAAAGCTGGAAGACATCAGGACAAGATTTGCCTTCTAAGCAGACACCCTACAAACTCTTTAGACTCTGTGAACTATGACAACAGTTAGCTTGTGTGCAAGTGAACATTGAGATTGCTGGCTGGCCCTTCCACGATAAATGATCCTACATGTCAAGATTGTGATAGCCATACAACTTGATCTACAGTTGGGAAATCCATTCTGCTGAAAATGGTGATCAAGAGACACGTCTTTGTTTGCTGCCTTGTTATGGCTGGACTACAGAGAGCAAAATGCAGAGGACATTAGAAGACTCCTGCAGTCTCACATCATCGCAAATCGTGTGTGGTGACTATACTAGAACGTGAAGCAAGCAATATCAAGTATACATCTTCAGTTATGACATGGACCCTGTGTATTCATATGGAGGATTATTGTGGCTGGACTAGAAGTGTGTCTTAGGCGAGTGGTATAATCCCATGACTGGGAATGCAAGGTCATGGGTTCGAGCCCCGGCACGCCCACTTACGTCCTTGAGCAAGGCATTTTATCCATATTGCTCCTCTTCACCCAGGTGCCTAATGGGTACCTGTTAGGATGTGAAGAGCAATGTGATCGGATAAGGATGTGTACAAAGGCAACTGGCCGGAGTGGAGAATGTGCATCGTAATGTGCGGAATAGTAATTGAATCCATTGACCCGGGTAATGATAATACTGCAAGTGCTTTGGTACGTTGTATGTAACTGGTAAAGTGCCTTTATAAGAACGGTCAGTTATACGTAAACTACAGGGAGCAAAATTCAGAGGACAGTTAGTAGACTTTTGCAGTGCCACGTCATTGCAAATCACTATCACGCATACATCTACAGTTGACATTGACTCTGTTTATTCAAATAGAGTAATGGATCCTAACATGAAGTGCCTACCACTAGAGTTTTACAATCAATGATTATAAAAACATTTCGCTGAAATAAGATGTCTGTTCAATGGGCAAATGTCTCTGTTTCTTATTTTTAGGGGAAAGATGATATTTATTCCCACCCCCCACCCCCTTTTTTTTTCTTTTCCAATGTTTTTGATTATGTGGCCCTGGGATTGATCTGGTTCTTGAATATAAACAGTTTTGATTCTGTGTTTCAAAATAAAGTTTATGACATCATATTTTGCATGATTCAGTTGTTTGTTTGAAATGCAACGATTAGATAAGAGTGACTATTTATTCATATCTATTTCTGACCAGGAAAACACATCATCAAAATTCCAATGTTTATGAAAAATATGTTTACTTAAAGCATGTGCAAGGTCCAAAGTCCCACAACATACATCTTCAGTAGAGTCAGGTTACTGTTTGTGTATCAAGTTTAACGGAAGCCGCTGTGATAAGAATTTGACAGTCTTCACCCAAAGTATGTCAGTGTGTCAGATTATTGCACCTGAAGTTCGTTCAAAGCAATGGAGCAGCTCTTGCAAAGACTTGCGATAGGATCTTTATTTGTCAAGTGCTCAGTGTTTCAAGTATTTATGTTTGCAACTGACAGTGGACTTTGCTATTGTTTGCTCAGCTTTTATATCTGGTCAATACACAATTGATTTGGTTTATTCCATAGTGCAGAGCGCAACACAACTAATGAGTAACTGAATGAATTGTATGGACGCCTGAAATCAAACGCTTTGTAGGAACAGCACTTTTGGAGTTTTGGTATTTGTTTACATGTTCGATTGATTTAGTCAGACAAATATTCTGATGTTAAGTACTCAGAATATTTCAGGTCAAATGAACGTTACTTTGCTTAGCTTACAAAGTTGTAGCATTTCATGCCCACTACGGGACACTGCCTTTTGGTGGCAGTTTAGTTTTCTAACGGTCTATTTTGGGTAACCATGGGCATCTTTTTATATGAAGCCATGCAGTAATCTTATGAAACCATAAACTTTTGTGAACTGTTGAGAATCACACAAGTTTCATCTCATTAATCATTTTAATTTCTGGTAAGGCACAGACTCTTTAAATTAGTAAAAGTTTATGCCTGCAAAAATGGCCATCATTGACTTATATCAAAAATTTCTGGTTTGCATTAGTGAATGTAAACATCAATGTTAGCAAGGTCACTGTTGGAATTGTATCTGTTTGTCAGGTGTGGCTTGCGTGTGTTTACACTGTAAAAGATGCTGGTAGTGTGAATGTCCCAGTGACTATCAGCGTGTTTCCACAGAAAAAAAGTGGAACCCGGATTATCTTTTCCGGATTGAAATACCGTGTCGCGGCGACACGGTATTAAACCAATCTGTTTCCACAGAGCGCAGCATTCCGATTCGCCCCGATTCCGTGTTCCAAGTCAGGAAAATGCCGTGTCAATCGGAAGTCAAGATTCAACCTTTGACCTCGATCGTGGATTCAGATCTACACAGGATTCCACGCTATTCTATTGTGACGTACATTTTTCATTGTTACGTACAGCGCGTATATAAACATATTATTGTATACGCATATTTCTGAGTGTTTTTTAACCAATCACGCTGCAGTGGTGATTGGGGCTTCGCGCGCTCTGATGCTCCGCCAGACACGGTTTGTCGCTGTGTGTTTCCACAGAGATTTTACAGGGAGTTCGTTGGGGTCGACACGTCAAGATCCACCTCCCAGAGGTGGATCTGATAATCCGCATCTCGGTCGACTCGACCCGACACGCTTGTGTTTCCACAGGAAAACTGACCCGGTATGACACGGTATGACACGGAAAATACCGTGTCGATGTTTTCTGTGGAAACACGCTGTATGTCTCACTGACCTTGGAGTGAACATGACGTATCAAGAATTTCTGGTTTGTATTAGTGAATGTAAACATCAATGTTAAGAAGGTCACTGTTGGAATTGTATCTGTCAGGTGTGGCTTGAGTGTGTTAACACTACCTAGTTAACACTGAAAACATGCTGGTAGTGTGAATGTCCCAGTGACTATGACTCGCCTTGGAATAAATCGCTTCAGGAGGGTGATGCAAACATGCCCTACATTTATTGTCAGATAAATATACTGGTATGTTTCACTTGGCCGTTTCCTTATGATCTTCTAATTTCATAGCTGCTGATGTTGAATTACATAGAATTATTTAGACAGAGACCAAAATGCTTGATGTTTCTGAATGATTTGGCGGGTGTTTATTGCTTTTTTGTATTTTTCTAAACAGAAGCAAATTGATGTAAAATAGTAAAAGTACTGTTTTCAATTTTATATTATAACCTCCAGTTACTGACCATAATGAATGTCATTAGCTTAGATCTCAGAATTTATTTATTTTCCCTTTTATAACGAACAGAATCAGTAGAAGCGGGTTAAAATTACTTTTTCTTTTTCTAATTTTAAGCTGAACCCCTTCAGGCTTCAGGACTGTTGGCAGAAATACCTCTCATGTCTAAACTATGTGGTTTGTGGTAGAAATTTGCTCAAACATTGCCACCAGGAATATCTTTTGTAAATTTTCTATTGTATTTTATGTAGAAATTTGGGAACACTCCTGTTATGGTGTTTTTGTTTCAAACAAAGAAATATCTAATCTGGCACTAGACTACATGACATGGAAGCTGAAAGGTCATTGATATGACCTTTGTCAACATTTCGGACAATGTGATGGATATTGTGAATATTGTATATTTATGTAAAGAAATTAATGATTTTTGTAGCCATCATGTTTGAGATATGTTCATTTTGTACTAAAAGATCCATAATTCCTGCATTTATTTCAAATTGCTGGAAATAAAAAATGTGTATGATGATGTAAATATTTGATTGCCATAGAAATGTGAAATAAAACTTTGTTACAAAATAGCTACAGTTTCAAGTGTGTATAATTTTGTTTGCATGAAACTAAGATATAAGATATAAGATCGAATAACAAGCATTTCAGAGATGGGAAATTTGCAGCACAGACATAAGCATATGGAAAATAGTATTGAACCGAGAGCTGTAGAAAATAAGAGTATGAAATGAATATGTGGGAATCTTGCAATGATTTCACTTTCTTTTTCTATGATATACATGTATATATATATATTAAGCAAATATTAATCGACTACGAGGTAATATTTGTTTTATATCCCACATCGGCAATAAGGTCTATTTAAAGTGAATTTTACATAATTAAAAGAAATGATTCTGCAGACAGTTTAGCTTCAACTAGATTTTACAAAGCACAACATGCACGTCATGTAATAAAGTTGATGTGCGCTCATTTGACATTGACATTTCGCGTAACCTACTTTGCTATGCGCTATATTCAATGGGCAAGTGGGGCAGCAGCAAAAAATTACGGTACAAAAGTCCTATCGCAGGGAGATAGTACTTATCTATCATTGATCATGTGACCTCGTTTAGACCAATCAGATTGCAAGATTCTTAGTATGCGGGATATAAATATGTATGAAGATTTTGAGAGAGGAAAGTTTATAAAGAGGCCAGTAGTAGATAGTTTGAATTGCCATTGTTCTAAGGAAGCGATAGTTGAAGGAAGGAAGGAAATAGAGAAAGTGAAATGGATAGAGAGAGAAGAGAGTTTTTTGTTTTTAGGCATCGTTTACCAATGTTAAATCTGAGATGCATGGCCCTACGTGTTATCAGTGTCTGTGATATGGTATAATATTGAAGCCCTAAAAAAAATCATGGTTCGAAATGAACAAGAAAAGTGCCCCAAAATAGTAAATTTCTTTGAGTGACCGGTTTTACCATACTCATTTTCCCCGATCGACTGTAGTGTTATGAAAACGCAAAATTTTGTTTCGATTTGCAATCATAAATATCTTGATAATCAGACAGGCGATCTGCTTATAAAAGTCATGGGGTTCCTGACTGACATAAAGGTTTATAATTATCATTGCAGCATGAGCTAAATCCAGGATTTTGTTTCAGAATCTGAGACAAAGTTAACGGATCCCTTTAAGAGAAGAAAAGGTTGGAATACTGGATGGAAATGGCAAATACAATATTTATGGCACATGTATAACAATCATGTCATAATACTTCAAAGAATCACATTACTTTTAGTGATATTACTGACACAGACCATTTCTTAAAACTTACAGCCCTCCCCCCTCCCCATAAATACACGTATTGCAAAGTGTTAGGAAGGAGAATTGAATGTAACTTTACATTAGGAATCTAAGATGAAATCAAATTGCAGTAGAGCAGTTTATTGTGAGAAACCCCAAATCAAGACTATTTAAATGTTCTGCCTGAAATATTGCAAGTTAGAAATTTATAATACTTGAACAATTGTTGTTAAAAGAATGACAATAATAAGTCCCGTGCAAATTCTATACTCTGTTTCTAGTAGTTTGCGACTGCATTACTTTCATTTTCTATTGGTAGTGTTGTACATGCCTATATAGTAATGTAAATATTTTACACATGAAATTGAATTGAATTTGATTTATTCAATTGCGGTAAAAACTCACATCAGCCTAAAAAGACTGCTTTTCAGTAAGTCTGTGTAAAAAGCATATAACAGATCATATAGACACCAAATTGAATATAAATACATAGGAAAAACTACTTAAAGATTACGGGTGGTATTCTCATAAGTTAAGCCGGGACTAAGTCCAGACTAAACTAGAATTTTAGTTCACACTTCTATGGAATGCTAGGTTTCGTCTTCCTCCTTCAATATTCATGACAAAGATAATCTACTAAAGACTTTGTTGAAATTCAGTTCATACTCATATTATCTTTTTCTTCCCATTTCATTGCAAAATTAATTTTGTGGACACTTTTCATTGAAGGATTTAAATAATCTATACAGGGTAAATGAGTTGGTAACAGGCACTCCATAAAAGTGTGGACTAACTTAGTTTTGCGCTAACATATTACACGCTACCGGAATACAACCCTATATATATATATAACAAAATTAAATTAAAAAGCTAGCACAAAAAATTTAAAAAAACAAGCATAAAGATATATGATACAAAAAAAATTCATATGAATAGATTAGGAAGGAAAAAATAAATTAAAAAGCTAACATAAGTGTCCTTTGAATCAATACCTAGGCATAGGGGAAGAGTAAAATGGGGTAGGATGAGAAAAGAAAAGGGAAAGAGAAAGAATGTGAGAAAAGGAGGAGAATGTATAATCGTATCTTTAACTTTATCTTTTGATTGCCATCATAGTTTCTCAATGTAAATTTAAAAAAATGCAATGACATTTATCAAAATTTACATTTACCTAATTTTACAATGGTAGGTAAAATAAGTATTTGTAACATATCATTATAGTCTACCGGATGTACTATCAAAGATCTCACAAAAAAGTACAAGAACACTTTTTTTACATGCCCTCTTCCGTCGAAGTATATGTAGTGTCCGAATTGATTTTGTCAACAGCGATGCGATTGGACAATTTAAGACCTTTTCACGAGAGTCAACCAATGGCAAACCCGATCTAGTGCACCGTACCGGTACTTTATCAATACAGGATCGTACTATACTGTAGCGCTGTGTGTGTAGTACCGGTATGGTATCTGTGTACAAAACAAACCGCTAATTCGTGATTGGGTTTTCTGTATGTGTTTTGTGGACCTGCTGGAACGTAAGACCTAAAGACAGCGGTAGCCATCTACTTGTTTTGGACAAAAACTGTTTGTTTCGAAGTAGGAGAGTGACCACAAAGCATGACTTGAACACCAGATAGGTAAGACCCTATCTCCACATTTTTCCATCTTCCTCCCGCACCATGAGTGGGTCATTTTTCAAGCACAATCATGACCCGAAAATCGTCGGTTCGTACGACTTGGAGGAGACACTCGGACGGGGCCACTTCGCGATCGTCAAGCTCGCTCGCCATATCTTTACGGGTGAAAAGGTAGCAGTCAAGGTGATTGATAAATTGAAACTCGATGCTGTATCAAAGGCGCATCTATTTCAAGAAGTGAAATGCATGAAGCTAGTGCAACATCCCAATGTTGTACGGCTGTATGAGGTGATTGACACACAGACAAAATTGTACCTAATTCTGGAATTGGGAGATGGCGGGGACATGTACGATTACATCATGAAACATGAAAATGGTCTGGATGATGATATTGCTAGGACTTACTTTCGACAGATTGTGGAGGCCATATCATATTGCCACAAACGGCGTGTTGTTCATCGGGATCTTAAGCCAGAAAATGTCATCTTTTTCAAGAAGCAAGGAGTTGTAAAGTTGACAGATTTTGGATTCAGTAATCGTTTCATGCCTGGAGAGAAATTGGAAACCTCTTGTGGAAGTCTAGCATACTCAGCTCCAGAGATCCTTCTAGGAGATTCCTACGATGCTCCTGCAGTTGGTAAGATAATCATTCAATACACAGTGTTGGTTGTGAAGAAGAAAGAAGAAAAGAAAAAGAAACGGAAGAAAGAAGGAGAGAAAGAAAAGAAAAAGAGGTGCATTAAAAACTTTAATAAGATCCTTGTGAATATTGTTTACATTTTGTAACTGTTAGCCTGTAATATTTAATGATTTGTTGAGTACAAACTGTTTTCTGTGTGTCCAATTCAAGAACAGATTCTAATAAGTATTTTTCTTCTTTCTGCATGAACACAGATCTTTATATTGTCAAGTTCATGTGTAGGCTTTTCCATCAAACATATTTTTGGAAATTTTTCTATGTACTTCTGTTCTTCTTCTCCTTGAGTTGCAGTACAGGCCACCGTCAGGTGTATTATTGTACTGATCATGAAAACTATTTGACAACATCCACTTGATGATATTGTTCTCAAAGAGAATTCAACTTTCAAAGAATGTTGTCAGAGGCAGAAGAAAAAAAAAACAAAAAAACAACAGAAAACTTCAGTGCCAGTTTCTCAAAAGGTCTTATTTAAGTTTATGAACACCATGAAAAAAGTACACCTATTTCAATGGGATTTTCACACAGTCATTGATGTGTTACAGTCCTAGGAAACTGGCCCTAGTCCCAATGCTAGAATTTAGAAACAGATTGGTTAGAGTTTGAAAGAAGAAAAAAATTAAAGAATTCTGTTAGTCAAAATCATTCAAGGTTATCCATTGAAAAATCATGTACACATACAATGTAGATCTAGTTTGTATGAATTATATTTATATCAAGATTTAAACGCCATTTAAAATATCACCAATTATCACAAATTTTATTTCCTTACATGTACATTGCTCAATCATGTACCCCAGATGATAGGTAATGACTGTAGTTAGTTTGTAACTTCCCGACCAAAAAATGGTTTCACCATTGAACTTGGACAATTTTAATTTTTAATTATGAAGGGTTTTGATTCCGAGTAAAGGATTCAATTTAACTTTCATTGTTGAAGGCTTCATCGTAAACTACATTTATATCTGATTTCATATTGGATAGAAACTGTACATGTATCAAATTTTCAGTCCACAAATTGTTCTTTCTGTTGAGACAAAAAGTTGGTGTTTGGTACACATCACATGTTCAGTATTGTACATGTACAGTAACATACAAAACCAAGTTAATGTGACAGACAGCACCTTCTGGTCCATGTACACTACTGTGTACAATGTCAACCTACATGTACAGTACATGTACACACATGTAACTTGCACACTATTTGAATTGAACTTGCCAGGTTTTAAAAAACCTCATATTTAAACTAAGACCCAGAGCAGGATTCATGTATTATACCGTAAGTTTTTTAAAACTACATTTGTACATTGTAACTGAGTTTAAAAAAAGTGTTGTTTTTTCTTCTTCTTTTTCATTTGTTTGTTTTTGTTCCATGTTTTTGCTTTCTATTGTGCTTTAAAGTAGACTCACATTGATCCAAAAGAAGGGATGAAAATTCCTTTTCATTAAGTGTGGTACATGTACCCCCAATTTTTACAACAGCGGCTCATTGATTGGTCGAGTACCGTATGCGTCGGCCAATAGGCCTGGTGCATTAGCCGAACCAGCGGCCTGGTGATTGGTCGATCACCGTGTGCGTCGCCCAATAGGCATTGTGCGTTATTGTTCCATTTATCGATCGAATTATGGACCGCTCCGCCGGTCCTCCCGTAGAGTATAAAAGACCATTGCTTACAGTAGTTATTATCACCAGACGAAGTGTTGCAGATGCGCACGAAACGTCGTGAACTTTTAGATTCCTTATTGACCACATTGCGAGACAAACGAATATCACTAGAGATATTATTTTCGAAATTATACAGTTGTTTCTCTTTGAATAAGTGTTTCCTCTTTTATACATTTTTTTTCAAATACCTAGTTCCTTTTGTGCTATAAAGTGGAGTTATGAGCAAATAATGAGCAGCAAAATTGCAGGTAGGGTTCTAAATTCCTTACCCACTTACAATTTATCAAATAAAAAGCCTATCTTTATTAAAATCGCACAAATGTACATGTACTTGCTGTGTAGCCTGCATACTGGTATACCGTACATGTACATTCAGGGCTGTCGTTTAAAGCCGGTAACCGGTAAAACTTGCCGCCTATTCACTCGTTTCTTACCGGCTATAATTCCTATAATAAACCTTGCAAAAATCACAGAAAGTAGATCTAAATCAATGCTAATCCAAAATTTCCTTAATTTCGTCCAAGATATAATTAGTGCCGCACATACACGGCCGCAGTCGACGAAATCCCTTACGATCACGAACGCGACGTCGTCCGTACTTACCTAGACCTATCTATCTAACGTTACATCGCAGTTCTCCCCCCACAGCGCGGCTGAAGCTAGCTCGCTGTAACCAAACTATCCGTTGCCGATTTGATATTTGAAGATCACGGAAACCGGGGCCTATACACGTGCGTGCAATGTCTAGAGACAACGTACTTTAGATTCGGAGATGCGCAAATCGGCAACAGAGTTTTGAACTGGCTGAGTTTAGGCCGGCCACGGCCGGCCCCGGCGGACCCCCGCAGCTAGCTCGCATGATATATGCAGGCTCGCGCTCCGCGAATATTCAGTTAATTTGGTTAATTCATTTATTTTATTTTCATTTATTTCCTTAAAAAAGTTGAATAAACAAATATACAGTGTCTTCACTTTGTCAGGAAAAACAGTGATATAACATTATAAAATGAACAGGAACTGAAGTAAATTCTTAAATGTATTCAATAATTTCATGTCAAAAAAAAATAATTAAATGAGAATTCATATGGGGAGCCAAATAAAAGTCACAAGTAAAAAAAAAATCAAAATCTAGCCTCTGCTGCCCATTATTTAAATACTGTACATGTATTCAACAAATCATGATGTAGAAAGATTGAGTATGGTGCATCATCTCAGTTTAATTAAAAATTACAAAGTAATGGTTCAAAGTGATAAATAATTATCAACTTAATAACTTTTCTTATGAGTTATGATTGTTCATGTAATATTAAACATGAACAATATGTGTGTTTATTACAATATATGTGTAATACAAGGTAGGAAAGATAACTACAAATTTTCTTCTTAGGTATGCACCAGATTGCACGATTTCAAGTGGAAAATCCCAAAAGGTCCCTACCGTGGGAGGGGGGACACCCCCCTCCCACACCCTCCCCCCTCGGTTGCTTCGCTCCCTCGGGCTTGGTCGATTCGCTCCCTCACAGTGATGGTACCTCCTATAAAATTCAAATTACCTCCTTCAAAAATAATTAACAAGACCCCTGACATTGTATATTGAACTACACACATGAAGGTTGTACTTGCACTCCCTAAAAAACCCACATTTTACAGGGTACAGAACGGCCTATCCCTGTCTTCACATGGTGTACACAGACATGGCTCTGCCCACACTCTACAACATGCTCTGTTTGTGTTGCTATTAGACAGGATGATCTATAAATGGGACATCCTTTGATCTGTCTTTTGTTCCTTCTCTGACATGGATCAAATAGTGATTACATAATATCATGCATCTAACTGTCCATTGCCTATTAAAACCCTTGCCAACAATGCTGTGTACAGTATACCTGGGAAGGAGAGAAAAGCTGGTATAATAAAATTTGAGATGACATTTGTTAGAGTGGTTGGCCTAATCGTGTTTTATGCGGCCTCTTACAGGAAATGACCTATTGCCTAATGTAGAATCTTTTATCAAAGTGAGGAAAATGTCATAAAAACAAGTTACCAGTATCTAAGTATTGAGTAATATACATAAAGGAAATCAATCTACCTGTACATGTACTGTACATGTAAAAGCATATGAGGGGTAACTGAAAAATTATGCCAACATACCTTGTATTTGTGTCTTGCTTGAATATATGTGTGACTATTTCTGATTACACATGTCCAAAACAGCTTTCAAAACAAAATTTCTCAATTAATGAAAAAAGGATTAAGTAATCGTAGTTATTTAAAGCTCCATGTGCTATTGTGTGACTGATCAATTGATCTTCGATCCTCTGTCAAAGAGTGTCTATAGTCTATTGCCCTTGAATAGCAGTTCCATGAATCCATGACTTATCCCTTCTGACACCTCTACAGGTGTACATCAGGGCCTTGTTTAATAAAACTAATTATTACTCATTATCAATAATAACTGCTAAAGTATATGACCAATCTGCTCATAGCCAATCAGATGTAAGAATTTCAGTAGCTTATAAAAATCATCTTGTTATTGAAATTACTAGTTTTACGAAACAGGACCCTGATGTGGTTCAATGAAGCTACAATTTTGTTGAATTATGCAACCGAAAAGAAAAGAAAGGGAAAATGAGAGCATGACACAATCAGGAAGTTACAGGAACAAATTGAATTGATTTTGGAAGACACCATCATAATACGCTTGGTTATGCACGTCAGTTGAGTACAGTGTGTATGTGCCTAAATAAAGATTACAAACAGAAGTTTTGCCCCCCAGTTCCTGTTTGTCCCAGGCTGTGATAATAAGTGCTGAAAGAACTAGGGCATGAAATGACCTTTCATCTGGTATTGGGGTATGTTACTGATGATTTGATTTTGATGGAGACGGTGTGTGTTGCAGCTTGGCATGAGCATACTTGTACATGTACACATGCATAGAATGACATTCAGTAGAAAGGTAAACAGACCTTTACCTTTCTACTGGTATCAGACCAAAGACATGCTATCGATCTCTGATCTGACCAAGTGCGTTTTACATGCTAGCCTACACCATGTAGCAAACATGGAGATAATTTATACTTGTTGCAAATTTTGAAGCATGTTTTCACTTTGCAAGTACATGAAAATATTTCTCAACGATATATAGGGACACAAGTTTGGAATAACATCTTGAAGTTGAAGACTTATTTTTTGTCTGACAGTTTTAGTTTTTTGTTATTGTTTTTCCTTCTGGGCTTGGTAATATCATGGACTTAGTAAGTCCATGGTAATATGAAGTCTTTGAATTGTTTATTGCTACATAAACATGTAGATATTCAGTCAGTCCGCAGCGCCCGCGAATTCGCACGTATTTATACAAGTCGTATGCAAGCTATGTACGGTAAAAACGGACAATAAGCAGAAAACATTGGTACATGAAAATTATGATTGCATCAATGTTTCTCTATAGATTTTTTTCATTGATGTACCAATATAAAGAGGATAGACCAAATAATCCATCTTTACAAAACATCAAGATATTTTTTTAACGTTAACATGCTTTAAAAAGAGCATTTAAAACAGTCTAAAAAACACAGCAACTTAACGATATGCAGCATTAAAAAAAAATATGAAAACGCTACTGCATCAACAAGTAATTTGGTTCATTGTGATGATAAATATACAAACTTTCAAACCATCACTGTTTCCTTTGTTTTAGTTCATTATATCGGTCAGGAACACGGTAAATACGACACCATGTTCATTCCAACATATTCAACAGCGGTGACACAGCCGATATGCGTGGGTCATCAGAGTATGACGTCACCCGCCGACCGGGGGATACTACGTTATATCTAGCTTTGCGTCGATTATCGATGTTCTGTGTCCGTGCGCTGTACATGAACACGCACGGAGGATAGACGGTGATTAGGGATATTCACGTATTACTCTCGGGTGCGTAACCCCCGGACGTAGAGGTTTTGTACTGCCCCACATACTTATTATTGTGTATTATACTCATGCGCTACTTAATAATAGAAGTCTACAGAGAGTACAAGTTGGATGCGGATACGAACTCAAGTACAATCAAGTACACTATAGAATACCAGCTCTAGAATGAATAGGGGACAGTGGGGAGGGTTTAAGTGTCTTTATGTGCTATTTTTGGCCAGGCTTTGATATCATTTTAACAAAGAAGACACATTTTCTTTCTCAAATGTTTATTTGTGAAAATACAAACTTTCGGGGGGAGGGTGGGGGGGGGGGTGGGGGTTGGGGGATGCGATTGGCATTGGTATTGTGATTGAAAAAAAAATGAAAATATGATTGTTCCCATCCCTGCTGATAAATTTCATGGTTTTATTGCAGGCAGTTGGTTGTAAAAGTTATGAAATGTGTTTTTATTTAAATTGTAAACCATGGACTAATGAGAAGAGCCTTAAACATTTATTTATATTGGTAATCCCCAGGCATTCTTTGATGGTAATATTTTATTTGATGGTTCTTTTGTCAATTTATGTAACTCCAGTTCATGTGTATTTTTAGAAATAAAATAATTACAAAATTCTTTCCCTTATTCGCTTTTCTGTTTGATTTTGTTTTATAGTGACCCGCAAAATATATATGATCATTTATTTTCTGTTTTTGTTTATATGGTAATGACCATCGATATAAATTTTAATGTGTGGTGGGTTGAAAGGGTGCAAATGAAATTAATAATATTCTAATTTTCACCTTCAACATCATTATCACAATCATCAAAGTCATCATCGCCATCACAATCATCATCATCATCACCATCATGATCACCACTATTAGCATCACCATCATCATAATCACCGTCACCATGATCATAGCCATCACCATCATCATAATCACCATCAGCATTATCACCATAGCCATCACCATCATCACAGTCAGCATTATCACCATTGCCATCATGATCATCGCCATCATCGCCATCATCATAATCACCATACATGTAGCCATCATGATCATCGCCATCGTCATCGTAATCACCGTCATCATTTTCACCATAGCCGGTTAAACAAAAAATATATTATTAACACTACTATTAATGATAAATAATTATAAATGAAATAGGACTAGGAATAACATTTCGATTTTATAATATTCATATTTTATATATAAACTGACTTTGACATGTATGTTGAGAACTTGAGACCATTACTTGCATAAAATATGTCGCTGAGAATAAAAGTATTATCAGAGTAAAACATGTTTAAATTGTATAACGGTGACAGTTCAATCAGTTTTTTATTATAATAAATGCTTTGTTCATGTAAAGCTCCGGAATCCCACCTTCGAAGTATCAGAGATACAAAAATGTAATCACTTGAAATGGATTTTCCTTTTACTGAAAAAATAAGCTGAACAAAATCCTTCTCGTCCTTCTCCCAAACTCCCCTTTCAAGATTGCTTGTTCCTATGTGAAGTCCAGCAAATGCTGATCCAGGAATGCAATGGAGGCTGATGCGTGAAGTCTGTGTCTTAGAAGATATGTTGTTCCGCAAGTTTAAATGGTTGAGTACATCTGTCAGAAAAACAACAACATCTACATCTACATCTAAGGTGGTACTGGACAGGACCAATTGGTATATATGTCCAGACTTCCGTGGCATCGCAAACTGTCAACAAACATCACAACTGAGGGTGCAGAGTTCAAAAGTCAAAATAAAAAGGTGCTCATAAAAATACAGTGGGTTGCAGACATCTAATTTTTAGATGAAGTAGAGCCACATCAACGCTCTAGCCCGCCTGTGTACAGCTGCGCTGAGTGGTCAATCTGCATGTAGCTTCAAACTTTGGTATGGAAAGACTTGGCCGATGTTGACTCTTTGATGATGGTGGCTGGTACTATAGTTGATTCCATTGCGTAATGGTACGAGGATTTAGAAGCTGTTCTTGTATGCTTCGGTCCTGGAAAATGACAAATGATAAAAAGGAATATAAAATGGCTTAGTTCAGGTATGGAAATTTAAAAGATCTGATCAAAGTAGCTAGCCATTTATGGTAGACAAAACCCGCTTGCATTCAAATTAATTTTTTGTAATGAAAACAAATTACAGGTGTCAAATTCATGAAATTTTCCCTTCATTTTTCCACATGTGCACAAGTTAAAATGTAAGTGTTT
Source organism: Strongylocentrotus droebachiensis (assembly GCA_035222895.1). NCBI lineage: Eukaryota > Metazoa > Echinodermata > Echinoidea > Camarodonta > Strongylocentrotidae > Strongylocentrotus > Strongylocentrotus droebachiensis. The sequence goes on along the minus strand of JAVYIG010000410.1, from coordinate 515,558 downwards.
AACTTTGGATTTTTGTTATAATTCTCCTTTGTTCACATTACTCGCACAAGGGAAATGCTGCTTATTTCTATGGCTGGTTGTAAAGTTTGAGTTGACCAGAACCAAAACAAAAGGCACAACCAAAGTTTGAGAATCCCTAAATTAATAATATAATTATCAGATTATCTGAGTCTGACCAGACGCCAGAGTCACTGTTTAACTCTCACAGCTGACTGTTAAATTGGTGTCAAAATAAAATGGATTAAGCATAAATATTATCAAGAAATCTTGCTAATTTAAGGGGATAGTACATGATGTAATTGTAAGTCGAGGGCCCCAGATCAAATATGGCTTTGTTTTATGTCGGATCGGTACAGAAAAGGCTATGTATGGGACCGGTACGCGGTCACGGTGATGAATACGAAAGTGCGGCCATGTTGGCTAAACGTACACTTTTCGCGCCATATCGGCAAAAATTAGTGTTTTTAGCGTAGCCGTCACACAACTTCCGGTTGAAAATCGAAAAATGTGTAACTTTCATGGCCATAAAAGCTAATAAAATACATCGTGCATCAATCGAACTCTGCACTTTTTCACTTCTGCCAACATTGTTTTTGTGAAAAATCGAAGAATTGGGGAAAAACATCTCTTATATCGGTCAGGAACACGCTAAATGCAAGATAATGTCAGAATACCTCCTACGAAAGAAGGAAAATTGGACACATTTCAATGACTATTTACAATCACTCAGATGCGGTAAAATTAGGAAAATTTGATATCAAAATACGTAGAAAAGTATGGAGATACACTTACCCCTACATGTTACGCAGCACAGTGAAAGGCAAAGCAGCTGTGATAAAGTTTGTTGACCTGTGCAAAAGTCTCACGAAATCTCGCAAATCGCGGGACACGAAATACGACGGTTTATCGCACTTCCGGGTGCTGTATAAATTTGGTCATTCTGCCTAATTATCGCGGGCGTTGCGGACTGACTGTATTGGTTTCATAACCTGAAGGCTGAACTGAGAGTATTTTCCTGGAAATAAATACTGTACAACCAGTACCTCATGTTGGAGAGCAAAGTTGAGCATGCAGCGATCTAAATGACTATAGCAAACAGGCATTTGATATGTATAGTTGCAATAGAAATGAGAAATGAAAAACCGAGCGAGTAAGAGAGATGATGACGGATTGAGACAGTGGAATTAAGGAGGGTGTGAATGTACTATGATTTGCGTCACCACTGTCAAACGGGTTGACAGAAATAACGTCATGAGAATGATTTATGAGGTGCAACATGCTCTCACACGTTCCTGTGATTAACATTCATGCAAAAACCTTTCACGCTTGTCTTTTACTTGTACATGTAGCTGTGTTCATACATGTATTTTGCCAAGAGTAGATACACTGTAGGCCTACACTACATGTAGGATCTGCAGGCAAAACCATTTAATCCCAGTCTCTCTAGTAACCAACAAGGGCTTAGAGGTATAGACCAGTTCTGGTCATGGGATTGCATTGTGAAAGAAACGTCGTGGAATCGATCAGAAAATGTTGATCATCTAGCATGTACATGTAGTGCAAGGTCCTGGAATCATCAAAATGATAAGAAATTTAGCCCAGTCTTGGTAAAGTTACAAGCACTGTACACAGAAAGATGTATATGGGACTACACAACACGTGCGCGATATCTATCCTGTCCGGATAGATATAATAATTTACCAAATATATCAATTAGTAGGCGGTTTCCCAGCAAAATTTGTATCATCACGTATTAGTCAAAACATATATTCTTTCACATGATTGGTAATAAGAGCTTCCATTTCATTTTTGAGAAGGGGGAGTTTCCAAAACTGGTCTATACCTTTAACACTAACTTTTTTGGTTGGGGGTCTGGATTGAAAATTGTTTGTCTATTTAAAATGCATTGAGCCCTAATAGAAATTTTGAAATTTGGGGTCTTGAGCTAGATTTTGAGAGCCCATACGTCCCGAGCATCTGCTAACTGTGTGGATTCCCGAGTAACCCTTCCCTAGTTTATAGCTATTGTAGACGGGCTTACAAAGATGTTAGATTGTACCAGGGAGTTAGGAGGAGCTGATTGTAATTACATGTACATGTTATGTTAGTTATGAATGAAAAATGTAGCAATAGCTTTGTGTGTGAACCTGAACTTCTAACCTTTCAGACCAGCAAACTCCAAATTAGGGAGGAAAAATTAAGGGGGATATTTTATGGGGTATTTCTGGAATTTGGGATGTCCAGTGATTTAAATTTAATTAGCAACTTCCATCTGATTAGACCCTGTCCCGGTTTCTACCAAATTCAGATGCTATACAGTGGTATTCCTAACGTGTCAGTAAGGAAGGCATGTGATGGAGACCTCGTCTCCCCATGAATGGCATTGTCATCAAGTAAGAGGTCAAGGTAAATAGAGGTCACATGGAAGAACCAGTAGAGTACACTGTCAAAATGTACATTTTCTTTGTTTTCACTGGCAAAGATTTTAACAGTTATTCCGTGTTCATATTCACATGTACGGTACATGTATATAGGCCTAAATGTACACATACATGTACATTTCACATCCCACAAACAGCATGCCGATTCATGTGTTGGTTTCATTTTTAGTTGGGCCGTGTCAAAACTGTGATAAAATATTTATTCTGTCAACAAATACTCGACTCCACTAGTAATATAATTGTGGTCCCTCCTCCACTCCACTTATACAAATTAGAAGTGTGGCTGACATACCATATAGTAATAACTAATAAATAAATGTTTACATACAAAGTACATGTACATGTATGTAACTATAAAATGTACTTTTTAGCAGGTTCATTTTTAAGCAAAAATCTAACAGACAAAATTAATCAAACAAACAACAACAAATAAATGAGGACGCTTAACAGATTAGAAAGTAGGATAATGGTCTGTTTTTAGATTTATTTAGTGCTACCGTATATTATATTATACAGATAAAAACATGATAACATTTGTATTCACCTCTCTCTGTTGTTGTCCCTCCCCTTTTCGGAGATCAGCGAGTTTATCGCATTCGAAGTGGGGGCTTCAAAAGAAGTATTATTCAATATGGTTTTATGACCACAATATTAAAAGCCTTTAGAACCTACCCTGTTATTTTTAAGCACTTCCTTTGTCTCTATCTGTGCATGTACCATTGTCATCTGGTGTAAATTTTAGGCTGTATCTATGTTTCTTGTACTGAAGGTTCAGCTACACTGTACATACAATATAAATGTACGAGTTTTGTGTTGCAGATAGTTGTTAGGTACAGGGAATAATTTTCCTCAAATTTTTTGATTAGCAATTTCAGCTGATGGATAAATATTTCAAATGAAATTCTGTACATTTCTATGGAAGAAAACTGCTACACAAAAGATATTTTGTATAGCAGTCTTGCAAAAATGCATAGCAAATTGCGATGCGATACCAGGAAAATTATTCCCTGAGGTAGCCTGCCAATGCCAGTCTGGCATCCATTGTTAATTCTGTAAAACTGATTTCTTATCTTTAGATACTAAAAACTACCAAATGTGTAAATTAATTTGAATGCTTTCATGTTTAACCCGTGCTGAAAAACAAAAATAAGAGACTCTGACTTTTTCGAAAAGCTTATAAAAGACTCCTCCTTAGGGTAGCCTGATGATACAATGTAGATTCATTAGCCTTGCAATGAACCTGCTTTCAAGCTCATTATGGAAGGTCTAATAAGAACTAATTGGACATCATATCATCAAAGTACTATCAAGATATACTGCTAATGCCATTTGAAGCGTGTCCAATGTGATTCTAATTCCCATCCCAGGAGTTTTCTTTCTTTTTGTTGTTTTTGTGCTTTAAAAGGTGTTATTATTTTCTTTTTTTCTTTTCACTGGCACTTTGGAACAGATTTTCATTGGGGCTCTATGGCCTACGATGCTCATCCAATGTGTTGGTGTGGACGTGTAATTTAAGAATTCCTAATTCAATTTTCCTAGGATGTGTGGGAAAAATAATTTCATTATTGTTGCAGAAGTGCAACTTGCATCAGCGCAACAATATCATATTCATATTGTGTTCGTCATCAGACCAACCATGGGAATAACGGCACGAATATAACTAAATTGAATTCATCGCAAACCACCAAGCACATTCAAATTGGAACCAAATTTCAAATCTTACAGCTTTATCTCATTTCGATTGTAGGCTAATATACATGCAGTGCATTGCTCTTGATCAGCAGATTTTTGTTATTTATAGTTTTAATCAGATCGATGTGCTAAAGTATACTTGATCAAAAGTGAGCAAGGAAATATGATTTGTGTGAAATCTCGAGCTTGCAACTTGCTCCAACCATGTTTGATTAATGTCCCTATTTAGATGATTAACGATTAAAGTCCCTATTTAGAACCTGGACTGAGAACTTCCTGATTGAAAGATGAAATTTGTAATCTATGAAATATGTGATTCAATGATATTAAAAAAAATTTCATAGTTTGTACATATTGTACATGCACATGCACAAAACTATTCATACACATGTACAGTGTATGCTGTTGGTTCGAATATAAACTTACAATGTAGATGTAGGCAAAATGTGATCTTGAAAACAGGTAATATTATTCACAACTACCCTGTACATTTAGCTTCTAATGAAAAGCCTAAAAAATTGCCTACTTTGTTCATGTACATGTAGAATTAACTTGTAGTATTTGATACCCTTACCAAGTTTTATGATTTTTTTTTTAAAACAGTGTAATTTTCCTGATTTATGTTTTTAGATGATGTGACATCTTAAAGGTTACACTGTATATCTAAAAGTATTTAACAATGGCCCTAATTCAACCAATCCATATTTAATTCTTGAGTTACGCAAAACACATAAAACATCAAATTTCCAATGGTTATGAATGATTTAGTTGTTTACTGTATACATTGTACAGATTTTGTATTTTGCATACATGTATGTACTGTACAGTACATTACATTTACATGGATTTGTTTAGTGTCTGAACTTCTTTTTCAAATATTAAAATCCTCTACTGACTCAAAAAGATGTTTAATAAAAAATCTATTGTGAGCCAACAGGTACATTGTAGATCAAAATATAAGGGTTGATTTATGGTTGTGACAGCTTGTTAGGAATCCCATAAGTCTTGCAGTTCCATGGACGAACTTTGAGACATGATTTAGATTGTGACGTGACAGAAGATGACAGGGTATGCTTTATTTAGAACTTTCAGAATTAATGTCTGCTTTTGATTAGCAGCACAAGTAGTGCATAAATATTGCCGTCAAAGCCATTTTGAGCTGATTGAAGAGAGGAAAGAACGAAACCAAAAAAAACATAATAGAAGGACTTCATTTTGACATTTTACCCAGTCGTGCGAAAAAAGAGGAAATTCAACAAATGTGATTTATTGCCTCAGGCTATTGTGTGCAAGGTGCTTGATCCCAGAAGAGGTTGATAGATATGCTTCTTTCCTGAAATATAATTCTTATTAAAAAAAAAATCATATTCTAACCCATATGCACTCGCTTTCATTGTTATAAAGGGGGGAATGTGAGCACTGCATAGCCAGAGTGTATTCGCACGCTCTGTACACATGTATGCATTACCAGACAGACACCAGGCATGGTAAGAGTTTGAGGCAAAAAGAAATGAAAATGAGTTTGACATTCAAAGGGAGAAAGTCTGAGAAATACAACGCTAGCTCTGCCAAAGATCTGAGCTACACCATGTACATGTAGCTGAGCAGGAGAATTGAACTGCAGCTGTATTCCTGCATCCTCCCATGTCCATGTTCAAAGTCCTTTGGAGAAACATGTGACAGAGGGAAGAGGGGGGGGGGGGTAATATGAAGGAGAAAAAAACACAGCAACGACATAAACTTAAAAGCGACAAACAAAATGTTTTGTTTCAAAGGATTTTTGTTTGTTTCAAGTACCAGTAATTCATATTTTATATTTCTAAAGGGCTTAGAGACATTTGTATTAAGCGCTATATACAAATTAAATATTATTATTATTATTCATTTATTCATTCATTTATTTGATAAATTAATTGATTAATTAGGTGACTTATATTTATTTGGATATTTAACTAATTTTATTCTTATTTTTAGAAATAAAAGATTAAAACAAATATCTATTGGTACTTCATGATGATAAAACATATTTTATTTTGGGATTTAAATGTCCAAATATTCTATTGGTGTGTCTTTTTTAATTAATATATTTTTGCTTTGTTACCATGTACTCCCCCGGTGCCATACCCATTTAACCGAAATGTCAAAGGCATGAGCAATGCAATTTGCAGTCCAAATGCACAAATGTATGTACTTTCTCTCATTGAGCGAGTGATGTGGATGTGATACATGTATAGAGTGTTGTTGGGGCACACTTTGCTCCCTTTTGCGGGGAGGGGGGGGGGGGATGAGGTAAATGAGATGTGTGTCCACTGCACATTGAAGGCGGCTGCATCTCAAGTAAGCACATGTCGTGCATTTGTACATGTCGTTTTGACGAAAGTTGCAAGTGCATTATAATGGTACATACTGTACGTGAGCACTGTGTGAGAACGTGTATGGCAATCTGTGCTGCCTGTTGTGCTCAACGGATGCTCTCTCTCTCTCTCTCTCTCTCTCTCTCTCTCTCTCTCTCTCTCTCATCCCTCATCCTCTTTCTCTCCTCTTTTTTCTTCCTGTCTTTTTACACTTGTCTTCTCCCAACCCTTCCTCTATACTGCCCTGCCCTTCTCCTCTAGATCTCCTCTCTTTATTTCCCCCTCAACTAATTGTCTTCTCTTCATTTCTCTTTTAATTAATTATGTAAATCTCTCCATCTTCCTTTAATATTTTACCCTGTTACTCCCTCTCTCACTCTCTCTCTCTCTGTCTGTGTGTATGCTGCTCTATAGATACATGTACCGTACATATATGTGTCTTTCTGTCTGCCTGTCTCTCTCTCTCTTTCCCATTCCCCCTGGCCCTGTCTTCCTCCTTGATTATTCATCTCAGTTTCCTTTTCCTCTTCATTGTCTTTGTCTTCTCTCCCCTTCTCTTGACCTCCCCCGTCTTTCTATTCACGCCCCTTGTGTTCCTCTTCCATTCTATTTTAAAAGGCTCTTGTATTTCCCTCCTCTTCTCTCTTCCTCTTTTACACTATTCTCATGCATGTAGTTTTGTTTCCTCTCACCAATCCATCGGCCTACTGTACATGTAGTTGCTGTGCAGGCCATCTGCTAATTCATCATGCGCTGATTACGTGACGTCAAGTGCGCTGCTAGCCTCCTTTGCTTGCGCTCTCTTCGCCACTACCGCTCGGATGGCGTGCTATTTATACCCTGACCCTGCGTAGGTCGGTCGGTCGGTCGGCTGTGCCTAAAGAGCCTCCGGATCGGAGGGGGTGGGGGAAGGTGATCGTCAGCTGTTTTAATGAGTAGCCGAGCAGCGCATGCAAAAAACAGTGGGATGCTACTGAAGTCGGGAATAATTCTATTTTCACCAGCATGTATCATGCATACTAGGTTTCCCTTTTTAAAAACAGTTTCCCGTGAACTGAGGGGGCTAAAATCCTTTTTTTTCTTCCTGCATTACCAGTCTCTACGTAAAGAATCGTGAGGAGGGAGGGATTGAAAGAAAGTGAAGCAAAGTGTACATGTAATTACATGTACTCTGTGATCTCTGGTTCAATATTAACGTCATAGTATAAGCTTTCAAACATGAAATAGAATGCTCTATTAGATAGTGGAAAACTCCTCAGTGCAGTGAATATACACATGTACATGTATTTATACAATTCTATTTTTAGTTTCTGTAGTTTCCACATTGTCTTTTTTTTTAAACAATTAGCTTCTCTTTTGTTTTATGGGGGGAGGGGAGGTCATAAATGTAGATGTTTGCATTGAATAATGAATTTGTATTATTAAAACATATTTCAAAACTATGAATTGTGTGGGGTTCTTTTTTTTTGGGGGGGGGGGGGTTAGGGGGAACAAGTATTCAAGTTTGAAGCATATCCTGTCATGATCCAAACAGGTGACCCAGTATTTGGTAAATTTTGGTTTGACCATTGCTAAACTTAATACTTGTAGATTATAGGGGCTTTACAGCAGATTTCATCTCTGAAGCAGAACATTCAAAATGGGATTAACACAAAGTGGTAATTTAGACTTGTTATAAGCTAATGGGATAAACTGGACCACATCCTGGATAGTAAATCTGAATTATCACATCATTAGGGGGTTTTAAACCACATGCATGTGTGAAGCAATTGCCTGTGTTTATAACAAAGTTGCAAAGAGGGTGTCCTAATTTGACAGCTGACTGTCCTGTTAATTACGTCATAAACTCATCATGCAATGGGCAATTTAGCTGTACATATTATGTGGCATGCATGTAAATCAGGATAGAAACAAAGAAATTGTTTACAATTGACACTCAAGCAAAGAATTCGATTTTAGTCTTTGACTGCTTTTCAACAGTCATTGAAAAACCTGGAAATTCATGGGGAAAACATTCTTCTGAAAGTCATGGAAAGTTATGGAAAATGAAGAAGAAGACAAATCTCACAAAGTCATGGAAAATAATGGAAATAGGTAGTGGGATGTGCGCCGTACATGTATGTGGCTATGGTATTCAAGCATTCAAGCATTGATATCATCACTAATTCTTATTCTTTAATATTTATTGTCATAATAAAATGGTACTTATAGATCTAGTCATGGAAAAAAGGCAAAAAATTGGTCAGGGAAGGACATGGAAAGTCATTGAATTTCTGTGGGAACCAACCCTGAGTCTAGATCTACAGTGATAGATTGTCATGTACAGTATGTGAACTTATTAAATGTAGATCTTCAGTCATTTGTTATTACTTTAATTATTTTATTTCTTGGGGGCGGGCGGGGAGGGGGGGGGGTCCTGTGACATGTGTTCTTAAATTAAGAAGTAAGCACTGCTTCATCTACATGATATTAATGATAACATTGAACTTGTATCGCACATGATAATTACAATTTAATTCTCTGTGTGCCTAACATTTTAAAATTGAATATGAACATATTACAGAAAAATAAAACACAACTTCAAGAGAATATAAGTCTTTAGGAGTTTCTTAATAAGTATCGAGAGAAGATATATTCCTAATTGTTAAGGGTAGAGAGTTCCACAGAACAGGAGCTTATCAATGCTATGAAGAATCGGTTTCCATATGTTTACTGGTTGTATACAGCTAGAAGATATGCTGTGATGATGTTTGAAAAGTGCGTCCTTGAGTGTGTTTATGAATAAATTCTGACATATACAATTCAGGAAAAGCGAAATCGGTTGACCCATTTCATTGCAACATGGTTTGTTAAATTGGCCATTTGATTTGTTTTGAATCAAGTGTCTTCATGAATCGCTGTGGTTATCTGGATACATCCAAAAATAACTGTGCTGACAGCTCACAGAAAGGAATATTATTGATGTATTGACTTTTGTGTAATACCCTCACAATTCACATTTAAGGACTTGACACATGACCTTGTATGTTGATTGTGGAGTGGACATCGATCTGGTTAGTATTTGTTGTGGTATGGCCAGGCAACTCATTATCCTTTCCCTGATGCTAATTTGTCTACCAATGAAAGGCCAACAGATGTTCTCAATGGCAAAACCATAGCATCAAGTGCTAGTTAGCGTGACTGACTGGACTTCCACTAGAGGATGCCCTTGGTCCCATAATGAATGGCTGAAGACCATCTCTATGGTTGACAGTACTTTGTTTCAAAGCACTCACTATTCATACCCACCATTGTACAGTCCAACCTGTCTTTGAAGGTCACCAAGGGAAACAAAAGAATTGACCACTGTAGGCAGGTGGCCTCTCTAGACAGGTTCTACAATACATTTTTAAATGAGGGAACAAAATACAGACCAATGTATACAGGTGGCCTTTATAGAGAGGTGGGTTTTAATACCTATATGTATGACATTACAATGTACTTCACTACAGGACTACAAATGAAAACTGGTAATAGTCATGGTGATAAGTTCAAAAAAAATATCATTTTATTTCTTTTTAGTTATGTACATGTGTTTGTACAGATCATCTGTGGCAATGAAAATTGAGTACTTCTCCACTAGGTGGTGAAATTTGAAGATTGTCATTGATTTTTAGACAGGGGGCCACAATATTTTTGTTCATAGGAGGCTCAGATAGGAATAGTTAGGGTGTGTAACTCTGTATATGCTTGAATCACCTTGTAAAATATAAAAATTCAGGGGCATTGATTTGGGGCCCATGTGTCTCTGGCGCATAATGCCAAGCATCGATTTACATGTGCACCACTTCTGTTTATGATGTCCATGCATTGTACAATGATGGATGGATCAATATATCTTCAAACATATTTTTTGAATATGAAACTCAATATCTTCTGCATGAAAGATGAGGAAGTGCACTTTTTTATAAAACGTGTTATTAAATATCTCTCATCTATAAATAAATAGAACATCCTTGAAGATCCTCTCTGCAGCCAGATATAAGATTTATTATAGCCAAGCAATTAGGCAGCTCTGTCTTGTTGCGTAGGTATGTAGGCCCATATATAGGGTTTAGCCTTACAAATGTAGGTTTAAGTATATTTCAGACCAAGGAGTTATTGACATTAGCCAAAACTGTTGCCTGGCTACAGGGCTGAGGGATTGTTTTCTTCCTTTATGAAAATGTCATGGGCTTAGAGTTACTACTACTACACTGTATGAAGATTGAAGACCAACCAACCTCTTCCATCTTTCACGTACATCAGATTAAAGCCTGCACATTACAACATTTTCTGCACCGTGTAAAATTGTACATACGATGTATTTATGTTTCTGTCAAATAAAGGATCATTTTTTTCACTGATTATTTGGAAGGACTAAAATTAAATTCACCTGGAATCTGAATTGGTACATCTTGAGAGAGATAGATGAAATTCAGTGTAAACTGCTACATTTGGTTCACATGAACTCTTCTTAGATTGTGGATGGAGAAAAAAATCCAGAGTTTGTTTCTAATCAGAGCTAATTTATTCTTTTTTATAAGGTTTCCATAGCCACTCCGTGCTTCCATTCATTTTTGTTTCCTCTACTGGCGTCCACATTCATGTGGGCCTTCACGTGAACATGTAGACCTAGATAATGACATTTCAAATCAGTCCAAGGTGAATTCATCTGCTGCCTGCCAGAAGGTCGTAAGAGCTATGTACATGTATTGCCAGTGGCAGTATCGTCTTCTTGCTGGCAACCGTTGAGACACATTGTAGACTCAATAGAGACAGATTTCATTAACCTTTCCCATAGACTGTGTGACTTTGGCATTTTACCTTGCGTATCAATTTGCTGGCATTTACTCACAAGGCTAAACATTTACATTGTAATGTACACATGTACATGTACAACTGTACATGTATGTCTGTGGACGTGTATGACTAGGCCAATAAATAGCCAATTAACAGGGACCAAAGCAGCAAGTGAAATTGGCAGTTGTGTACGTCCTTTGTGACTATTGATTGGCTTCATGGTCATTGCTAACAACACATGGTGTAATGAGTTTACCATATATTCATTTTCAGCTGAGAGTGTGATCATTTCCAATTCATTATTATTATCAAAGGCTCATTAAAAACAAACAGAAACCAATGTCATCGGACTGTTTGGACTTTGTTTCAAACCCGTGAAAGTTTACATCAAGGAATTGTGTGACATTGCATACTGTTGAGAGCCAGATGGGCCATAACTCTATAATCGTATAGATTGTAGGAGTGAAATGCTTAGCTGTCTCTGAACTATTAAAGATTTCTTCTTTGAATGGGTGGAATGAAGATTGAATTGATTAAATTGCCTGGATGTAATATTGCACATCAAATCAAATCACAATGAGATCGAAGACAGAAGATAGCGAAAAATTATGCTGTAGATCTCTTCTGCCGTTGCACGTGCATGTGTACATGTATGTAAACCAAGTACGTACATGTAGATTGTAATCAAAGCATGCACTAGATCATCTACTTAATGTCTACATGTACAAATCCAGGAAAACGTGTATGCACATGTGCACATAAATTGGACCTTCACCTTAATGTAGATTGCGTGTGAGTGTCCTATTTATTATGTAGATGTAGATGTACAGTATACCTGCACTAATAATGTTGAAACAAACCACGTGTTGTTGAATTTGAATGCACTTTGTGCCTTTTTAAAGGCATACTGTCGTCATACTGTAGGTTCTTATTGGGAATTTGACACCATTCTGTTATTTGCCTGAATGTAGGTTTTAAGACTGACCGGTCAATACGTACTGCACACACCCTCCACACACCCTCCACACACCCTCCACACACCCTCCACACACCCTTCACCCACTTCATGACAACTGTCCATTAGGACAAGTCATCATCATAAATTCTGAACACAGAATGCTTTCTGAGTCTCTGGCAGCAAGTTTTCAGTCGGACACCAAGTTTCATTACTGCTGCGTGCAAGGTTTGAATATGCAACAGCTACTAATTCCCTTGTATAGTGTCACCATGGCCATTATACATGAACCAGAAACAATGTGTATGGAACATAAAAGTGTTTTTTTTTTAATTGTTTTTTGTTGTTGTAATCAAACAAAAAGGCATGCAAAGCAGCATGTAAAATCAGACTTTGCAAGTGGAGAGTGTTATTGATATTTTTGCATTGCCGTGCATCCACAATTCAATTCCCTGCTTGGGTAATGGCACCAGCTCTGTCTGTGAGATGACGGATCGATATGAGGCTTTTTAATACCTGGTCGCACGCCCGTACTACATGTCGTTAATAGGTCTATGGAATATGGTTCATGTATGGTACATACATGCACAGTAAGTGTACTTTAGCTCATTCATTAAAGTGTGCTGGCATGTACAGCTGTACACCAATTAAGGACACTCTCCTTGTTTTGTATAACATGCAGTTAATTTAACTGAATTATCCATTCCATACCAAGTTTTGTAATCTTTTAAGCAGATGTACCTGAAAATTTAATTTTTCTTGATACAGGGTACATGTTTCTTGAGAATATGACACAATCATGGCATACTTTACAGTATATCACTATGAATCGTGATTTTAGCTATTAGCCACAAGTTCTGCAGTTGATTTTAATTACTTCAGTTCATTCCCTCCCACTAGATTAAATATATTCTATAATTTTTCAGTTAGCAAATCTCAGACCTCAATTCTTGCATCACTTACATGCTAAGCGCCTAAGCGGTTCACACTCCCATACTTCTGCGTATGGATTTCATTCAGTTTTGCACGACCCTTCCGCTCTGCTATTCCCTCTATGACACAACAATGTTTTGTTTTGTAAATTGAGCTACATGTGGAGTTTTTAATACTTACATAAATCGTTCCTGTTTTCACGAAGTGACGGTAGTGAGGAAAATCCGCACGCAAATTGTATGGGATTATCATTCACTACCGTCACTTCGTGAAAATAGGGACGAAATGTACATGTACAAAGTACTTACATAAATGTACATATTTTTAGCTCATTAATGACACAAATTCTAGAAAGTTCAAGTAATTGTAGTGCAGCAAATATTTCTACCTACCCAAACAGTAATTTCTCATAAATGACATGTATATAGTGGACTTAAATATCTATTAAAACTTGGAATTTGGGATCATCATCTGACGATGGCTGGAGGCAGGACCAAGGCAATATTATATATGACACTTGAGCCGTGGGGATAGGCTCTTTAAATGCTTGCCTATATTTAGGCTAGCGGCCGGGTTTGAGAGATACTGAATATTGAATCATTCCTGCTTGAAGATCAGTTGAAGATCAAGCGCGGAGGAAATGAGAGCTTGAGAGAAGCAATCCAATCTTCCTCTAAAAGCGCTCATCTCCAGATCTTCTCTCTCTCTCTCTCTCTCTCTCTCTCTCTCTCTCTTTCTCTCTCGCTTTCTCGCTTCCATTAGTCTGTTCCGTTTCCAGATGTGGAAGCGTTTCCTGCGTGACATGCGGTTATCTGTCTTTACACGTATAGTGCTCATCACTCTCGGGCCTACATGTAGCTCATGAACTATACATATAGAGTACACAGAATCATGGACATGTACTGTACATAAGCCTCCAGAGAGATGTAAGAGAGTGGGTGATAGCATGAATGGTGAGAGAGAGAGAAAGAGAGAGAGAGAGAGGGGAGAGAGAGATACATTCAATAGATTGAGTACTTGAACATGTTTAATTTATTTTATCAATAGACGGTGTCACATCACACAGAGTCCAAAAATCTGGATTTATTTATCCAGATTTTAGTTATCCTCTTAATTGCTGTCTGTAATCAATTATCCCTTCAAAAATCCTCTAACGAAGCAAGAAAATTCTCCCTTGACAGGAATTTTCAAGGGATTTTTCTGTGTGACACGGCCTAATATGAAAATACATTTACGTAGCAGTCCGATCATCAAAGAGGATGTACATGTACATTTAAACATAGGAATATTAACCTAACCTCTCTCTCTATTTCTGATACTTGTATTCTTGCTTGGTCATGTAAAATACCTCTTTCAACATCTCATCGTGCATTTGCCATCATTGTCATTTTTTTCTTAATTTCTGTGTGCTGTTCTCCAGTCTGAAAGGGTAGCATGCATACAAACGCATTATCCCTTCCTCATTAATTATGCTCTACACCTGCCCCAAGTGTTGATCTGTATGCAGGGTGTGTGAGAAAAATAGGCTTCCAATTATCTGCTAATGAGCACTAAGGTTTCTTTTGCAAGCCTTGTCAAAGAGAACGAATTTCTTATTTTATTTTTAGTAATGATATTCATGTTTATTAGAGATATAGGCTGATATTGATATTGACATAAGGCAGGCTTCCCTTGGCTTCTTTCAAGCCTAAATGTAATTATTTTGAGCAGTAAAATGCTTCTTATAAAGCCAGTGTTATAAAGGCCTTATATACTGCACCCCCCTATTGTACTGATTAAAGCAAAGAGGGCTTCTTTGTTGCCTAGGTTACATGAACATGTGGAACTTCATGTGTTTTTTTTACATCCTGGCTTCTTTTACGCACAATGAATTATGTTTTTGCCAATGTACAAGCATTGATGGGCTTCTTTTAAGGACAGTTTCCACACTACAACTCCATGTTCATGCATGCACACCCTGGCTTCTTTCAAGCCCAATATAGTGTGTTTAGAATACACCAGTTTACAGTTGTATCAGTGCGCATGCGCAGACAGTTGACCTCGGGTCATTGGCCCCAAAATTGGGGCCAATAACCTCTGACCTCTGGTATTTATGCGTAAATTAAGATTGCGCCCATATATGCAAATTATGATGTGAGCGCATGATCGAGTAAATAAATTTAACTAGGCCATGTCATCAGTGTAATCTTTTCACTGTGACGCAACAATACATGTTCATCTGAAAACGATGACATCACTGCCTGCGCGCTGCGCTGTGCACTCACATCATAATTTGCATGGGCGCAATCTTAATTTACGCATAAATACATGACCTCGAGGTCATTGGCTTTGTTTAAAATGGCGCACACAACTGTAAACTGGTGTATTGCAAAAGTCAAGCGACCATGGGTTTCTTTCAAGCCCAATTTCCACAGTGCAACTCCATGTACATGAACATCCTGGCTTCTTTTAAGCCTAATTTCCACGGTGCAACTCCTTGTACATGTACATCCTGGCATCTTTCAAGCCCAATATATTTTGTTTATTAGAATCATTCCTCCGTTCAATCATCAAGGGAAGGTTATCTCTCATCTCGGATGTGCATCTTAGAGTCTTGGGAGATCATCTATGTCAGGAATGATTACAGTCAACATACATCCCTACATCATACACGTCTATAGAAATACCTATAGCAATGAGATGCTATTCTCGTCTAATAGGACATGAGTTATATGACATACATCCACAGACTAAATACTGTAGCGCTGCTTTATCAATGTTGATTCAATATTATATGTGGGAAACCTTTCATTAGTCCATTGGGTTTAATTTGTATTTTGGTTTAGTACACTTTTCCAGACTCTAGTCAAAATTATCATAGGCTTTAATAGTATTCAATGGGCATGTACACAAAGTGCTGTCTGTTTTAATGTACTGTTTTCCTTATATAATCTTGCCTAACTGCTACTTTGTTATCCATCGTTACATATAAGCATATATAGATTTTGTTGTTTTGTGCAATTGGACAAAGCATTATAAGTACTTATCATTCCCAGGTTCTTCTTTTATATGTCAAGTGTCAAGTTAATTTTACATACCGATAGTTTTATCAAATGTTCAGATTTTATTTCAATTTAATAAGAATACAAAAGTAAATAATATCTATAGATGCATTCACCACATTTTCCTTATATTTTGCGACATTTATGTATTATCACTGTGAATGAATATACACATATTTGCTACATACCTTGTTATCAACAAAAATATCACATTCCCATCAATCAGAGCAGAAGTGAAACATTTTCTGAAGCTCAAAGCAGTTCAGCAAACTGTAACCTTTTTCAGACACCAATTCTGTTGACAGAAGTTCAGCCATGCAGAAAAGAAGTCGTCGTCAAATCTGGGTCTGCTTGTCTCTTGTAGCGTCTCTATTGACAGTCAAGGAGTCACTGGATATCTTCTAGCGATGGCGACAGGTAAATGTCAAGTTCATGTCACAGTGGGTCTATGGCCGTGTGCCAAGAAAATCAGCCTACCAGTTGTATTTCTGTGGCTTTTTCTTGTTTCCTTTAGAGTGTAGTTCGGTATGCTCATGATGGGGATGTTGTATTGGTTTTCCAACCTCATTGTTTGTGTAGCGTTAGGTTCTATAGGTGTTGTACTTCGATATCTGGGTATAGGTAGAGATGCAGATTTAGTGGTATTCTTGGCAAGGGACATTTTTTTTTACCTGAAAAAAAGAAACTAACTTTACCAGTATTAAAGATAGAACTAATACACACTTTTGTTTAGTATTGAGGAACACTGTATCTGTACCGAAGGCTTTGATGATACAAAGTTGAATATTAAAATGATATTCGGTCAGAATATGCAACAACAAAAAACATATATTGATCAATATAAATGAAATGTAAATTTGTTATGACTTTGGTAGAAGAGGAACATGTATTAAACATCCAACTGAGTAATGATCAAAGAAAGATGGGAATACATACCCAACCTTATTGACCGGAAGCTGGAGAATGTACTTGAGTTCATCATTAATCCCAACTCCTAACATAAGAAATTGGCCCCCAGGAATGATAGACTAAAATAGAGAAATATTGCCCCATGCTTTTCAAGTGGTTTGAAGTAAAAGGTCCTGTTAATTTGTTTATACTTTTTGGTCCGGACAAGATATGATATATAATGAGACTTCTATTAAAGTCAACCGATCAGGAGAAAAAAAAAGTTATTAGAAGTGAAGATAATCTTTAATATCCAAAGTAAACTAGGGCGAGGAAAAACGTACAAGCTTAAATAGAATGAACTGGGTGCCCCGCTAGGCTGCTAGCCCTGTAATTTCATTAAATTAAGTGAATTGCTGAATGCACTTGTACAGTGTAATACTGCCTTGAAAACATGCTAGTCTCTGTACAAGTCAGCCGTCTATGCCTGTCACTGGTGTATATTCATAGTGACTGTACATATAGGCCTATATGACACTTGCCTTGATGTATTTAAGGGTGCGTTTATCGTGTCTAGCCACTGGATATATACATATCGAACACCACTATCGAACCCCACTGATCGTGATTTGCGGGATGTCGCGTTTATCGTCTCTTCACGATTCAAAATAAAGGCCTTGTCTCTGTGCAGCTGCTTTGCGCCGTTTGACCCGGGAAGCAGACTTTTTCTCGGAGGTCAACTAGATGGACGAGTTCACGTACATGTATGCTTGTACAACAACACATGGCACGCTATCTCCGAATCGGAAATTAGCCTGGGAAGGTCCGATTTGTATGTGGGGTTCAAAACAGCTTTGCGTTTATCATCTCTCAGAAACGTGATTCTGGCTGTATGTCACATTCAAAACGCACCTTTTTGCGTCTTTAGATATGCCCATATCTAAAGACGTTTAAAACAGGCTTTGCGTTTATCACCTTCAAAATTTGCCTGAAAGACGTTTGAAAAACCTGATTCTAGGCAAAAATTTGGTCAATAAACGCACCCTAAGTTATGTGTAGTCGTGAAGTTCTGGAGGATGGTTGAAAGGAATAGAAGTTTCCTTGCCCAATTTCAAGCTATGTCCTGTCTTGGTTCAAACTCTGTATCATTATGCTGTATAACTGCATGTATAACATTTGTGAGATCATGTGCAGTTTTAGATAACTCCTCAGAGTTTACCATGCATCAGCATGTATAGAGTAGATGTTTCCAATAGATGACCAACCATCTGCAGGAAATTGGTATGCAGGAAATTGCGTTTTAAATATTACAGCCTATTAAGGTTTACATGTACAGTATGTATCGTATAAATACACAACATGAGATTTATTATGAGTTAAATACTGTACTTAACCGGAAGAAGAAGATTTAAGTTTATAATGTTTCATTCAAGCTGATCTTTGCACAATGATGGAATTTAGAACTACCTAGATGTAAGACTATTCATATTATTGTAAACATATTGGCTTACAGTCTACGAGCTAGAAGGAAGAATTCACAGAACTGAAAAGCCATGGGTCATTTCAAAATAAAAAATAAACTGCTACAATAGAAGTTTGTACATCTTCGCAGGATGAGTGAACTAAAAAACATCAAAGGTTCATGTTAGATCTTTTTCTGCTTGCTAATTCTGTCATTGTTGTCTTGTCTCTCTCAAGTTTGTACTTGAGTAGAAAGAATGGAAAGTGATACTTCCACTCCTGTTCAGATGAGGGATATTATACGTCTGCTAAAAGCCAGAAGAGTGTTAAGCCGTTTTAAAAGCTCATAGAGTTATAAGGCCTAAAATCTGGCATCAGCAGATGACAATATTTCATATGGTAATTCCATACCTTTGAAGGCTGTTGTAAAATATGAAAACTCTTTGGGAGTGCATGTAATGTTTACCAATTTTTTTAAATGGTTCAGATGCACAATGGTTTCATAATCACATGATCACAACTTACACGAAATTGAATTTTGTTTCAATAAATTTAATTGCCATTTCTTTCTGCAAAATGACCAATTCACAAAGTTATGGTTTTCTAGTGTTAATGCTGTGATAAAGATGTTTTGGTATTTTTTATGAAGGGATTTTTTTGTTTTTTAAGATCATGATTAATATGACGTGTGAACATGGTACCATACAAGAACTGAACACTGAGGGGTCTAAAACATGAGCATGTGCTGTATGACATGACGATCAGCACCTCAGGTCCTCAGCACATAGAACAGCACTGTTCAACTCCGAATTGGCTTCCAAACAATGTTCCTTCTAATATTTCGACCCATGCACACTCCTCCTGTGCAACATGGCCATTGTATGTGTACACACTTTTTTTAAAGAACGATTTATTGAAAGAAGTTTCTGTCGTGTGAATAGGCACTAAATAAGCTGTAGGAAGTGTTTGTTTTGTCCATCTGAGATACCATTCGAGTAATACCAAAGTTCATCAGAAACAGAATGCGAGATTGGAAAGCATAGATCTCCAGGCTTTGTTTGAATTGAATCAGGGTAGTTTCGATGAGAGTAAATATATCGTGAGATGTATGATCTATTGTATGAAAGTATGATGGTTACAAATTACTTTCAAAAGTAATTTGCAATTCAAATTGCATGTTTTAATTGCTAACATTTGTTTTGACATACACTTTAAAAATTGATTGATCCATATTATTGTATCCATCAATTAAAGCAGCTAATAATGAATACAATCTATCAAATGCCTACTATCAATATTGATGTACATGCATTAGATTCAATATTTTAAAGGCAAATAGAAATACTGTACAATTAGGTGTCATTTTTGTTGTTGATTATGCTTATTGTGACATTTTCAAGGTTGTCATGTTTTATGTAAGTTGGCAAGTGGCTTCCATAAGTTTGCCTCATGTTATGTCCATTATTGAAGTATAAATAATCGTTATTTAATGCCTAATTTTATACCCATTTATCACTCACACATGAAAGTAATTCAACTCAATCGATTTATGGCGTGTATGTTGTGGGCCTCTTTTCCGGAAATGAAAAAAGACCAATTATTTTTGGGTAACACTCTGTGGAACCTGACCTTGGATAAGGTTGAGAAATGATGATTACCACTCCCCGTTGTCTGTCAGCTTAGTTATCGCCTTGGGAAGTTCAGATCAAGTTCAGCTAGCTCCAGTATACCTTGTGGGATGATGTAAGCCATACCTGACATATCCCTAGAACGACTTCCTGCTATCCTTTCCTCTCTCTGCTAAGAATAGAAGATTATGGTCCTACGAGAACAGACAGACCAAGGTTGCTATTTCAATATATCAGGGATTTAAGTGTAATATAATATAAATGGATTTGGCTGGATGTATTCACATGAGTAATCACACACATTGTAATAATTTAAATGCGAGTTCATTTTAGATTTTCTATTAATGGAGAGAGATTAAGAGGGATATTTTTTGTCTTTGTTTTTTTTCTTCTCCAGAGCTAACCACTCTCATGAAAATATCTTTGTTTGAATTTACTCTCTCATACTGATGTTGCCTTTGGATGTGTCTGAAGTTGGTTGTATATGATTATCCTTATTTATTGTCATTTCACTGCTAGTTATATACATTAATGATAATACATCATCAGTATGTTCGCCTGAAAAAGTATCATTTTTGTGTAGAAAATTGAACAGGGGTACTTTTTGGCACTTTTTATGCATTGAGAAAAAACAGGATTTTCCTGTTTGTATAATTTGTAACTTTATGATGTAAATATAGGCCTATTTTATACATGATCTGTAGTCATGTAAGGTGTGAAGAGATTTTTTTGAGATATTGGAATTCAATATTATCTCTCTTCTATAGAGTGTATCAATAAATTGATGTATCATTCATTGAATTGAAGTAAATCTCCCTACTAGTTCATGCCTGAAAGCACACTATTTTATAACTCAGATTATTTCATAGAGGTGGAGACATTTTTTGGAAAGTTTGTGAGTCTTTTGACACAATGTGGTTAAAATAAACGGCGGTGATTCACCTATCGTTTCCTGTGCATGTCCCTGTGACTGCATGCGTGGTGGTAGAACAGGCGACAAACTTGTTCCAGTGGCATTGTTCTTGAGCACCGTTGCAGTTCTCTGGTAAAACAGTCATCTGTAAGCCAAAAGGAGAGTTGACTAATACATTGTCTTTGAAGAGCTATAGAGTACCGAAGCTGTGACGTCATAAAAATCTATTTTTAGAATTTCTCAATTTTTTCTTCATATTCCGAAAGAACATCAAAAATAATGTCCAAATGTCGAAAACCAATTGAATATGTTAAATATCGGCTGAGATATGACCATCTAAATAAATATACTCCCCATAGGAACTCAGTGTTATCAGGGTTCTTGTTAATAGCCGGCAACCGGCTATTTTTTCCGGCTGTAACGGCAATCGTAGCCGGCTGTCGGCACCATAAAAAAAAAAAAAAAAAAAAAAAAAAAAATCGTAGCCGACAAAGACTGATGGACTAGAAGTTGAAACCCACAGTGCTGCAGCTCAGAATGATGACAAGCCGACGACAGTCACCAGGCAAAGTGAAGAAGGTGCCAGTGGGCAAGATGAAGCTGAAGACCAGGAGGTGAAGTCCACCCTTGACATCCTAGGTCTGGATGAGGAACTTCTTAGCCAGTCCTCAGATTCAGAAATGGAATGATCATTCACTATGTAATTATTGCAAAAAGTTTCAGCCTCAGGTACATGAATATTAAACATGTGTCACATTACATTTCAATATGCGAGAAAAGTTTAATACATTCTGATTGAATTGACAAGATTTTTCCTTCTAAGGTCTCTAGAATCTGAATGGGAGATTTTGAAATGCTAGGGGCTTGCCTTCAGGGGAGACTCCCCTCCAGACTGAGGCACTGCACCTGGACCCTGCTGGGGGCATAACACCCCCAGACCCCTGTGACAGCTGTCACATACCTGCAAACCATTTACCAATCCAATTTTGTCATATTTTTTTTATGTGTGTTCCAATTTTTTTAATTTTTTATCGCAAACGATTTTCTTCACTGACAAGGTCCTGTAAACGTCAGTTAACCGTTTTTGCCCAAGACTACCTTGTATCATTATCATGTAATTCAAAATTGTAGATTCATCACAAATATGATTGATTTATCAGAAACAATAATGGAGCATTTTCATTTCATATTGTATATCATATGAAAAGTAAGTTATTCAGCCAAAATATTCATGATCTTTATAATTAAACTATGGCTCATACAGTGTGGTCATATCTTCAAAAATAAGGCTAAGATAGCACCAGAGAGCATCTAAAACCCTAAAGCTGGACCCCGGCCGCAAGGGACTTCGCGCTCGTGATGTGCGCTTCGCGCACATGGTGATGTGCGCTACGCGCACAGAGATTTTTCTTTTGCAATTTTAGTAGCCTCCTGTAAATCATAAATAGCCTGCTATCAGAAAAATTAACAAGAACCCTGTGTTATATGCTCTGGCTCCTAATGGTTAGGAGCCAGAGCATATAACACTGAGCTCCCATAGGACATATATTCATTCAGATGGTCATATCTCAGCCAATACTTAACATATTCAAGTGGTTTTCGACGTTTGGACATTATTTTTGGTGTTCTTTCGGAATATGAAGAAAAAATTGAGAAATTCTAAAAATAGATTTTTGATGACGTCACACTTCTCCACTCTATAAGGACATTAACTCTAAATAAAGAGATTCTTTTATGATGTAACGCCTCTCTGGTTCTTAACAGATGATTTAGGGTGACTGCATTATGCCTCACTTTGAGTTGAAAGCCTCATTTTTTCTTCTTTCTGAATTTAGAACAATGACTTAGCATTTAAAGGGTGAAAGGAGTATGTCGCAATTATTTTTTCTTTTAACATTTGTTGAAAAATTCATTGTAAAGAGTATTTTATAGGATAAAGTTGGCAAGTTGTCTAGCACTTGAATAGAAACTTATAATGGCCCTATGTTTATAGAATGAAAGTATTTCATATTTAGTTTCAACCATGGATCAATTAGTTCTGTGAAACAGCTTGAAGTTGAAACTAGTGAATAACAGAAAATCAACAATATCCTATTATAATAAAAATATGGGGAAAACCTTTTGCAATCAAAGAGGAAATAAATTAATTTCAGAGAATTCTGCATGCATGAAGGCCTACACTATATTATAAGCAAATGAAAAGAAGTCTCCAGAAAGGTTATGAGGAATTGACGACTTTCTGAAATATTAATAAATCATTTATTGATATTTTGGACCCATATGAAGAAAAAAAGCATTCAATGCTGACAGTGATATTTGTTGAAACGGTAGTGTTAAAGGGTATTTTATAGGATAAACTTTGGCAAGTCATCCAGCACTTGAATAGAAATTTATAATGTCCCTATGGTCATAGAATGAAAGTACTTTATATTCAGTTTTAATCATGGATCAATTAGTTCTGTGAAATGGCTTGAAGTCGAAATCAGTGCATGTACCAGAAAAGCAACAATATCTAATAATCAAAATATGGGGAAAACCTTTTGCAGTCCAAGAGGAAATAACTTAATTTCAAAGAATTCTACATGCATGACGGCCTATAAATACAATTAAGCAAATGAAAAGAAGTCTCCAGAAAGGATATGAGGAATTGAGGACTTCCTGAAATATTGATAAATCATATATTGATATTGTGGACCCATATATTGAAGAGAAAAAAACATACTACCGGTATCCTGATGACGTGTGTTCCATTCCAAAAGTGGAAATCGATACAATATAAAAACAATATTATACCTGCATTTGATATCTCCCTTCCAAGTTTGAGTCGGCATAGAATTTAAATACATGCAAGTTTAGGAAAGCACATGAAGAGTTTCCTATATTCTTTATATGGTACATTATCATTACATTTTAAAGGTCTTTAGTCCTAAAAACTCCAGCCACGTTCATTGTTGATCAAAATAACTAAATATGACTTTTACCGTGATTTGGGGGCATTGTTTACATACAAAGCTTGCATATGAAACTAACTCTTAGTGACAGTCTACTGTATCCGCTAACCGTATATCAATTTGAAAACGGATTTGCAGTACAAATTTATTTATAATCTTTTTGTTTGTGTTTTGATTGAATTCAATGGCCATGACACACGTAGAGAACCCACAGGGTGCATCTATTTGTGCCCAAACAATGCTACACGCAAACAATACACATGGGACTGTTGACATTGTTTACCGCGATATCCAGAAGCTGCCAAGCACTTGCGACCGCCAGTCGATAGCAATCAGACATGACAGGAATAGATAGTCATATACATGTACGTGCCAAACATTTGCGATGCACACATGAACATGTATTCGTAGCCAGAGAATCACCTAGAGATACTGCACATCCATTGTACATATTAATGTAAATACTGCTTTAAAACCGCTATCAGGGAATTGTAAGCCCTCATAAACTTATCTCCAAATTTATCTGTAGCAACTAGATAAGTTTATGAAACTACAGAATATGCAAAATGTCAGATGAAAAGAACTTGAAAGTCAAAGCCCTCATTTAGTACACGACAAATGGGGTGAATAAAACACTGCCAGTTGCAAAATTCATATTTGAAAAGAAAAATGACTGCAATTTTGCTAATAGTGAATATTTTTCCAAATTACTTTCAGGAAAGATTTCAATTATTATATTTTATAACATTTTGATCCTTTTACAAGTTTTGAGATTTTCACCATGCAAGTCCCTGCAATGCCCTTTAAGCATGCTGGTGTCTTGGTTGTGAGTTGCATGTCTGATATAGAGATAATGATTATGGTGACTATATTATCATAATTGTCCCAGTTTACCAGTATTGAGGGCCAAATTACCCACAATCAATTAATCTAGACCACTCATGTTATGTTTATGGGCGTATACAGCATGATAATATCAAGGATGTCAGTAATTCATGTGCACGCTTGCATTTGCTCCATGGAAATGATAAAAGATGAAATAAACATATATTGTCTTTTGAAAACCATAAGGGTGTTTCATGGACATGTAAGTCTTTGTTTAAAGTACCAGTATATTGGTTGATTACACCTTTTGCATATTATATGCACATCTTTTTATGATTCTTAATTCCATTACTATATTACTCTTGCATTTCCTACTAAATTAAAGTGTGCATGTATGCTCTTGTGAAATGCTTGTATACAGGCTCCTTTTACTTGAAAAGCTTTTGAACTTTAGATTTCTGGAGTTTGAATTAAACTAATCACCCTGATAATGCATCATGGGAGAAGTGCGTCACATGACATGTTGCGTGAGGATGGTAGGTGAGAGTACGTGCTCGGAGCTGACATTTTGTTATTAGGGAGCTTGCCGAGAATACTCTTCAAACAGGACAACTTTGTTTTAGCTCAGCATGTACCACAAAGTACACAGTAGTATTCACGCTATTTGTGCCGAGTTACATGTACAACATGTACATGTGTTAGGAACAAACATTCATAAGTCTTGACATGTAGTAGATTGAGTTGGATGTAACTACTAGATTTTAGTTAGAATTAAATACACTTGGGATGCTGAGATGATAGATATCTTGCGAAGCTCTGTGATGAAAAATATTGGTACATTTATACAAAAGTCTGCTATCTGATGTGAATTCATACATTCAACAGGTCATGTAGCTCTTCTGAAAAAATGTTAGAAATTTGACATGGATCAGTAATACCATATTGCAGGCTTGCCCGCACACAATATGCATTCTCTACTCCCTGGGGAGCTTTCCAGCTCCAGGCGCCACATTACATACACTCACAGTGCTGAGCAAACTACATTGACTTTCGCATCCTACAGGGTACCCATTTAACACCTGCATGGAGTGTGGCAAAAGTGGATTAATGTCTTGCCAAATGACGTTAGTGCCGAGCTAGGATTCGATCCCTCAACCCTTGGATTGAGAGTCAAGTGAATGAACCACTATACCACAACATCTCCACATACAAAATCAAAATGATTCTATTACTCCATAGGAAAATGTACATGTAGGTAGCAGGAATGAAAGTTTAAATAGATTGTTATTGTTTGACAAACGTGAAAGGGAGATCACATGATCCAGAGGATATACATATAAGATGGGTCTGAGAGCATTAATATTTTCCTTTACTTTTTAAAAACACAATTGTCAAACTCTGCCATATATTAATAACTAAGGTTGTTTCACACTTCTAGGAAACGAAATTATCATCACCCATTTATCACTTTCATCTGCATAAATCTTCAATATGTATGGATCAAAACAACAGATTTTCATGCCCTGAATATACCGTATGTTACCACTCTCTATTAAAATGGTGGCGAAAAGCGACATCATTAAATGACATTTCAAGGCTTAACTTCTGAAGTAAATGATTTCAGAGAGATTTCACATAATTTTGTCATAAATATTCATGCGGTGGCAGATGCGCTGTCCCAGTGATTGTCTGGTAAACTAATCATGTGTTTTGATGCATAAATAAGCTGTTACAGGAGCACTTCTTTTTATCTCACGATGAAATGTCATCGGACTTAGGAAGGCAATAACTTGAATCATCTGGAGAAAGTTGACTGTACTGTGCTTCATCTCCCTCATTCAGACTACCTTAAATCCTTTGTACGGCTATACAAAAATCATATAGCTGTATAATAAGCAATTAATATAGTTTTTTAGTCTGAATACATCATATAATGAAAGATTGCATAGCAAAAAGCATGTTTGAGAATTATTTTTAATAAAAACGTGATAGATAAACAGGGTATCAGTCTAGTCTGAACAGCGTATCATATGAGAATCGTATTACTGGGCAAGGCTCATTGTGAGTGTGCGCAGATGATCACCTAGCTGTTGTGTCAACTGACCTCTTCAAAAACCAGTTTGCTTATACCACGTTGGTTTTCTAATGTGTACACCCCCTTTTTGCTGTACAATGACCCTTTGAACGTTTCTTTGTACGTTTCTTTATACAAAATTTATTTAATTTTAATCAGTCTGAACAGTCTACTCTCTCAAGAGGGAACTGTTTACCCTGTCTGTTTTCACACCATATCCTCATCAAAATTTAAACCCAGTCCAAATATTCTTTCATTTCTTCCCGATTGTAATCAGTTTATAGACAACGCCAACTACAAAATGACTTGCTTATAAAAAAAATAGGTAATTAAGACTTAGAGAAGCACATTGGAAAAAAGTTTGAGAATTAGACACCTATAGAACCTTTCTAATAGACACAAGTTTAGCAAAAGGCTATAATAATTGCATTTCCTCACCATTCTTCGATTTTTGAGTTAAAAATATATCCTACCGTAACTACTATTAAACTAGAAGCTGATAACCCTCATTATTTCACCCTAGTTTTTTATGGTAACATCGTATCACTTTCATGCACCTCGAAGTATTCAATCTGTTCATGCCTTCAGCTCTTTAAACACCATCTACATGTATAAACTTCTCTACATTTTTGTATCAAGATATATGCTGAGAGCCAGTATGGTGTAGTCTCATATAGACTAATGCGAGTTAACTGTTACGCCCCTCGGCTGATGATATAATAATAATAATAATAATAATAGCCTAATAGTCCACTCCAAATTTTTTTTATTAAACCGAAACGGAAATTCTTTTTGCCCAATTGATCGTGAGCCCGGCAGCCACTGTGAGCAGCGCCAGATCGACATTGCTCTATCCTATGTGAAATGATTTAATCTAAATCCAGTAAAAAATAAATAAAGGAATGTAAAATATTGAGAAGTGTCTTGTCTACAGTAGATATGAAATCTTCACAAATTCTTACAATGAAGACTTTAATTTCAAAATATGTTTATTGTAGATTTCAAACTTTAAAAGTTATATTATTATTTTCGGGAGGTATCCCGAAACAGAAATTACATGAATTTACAATAAAAATTGTATTTCATATCGAGTCATTACCGGTAGACCCTTAGGAAGCAGATGATATGCACATCAAGTTTTTAATCTCCCAAAAATCTTTCAGATTGAAATTTTCCTTGGTTTCGTCAGTAGACTCAGTATAGAGAATTACAGTCTTATCATGCTTCTGAGGCTATGTTACAAGTTTTCTCAATTTTATATATCCTCCTATGATAATTACAAAACTAAATATATTTTGTTGTATAATTATTATAGATTTTGAATGCATTATTTGCTGACGATATTGACATCAATACGCTATAATATGAGCTTTTAGTAGCTACATTCATGTATGTAATTATAGACTACCCTCATGATATCTGTTTCCAATTTTTCATGATTATATCACATTTTAATGAGCACCAAGTGTATGAAAAAGTATGAAATGTAGATTGTTCATGGTTGAAGGTCATATTATTTCATTTGATGATAAATATGAATATCATTATTCATACATCATAAAGGTAGTTAACATTTTATTGCATTATGGATCCTGCCCATGGGGACCAAGCTAAACACACACAGCACATGCATGAATAAAGGTCTGTGCTTGTGATAATCATCTACATCTACGGATGTCCATTATTATGAACTGGCCTATATATTCCAAATTTCATAAATGTAGCAGGTTTATGAGGGAAGAATGGTGAAGGACGTCTTGACAAAGAAAAGAGCTGAAACCTGGATGAAGTTCTGACGTCAGTCCAGAATCACCAAGGGTTCTAGAATCATATCTATTGATACCTTCTCCATGCGCTATCTTTATTATTGGACGTTTTATTGTTCACAATATCTGCTTTCTACATATGAATGTGGCTCTCTCTACTTCTTTGCATGCCAATTCCAAACAGCATGCATGTTTGTGGAGTTTATCCCTTGCCACGTACCCCTCTCGGCTTCTTATTTTGCTGTTGTATTCCTTCCATCTGAAGTATGTGCTTAGCCTACATGTCAATGGATTACTTTCTTTCTCGTCTTTAATCCCTTCTAATCTAAAAGATGCTTTCCCATTTTATATAATGCTATTATTATTTCATTTGACTAGTATCTCCCACTTGCTGTCTCTTATATTTCTCTTTCACCCTTTCTCTCTCTCCCTCCCTCTGTGTATCATTAGTTTGTATTCTTTTTTCGCCTCTCTTGATCATCCTTTTGGAATCTGTTTGAACCAGAATATCAATTTACTTTGTATCTTGCATGCCTAATGTTGACTTATCTATTAGACATATGCAAGGTTTTCCTACGAAATCATATTAACTGACAATAGTATACTATACTACTAGTGTAAGCCCAGATTGAAGATGATGTACTTTTGGGAGCATGTCTTGGATGTATCTGAAGTTGTCTTTACAGGGTTACAATATGAATTGTCTGCTTAGAGTTGGAAGGGTGTAGACTATCAACCAACAGAAAAGAAGGTAATGAAAACATAGAGGGAGAATATGTACGATACATGGAGAGAGAGAGAGAAAGAGAGAGATAGAGAGGGGTAGATAGTGAAATTTAGCCAATTTCCGGTTTCATATGTGTCCTAAATAAGAAATGAACAGGTTGAGAAAAGGCTTGCGGATTGCTAGAGGCTCTATATGAGCCTGGATACCACACACCCTAGTGTTTTAATATGACAACTAATTAATTGTCTGCAAGGGTGGCTCATTTTGAGAAGCAGAGAACCATGTGAAAATTGAAATTGATGCATTTTTAATAACCCGTTTCATATTCAGCATGCAGGTTTATTGGTTACGAATAATAATTATGTATAAACACCATTTCATTATGTACTTTATGCTTCATTTTTCCCTTATGTAACCTGAGCCCATTTCCTTCACCTATGTACATACATTTAGATACTGTGGTACTAAAACAAACAAATGAATCAACAAACAAACAAACAAACAAAGAGAGAAAATGTACAGTTATGAGCCCCAATATATCAATGGCAACAATCAATCTGATAATCACTTACAGTATCATTTGTGTGTTAGTTTTTATTGTACCTTCCTAACTATTAGTATTTAGTTGTATTCTAAAGTTCATTAAATTCCATATTATTGTCTGCTGAGAGCCAGAAGGGCATTAAATGCAGGTGTAACATCCTGCTGGCTCTCATGAGATGATACATGTACATTCAAATGTATACTTTTACTTTATATCTCATATGCTAATACTGAGTGTATTTGAATTTTTTTCATATCTTTCATTAACTATTCAGAGAGATGGAGCCTTCGTGTCCTTCTCTCTAATTATGCTGGTATGCGGGGAACCCCCTTTCCATGAAACCAACAACAGTGAGACATTGTCAATGATCGTGGATTGTAATTTAATATATTTTTTATATCTTTCATTAACTATTCAGATATATGGAGCCTGGGTGTCCTTCTCTATATGCTGGTATGTGGGGAACCCCCTTTTAATGAAACCAACGACAGTGAGACATTGACGATGATCATGGATTGTAAATACCATCTGCCAGAGTTCCTATCCAAGGAGTGTAAAAGGTAAGAAGAGGAAACATCTCTTGATCGTACCTTTAAACAAAGGGAGTTTGTAAATAGCCTGGTTTACTAACATATTCAAATTTATGGATGTTTCTTTCATTGGGACCTAGCGAAGAGTTATTCCATCAACCAGATGATGAAGTCAGGCCTGATAAAAACCCGATTTAAATCGGCTTCCCGATTTTTTTTCTTCTTCCCTTTTTTATCCCGATTTCCCCGTTATTTTGCCCTATTTTTTTTCTCCCAATCTTCTTACTCGAAAGGGGGGAATGTTGTTAGATGCCATTTTTTCTCCGCGAATCCTCTTCTCTTTTTTTTTTACTCAAGGGGGGCGTGGTTGAGGGGAAAACAAAAAAACATTTTTTTTTTTTAGTGCTCACTATCACCCCTGTGAAGTGGAGATGGTGCACACAATGCCTTTAGCTTCAGATTAATGGTAATTTCGGAGCAATTTGATGCAAGTTCTTTGGATATTATAGTTATGACCGTTATTTCCTGAAGGTCATCCCATGCTCTATATCATGATCGGTGAATATTTCAGCCTTGGCTGGTGATGAACCCAAGCCTCATTTGAAGCCAATTGCAATTAAACGATGTGTGAGCTCGAGAAGCAAATGACCAAAGGCGTTATAGAGGAAATGAAGTTTAGGAGAGCTAGTGATCTAGATCTTTCAACATATTTCCTGTTCCAATATGATATAGATAACTATAACTAATTATTTTCCATACTTAAGTGTCTTTCCCAAAGCTCTTATAGGCTGATTGATGTCATGCATGCTTGAAGGCTGTATTTAGAATTTCAAATTGCATGAACAATCCAATACCAGTCTATATCAATTTCAAACTGTTAATATTCATCCATAGAGTCCTTAAATGCATTTTAAAATTGGTTATCTAATGGCTACAATTATTTTAATAGTTTATGCACATGTATGATAATGTAAGCATATACTTTGATATTCCCCGTTTTTTGTTATTTTTTCGTTGCTTGTCAGGGAATGTCTGAGTTAAAAAACATCAGAAAATCTGATGATCCCCCTTTTTTTCTTTTTTTGGGTGCTTGTCAGAACATTTCATATTGTGCCCCCCCCCCCTCTATCTTTTGTAAATTCCTGCATCCACCCTGAAAACGGATGAGGCTATTATAAGAGTTCATACAATATTATATGTATCTACTATCTAGGCCAATTACTTTTGTGCCCCTCCATGCACATCTGAACTTCCCATTCCAATTTGTCAAATATAACTCGGTACAAAGCTATTCATGTTTCACTGTAATGATTCACGTAAATGTAAGATAAGGAAACGTAATGATGAAATAATGTCTTGGATTATATTTTAACTTGCTTTTGTAGTATTACTGTCTAGAACACGATCACAACTATTAACAAAAATAAAAATCTCAAGGGAAATTTCAATCCTCTCTTGTATATCCTGTTGAAATCATGTTAGGATTACGTAACACATCATTGTCATGTTCACACATTTCAATAGGCAGGGCTCCTTACAAACCCTCGCAGTGGGTTACTGGATTAAATTATTGTTGTCTATGCGCATTGAGACCTGTATAGAAATTTTGAAATTTAGGTGTCCAGACCTAGAAATACACAAGGCTATTGAGATTGCCATATGTTGATTTTCAAAATTAGTTGCGATTGTGTTCTAATATTAATAAAAAAAATTCCCCCACCTCTTTAATAGACCTACATAAGATAATAATGTTTATTTAAAGATGCAAGTGAAGGTTCAAGGCAAGTGCAAGTAGGGGAGAGAGTGACAAGCGGGGGTGTTATTTTTTAAAATTGCTTCTTTCGATACAGGTAGTGTGTATTACTGGGTAGGATGTGACATACTTTATTTTGAACTTTCAGTTGCATTTTAACTACAGCTCGAAGCAATGCGAATGAATGAATACATTTTAATTGCTCAGTGGTATATACTATACTCCCCCCACATTTAATTTGACGTTTTGAATTTCTGCATTCTTGATTTGAAGTTCTTCATAAAATGTAGTATTCAAACTGAAATCAGAAAGCATGGATGGAACATCAGGTTGTCTAATACAAGCAAGACAGGATGGGAATATACAGTACATAGGTATACTGAACTGTATCCAACAAGTTTGATTCAAATTCCCTTTTACTGCCAGAACTAAACATTATATTCAGAAGAACCCTGAGAATCAGAAGCAGGAGAGGACATACATGTATGAAGATGCAACATGTACATGCCAAGAACAACCATTAGATAACTACCAAGTGTTCCTCTTCCTGAACAAAGTTACATGGCTGCGTTATTGTATGGAAATACCATTAAACATTCATTCTATACTAGATTACATGAAGCATGCACATGAGTACACACTTTGATAGGTCTTGTATTTGATTTAAATGTTGGCCCACGGAAGCTTTTTCAGAAGAAACATCATTTTTTGTGTTCATTTTGTGAATAAGCAGTAATGTCATTAGAGATTTATAATTTTGATTTCAATATGTAACTACATGTACATGTATATCCGGTATTGCAAATTACCTTGAATTCATGCCAGCCTTTGAGCACTGCCCTCTGCCAGGCAGGGACTGAAATAAATCAGGATTTTTCAGCATCCATTTTTCAGTATCCTTTGGATAGTGGAGGTGTCATGGTATAGTGGTTCATTCACCTGACTTTCGATCTTGGGATGAGGGTTCAAATCCCATCCCAGCTGTACCGTCCTTTGCAACTCTCCTCCCAGGTGTTAAATGGGTTCCCGATAGGATGCGAAAGTCATTTTACCAGTAGTTACTCAGCATTATGGGTGCCATTAAAACTGTGCCTGACTGGAATGCTACCCAGGGAGTGGAAAATGTGCATACATTGTGTGCAGGCACGCCTGAAACCGATGAGGAGAGTAATAATATGTAAAGCGCTTTAGAGACATAGTTGATGTATTAAGTGCTATATAAACCCATACCGTAAATAACGTTGTATTAACCGCCCTCGTGTATTAACCGCACCCCTCTTTTTCGCCCTAAAAAAAAAAAAAAAAAAAAAAAAAAAAAAAATATTTTTTTTTTATTTTTCTTCTTTTTTCTTCTCCCCCTGAATAAGTGTTGTAACATCACAGATATTTTCAATTCCGTTTGAACGCTAGTTAAAACAGGAGAGTGTTCAACAAAAATTAATCACTTTTGCCAAAGTTTGAATATAAGAATAGTGGTCGGGATTGGGCAGGCGCACGGCCGACCAGCAGGGGGGATCTTCACCCACCATTCCTGATGAAAAGCACTGCTTTCGTCCGGCACTAATTTCACATGAAAACGTCATGAAAAGATGTACTTACATTCATATTCCTGTCCTTAATCGTGTTTTATTTGAAAGTGTACATGAATCTTTGTTTCAATTTGACATTAAATGATTATTTTGTCAATATTTTGTCCGGTGTTGTTGTGTAAAATTGAGACTCATGCAAGCTGCCATATTGGATTTTCAATTCAGGCTCTTTCATTACTGTTTGTTATAATTGTTTATTTTTAAAAGGTTAAAAAAAAAATTCTCGTAATTTTCCAGAATAAATAAATTACAATACTATAATATATATTTATTTCATTATTTATATTGAAAATTTGGCGGAAATTGTTGCACTTATGTATCATGTAACCAACATACATACACACACTCAAAATATGAAATCCCATCCAATTCCCACCACCAGACATATATTTAGAATCAACAAACATCCATCTTCACGTAAGTTAAAATCATCAATCAACCAGAAATATTACAATAATAATAGTTCAAAAAATAAAATATTGCATATTTGTAAATTCGTGACAAGTATTTTCATACAAGATATCGCTAGATATATATATTTTTTTTTTTCGTCACATATTTCTTTATTTCACTACATGAATTATCACACGTGGGGCAATGCAAATTTTTTGTCCACCGCACAACAATCCCAACACAATTATGATCGACTTGGCAGTGACAGAGCACAATACCAGGCCCCAAATTTCATATTTTGCATCACCGGAATTACATGAAAGTTTATCAGATTCAAGATTATAGTACAACATTCACATTAGAAATATTTTTTCTAATGTCAGAACTTCTGATGGATGATTTGAAAAGCGTTAAAAATGGTGTCATTTTCAGGACAATGGTATCTAACTAAGCCAAGAACTTCAGCCTCAGTGACACAATTTGCAGCATGAATTATGTCTGTAACGTGTATAAACCGCACCCCCGACTTTTGATGTTTACCGGCGGTAAAAAAAGTGCGGTTAATACAACGTTATTTACGGTAATAGTATTTAATAGTAGTAAATTGTTGTTATTATTATTATTATGGCTTTAACAGGTTTGTCTCCAGTTTAGAAAGACATTTGTTGTATATATCACATTAGGTCTTTAATTGCAAACTGGGTAACACATGTTTAGTTGGTGCATTCCTATAATTGGAATGATTACTCATATCAAGACAGAAATACCTATGAATGGGGTTAATAGTCTTATGATTCATACATTGTGGGGAGTGGGGACCTCCTTCATACGTCAGTAGGACCCAAGGCGTTTGGGTGCGAGCTGACATAGGCTATGACTAGATTCAGATCTTTACTTGTCTGAACAGATCTCCTTACCTCTCAAAAGCATTGTTCATACCATTTGGCAAAGTGCCTACAAAATAAAGAAATGAAAGAAAACGTTTCTAAATAAGCATATCGGTCTGTTATGAATACACTAATGGAAAGGACCCTATGCTCGAGGTGCACGTATGTCATTTTCTTTTCCAGCTGCATTTTTCAGAGGTAGTTTACCATGATTCACAAAGACTAAAATCTACTTTAAGTTGGACTTAACTATGGCAGGCCCTTCATGCCACTAGTTGCGCTCACTATTGATCTCTGACTTATAATCTTTAGAAATTATTTTTTCTTACAATAATGAACTATCAACAAATGGTAAATTATGTAGATTTGTAACAACGGTTGGTATGTCCCTTGCCAGTAAATGATGAGAGAAAATAGTGGCATGAACTGCCTGCCATAGTTAAGTCCAACTTAAAGTTGAACTTAGTCTTTGTGAAACACCCCCCAGGTGTGAAGGAGGCTAATAACCCTATCACGTTTTTAATCATGCTACATACATGTAAAGTGAAATGCAACATGTAGTGGAAACTGAAATTACATCTTTCTAACCATAATGTTGTAGAGGCGAATCCTTATTTTTTAAAGTCAAATAGAGACCTGAGACAAATAAGATTTGCAATGTTTAAAACATGATTATTGTTCAATGCATATAACTGAAAGAAGGCCTAATTAAGGTCTATTGAAACGTGCCTCTGATTCATATAAATATTATTGAAATATCAACCTGTAAAGTGGTGATTTTCAAAAGACTGGGTAGACATGTATTCTTAGCCGTTGATGTTCTGATAACTCATATACAGCATTATATTTTTTTTGTGCAAAACCTAGTTAGACACCTCATTCCTAAAACAAAATTCAAGAACCCCCACCCCCCAAAAAAAGTCTTATTTTCCCCTCTGTAATTGACTTACCGTTTCCATTTATCCCATGATATGTTACTTTTATGATATATGTTGAATCTCTACTAATGAGACTTATATGTCTGAAGAAATGTTTTACCGGGTAATGATCAAAATTTCTGTTCAATTCTGAGCAATTGTATGATCAGCAACTCTTCCATAAATAGAATTTTATCAGATCTTAGCGTTAGCATGTAGAGAATGACAATACAATGGTGGCTGTTAGTGGGTGTTTGTGTCCTTGGGGTTTTCTTATTTTCATTCTTAGAAAGTGTTTTTCCAATGTCTGCCCGTAGCATGTATTAATCTTGTGGGTGTTCGCTTTGAATTTCTTCATCCAGAGCCATTTAATAGGCTTGGATATTTTCCCTTAAGACATGCTACACATCTTATCATATTATATTTGTTTTTCTCTGATGATATATTCTCTGTAATATATTCCTTTTGGGGGGTTTTCAAAACTATTTAGTACCGTAATTAACGTTGTATAAACCGCCCTCGTGTATTAACCGCACCCCTCTTTTTCGCCCTAAAAAAAGAAAGAAAAAGACTCTGTCGGCAGCAAGCCAGATCCGTGTTAAAATACTGACGCGGGAAGGCCTTTCATTTAACTGCGAGGAGCAGTTGAATGTGTAAGATCATTAATGTAAATTAAAAAACAGTAGACGACCTAGGATAGAACCTTGTGGTACGCCGTTTGTAGGAATTATTATTATAAACTACATATTGAGATCTATCAGTAAGATTACTTTCAAACCAAGATGACAGACAAATTTGAGTGTTCTAGTTTCCGAGTGGTGAGTCAACACACCGATTACTGAGCTGGGAGACATTGTCAGGCATAGCGCCAGGTGGAGGGGCATAAATCAAAACTTAAAAAAATTGTACTTGTGTATAAACCGCACCCCCCACTTTGATTTTTTTTCGGCAGCAAAAAAGTGTGGTTAATGCAACGTTAATTACGGTACACATATGATAATCATGAACTCTTGTCTGTATGTTTTCATCCATAAATGTTATGATGTGAAAGAGATATATACTTTAGTCCATTGTTGCACACCATGTTTTACAAAATGATAATTTATGGTAAAATTCATGGAAGAAAAAGCCTGAAGTTTTGCTTCAGTTTTTGCCCTTCCGCTATTTACCTTTATTTTTTCTTCTCATCATTTCTTTATATTCTTTGTTGCAGACTTAGTTTTGTAGTATTAAGCATTTTACATAGATAATCAAAGGATGTTTACAACTTTTTCATTGAATTATTGGAAATATTTCTAGAGGATTTTCAATTTTATAGAGATTCAGCAGAGAAGGACAAGGAATCTAATTGTATATTCAGTCAAATTTAAGCAATTTAGATACAATATACATGTAGAATCAGATCAAAAATTTAAAGGATTTTTTACAAATAAAATAGAGACAACTTTTTGACCCTCCCCTTTTCCCCAAAATATAAGATAAGTTACCATACAAAGAAAAACAACAAGGGGGGGGGGGGGTGGTGAGAGAGATCTAAACTATTACAAAAAAAAACTGATTAGAGACAAAGGCTCATATTCTATCAAAATTTAAACCTGACGACATGTCTGGCTTACAGTTTTTGTTAAAAAACAGGGTTAACAAAGGAAGTTTAATAGTCTGAAGTCATTTTCCTTTTCTTAAACTTAAACTTTAGACCCAGGGTTGGATATAAGTGAATTTGTAGAATACGGACCAAAGTGTCTAGTGGAGACAGATGTTCTTTTTAAATCCACCTCTATGATACATGGGGCCTTATCGATACTGAGGGGGAAAATTAGATCAAGTGAAAATAGTTGATGGCTTAAAATCCATGAATTTAAATGTGTGTATTTAAAACACCGCAATGGTGAATGTGGCTTCAAAGTTCAAATGTATGTTAAAGATGCCATAAAACCTTCCAGCTGAAGATATCCATGGGGACGGCGGTGTTCGGTAGCTCATGGCTTGGACATCCATCTTGGTGTGACATTTCCACCCGTGTCTCTTCCAAAGATTAGATCCATTGACATTGATGTATTATTCACGTCTTAATGCCTACAAATTAAGAGGTACGTGGGAGTGTGTATTGGCCATTAGTGAATAGAACATGGTGAAGATGTAAGGTAGGGTGGACTATAAGGCCATGTGAATATCATATGTCAAGGGATGTTTCCCACTGCTGAACGTTCTACAGGCAATAATAATAATAATAATAGCTCACATTTATAATGCGCCTAATACTTTGTTTCTAGGCGCGGAACATATTATTACCCGGTCATCGGATTCAGGCTTACCCGCACACAAGGTATGCACATTCTCCACTCCCTGGGGAGCATTCCAGCCAGTCGCCATTTTACAAGCGCCATTGCTAATCCAACCACATTAGCTTTTGCATCCTACCAGGTACCCATTTTAACACCTGGGTGGAGAGTGGCAAATGTAGATCAATGTCTTGCCAAAGGACATTAGTGCCGCGGCGGGACTTGAACCGCGGACCTTGTGATCCACAGTACGGTGACATATCCAAGTTACTTTATCCCATAAAATGTCAGCATCTTCCTGTTGGGAACACCTTCTTGAAAGGCATTGAACACCGAAACATTGCTATTGTGCATGAGTCCTCTATTTATAGGGAATGTCTTTGTAGAGCAGTGAGGCTCTTCTACACCGCGGCAATTATTTTTTCTGAGCAAACCACAACAAATTACGTCAATAACCAACGTCATATCTCCTCTTCTCCCTGCATCAGAAATTCAACCAGAACCGCATCTAAATGGCTTTCATATCGATGTTAGATCTGAATCATAACAATTTTTTTTCTTTATTAAGCGAGGCCCAACTGTCTTCAATCAATCAAATACAAGATATTTTCATTCTTTCATATAAAGCTATCTATTTGTGGATTAATGTTGTTCAAGTTTGTTTTCTATTGAATAATTGAATTTTGTAATTGTTTCCTTCTCAAACTAAATATGGTCATGTATTAAAAGC
Organism: Strongylocentrotus droebachiensis; assembly: GCA_035222895.1. NCBI lineage: Eukaryota > Metazoa > Echinodermata > Echinoidea > Camarodonta > Strongylocentrotidae > Strongylocentrotus > Strongylocentrotus droebachiensis. The sequence goes on along the minus strand of JAVYIG010000410.1, from coordinate 476,463 downwards.
GATTGCCACCATGATGGTGTAAGTGTTTGAAGAACGCCATCTGGTACCACTATGAACTAGATAGTTGTGGTTCGCTGAAAAATAATGCTTCTGTATGACTTGGGCTGTACACTTCTACTTATGAAATCATCTGCTAACAAGGTGAACAGACCCTGAGGCGATAATGGCAAACATGTAGCAGCCTTTTCACACACAGCTAAAATTCTATAAACATGATGGCCCGAATTCACAAAGCAAGGTTTGAGCTCAGACCAAGGTTTGAGGTCAAACCTCCTTTTGTTTCGCCAAACCTCCTTTTGTTATTTACAAACCTGGTTTGTAAATAACAAAAGGAGGTTTGACGAAACAAAAGGAGGTTTGAGCTCAAACCCGGTCTGAGCTCAAACCTTGCTTTGTGAATTCGGGCCGATTAGTTTAAAGGGCTTTAAACTAATCACCTGAACATACGACATCATTCACACACAGAAATTTCGGTGCGATCGTTAATCGTTTCGTGATTAACTACTGCTCGTAAAATGCGCAGTAGTGCCATTGCGCATTGAAGGTCATGTCATATCAATCAAAGCGCACGCTCCATCCAGTTTAAACACGTCTGAAACACGTTTAAACACGAATAACCTTTCACACACAAAATGTCAAGCGCTCTAGATACGAACTTCGTATCTGCAGCCTGCTTTTAGGGGCGTATGAATCGTGACTTCGTATCTATCCCAACATCGTATAAACGATGTTCACACAGGGAAAATTTTCTATAAACATGTTTAAAACTGTTGAGTTAAACACGTTTATACTAATCATCTCTAGATACGATGAATTTTAGCTGTGTGTGAAAAGGCTGTAGGAGGAGTCATCTGGTACCACAATGTACCGGAGCATTGTGGTTTGCTAGAAGATATCTTCGTAGTGTGACTGGGGCCTTTCTCCTTATTGTTCCAGCATCTTCTAGCAGGGTGAACAGACCCTGAGGCGGCGATAATGGCAAACATGTAGGGGGAGTCATCTGGTGCCACAATGTACCAGAGCATTGTGGTTTGCTAGAAGATATCTTCACAGTGTGACTGGGGCCTTTCTCCTTATTGTTCCAGCATCTTCTAGCAGGGAGAACAGACCCTGAGGCGATGATGGTGTAGGTGTTTGAAGAAGTCATCCCTACAGACACGCTTCAGCCAAGTCCATTTATCAGCTATCAACTGATTGGTGTTCTTAAAGGCCACAGTAATGGCAAGAGTCAAACGAGAAGGAAATACACTGTATTCCTATTGATCTTATTGATATTCAGAACCTGGGAACCAGAGTAGGCTCAACTAGTGACATTCTACATAGATTTAATTCCCTTCTGGCTCTGAGCAGATACAAATTCTAAAAAGCTGTTTCCTTCAACTTCATATAAAGTTTTAATGGGGAGTCAAGAACCATTACTGAATTCAAATGTTTATTAGCCTGAGGCATAATTTATCTCAAAACATTAGCTTATAATTTGGAATATCTTGCTATTTTAACAACTTAAGTCAAAGAAATCAGACTAGTTGTATTTTATTGAAACAGAACAAAAGTGTACAACAGCTCCTATTTAAAGATAACGCAAAGACAAAGTGGGGTTTCATTAGTATGGTGTCTAGAATATCTTCTTCTTTTTTCTGGATTTTCTAATGTTGTAGACATGAAGATGTAGGAAAGACCCCCATTTCTTGGTGTGTACATTAAATGATGCCACAGTTTTTCATATAAGTGAGGCAGTGTTTGATGATCGTACCTCATTTAACTACAAATTTTCTCTCTCCAACTTTACTTTTCAAGTCTCTCTTTGTTCATTTTTGTCCATTTCTGGTATTTCAGTTTGTCTTTAGGAGTAGGAATGTGATCCATCAGATTGTGAGAAATTGTTATGTACATTTTTCATACCAATATTGTGTTTTGAGCTGAAAAATAAGCAAATATATTTCTATGGCCAGATTTCATGGCTTGTAAGTTTTAAGTTGAACACTGAGATTGTAATGGAAATAGATGACAATGCAATTATATTCCTTTCAAGATAGTAGTGCCTCAAGCAATATCCCTTCCACATAAAACCATTAATAAACATCTCTCCATAAAGCTATTAAACATTTTCTGAAGTTTGCATATACATGTACACCACCCAAAAGGCTGTGTACATAGAAGCTTTGTTTGAACTGCTAGAAGATACGTTATTAAATATTGATCAAGCGATGTTTGCTCATTTATTCTTTAATCGTGCCTGGAATACGTCCCTTGGTATGAAGCTAGAAATTCATCATCCATCTTGTTATATAGAGAATGATTTTAAATCATATGCAAGATAGCTCCTTTTGAATCAGTAATATTTATGGCTTATCTTTCTGGGTGTAATTTATTATATCTTATCTTATGGAGCTCTCACACTCTGCCGTGTAGGCCTACCGTCCACCTGCCGGGCTATTAAAAAACAACAGAGTCCAGAACGTTGGGTTTTGAGCGAACTTGTCCCCGGCCGCAAAAAAAAATTCATAAAATTAATCTTTTCACCGTTTCGTTGCCATCTTCTGGCCGTTTCCATACCGGGCCCATACCGGGTCTCGAACGTGTGCACCGGGTTTGTAGCAGCCACCTACCAGTCACTTAGCGTCCCCTCACCGCTCGGAGCGTCCTGTGAGCGAGTCCCCAGACTGCTGACGTCATGACAAGAAAAAGTAAAGCTCATCTGACGAAACCCCTCTATATATATCCAATAATCAGTGACAAACGGTGACAAACGGTGGCACACGGTGACAAAAGTAAATTTGTTGGTAATGGCACGTTCATATGACGCTACTGTGAAGGTAAGGACACGTTATGGACCCGTTATAGGACGTTATGGGAACGTCAAGGCGTTAACAGGATTTTACCCATGCGTTAGGGAGGCGGCGCCGTCAGAATCAGGCGGTACCGCTTGGGAAACACCCGTTGGCAGTCCGGTATGAACACTGTAATGAGGACGGTATGAATACGTTATGAAGACGGTGGCACGGTATTAACACGTTCATGACACGTTCACAACCCGCTTACAACCCGTTGCAGACGGTGGATTTTTTTTTGCCCGTTCATCACCGTTCTGTAACGGGTTATGAGCGTGTTGTGAACGTGTTCATACAGTGTGACCGTTTTCATAACGTATTCATACCGTCCTCATACCGTTCAACACCGTCCTCTTGCCGCTTACTTGCGGCCGGTGCCAGCCAGCCAAAGTTTTGAACATGCCCAAAACTTTCGCCGGGTCCCACCGGGTGTAAATAAGCGCCAACGCCCTATTAACGTGTTGCCCGCTTTGATAACGAACCACCGTGTGCCCTCGCCGTTCTCCCCCGTCCGCAGACATTTTCGCGCACGGTGGCACACGGTAGGCCTACACGGCAGAGTGTGATCGAGAGTCACTTTATGCCTTTATGCTAGACAAGACATTTTATCTATAGTTGTCTGTCTTCAGCTAGATGTTAAATCGGTACCTGGTACGAAATGCACTGTGCGCTGATAACAGATGCTTATTCTATGAAGCTGGGATAATAATATCCAAACCGTTTATATGTGCTAAACAAAAATGTATTATTATTGTTATCATCATTATTATAAAGCATGATTCCTATCTATCATGGATTATCTTTTATTTGAAGTGATTTTCTTGAGTAAAAAATGTGTTCTGTGTGTTGCAAGACGAACATGCCACTTTGAAGGATGTACCTGCTGCTATTCCCCGATCCATCATTCCTTTCCTGAAAGTCCCGGACTCGTCTCAACGGAGAACACCAGAACACGCAAATTGATGATGAATGCCTCCACCTGACAGTGGGATCATCGCCCCCGGCAACCTGGCATGTTACCCACTTCCACCAACTTCCCCCATCACTTAACCACCTAGAGTTTCTCTCTTCCTCTCTCCCTTCTTCCCTTTCTCTCTCCATATCTCCCCCTCTCCCTCTGTCTCTCCCTCTCTGTCTCCCCTCCCTCCTCTTCCTCTCTCCCTCCTCTTCCTCTCTCCCTCCTCTTCATCTCTCCCTCTCTCCCTTCTCCCCTTTCTCTCTCCATCTCTCCATCTCTCCCCTTCCCGTCTCTCTCTTCACCCCCTTTCTCTCTCCCTCTCTCCTTTCTCTATCCCTTCTCTTCTTTCTCTATCCCTTCTCCCCTTTCTCTCTCCATCTCTCCATCTCTCCCTTCTCCCCTCTCCCTTCACCCCCTTTCTCTCTCCCCTTTCCCTATCCCCTTCCCCCTTTTCCTGTCTCCCCCCCCCCCTCTCCCCCTTTTCCTGTCTCCCCCCTCCCCCCTCCCCTCCCCTCCCCTCCCCCCTCCCCTCCCCCCTCCCCTCCCCTCCCCTCCCCCCTCCCCTCCCCCCCTCCCCTCCCCCCCTCCCCTCCCCTCCCCTCCCCTCCCCTCCCCTCCCCTCCCCTCCCCTCCCCTCCCCTCCCCTCCCCTCCCCTCCCCTCCCCTCCCCTCCCTCCCCTCCCCCCTCCCCCTCCCCTCCCCTCCCCTCCCCTCCCCTCCCCTCCCCTCCCCTCCCCTCCCCTCCCCTCCCCTCCCCTCCCCTCCCCCTCCCCTCCCTCTCTCACTTTGGCACTGTACATGGAACGATGCATCCATCACGAGAGGGGCTATTAATAGCGCGGAGGGAGAAGGTGACATGGATGTGGGAACAAATCTTCTCTCCTCTTGCCGTCCTCACGGAGACACCATCACATTTGGTCGACATTTGCCGGCAATTTGTGTTGGCATAATCAACGGGGAAAGTGGGAATGCTTTCAGCCTGGGTGTGCCAGTGTTTGGTTCTTGTATTGAAGAATAGGTTTGAGGTCGTTGCAGTGCTTGGACGAGGGGTCAAATGGTTCCAGGGTACTTCTCTAATGCATACAAAGATGGACATGATTAGACTTGAATATGTTAATGTGAAAGGGGGGGGGGGAGAATGTAGATATTAAAGGTAAACATAGTATTTGAAATGTGACATTTCAATACAGTATGGGAAACTGGAGAACATGAAAAGATTAGAAAACTGCAATCATGTTCTATTTTACATTATTCTATTTCATATTATTGCTGTATTGAATGAAACATAACTAAATGATATTAGTCACAAAACACATACATGCAGTTGCAAGGTTCAATATCTATAAATTCATCAAAACATAGATTCACATTGTTCATGAAATGTATGTAAATGTTATGATACATTATTTTGTATGTGCAAGTAAAATTAATTTAATGTATGCAAGACATACAAATGGTACAATATCATCTGGAAAAAAATCACTATAGTGGACCTTACTCCAAATATGCATGAAGAGAAATGGAGGGGGGATGAGCAACTCCTTGGTTATTAGTATGCCTCCTTTCACATAAATCATGCTATGATCATTCACCCCTGAACCTCCGTGCTGCAACTCTATCTGCCAGAGGTGCTCTAAGAATGAGATTAGAATCCCTATGTAACCAAAGGTGCAGATGAATTCATTCATTCATACATACATACATACATACATGAGGGGTTCCACATGGAATGTACCTGACGCATGAGTCATCTTACTCTGATATGAATACATAATACAAGCTTTACCTGTAACCGCAGCAATGCTTGCCTCTGCACCACCATGACACACACACACCTATAGATGGAACAAGCCAAAGGATAGTCTAAATCCACAGACTCCTATCTCTCAAATTATCATATTTTTAATATCATACACTCAAACCTCTTCCACTTCTACAGAAACACAACCTGTCAATGAAAATAGCTGTTGTTGTGTTGTTGTTTCTTATTTTTCAGTTTCAAGTTTTTTATTTCTGCATTTTCCATAAACAATAACAAAAATAACAATGAATACATTTTAGCAATATAATGATAAGTAATACAAGTAGTAATTCATATAAATAAATAAATATAAATAATCAATAGTACAATTAATCGTATTTGAAAAGAAAGAAAAGGGGGAGAATGCAGAAGACCGATATCGTAAGCAGAGCTTGAAATGATACCGGCCTTACAAAAGAAGGAGAGGAGACAGGAAGAAATAGCGGGTGAAGAGAGTGCTGTGCAAAGTGAAGAGTGCACTGCGCGAGCTCCTCAATCTATCAAAATAATTTCCTTTTTATATACAAATAAACAATGAATATTAAAACAAAATACATGTAGTATATTATGACCAGAATCTAATTTTCATACCTTATCAATAAATATTCTTTCATCTTCACTTTAAAGGAAACAAGTGTTGTACATAATTTTAATGTTATAAGCAAGGAGTTCCACACATCGGGTCCATTGTGTCTTATTGATTTTTGTGCCAAAACAATTTTAGGGTTAGTTAAATGAAAATCCATAGAGTGCCTCGTGGGGTACGAATGTACATTAACATTATGAATATAAAAATCATGAAAGGACTTAGGAAGTAAGTTGGAGACATATTTATACATAAAAATAGCTGTTTGAAAAATGTGCATATCAGTTACTTTGAGAGTTTTCAATGTTTTAAAAATAGGTGTAGTGTGTGCTAAATAATCAGATTGTGTACAAATTCGTAGAGCTTTCTTTTGTAAAAGTTCAAGTGAATTAATTTTAGTTTTACAACAGTTTCCCCATACGACATTACAATAATTAATATGCGAAAGTACAAAAGCATTATAAATCATAAAAAGAGATTTGGGAGTTAGTAATAATTTCAATTTATATAATATTCCAATGTTCCTAGAAACAGCGTTCAATATATTATGTATATGATCGGACCAAGTTAAATTAGAATCAATGGTTATCCCCAAAAATTTGACAGAATTTTTTTCTAGAAGCAAAATATCATTAATATATAATCTACAATTTACTTTTGGTGAATGAACATTTCTAAAGTATATAAAGTTTGTTTTAGTAAAATTTAAAGATAACTTATTAGACTTAAACCAAACATATATTTTAGATAATTCAACATTTAAGATTGACGTAAGTGTGTCTAAATTTGTATGAGAATAAAATACATTAGTGTCGTCTGCATACAATATAAATGTTAAAAGTTTAGATGATTTTACAATATCATTAACGTATAACAAAAATAATAAAGGACCTAGAATCGATCCCTGAGGGACGCCACAAGTTATAGGTAATCTACTCGACTCTTTAGATTGAAAGTATACATACTGTTCTCTATTAAACAAATAATTTTTAAACCATGATAAAGCAATACCCCTTACTCCATAAAATTGTAATTTATCAATCAATATTGTATGATCAATAGTATCAAATGCCTTACTCAGGTCCATAAAAATGCCTACACTGTGTTCCTTATTAGCCAATGATGTAATAATTTTATCATAAAGTTGAATAATTGCATGATCTGTCGAATGATGCTTTCTAAAACCAAACTGATTAGGAACAAGTAAATCATTACTATTTAAAAAATCATAAAGTCGTTCATAAATAACTTTTTCAAGAATTTTTGAGACAGCCGGTAAAAGGGAAATAGGACGATAATTATTTACTAATGAAGAATCATCTTTTTTATATATTGGGATTATTTTAGAAATTTTCAATATATTTGGACAAACACCAAGTGTGATCGATAAATTAAAAATATATGTTATTGGAGAGACAATATTATAAATAATTTTTTTCAAAAGATTTACACTTATCCCATCATAACCAGTAGATTTAGTGGATTTTAAAGACTGTACAACTTTAATAATTTCGTGAGAGGATGTTGGTCGTAAAAATAAAGATTTATAAAATGGTTCATCCAAATATTGTTTATAACTATTTTGATCAATATTAAATTCTGATGCTAAATTTGGACCTATATCATTAAAATATGAATTAAACATATTTGCAATTTTTACTGGATTATTTATTTCCTGACCATCTTTAAAAAATGATTTAGGAGTATTATTTTTAGAACCAATCATATCTTTAACAATTTGCCATATTAAAGCATTACTTGTCTTATTCATGTCTATTTTATTTGAATAATGTAATTTACGTGAAAGTTGAATTATTGAAGTTAATTTATTTCTATAAATTTTATACTTGCTACAATTCTCATCACTCATCTTTTTAAGACTTTTCTTATAAAGTTTATTTCTAGTTTTTATCGACTTTAAAATTCCTTTAGTGATCCATGGATTTTTAACTTTTTTATATTTTGTTCGAACAAGTGGAATATTTTTATCATAATACTTTTGTAGCTTATGATTAAATTTTTCGTAAGCCTTATCAACATCATTTTCCTCAAATACATCGAGCCATTGCTCTTGACATAAATCAATATTTAAAGAATCAATATTAGAAGAATTTTCTTTTCTATGCATTTTTAGTGTATTGTTCAATAATCTATGAACATTAATTGTCTGCTTAATAATACTAAAAATAGGCAAGTGGTCAGATATATCATAATACAAAATACCATTTAAACATTCCTTATTAACATTATTTGAGAATATATTGTCAATTAAGGTTGAAGATGTTTTCGAAATCCGTGTGGGTTTATTAATATGAGGATGCAACGAGTAAGATAATAAAATGTTATTTAATTTCAAACTATTATTATGAAGAGGAGGTAAAATGTTTATGTTATAATCTCCCATTAAATAAACATCTTTATTTTCACCAATTATTGTATGAAGAGATTCATCTAAATTATCTAAAAATGTCTCTATCCGATTATTAGGAGGTCTATAAACTACGCCTATTAAAATATTTTTACCAAAATCATTTATAACTTCAACAAAAATGTCCTCTGCACCTTCAATATGAATATCATGTCGTATTTGAATATTTAACTGATTACGTAAATAAATAGCTACACCGCCACCTCTACCTTCTTTGCGGTCAGCACGGACCATAGTATAATTATCAAGATTAAATACAGGAGGGGAGTTTGCGTTAAGCCACGTTTCAGTGACACCTATTACAGAAAAATTAAACCCAGGAATTACAGAAAAAAGTGTGTTTAAATCATCATAACTTTTATTCAAACTACGAGCATTAAAGTGAATTAAACTGAAATTATCAATATCATTATTACTACCTTTATTCAATTCATGATTAAATTGGTTTAGTGTAATCTTAATTTTCGCAATAAATTCATCAATAGTAAAATAGTCACTATCGTGTTCAATTAGAGACTGGTCATGTAACAAATCATGATTATTCATTTAAATGTGAACCTAATATAATGTTTGAAAGAGAGAGGCTTTTGCGCGGAGTGCAAGTTAGTGGAGTGCAATAGAAAGAAGAATAGTGAAGGGGAAGAGAAAAAGGAAAGAATAAATTCTTCAACATATTTAGCGCCAAAATAAACAAAACAAAAATTTTTGCAAGTCTCTTGCATTTTATCCAAAAGTAAACAATTAAGGACAAAATATTATATTAACTGAACAATACGAGCATATGGCTTATAATTTTACATCATAAAGTGATTTTACATGAGTGAGAGAGTAGCATCGAAATATTGAAATAACAGCAACAATAAAAAAAAGTAAAAAAAAAAGTAGAAAAAACAAACAAAAACTCTAAACGCGTCGGGTTGCACACATGAAGATCATCAGGATCGTTCCTACCATTGAAACCATTATCAAATTAACCAGTTGATAAAGATTTATAAAGGTTATTTATTGTATTGTATCCCTTTATTGGTCTTTATATGCAAGTTACACTGTTTATTGCAAATAAAACAGTGTACATGCACTTGACAATTATTAGGGATAAAAGGACTGTCGTGCTGATAAATTGGTATGGAAATGTTACATCGCATTGAAACCAAGTTGGCACAGGTTCATGATTTTTCCAAAGTCCTTGCATAGTGAGTTCATAAGGTTTGGAAAGGATTATTGCTAGGTGACCTTGCTAACATGTACCTTGCCAAAATAGGCGTGGAATTAATGTGAATATCATTGAGGAGATTAACACTCATTTTGTGGTCGTATTAATTTTGGTCTAATTATTTTTGAATACTTTCAAATTCCTATTAAGTCAGTCAATCGTATAGTGTAATGTACACCTGTATGGTGTCAAATTTATATAGTGAAGGAATGAGCATTATATTTAAATATCGAAAACAGATCTGCTCAGAAATGTATGCAGTTATGATTTCAATTTCAATGTCAATTTCATTTATTTCCACAGATTCATAAAAGACGATATAAATTACAATCAATTATAAAAGCAGTAAAACAAAAGATGAACCTGCAGAGGGGGTGATCAAAAAATCACAGAGGTTTATCGGGGATCATCCCCTGCTTAAAATTAAAATACAATTATAACAAAATTAAATTAAGCACATACATTACAAGCAAATCTATGTGTAGGGTGATGGTATCAATAAATACAATATATAGAGGGAATGAATGATATGAAAAGAAAAATAGTGAGACAAATTTGGTTATAAATGCAAGCAAAAGATCTTTTCACATGAAAGGGAAAAAATATTGCAATGCCCTCAGAGTCATAAGGCTTCTGAGATGCTTAAAAAGCATTCTTGTTTGTTTCTTCTTCTTCTCCCGACTGGATGCTTGAGAACATTAGGAATATCATGTCAACATTGGTCTCTATTTAAAGACGGTTCTTTCAGCCGTGTAAGATTATCCGCCGCAAAGAGTGCAGCTTTCCATTTGCAATTACCGCTCAGTCGTATCGTTGCTTGGAGCTAGTGCTGGTATTTAACAATTCATCAGCTTCTCTTTCATAATTCACTGTGAAACACAGGAGCTAGAATACCAGGCTTTGCATCCTGTACGTTGATCGTTTGGCATTTATCTTGATACGTCTAGAGGCAGGTGATGCTCGAGGCAAATTTCCTTAACAAAAACTTTGTCTGTCCACTGAGAATTCTAATTTTGGTTTGATGTTTTTACATGCATGTTTTTCATTTATGATAGTGCTTTCTTTTCCTTGTAGTTTACTCCCAACTATTTACAAGCCCCAATTTCAACTGAATAGAATTTTTTTAAAGAAATTCTTAATACAATTTTGTCCACTCTTGATTGTTATTCGAAAGCTGAAAGATAAACATTTGACAAACAGTATTTTACGTGCACAACAATTTATTAATTTTGTAGAGGCATTTTGTTGACTACTTATTAGCTGTGCAACAATGTATCGCAGGACTGCCAATTATGATACTAACTGTAATTATTTTTAAGAGAAGGTCCTAATGGTCATTAACGTTTACATATTAATGAGATGACTTTTTGATATGAAAATGGGAATAATGCTTCATTAAAAAATAAATTTCTTTGTTTTGTATCAGGTTGTCATGCCAAACATGCAAGTCTCCACTCTCCAGTTCATTTTCTGATGTAACTTTATACCTTAATTATGTGCATACTCTGGCCGTAGAAATGAAATGGGGTTAATTGCCACTCTTAAAGGCATCGTTTAACAATGTTAAATCTGAGACGCATGGCCCTACGTAGTATCAGTGTCTGTGATATGGTGTAATATTGAAGCCCTAAAAAACATTGCGCTTCAAAATGATCATGAAGTGCCTCAAAAAGTTAAAATCTTTGAGTGACCAGTTTTACCATACTCATTTTCCCCAATAGACTGTAGTGTTATAAAAAAACGTTAAGAAAACAGAAAATTTGTTTCGATTTCCAATCATAAATATCTTGATAATCAGACAGGCGATCAGCTTGTAAAAGTCATGGGGTTCCTTACTGACCTATAGGTTTATAATTATCATTGCAGCATAAGGTAAATCCAGGATTTTGTTTCAAAGTCTGACACAATGTTACTGAGTCAGTTTAACTATCATCATTTCAATTGGAAGTTTTATCTGACAGATGAACAGCTGAGTAAGCTGTCTATAATAAACACACAAACTTGATGTTGATATTCACATGCCATTATAATGCATTTCCTCTTTGACCTAATTTATATTACCCTATATCTATATATCCTAAAGGAAAAGTTTCATCTACTTAGACTTAAGAGTATCATGTTTGCAAACTTGTAATGACTCAATGGTTATCATGTTCAACCTTTCCAAATTCAATTTTCACTAGTTGGTATCCAGTTAATGTTCGTATCCAGTCACAACATTTGCAATAACATATTGGAAAGCTGTAGATGATACCGTACATAATTGATTTGACATGACAGGGGTCATGTTTATGTGCTTATGATAACTCGCGGTAGGGTTAGGAATAATACACGCATGTTTTCTCTCCCTCTCCATGCCCTCCGTGCCAGACAATTAAGAGATATTTATGAGAGGCAGGCAGGCAGGCAGGCAGGTCTCACTAGCGGACCGGGAGAGTATCACGTCTCTGCAATACAAATTAAATCAGGCTCGGGTGTCCATCATTACCGACTTGCACAAATCCTCCAGAGTCTTCCTATCAGCACAATAGATTTCCATCCTTAACACGCATCCCCTGCCTCACACTGACTCTAATACCAAAGGTTAATTGTGAAGCCGGCCGGCCGGCGAGCTCTGTATGTCTTCCTGTTTATTGTAAGGACAGCACCTGAACGATTAGTCTATGCCTCAGTGTTTTCTTAAGATTTGTTATATTTCCATAAAGGCCTGTAGGCATATTTGATAGGGACTGCATTGCAAAAGGTTGATATTCAGTTAATCATGATTGCAGCATTTCTTTAAAGCTTAGGCGTGAGATCAGATGCATGGCAGAAGTTGCATTGTTTTCTAAAAATTCATTGATTTCATAATAAGCATGACACATATATTGTCTCCAAAGAGACAAATAAACAATTTTTTTGTAAATTAATATTGGTTGAGTTAATGCTCTTCAGGCTCTCTAGAGAAGGTGAAATGATATTGATCACACTCACGTTAGGCATGAAAGAGACGGTCATTTACCACATCATCCATTATTTATTGTGACGTGATGTGCATTTTACGCACAGGCATCTGGTTAGTGCTCGCTATGATATGCATTCAGAGAGTGAAAAGTGTTTTTGAATTGAATGACGTAGATATATCGTCATATCAATTCGGACATAGCATGATCTATTTTAGTATAACAAAAGTGCTTGTTTGTGAAGGTACAGTGTTCATGTACCGATATATACGTGCCAGTTTGGGAGCTATTTCTGTGTATACTGCTATGCAGCTGCACGGCTAAACTGTCATATCCATCATTGTAATACATGCGTAGCATGTGCATGTAGATTCATATCCGTATTCTTGTTTGCTTGTATGGATGCTGTTGGAGGGAGGGAGAGGGGGAGAGAGGGGGTATATGTTGATAGTGTCCGACATGGAGAAGTGATGGGAGTGGGAGAGATGGAGGAGAGATGGAGAGGGAAAGAGAAAGAGAAAGAGAGGGATGGAGGGAAAGAAAAGGGAGAGAGGAGGGAAAAAGACAGAGTTAGAGGAAGAGAGAGAGGGGAAAAAAGAGGAAAGGAAAGAGAGAGAATTCAAGAGAAAAAAATGTGATAGGAAATATTTTGTCTGCTGAGAGCCAGAACATTGTTAAAGAGAAGGTTGAGTTCTGGGAAGAGGTAAAAAATAATCTGTGAGCGTTATCATTGTTATTATGCAAGGGTGGAAGAACATCAGATTAAACATGTTCCATGAAAAGCATAGCTCTTCAAATGCCTTCATATTCTAAATATGACATGAAACATCGTAAAATTCCAGGGACGGATTTTTTCGCCACGTGTTCGTGTAGTCCCATATACATCATTATGTGTACAGTGCTTGTAACTTTGCCAACATTTGGCCAAATTTCTTACCATTTTGATGATTCCAGAACCTTGCAGTACACACGAATACTTATATACTAGATGATCAACCTTTTCTGATAGATTCCACACCGTCTCTTTCACAATGCAATCACATGACCAGAACTCAACTTTATCTTTAACTAACTCATATTCATGTAGATCAATGTAGAGTTTAAAAGTGTCCTTCTGGCTTTCAACGGACGATTTGTCTCCGATACATTGTAAAAAGCTAAATGACTACACACATTTTTAGCTGTTACATCACTATTATGTTTGTAGAAGGTCACATGCATTTACAATGAGCCATTACTCTTTGAAAGTGCAAAAAATGTGGGATGATAATGTGTGAAGTTGTGGCATAAATTCCATTTATTTCTCATGCATGGTTAATTTGGATGAGTACTGATAGTCCATCGATTCTTCTCCTGCAAATCCCCTTGGTATGTCTCCATCCTCATCACCATTTTCATCACCCACATAAAGTGGTTGCAACCTCAAAGAGAACTAGTTTTAGAAATGTCATCATTACCAGCCCAAATATATTACTGTATCTTGGTCATGGTACTTCAGTGAATCTTGCTATTATAGCGACCACCTGCATAGAAAGACCACCTGTCTATAGAGAATACACTTTCTGTTTCCTGTGAATAGTATTTTTTAATTGAAGAAATGTTTACTAAAGGAACCAATTGTTGTCTCCCTTGAGTCGTCTTTAAAAAAGTTAATACAAAGTTTTGGTATGGGGTCATGAATTTGATTCAAATGAACATATTGGAAGCATATGGGATCCTACAATATTCAATGATCGTTTTCGCGGTTGAAATCGAGCTTAAAGTGATGAAATTGTGAATAATAAACTCTTTATGTTGTATAGCTCCCTCTCAAGATTGATATTACTTTAGCTTCAAAACAATGTTTATTGACTAAAATCAACCAATTTTCTATTCCCCTTTGGAAATTATATATCAGAACTGCATATTCCGAAATTTTCATGGTCGCAGTTACTATTGTATAGCCATAGGCGCTATTTCAAATTTATTGAGAGCATAGATAAAATTTTATTTCTCGAAATCCTTAGCGTTTTAGACCCCAATCATTTCAAAGTTGCTTATAAATTCTAACGCTAGGTTTCACAATGGTATTGCGAATTTTAAATGTTTTATAATCCAATCCTGTTGAAATATTAACAAAACTTTGTATTACCTTTAATATAATGTTTTCACTAAATGTATCACCACCTTCTACTGCCCATGACAGTTACAATCTCCTGGAAGGCACTTCAAAAAAAATATAATTGGAATCAATCATTGCAACACAAAACTGATGAATGGAAATTGGATTGGTAGAGCAGAAAAACAGCCTTGCGGCCGAAAGCAGTTTTTTTTCTTCCAATCACCATATTGATATAAATAAAATAACCAACCAACAAACCCACACTGCTTCAGTCACTCTTAAGATTCATCAATAGCCCAGAGGTTGTATGTAGGAGGCATTAATAAGCTATTGGTTGTATTTTGAATGTCATCAAATGCCATATTTTGCATTGGATAATTTGAATGCTCAATGAAGCTCAAGAACGGTTCTTGTTGGGTTGTATTTATAGTAAAGGCCATGCGGTTACTCCTACATGGGAGAATCATGCCCGTGTAATTGGAGATGTAACTGAGGTTTATGGGGGAGGAATTTAAGACAGGGCAGAAAAGGTTGGGTCATGGATTTAGGTTTCCAAGTTATTGGGATATTTCACGGATCTCAACATCGTAATTGCTTCTTTAGAGCTTTGTAAATTTTAGGAGAATATACATGTATGTTTTGGTATATATGACTAATAGTTATTCAGAATATCTATACCAAATGATGCAATTGCTAAATACTCCTTTTTGTTATCAAAGAAACACCATTCATGCTTTTTCTTGTGATTTATCCTTTTTTTAAAGATATATTTTCGTTTTTTATCTTGTACATATACTGTAATGTTATAATATCAGGAATTTGCACCGGTATGGTATATATGAAATAAAAAGAAAGAATGATACGGTTCAAAAATTTACCTGAGGCAGTAAAATATTTACATCTAACAGAGAAAATCCTTAAAACCTTCATTTTTCAGAAAGTAGGGCTATCAAAACATAAGCTGCATAGACATATTTCGATACAAAAGAAAGAAAATGGTGACAATCAGACTAAGTTTCAGCTGATAAATACATGTAGTACATTAACATCTAAGGTAGATCATCATGATAATGTGTGTTGTGTTATTCCTTGACTTTATACAAACAAAGATGCTTTTAGTTCTGAGTAGAGTACCCGAGGTGATAGGTCATAACATGTTTTTGTAAAGTGGCATTCATAGTAGTAGTACATTAGCTCAGATGTGAAAAAGATGCCCTTTCTGGGCCCATCACAGTGTAAACATTAAAGGGAGATTCTGTTTACCTCCCGATAGCTTTCAATTTTTTTGTCAACAGTGCATTCAGACGTCA
Organism: Strongylocentrotus droebachiensis; assembly: GCA_035222895.1. Lineage (NCBI taxonomy): Eukaryota > Metazoa > Echinodermata > Echinoidea > Camarodonta > Strongylocentrotidae > Strongylocentrotus > Strongylocentrotus droebachiensis. Next base: position 460,293 of record JAVYIG010000410.1, on the reverse strand, counting down.
TTAGAAATACCTGTTTTGAAAGCTATACGAAATGAATGAAATTTGTACTCATTGCTGTGCATCCGCCAAATTCATGTCAATGGCGTGGCGGCTTGTATAAGTGGTCACAACTACTCAGCAAATTTCCTGTAGTTTCCTTTGTATCCAGACTAAATGCTACTGGAATATCAGAGCATTTCTGCCAGTTTGGCCATGCCTACCATCTGCAATGATGCATGCATGCATCTGTTGTTTACAATCTACCTGTCAGCCATGAGCATAATATTGGAGGGGCAGAACAGATGTGTACTTTATTTCCACGCTGAACGCTCCCCTGATTCTTCGACATCTAACTTAGATAGCAAGCGTGTTCATGTACATGCATACTTTTATTTGTTTTATTAAATGTTCAAATTTCTTGTACACCATTTTGTTTGGTTGGAGCCTGAAGATTGTCCCTTCATATACTTTGACACACAATTAGTGTCCCTCTGGTTCTGAGCAGATGAATTATCATCCCCATCAACATTGTTATCGTCCTCTGCATTACCATATCCTCAATTAAGATTTCAACTTTTTTATTCTACTCTTTTGTGTCTCTCTTACATTTAAATTTACTTTATTCTTGGGCTGCTAGTGTTTATGAAATATGCATTCAGTGATGTAACATGCAACGTTAAATTTAAAAAATACCTGGTAGGATTATTCCTTAAAATGCTCTGTGCGCTGATTACGGCTGCTGGTGCTAAAGCTAGGGTAATAATTTCCAAAGCTCTTTAGAAGCTCATAGAGACGTTATATTATTATTATTATTATCATGTTAATATTACCCCTTCCCTGTCTCTCTTTCTGTGCAGCTTGATAACACGGATGTTGGTACGCGACCCGGCCAGCCGCGTGACGCTGAAGGAGATAGAGAACGATGCCTGGCTCCAGCAAGGAAGGAGAACAAGGAGACCTTCGGATCCAGTCATCACCAGGGAGCAGATATCTGAACAGCTCCATGATAGTATCATGGACATCATGCTCAACGGCAAGATGGCCGAGAGGACGGCCATATTAGAGTGAGTTCTTGATCCTCTTTCATAAAACTTGTCAACAATAAGATAACATTTGATCGACTAGGAGCAAATTTGTTGTAAATTTGTGGCAGCTGTTATTGAAAGAAAGTTTTATTCAACAAGGCACTTATGTATACCCTTTAGGCCCGACTTCATCAGCTCAAGTTTGCCAAATAACCCGCTTTTTTAACTATCCCGATCGCAAATTAGCCAGTTAATTTCCTTCTTCATCAGCCCGCAATTGCAATTAGCGGGATATTAGTGGGATATATCTTGGTCTTGTTTCCAAAATATCCTGAGTCTGAAAATAGCAGGTTATCTGGCGAACTCGAGCTGATGATGACGGGCCTACTGAGGTGTCTAGGTCTAGTGGATAAGCCATGAAACTGTGGATCAATTAGTTTTTTGGTTCTAGTCACTGCTATGGCACAAATGTCCTTTGGATAGACATTACTCTACATTTGCCACACTGCAGACTGAGCAATCTTGAGCTCCTACTTGGATTATTAAGTATGTCTTGTAAAAAATAGAGAGGTCTAGGACTGAAATGCATATAAACTGAAAGAACCTTTGTGAGCATGGCACTTACGTTTTGATTCAAACAGAGCCTTGAGAAATCATTATGAATCCTTGAAGTATAAAACCGAAGGATAAAACTGAATCAACATTGAATGGGGGTATTAAAGATGATTTAGAAGTCATAGTGTCCAGTTTTAGGTCCATGCCTTCTATGTGTTGTTGACAAAATCTCTGAAAGTAGGTAAAATGAGATATAGAAACATGCAATACCTCTTTCCAACATGACAATCACATTCCCCTCCAAGCAGAATCAACCGTGAGTAATTGCTTAGATTCCCAGCAGAATATATTAGTAAGGATTTTTAAATCAAGACTGGATAGGAGTCTTACAGGGGATTTAGGTTTTGATAGAGCAATGGTAGGCTTTTATCTCCAGTCATAACTTTTCAGAGGCTTTGAAAGAAAATAGATAAGGTTTGGCAAAACACAACATGAAATGATTATAATCAAACAGAATACATCGATTTGTGAAAAGGGCAATATCACCCCCCTTATCATTCAGGAAAACACAACATATACAATCAATGAAGAAATCTTCAAGAACATTCTATAACATTTATCCCCCAGCTTGATGAGCTTTGAGCAATTGCTTCAACTCCCTGAAGTATATATATTTTTACACAGTTAAATCAAGATTAAATGGGAATCTAGGAGGGGATCTAGATGTTCAAGTGAACAGTCTGAGCTTCTATCCTCACTCAGCCTTTGTAACATTCTTGGAAATGAAAACAAAGTGATGTAATTCTACTCTGATAATGATACTCGTAATGATAATCATGAACATGATAATCGTAACCCCCCCCCCCTCCCCCTCCCCCCTCCTCCCCTGCATGATTAGTTTGCCTTTGAGAAAAACCTCAGATTCCTGTAAGTATAAAACCAATGAGTCGGATTGGATAAAGATTAGATATGATTCTTGGAGGAAAGCTTGGTGTAAGAAAGATTGATCTTGAGTTACTGTCCTCAATCAGGTCTTGTAAAATGCTTTAAATCATAAGAGAAGACGTTCAGGAATACACAACATGTACAATGAAGGGGAATCTTTAACAACAACTTAGCATTCACATTTATCCCCCAGTTCGATGAGCAATTGCTTAGATTCCCTGCAATATAAAGCAGATTGGAAGCATCGCATCAAGATTGGATGGGAGTCTTAGAGGGGATCTAGGTGTTAGAGCAAGCAATCTTAAACTCCCATCGTCGTTAGTAAGCCTTGATGGATTCCCTTCAATCTTCACTCGTGATTACCCATCTTCATAACCTATTATTAGCGATGGCAAGACAATTCAAGAGGATATGGATAACGATATTTATAACTTTTTTCATCTCTACATTCGCTTCCCAAGGAGTACTGAATAATCAACATCGATTGATGTTTTGACTATTATTCTTGTGAGATTTACTCCTTCAAGCTACATGTGTATAACGCTAATCCTGTCCTGAAGTGTTCATAATAAAGTATGTGTCAATTCAAATATATTATTATTGGGAAATTAGACAAATAGAAATGCGGTTACAGATCTATGCAAGTTACATTTTATCAGCACTTTTCTCTCGTCTCCTTTTATCTGTTAGGCAGTATCTTGTAATAGGCACTCGTCTATAAAAGTAGCACTGAAACTTTTCAAAAATATCACCAAATCTCCGACCACCACATTCTCACAGTTCAGTTTATTCTATCCGTGGTATACGTCTGTCATATAGTAGTGAAAGGGTTAAAGTGGTCATGGGAAATGATAAGCGAATAAATCATTGATGCATGTTTTTCATCTGACGACTCCCTTCTTTAGGTCTGTAGAGAAGGACTGCTATGACCATCTGTCTGCAACCTACTTCCTTCTGGCGGAGCGCAAGCTGAAGAAGCAGAAGGAAGAGAGACTAAAGTTCTCGGCCAGCGACCTGAGGAAGGCCATGGTCTCTGGCAAACCCAACCAAGGTGCAGGAGGTCCAAGGTAAGGAGTCGTCCACAATGCTTAGGTTCCTGAGAGAGCAGAGGATAAGAGAGGGGAATGGGAATGATAAAGAGTAGAGAGGAAGAGAGAGAGAGGGAGGGGCATGGGGAGGGGGTGGGGCCAGCGACCTGAGGAAGGCCATGGTCTCTGGCAAACTCAACCAAGGTGCAGGAGGTCCAAGGTAAGGAGTCGTCCACAATGCTTGCTTGGGTTCCTGAAAGAGGGCTTGAGTTCTTGCATAAAGTATGTGATGGATAGGCTGCAGAGCTCAGAGGATTGGCTCTCGATGCGAGGGTATTTCTTGTTAGAAATGTCTTGCCCTGAAGTTGGTTCTCACCTCATCAGAAAGGGAGAGATAAAGGAAGGAGAGAGAGGAGGGGTGAGGATAGTGAGAAGAGAGAGAGAGAGAGCAAGATAATAAGAGAGGGGAATGGGGTTGATAAAGAGCAGAGAGGAAGGGTGATTGGTCCATTAGGGAGCGCAAGAGAGAGAGGAGAAAATAGTATACCTGTAAGGAGAAACAGACAGAGAGAAGGAATGAAAGAAAGAGAGGGACAAACAGAGGTTGATAGAAAGACAGAGAGACAGAAACAAACTTAAACAAACTCAACAGAAAACAAGAAATTCAATATCAAACTCAGCCCTTACCCTGCATACTCATGACAGGGGGGGGGGGTGCTGCAAGTGAAGGGTGTGTGGGGTCAACAGGGTTCAAACCTCGCCTTGGTCTATTGGCTGGGTGAGTGACATATCAGATTGTGACCCCCTGTTTCGTAACAGATTTAAAGTCGAGGCACGGTTGTAACAAGGGTCCTCTTGGGGCTTGTGAAGGCTCCTTCAGATATGACGCGGCAAAACCACTGCGCTTTTTAAAATGTTATGATGACATAACTTGTAATATGCATCACATTTCCGTATCTTATAACACAGAGCTCAGTGAATACGCACAATTTCTCTGTTGCCATTCATTTACCAATTTTTCAGATTTACTGCGCCATATCTTTAAAAATAGCAACAGAGCACTAAAAATTGTCAAAGGTGACCTTGACAAAGATGAAGGCATGGATACAGAATTAGAATATAATGCAAGATAACACATACCGATAAATCATTGGATACACGTACCCAGCAGAAGTTGCAAATGGATGTAGGCAATAGATTTCATTCTAGAAATGTGCATTTTAAAGTTTAACTGTTTTGTGACATCATCTATGAAACACGTTTCACTCTGTAATCATCTAGATTGTTAACAGTGAGGAGTTATAACATCTCTGTACCATTTATTCATTAAGCATTTTATTACAAAACTTAGAAACTAAGATATGAACAATTCTCGCTACCCCAAATAGCGATTCTGCCGAGATCCGGGGGAAAATCCTGAAAACGCGCATTGCATTATGGGATAGCTTTTCGACATTACAGCTTCCTGTGCAGGCGCTATATTACTAGGCGCGATAGCGCAAACGTAAAACACAACGTGTATGCACCGAATATGTCGTCTGCTCGGTCTTGTTTTTTTTTCGCAAATATTTCAACGTTTATTTGAACATTTCATTCGTTTTTTTTTGCGTCTTTTGACATCAGTGACGATGGTTTTCTTTTGTGAGGCTGCACAGTGCTGGGCTCATGATTCCAAGCGTAAGAACCCTGATTTTAGCGTGCGTGAAAACTCTGCACAGCGGGATGGAACTCTATACCGGAAGTTGTAGTGACGACCCGAGAGAGTGAAAATTACCTCGTCTCGCGAATTTCGAGATTTTCGTACCTATTTAGGGTAGCGAGAATTTATTGAAATTTGTGTTGCATCCTTCTGCTAATCAACAGACAGTATGTCTACATATTTTCAGTTCATCATTATCACTACATGGAAGTAAGAACACAAGCCAGTACGTGAATGTACCTATAAAATTAATGAATACTAAAAACATTTGAAATGTATAATGAAACAGAAAAAATATATTAAATACCCTATTAAATGTAGCATCCATTATTTTGATTTCAAATATGTCCATTTTTGTTGTGATACATTATAAGCCTTGTCAGAACACGCATGATATAAAGGTGTAATCAACTAGGCTTGATCAGGGAAATCCCCATGTTGGTGACTTCGTCAGAAAACATGATGATGTACATTGTGAAGTGGCTATCGCCTGGCCCATTATTTAGATGACAATGAAGATCTCCTCAGCATTGACATCCTTCCTACATCTCTTCTTTGTTTTACCAAGAAAAGACAATGTCTTGTCTGACGTAAATAGCCAACAGAACTGGCTCTCTAGTTTGACCCAGCGTTACTGAATCTAGGTCATTTTGAAGATGCAATGGTGTTGTGCTTCTGTGCTTTAGTTCGGAGTAAACAACTCATGCTTTGTAGTCTCCCTTGGCCATTCATGAAGATAACGATAGGATCTGTTGATATATAAAACAACCTGTCTACATGTTCATTAGGAAGGCTCTTGGTAGTTCTTATTTCAAATGGTAAAAACCGATTATATTAATGTTAATTTGAATGCATTTAAAAAGAGATTCACAGCAAATTTGTAATTTTTCTGTATGAAAAAACAAGCTGATTGTATATGGAAAAGCCCAAACTATAGTGTTACATTTTGAATAAATTAATTTTACTGAGGGAGGTTAATTTTTAAAAAATTGTTTAAAAAAAAAAGCAATTTTGTGATCTGAATCTGGCATCAATACATGCTCTTGTCACACCTGTCATTGGACAGGCATTTACACGACTTTATTGTCTTTAAGAGAACACTTTGCATATAATATGTTCATTTAAGAACGTGACTCCCATTTGAGGTCAATGGGAGCTGTTTTCAATGAATAAATGAATAATTAATTGTAAAGTATGATCTTTCTTGCTCAGCTGTAGTTGATCAAAATTCAAAGTGGGAGTTTTTAATCTTCCTGTAATAATGGCTCATGAGCACAACTCCTCTGTTCTTTTACCGACCGAGTGTAATTGCGTCCTCTATCAATTCACATTGGTAATTACAGTGAAGGTCAAGTTGTAGTGAAAGTGAAGTACAAGTAGCCTGATTCTTTTTTATATCCATTTGGGAAAATGTCATCGTACTATTGATTATAAAAGGATTGCTCTTGATGTATTTTAACCCATAATAGTTCAGAGTTTCTTTATGTTCCAAATTGATCAGTTTTCCCACCTCAAATTGTAAAAGTGTAATTCCTAGCAATCTGGATCCAAAGATAATGCAAAAAAATTCACTAGAAGGTTAATTGATATTTCAAATACTACAGTCAAACCTGCTTTTAATAGTGATCACCTATCTACAAAGATCACATTTTTTGTTTACCTTGAAAATGGTTTCTCACTGAAACATGTACTTAAGGAACCTGTATATAACTATATAAAGACCACTTTTCTTGTCTCCGTTAGGTGGTCTCTATAGACAGGTTTCATTGATTTATTGTTTAGTTTGGACCACATTCTGATGAGACATGTTTGTTCAGCAAGAGTTTTCAGCAAGATTAATTTTCACAGTTCCAAACATTGAAACGAAAGTATTATCATTATTATTAGTAGTAGTAATAGTAGTAGTATTATTTCTATTATTGTTATGATTATTATGATTATCATAATTATCATTATCATTATCATTGTTATTATTATTGTTATTATTAGGGCTTATTATAACTATCATTATCTTTATCATTATGCTTATGTTTATAGGAAACCTCAAGACGACTTGCCGCTTGGTGGCTCCAAGCCTGGCATCAACAACAACAGCAAACAGGCCACCCCTGCCCAGCCCTCCACCACACCCCCAGCTTCCAAGCCGGTAGCCATACCCGGGGCCTGCGCGGTAGGGGGCAAGCACGACGCCCGTTCCCTGGACGACTCGCCCCTCTCCAATAGCCCAAGAAGACATCAGATAGAGAGGGAGCATCTTACCATCCATCCCAGGCATGGACGGAGTATAGTCAAGGAGGGGATCGGCTCGCTAGATGTAAGTTGATGGTTTATAGTATCAAAGTGTAAGCTCCAGGAGACCCTGAGGATTCAAGTCCTATCCTAGGGACTTTGTAAGAATCCAGTAGCTCACTGCTAACGTAATTTTTTTAAATAAATATGTGATATGCAGGTGTTCTAGCAGTCATTATTTTTTATTTTTTCACTTCAGTCCAGGGGAGTGTTTCACAAAGACTAAGATCGACTTAAAGTTGGACCTTACTATGGCAGGCTGTTCATGCCACTAGTTGCTCTCACCATTATGATCTTTAGATTCTATTTTTTTCTTCAATAATGAAGTATCAAAAAATGTGAATTCTGTAGATCGTGACCACGATTTGTACGTCCCTTGAGAGACCAATGCCAGGAAATGGTGAGAGAAAACAGTGACATGAACAGCCTGCCAAAGTTAAGTCCAACTTAAAGTTGATCTTAGTCTTTGTGAAACACTCCCCAGTTCAGCTAATTTGAGGTCAAGCACACAGAGTTCACTAGATGCACTTGCTCATGATACAATTGCAGGTTTTCAAGCACTACCACTTTACAAGCCATCTTCTTTTATAATGCCGGAACATGTCTGACAAAGTCACGTATTCACAGCCATTTATATCATTTGAAGTGGTATTGCTTTAAAACCATTAAATATGTGATATTCAGGTGTTCTGGCAGTCTTTATATATTTCCTCTTCACTTCAGTCCAGTTCAGCAAATTTGAGGTCAAGCATATAGAGATAATATAGAGATAACTAGATGCACTTGCTCACAAAAAAATTCCAGGTTTTCAAGCACTTCTTCCTCACAAGCCATCTTCCTTTATAATGCCGGAAGTTGTCCGACATAGTCACGCATCCAGAGCCGTTTATATCGTTTGAAGTGGTATTGCTTTTATAAAACCAATTATATTTTGTGAGAAGTTTTACCAAGAGAATTTAAAGAGCCAATTTTCACTTGAAGGAGACTTCATGTACATGAAGCCCTGTTATGCATCTTTCTCTCTGTTCAATATACTTGAAAGAAATCTTCAACTCCTTTCCGACAAATAATCAAAATTGTGTAGAGAAATATTTGCTCCGGGCATTTTCGAGAGAAAATATATTGGAAGGACTTCTTGAAAATAAATCTGTGACATCAGTAGTAACTTCATTTGAAAATGCCTTTGCTTGATACAGGAAGTGCCTCTCAAAAATAACACTGATAATCTGATAAAAAAGAGCTTTACTATTTATAGAAGAAACAAACACAAATACTTAAAGCCTCTCTAAAGCGTTGGGAGCCCCCAAAATTTGATGGCAAAATTCATTTAAACTGTATCATATTGTGAAAGAGGATGTCATTTCAGACACGTTTCTGCAAGGATTTTTAAAACAAATGTGTTTGAATTTGAATATGGATGAAAGAATACATAATTTTGTTGTTTTGTTGCATCCTCTTTCACATTACGATACAATTTAAGTGAAATTTTGCCATCAAATTTTTGGGGCTCCTAACACTTGAGAGGGGCTTTAAAGATAGTATGATATTTGATGAAGGATTATAGACTTTCATGGAGCAACAACCCCAAAAGAGCACCACAAGTGCCATGTCTCAATGAGTAATGACATGAAATTACATCCACCCACATGTTTATATTGGCTGTCTGGTAATAAGATAACTTTTTAAGTCAATCACGTTTATCCATATACACCGATTCGGTTTGGGGGTTTTATGTACCTGCCCGCCGGTGGCGGCGCTATAACTGGGGGGCTTCTCCGATCCAGCTGACAATGCAATGTAAGCTAGCTAGCTGCAGTCAGACGCCCCCCAGTTATGGCGTCACCTTATGAGGGCGCACTTCCACCAGAAGTCGCCCGAATCGGTGTATACCAGCAAAGAAATTGTATCTTCTTGTAAATCCATCACTTTCTGTAGAAGATGCCAAGAATCTTGTAGGGTTGAAAGGACGTTTTAGACGGTTCATGATTTCAAGTGATGAGTCATTAACCTTTGAAATCAACGACATAAATACATCAATTTTTTATATGCATCTTTCGGTAAGCCCGGCTACCAATTGCAGTTCATGGTTTAATATCCATGGCATTAGTAAGATGTTGATGTTCTGAGATATCTTTCTAGATTGCTTTGCATCAAATCCTCAATTCTTCATCACAATTCATTTCATTATAGCTAGCTAAATTTGATTTGACAACTAACAGTCGTTATTTTCCAACAAAAAGAGATTTTCAAGTCCTTTTGTTTTAGTGAAGTTCTAAATTAGTATTATCTTTCAAATGCCGTTGGAATTTAACCTTTTCATTTTTTTGGCCTGCAAATGGGACATAGTACCTTCAAAGCTTTGTAAAAGTCTTGTCCAAATTAGACTTCCGACTCTAATACAGCCGATTAAATATCATCTGCCTTCACTTGAGACTGGAATTAGTGAGATAAAACCCAATGGAAATATTCAAGAGTTTTGTAAGCTGTAAAATATGCTAAAAGTCTTCCACAAAGCCAATGTGCTGAATAATATTTGTTCACCATCTTTTTTCACATTTTATGGTAGTTTGCAAGTAACTGTTTTTACGATTGGTAAGTTCTGAGGATAGGGGGGGGGGGGGGGGAGGCAAGGGGAGGTTTTGTTACCACTTTATATTTTAACTAAAACACAATGCTGTTAGGAGCCACTTGAAGAATATCTTATTGTAGTATAATTATGTTATGTAAGTGTAAGAATAAACAGAAGAATTAACAAAAATATTTCTCTTCTCTTTTCTTTTTTTCTTGAGGACGAGGAATATCAACATCAGGCTGAAGATGAGGATCTAGACAGTCAGGAGAGCCAGGAGAACCTTCCAGGAGACCCCCAAGACACCGGCGTAGCCCCCTCCTCCCCCACGGACGACATGGGGGGCAACGGGGGTAGCGGTAAGGATACAGGGGGCAATGGAGGCAATCGGCAGTCACTCAACAGCAATCGTCAAGCCATCCAGTCTAAGATATGCACATCAGTACTGAACCAGATCACAGAGGAAGAAGGTGAATATTGGACCCTGATTCTTTGACCTTCATACAGTCAAACCTGCTTTAGTGACCACCTGTCTACAAAGACCACATTTTTTGTTTCCCTTGAAATTGTTTTCTCATTATTAAAACATGTACTAAAGGAACCCGTCTACAAAGACCACTTTTTGTGTTTCCCTTGGGCGGTTGCTATAGACAGGTTTGACTGTACATAGTCTTATTCCTTGATTGGTCGCTATAAGAAAATGTTGTCAATTATGGAAGGAGTTCTGGAAATTGTAGTGCTACCCAAACTTGAATTGAATGGTTGTCATCATGACCAAATATGGGATTAATTAATGATTATGTTTTATGAGATCATTATAGTATATGGTATCTGTCCTGGCTACCAAACAGTGGTATTTTTGTGAAACAGACTCGAGCATCCAACATATGTAATTAGCTCCCCATCTTTGATTATGTGAAATTGATACATTAAGAATAGAATACACAACACTGATCATGAAAAATTAAGGAAGCTGTTTATAATAATAATAATATTCCCCTTTTATATAGCACCTCTCACTCGTATATTCTGTATTGCATAACTTTATTTGATTTTATATCTTATGGGTAATTGTAAAAAACTTATTTCAGAAATATGTTCAATATTTCTCATTGTTTATTTTTCTACCATCTTTCTTTCCAGATGAGTATGAATCTGATGAGGACCGAGGTATGCTACGGAGGTTACCTTCACGTGACAATAGACAACCAAAGACCCTGTCGAGTAGCAAGGACAATGTACGCCAAATCAATTCTAGCAGTAAAAAGTTCACGCCTCCACCACGAGGGGGCTACAGCTCCTCGGACGCCAGCGACGACGATTCAGAATCGCGGAGAAGATCGGACAGGTTTGATTTGCCACACTCGACGACGCATCGGAGGGGGAGCAAGGATGGTCCTCCTAGCTCAGGGAGTGAGGGTGGAGGAGGGTCTCATAATACTCATGGTGGCGGTGGTGCTAGCGCAGGTGGTAGCAAGCAGAATGGTAACGCAGGCAAGGGTAATGACTCTGGTGGTACAAACGGTAACGGCACAAACGGGGGAGGTACCAAAGGTTCCGGGAAGGAGCGCAAAAAGAGCAATGAACTCCGCGAGAGTCTGAAAATGAGCAATCTCAGTGTGAACTCTTCAAACTCGTCGAGCTCGTACAGCATCAGCAAATACGCCATCGACCCTGCTAACAACACGCCCAGCGATTCCGACGACCCCAATGCCGAAGCCAAGACGTGGTCGCGGAAGAACAACCTGCGGAAGGACCACGTGACACGGTCGGACAGTAACCTCTACATCATTCCAAAGAACGGGGAGAAGCCCAAACACATTCACACATCACCGTCCAAATCCAGTCTAAAGAGAGACAGTTCCAATCTGAGTGAGAAACTCAACTTGGATCTCAATAGTAACATGCCAAGGAGAACCTCCAAAGAAGCCAGAGACATTCGCAAGAAGCGCAATCGAATCGCCAGCGCCAACGGCCAAGGGGGTAGAGGCAAGAAGGATCCAAACAAGAAAGTGGAGAGCAACTGTTGCCGTCTCATATAACGTGTGTCATTGGGCAGAATGTGTCTGCTGTATGTATATCTGGAAATATCATATGTTATTTCCAATATTAAGTCCATATTACTGTAAAATGACTCACGGATATCAACAAGTAGTTCTAGTCTGTTTCACAGTATTCATGAACCTGTTATGAAATCCTGTTTTAGTTTAGTATCCTCAGGACTGTTAGTGTTGTCATTATAGTTCAGGTAGCCTCCCAGTTTGGTGTTCACAATCCCACAAGTTTTTATCCTTCACAAATCATTATGTTACATGCATCTATTAGTCTTCTTGTTTAGTGAGTAAATGCATCTACTTTGTGAAAGTTTGTTCTTCAACTGATGGCCATGCGCTATGCTTTGTACTCTTCAGTCACAACATCTCATTGATTGGAACATTTTTAGTTGTGTGAACATAGTGAAAACATAGCACACGTTTGATACTGTGCTATGTATGGAAAATGCATGTGCAACTTGTTGCTTGGTGATGTTCACATAGCTTTAATATCCCTTTGGGGAAAAAAGTCAATCGAAAGAGATCTGAAGCTTTCCTTTATATCTCTCAAATATTTGTTTGTATCCCTTTTCCCGACATTGCACCAAATATCATTATACAACAGCATTGAAACAGTATATCCTCATATAATACCTACTTACAATAATTGTAATAGAACCTACTTGGAACTGCTTCTGAAGTAATTAGAATCTAGTAAAAACTCCTATATAGAAAATCTCCAGCACCCACACTGCCAATAGCAGTAATGAGTTTGTTTTGTTTTTTAAGATGTGATCATATGTATGTAAGAAGGCAAGCCCGATGCTGCATTATATCAGGGAATTGATTTTTTTATCGACCAGGGCCTGTTGCATAAAACTTACCATTGATGGTAACTTTGCCATCAATGGCAACTACCATAATGGTAACAGGGCTCAACAGCCAATCAAAATCAAGGTTTCCATGGTAGTTACCATTGATGGCAAAGTTACCATAAATGGTTAGTTTTGTGCAAGAGGCTCAGGTTTCTTTTCAGCTGTATATTTTGACAGGATTTTGTTTTTAGGATCTTTTATTTCACATTTTTATCAGCCATTCTCCACTGCATGTTGCAAGGTGATTTTATGATAGACTTTGAAGGAAATTATTGCTGCTAGCCAGAAGAGAAAACATATTAGTTGAGATCCCATTTTCCTGTTTGTATTATCCCCAGTAGTCTACATTTAATTGAATCTTGAATATTTGAAACATAAGAATTCCCCACAAAACAAAACAGCAAAAGACATTCTAATAGATTTATTAGTTACTGGTTATTAAAGTTATTTAAAGGAGTGAATATTTTGATATTGGTATTAAAGGATCATTTCCTGTTATTGTTACAGATTTATTATTATCTGTTGACAGTTTTTGTTATAAAAGAAACATATTTTAATCCTATTCTTTTTTATACTGATAGATTAATTGTTATGATCACGCTATTGATTTTGTAAAGCTATTCTGTATTGTTGATTTTAAGTGAGATATGTTTCCCCTCACCCAGATCCCTCGTATAGAAACAATCCTGAATCCGGAACTGGTTTCCTGTTGGAATCCCTCACCATAGTAACAAAACAATCATTTTCCTGCAAGACTACAAATACCCAATTTACATTCCAGGTATTTCAATATCCCCATCCCCTATCCTTATTTTTTATTTGGCAAGATTTTTATTTCATACCTTAGAATGCTTTCTCAAACAAAACTTATCTTCGTCTTTTTAACTGATTTGAGGGAGCAGTAAATATTTTAAATTTTGGCGGCAAATTTGATATCTCCTATGATATTCACACCCAAGAATGTCAAATAATTTTAATCTAAATAGAGTTACGTTTTTATTGGTGCATTGGCAGTAAAAGCCAAAGTAAAACGTGATTAGAGAGAGAATTATGACATTATTTTAATTTTCTTTTATGAATAAATTATTCGGGTTAGATTTTTATTATTTTATTTTAAATAAAAGCTAACTTTTTAAGTTGAACTATTTATTCAGAAATTAACACTTGTGGCAACTTGATTCAAGTTGATTGTGGCTTTAGAAAAATCTTGTATTTTTTGTTTTTTATTGTATATTTCAATCTAAAGTCACTTTGTATGATGTATTTGCTGCTCAGTATATATCACTATATTTGTGGATGCATGCAATTTGGGACATCGAGTCTACTAATGTTTTAACATTCTTTATGGTATGTGTTTTATGCTCCATTCGGTGACAGTTCTGCTGGTTCAGAACTTGGGATAAATTGAGATCATGTAACATATTTTTGTTTAAAAAGAAAGAAACACCTGAACATTTTTCCATGTTTCACAAACATTTGTTTCACTGTTTTAGATTGTATGTTCATCAGGACCTGTACATTTATCCCCCTGTTTTGTACAGAAACTGGCTCTTATATATGTTCTGTGTGTGTGTATATCAGAATCCTAATATATATATATGGACAATACAGCAAATGCAAGGTAAATATTGTTGACTTGGCTTTTCTTCAATGCAAGTATTTTCGTAATATTTATTGAATAGAACTGTGGAATTTTTGTTCCACGTCAATACAGTTGTATTTAGATTTGAATTATATAAACAAGAATTGATTAGAACAAGCTTGTGTGACCAATTTTTAAATAGATAATAGATCAAAGATTTTACTTGTAAACAAAAAACTAGATGTCAATTTATATAGATAATGAATCAAGTTGTTGATGTCGCTTAAGTAGACGAAAAATCCCCAGCTAATGCTAATAATCATAATTAAATTAACTAAATGTACTTGCCGATACTCTTAGTGATTTTTGTCAAACAATTTTTATTTTTAACTAATCAATTATAAGATTAATGTTTCTGTGTATGGTCATGGTAGTCTACGTAGCTTTCTCATGCAGGGAAGTATTGAACAGTGTTGTGAAATCACTGTAAATTTTGTATGAAGCCAAGTGTGAGCTTTGTACAAAAAAAGTGCTATTTCATCATGAGGGGGGAGGGGGGAGGGGGGGGGGTGTACCGGAAGCGAGTCTCACAACTCGCTGTGTTCATTCTATTTATTTAGGGTTTATTGCGTGTGAAGCGTATATATATTAGACTGTCTTCCTGTTTAGTAGACTGTGTGTATGAGAATGTCTGCGTGAGTGTATGCGGCGGTGGAACTGAGATTAGGCTGACACACTCATTAATAATGTACACATGTCCAATATCAGAAAGAGATTCTAAGAAAATTATATTTTGAAAGAAAACTTGTCAATTACATATATGTGTATCAGTGAAATCGGTATATATTCAAATGTCACAGTCATAGTGTATTATTTTTGCGCAAATATTGGGTTTGGGTCATTTTGGGGAGTTATTGTCGTGGATTTCGTCCTTACAAAAGTTGGAACATAAGCTTCAGTGTGTTTCATGTATTTTGATGTTGCCAAAATAAGGATGTTGGTCGTAAGATGTTAAACAAATGTTGTAAGAAGAAGAAGAATTAGAATAAAGAATGCACCTGTAATAAGTTGATATTAACCAGGAGATAGCAATACATAGTTATACGAGAGCATGTGTTCCTTTTTAGACCCACACGTTCAAAGGCTTGTCGGAAAAAAGCTCAAGTTTATAGCTCAGGCACGTTTAAAAGTTCCTTCCACACATATTGCTTATTGAAGGAAGATGACATATTTCTTTTTTGTGAAGTTTTTGTCACAAGTATTACTAACGAAATCCTGTTGCTTACACAATGACAGAGTGAATGAAAGAAACTGTTATGGATTGTGAAACGCCAAGTTTATGTCTGCTGAATCAATATCACTATCGGACTACCAAACCAGTACAGGTACATCTCTGAAAATTATGTTCATATTTTGTACCAAAGCCACCTTCGAGTTTAAAAGATAATCTTGAGTTCTGATGATGATGGAAAGTACAATTTCCACAGAATTTACATTGAATCTCAAAAAATCTACAACTTACGGTTGTCTGTTGAAAGAGTGAAATTGTTGACCATGGTTACCTTACAAAATACCTACATGTAGTCCCATATGTTTATTGATGCATTGGTGCTCTTTAGGGTATGTTATTTTCAGCAAAATCATATTTTAAAAAAAAGTTTATTTACTACCTCTAGTGGTCCAAACTGGTCCATATACTACAAAATGCAAATTTTAAAATAATCTTTAGCCAGCTTCTCAAGAAACAATTTCATCACCAGGACTCAAGATAGTTTTTAATGAAGTTAAGTTGAAGTTTCAGGTAAAATACCAAGGTATAGGAATAAAGTTTGATCTTCTAAAATCTATTTCTCAGGGATGGAGAAATACATCAAAATATGACTGGAGATTTTATTGGAGATTCCATCCAACTTTCTTGCATTTTGCAGTGTGTGACTGTGTGTTATAAGCCGTTTTAACGCTTGCATATCTATGGAGGTGCATTATTTTTCATGTAGATCGATTGTGCTGTTGTCAGAAAGAAAGAGATAAAAGATGGAGCCAAACGTAAAGTGAAAGATTTTCCATGAAGAGTGACATGAGCTTGTATCCTAGGTATAGCTCCTGTAGGACTATATACCTAACCGTCAGATATCCAATACAAGCATATGTAACCAGGATGGAAGAATATGATTCATAAATCCTTACAAATAAGCTTTTAGCTGCTGTATTAAGTTTGCAGTGATTATCTGTCCCCATTCTTTTATTTTTCTTTCTTCTTTTTAATTCTTTCATTTCTTCTATCTCATTGGGTTACTCCTTTTCTGTCACATGCTCTCCCTCTCTGTTTTTATCAAACTCTATCACTATCTCTCTCCCCCCCCCCCCCTCACTCCCCCTCACTCTTATAATCGTATATCTTTTTCTCTGCCATCCTTTCTTTCTCTCCATTCCTTCTTTCCTCCTTGTTTTTTCTACACTCTTAATTTTATCTTCTCTCTCTATCTCTCTCACTCTTATAATCTTATAACTTTTTCTCTGCCATCCTTTCTTTCTCTCCATTCCTTTTTTCCTCCTTTTTGTTTTTATACTACACTCTTAATTTTATTCTTCTCTCTTTTTCTCTCACTATTTCACTGTGTTTGTGTGTGTGTCTCTCTCTCTCTTTCTCTCTTTCTCTCTTTTAACTTGTCTATCTCTGTCTCTTTCCAATAAGAAATAAAAATCCCATCAGTATCATCTTTAAAAAATTGTATTTAAGACTACATTACTTTTGAAAAGCTTCCTAACTTCAACTAAAAGTCTCAACATATGAAGCACATTCCAGGTTTTTTTTTTGTGTTATCATTTTTGTTTTAATTTATGGTTTCAGTTATATATGTGATGCATTGCAGTTATAGCTTAGCTGTGCTGTATTTTTGTTTTGTTTTCACTGGCAGTATTTGAATTATTTAAAAAATTCATTATCACACACATAGTTTCTGATAAGTTTGTTGTTACGTTGATGTCTTAATTTAGTCATGAAATCGACAATTCAATGTTGACTACATGTTCCGATACCCCTGTATTCCAACATGTATGGCCTTTGAGTATGAATAAATGGTAATGCTCTATCTTACACAGACCAACATATCAGTGCTGTAACTATATTATTGTTGGAATATATGGGTTTTGGAACATTGTGTCAGTCCGCCATGCCCAAATTGGTAAAGGGAAAAGAGCAGTAATGTTAGATTAGAAACGATGTATTATTGGTACTCACACAATGTACTTAAGGAATGTTCCTCATTTTGAAGAAGAAAAAATCTGACTTCAAAGTTGTTGGCAATGAATCTGTTTTTATCAATGAACTGTATAAAATAAATATTTAAAAATATTTGAGATCTGTTTAATAAAAATGTTGCAATAGCTAAAGTAGTATCACTTTGGGGAGTGTAAAAGCATTTCTGTACCAGTTTGAGAGGTAAAAAGAAAATCCAGATTATCAAAAATTATTTTAATAATGAGCAGAGATAAATCTTGCCGATTTTGTAACAAAGATTATGGATTTAGGATATCTCATACTTCTACACCAGCGACATTCGGACAGTTGCCACTAGTCGTACTCTTGACCCCTTTTCAATAAAGGAAAGTAATAAACAAGGAACAACAAAGACATCTTCTTGTACTTCGTGTAAATTAATATATTCTTTTTGGAATGCTGCATTGCCAACTAACTTTTTGGCAAATATTTTGATGGTCAGAAAGAGTCATGAGTCCGTTCTTAAATGAATGAAAACTTTGTAATTTAAGATTTTAATATTCATTCTAGATCTTGTAACAAAGTTTAATGATAACATCATATCACTTTTTCATTACTTACTACTCAAACTGTAATGAAATAAAAACACCATATTGGACCTTTATTCTCTCTCTCTCTCTCATCTCTCTCTCTTGTGGTGTGATATACGGGTCATTGCTTTCATATTGATGGTATTTTAAAGCCATTATTGTGTCAAACAAAAAACATAAGATCTATTGTAGGATGTGTGAGGACTTCACAGGGGACTTTGTTACTGTGTGAGTAAGATGCAAGCATTGTTTGATATGTTTGGATTTCGTATTTTTAGAAAAGACTAGATATTGAGAAAAAATCCCTCCAAAATATGGTGAAGAAAAAAAAATTGCAATTTTATATCTGTAAATCCAGTATGTTATATAAGAAATCCAAGTAACTTATTGTTAGTCATTTTTATACTCCTCTGCATAATATTAATGATTGTGGTTGCATTATTTATGTTTTAATCTAAGATTATCTATACAGAAGAGGAGGGAGAATAGATTATTAAGAGGACAATTTGTACTATAATCTGTGTGCTGTGTACATGTGGATATAAAAAAAAATAGGAGATAAGAGAAAGAGGAGAAGAGGATTGTAAAAACTAATGACTATTTGTTTACAATGCTGATGAAGAAAGGAAATGTTTGAAACTTGTACCATTTTATGTCACTAGCAAGTCTTATTGTAGTGATATATGGAGTAAAAAATTGACAGCAAAAATTTAAAATGAGTTGTTTCTTGTGTTCTTTGTTTTTGTTATGTGGTGTATATGATAATGGAATTTACTCAACAATAGTTGAGTCAAATCATTAAATATAAACAAATTATTAGATATTAATAATGATAATATTGCCAGGTACCCATTTACACCTGGGTGGAGATGAACACATGGGCAAAACACCTCAGATTTAAGAACCCAGGATATCTTTGGTACGATCTTCTCCCTTTGCCAAACTCACATAATCCCTGTAAGTGAAGTAAAAACTTAATAAAAATATGAAAGTAAACTGAAGAATTAAAAGCATTCCTTGAAAATATCACCATCACCACAAACATAGATATTCCGATAACTTAATTCACCATATAACCTTTGAAGTTTGGTAATAAAATCTTTTCCCTTTGCCAAAAGTTCATGACCTCTTTTATTTCAATGTGTTGCCCATCTTCATTTATTTCCTGGCTGATATCCAAAAGATATACTTGACTAAAAGCAGTAAACCCTAAATTTGGATACAATCGTTATAGATTTGCCAAGTTGCACACATATTCTTGGCTGTGGTTTAAGCAAGCCTTGATCCTCTGTCTACTTCGGTTTTAAAAAATATAGAAAATGTACATTACACTTTAACTGCATAATTTGATATATCTAAGTAGCTAGTTTTAGAGAATGTCTGAATAGAATTTGTTAGTCTATCATTTATTGTGAGCAAATGAACACAAGTGAAAAGTTTCATTTTTTGGTTGTAAACATGATGAATTAGACTGGACTGAACCCAGAATACAGGCTACATCTTTTTAGTTCCTAAAGCCCCAGTCCCATATAAAGCCGGACCTGCACGGACCAGCACGGACCACTCCGGACCATCCCGGACCATGGTCTGGGGTGATCCGGGATGGTCCGGGATGTTTTGTTCAAAAAATCGCAACCGCCGACCGTCTCCCCGGACCCAACACGGTACCACTACGGACCGCCCCGGACCCAGCACGGAGCCGCCACAGACTGTCCCGGACCACCCCGGTGCCAACACGGTGTCAACACGGACCGAATCCTGGATCACCCCCGATGGGGTCCGGGACGTATATGGGACTGTAGCTTAAGATATATACAGCCATTTCCATAAAAGACATGAAGACTGAGAGAGACAAAGCTAGAGAGAGAGAGAGAGAGAGACTGAGAAAGACAGAGATAGCAAGAGTAAAAGAATAAGAGAGAGAGAGAGAAACAAGAACAAGAAGCAATATGGATTCTCACTTTCCGATTTTTGACAACGGGGATTAAAAATGTCACAAAAGCCCATCCCCTTAAACTTGTCACTGCAGCTCAATTTCTATTTTATCCATTGCTTTCTTGTATTATTCGGTTTTAAAAAAAGGTGATGTCTATCCACGTCAGCTTTCTGTCTTCGCCTACCAACTGATTCTGATCGGACCATGCATGGACCTGCTCTCTCTCGATCTCGATCTCTCTCTCTTTCTCTCTCTCCCTCTCTCTCTCTCTCTCTCCCCCTCTCTCCCTCTCTCGATCTCTCCCTCTCTCCCTCTCTCCCTCTCTCCCTCTCTCTCTCCCTCCCCCTCCCTCTCAGACTCTCTCCCTCCCTCCCTCTCCCTCTCTCCGTCTCTCCCTCTTTCCCTCTCTCTCTCCCTCCCTCTGGCTCTCCCTCCGACTCTCTCTCATCTCTCTCTCTCTCACTCCCATTGATGAGGTGTACCCTCAGTCATAATGTTTTTTTTCCCTTGACATCCCGCCTTATTAGGGTCATATTTTGGAAGGCCTACCAGTGCAACTAGATGCTCAGTAGAAAATGAAGAACTTAAAATATGCAAACTGAAACTTTTAATTGTCCGGCCGAGTTACCAGCAACGGAGGGTCGATTTTCTTATACCTCGAATTTTCAGACAGACGAACAATTAGGACGAAACAATACTAGACGACTCTACAAACCCGCGCTTTTTAAAAAAACAACTTGGAAAGTAAGTTCATCGATTAAATTCCTAATCCATTTAGTTTTAATTGTTATTCTTTCTGTTAGTATTATCTGCATCAGAATCTATATAACGGAAATGTAAATGCATGTATAAATGGTTGCTTTGCTTGGCTTGAGTTGCGCTTCGCATCTCCAAACAAAAGTGCGGCGGGCTAGACAATTTGGGGCTAGGCTGCGCCCAAGCCCTCGGTAGCTCCCCCGTTCTCTGGGCGGCGGTGGCGGGGGAGAAGCTCCCGCGCACTCTGGCGGTATTCTGAAAATTGTTTTCTTGTATATTTTGGCGACAATAGAGCTTTAAATTCTTATGAAAGGGTATTCTCGGCATTATCATGAAAAAAGAAACCAAAGTTCGCTCCTAACACGTAACACAAAGTAGATCTAGCGCTTTTCGACTGTGTAGACATATTGGTACTGTGTCTGTAGACAGTCGGTGTGGGTCACGAATAGACCGAAACCTTCTTCAGTCTCTGATTCTGAATATCAAAGGTTGTTCTGCTGAGATTGCATCTGGCTCCTCTGACCGCCTCTATACATTATGGGGAATGTCAACCAATGTCAGTTTTATTAAAGAAATGACCCGGTGGCCCTCGGGTACTGGTGTTGGTGATGTGTGATGATGAGTGTGATTGTGAGGTCATGAGTCACCAAGGTCACACTCATTGAGTGTGACCTTGGTGGAAATCACCTGATCACTGACGTAGAACTTAAGTTTAGCTTAAATCATGCGCGTTACGTTCCGTCTCAGACTCATTTCCCTAAATTGGCACCTACATCTGCATCTGTACATCACTACATGGGTCCTTCTGATAGGCTATTTATTACTTGAACGTTTTTAGCACCTTAGGGCAGCGTTTCACAAAACAGGTGCTAAAAATGTTCAAATAATTAATTCCTACCAGGTACCAATTTACTACACCTGGGTGGAGAGTGGCAAATGTAATAAATATCTTGCCAAAGGACTTTTAATGCTGTGGATGTAATTGAACAGTGAACCTTGTGATCCACCTTCCGATGACATATCCACTAGATCACGACACCTCTCCTTTTTTCTTCTATGATTTCAGGATTACTACAGACATGGATTCTGTAAGGAGAAAGAAACGCCGTTCTCTGGCTTCAGAAGATACGGTCACTCCCAGGACTCTGGTAAGATTCTTATATGTCTTTTTTAATGCAATTTGTGAAGAACCAAGAGCATTGTATGGTGTTCATGCTGCAATGCTGCATATTGATTCATTTGAAGAGCAACCACCAACCTTTGTAGCAAATTGCTCTGAAAGAAGGCAGAAAATTCTGAAATAAAATCAGGAGGTAAACTGCAAGAAAATTGTAAATGTTCATATGTTGAACAAAAAAACAAACAAAATTCACCCTCGAACAAATTACACATTGATACCATGGACCAATAAAAATAATGCGAATAAGCGAGTAAGTTTTATTCAGTTGTAGGCTGATTGTTGATCCCTGAGCCACAATGTATTTATCATGGGATAGATACCAAAGTCTTCAAGATAATTTAACTTTTTCCAGTGCAAGATTTATCTTAACTGGTGTTAAAAGGTTTGTCATGGAATTAACTAAGACCAGAAATGTGTAATTTTTACAAAACCTTTCAGGGCTTAAATTAATCCAACGCCACCAAGGCCATGACCATAGATGCCTTTTTGATTGGCCTCAATGCCCCTCTCATTGGCCTTGGAGATTTGTTGAGCCCTTTCCATTTATTCCTATTTGTGCTGTAATATAGGAATGTGCCCTACAGAAAAGTGGCCTTGCCCTAAAAATATTGAAATTTAAGGCCTGCCTTTGTTGCACAACGCAATCATTCCATCAAGTGGTGCCTATTGTTTTTGTGCAAAATGTGGCATATCAGCCACTGCTGAGAGCCAAAGAAACAGACAGAAATTTGAAACTATAATCATAGTATTCCCTCCAGCATAAGTTTTCCGTTCATTGATCCTTTGATATCTTGTGCCACAGATCCAGGGGTTCCTCCAAACGGCACAGACAGTTCGTCAATCCCCCAGAAAGAGGCCCCGGATGACCCCAAGAGCTGACCCCTCACCAGCCCAGCGGAGGAAATCCAGAACCCCACGCACCCTCCCCAGATCTGCCCCATCAAACAGACCCCGATCCAACAGGCTGGAGACCCTAGCTACTCCAGGTGGTAGCAACCCAACACCAAGGGGGCTAATCACTGGATTCTTAAAAGCAGGTTAGCTTTTTTGTTCCAATGAATTTAGATTAATTGATGTGTTTGGGTATCTTGTGAAAGCAAGAGATGCTACCAACTACACTTTAAATAACCGGTACAAATTTGATGTGGTTTTGAGTATTGACTTATAATTATTGGACCAAAAATAATTGAGAAAAAAACTCTTACCATACTGTGATACGTACATTTATCAATTATACATTTTAGCAGTCTTAAATTATACCTGAGAATGGAAGCCCCAAAACAACAAAAACAAAACAGAAATTGGCAAAAAGTAGATTATTTACTGGTCCTATTGGTAGAGAATTACCGTACCTGATCGGTACCGGTATTTGCAGCTTTGTTTGTTTACAGAAAGTTTTTTAAAGTTCGCCTGGATATGTTGTGAACATTCACAACCCATACTTTGACTTGTATATATGTACATGTACATGAATAGGAATGGGAATTTAGTTGAAATATTCTCTTGACTGCAGCTGACATCCAGACACCTGCAGTGCATGTCGGCACCAGGAGATCTTCACCTCTCAAACAACCCACACCGGCAACACGCAGGAGTGTCCTGCAAGCCGGGGCTGAAAGGTATGTAAGCTATGTGTCTACTGTGCCACCACTCATGGGATGATGTGACCGTTGAGGCAGGCCTCCATACTAACTTATTTGAAAAAGGCATAATTTAAAGGATATTTAAAAAACAAAACAAGACAAGATGACCCTGCGATACCTCTGGATGTAACGAAATTTGCGAGCTTACTCAATTCAGAGGATCATTGATCTGGCATTCTTGTAAGTGTAAAGCTGTGCTTTAAATAACAGATTAACATCTGTAACATGCGCAACACAGTTGAAACACTTTTTTTGTTGTAATAATCAATTCAGCATCAAAGTGAAGATGAACGATAATTGTGTAAATTTATTTAGCAATTTTGAGACATTAGAAATGTTTGGACATTAAATAATGTATGATCTTTAGTTATTTGTCAGAAATAGTGGAGATAGAGGGAGAGAAATGAAAAGTTCTATTATTACTCAATACTGAACATTCTGATGTTATTGAAAATGGTAAATTTAGGTGTAAATTTGTATCAGAATGTTATTTACATCATTGTAATAGTTCCCTTTATGATCTTGTCCTCCTAGCACAAACTCATCATCCATAGAATCGCCCATCGACCATGCCCTGTCACGCTTCGCCAGACCTCCACCCAGAGAGGGTCGGGACAGGAGACAGCGGGCCATCGACAGGGAGGAGTTTGCTGCGAGAGTGAGAGATAGGATGGGCCAAGAGGAGGAGAGTGAGGTAACAACAGAGGAAGAGGAAATGGAAAGCTCCAGGGATGTCTTTGCAAATGATCCACAACCGGATAGCATCACAGAAGAAGTGCACAATGTTTCTCTTGTAAGTTTCAGGATAAGATGTGACGTCATAACAGCAACCCATGCAGGCGGATGACTGAAGTCTGCGTTGTGTGTTAACGTGCCCCTTCCCTTGTTCATAGATGCAGGTTATGTCAAGTGGAAAACACTCCGTCTCTCGGATAGGACGTTAAATGGAGGCCCCGTGTACAGGAGAGTCATCACCCTTGCACGTTAAGAACCCATTGCACTATTTGTATAAGAGTAGGGGGAAACCCCGGTGTAATGGTCCACCTGCATACCCCAACCAGGCCGAGTATATGGCATCTGCAAGAATCTTCAGTATTGAAGGAGGCAGATTATCTTGAAGAAGAAGAAGAAATAGGCCTACATTAGAAACCCTGTTTTAAAAAACCTACAGTCAACAGTTAAAAAAAGTTTGTTGCTACAGTTTTAAATCCAATATTTGAATAGAGAATATGGGAATTTATGGAGTGACCACATTTCTCTCATTGAGTAAATTGCCACACTGCCCAAAATTATCACATTCTCACTGAAAATAATGTTTGTTTTAAAGTGTTCCCAATCACCTGAAAAAGTTAAAAAGAAAAAATATGTGTATAGCTAGAATGTAAAAAAATCAATGTCAAAAACTTAATCTGCCATTCTGTAGGTAAACAGTATGAAGACAATAATGAATAAAATAAAACCCTGCGTATAGGGCTTACACAGAACCCAAGTAGGATTTGGGTTCCGTGCGAGTTCTATTCTACGCGAGAGCGTACGTGTGCATTAATTAGTCTACTCAACGAGACATTTTACTGTGCACTGAGAATGTTTCTAGATGGCAATATGTCTTTGTAAAATTAATATTTGAAGATCATATGTAAAATACAGTATAACCAGATGGGACCCCTACATCAAGTGCATTGGTGATCGGTACAAGTAATCGTCAAATCCTTTCAGAACACATAGCAGCAATAACTGACACTGCCCTCTTCTCTTCCTGCTTGTAGCCAAGGCCAGACTCAACGACCAGAAACACCAGTATGGTTCAAGCCCCAGGCAGTGAAAGGTCAAATCGAAGTTCAAGAAGTCGAAGGTCACTCCTGGACAACTCATCGTTTCAGGTTCCATCCACAAGCACAGGAGTGGATGTTCCAGCCCAGGACAGCTCAATGGCAGAGAGGAGAGGTATGTTTGAACTCTGGGTCACTAAAACACTCTTAACTAAAGCCCTTTAACTAACTTTTAAACTGCATAACATGGCTTGTAAACTGTTGATGTGGACAATAGAGCAACTAAATTACTGATACCATTTCGGGATGTTATCTCCTGTTGTTACACATGATAATCCTTTATTGGAAATTGTGGGGTTACTATGGAAAGTTCTATTGACTCGTCAGAAACCATGTCAAATGGTAGGTCACATATCTTCCAGGCAGGATATATGTGGCTACAGTAGATGTCACTTTTTAACTTCAATTTGTACCCCAGTTGTTTGTGCACTTAGAACTTTGCTGTTTTTTAGGAATTTTACAACAGAATCTTGCCATTGTTGTCTGAGGATTAAAGTAGTCACCCAAAGAAAATTCACAACAACTGATAATCATGGACAAATTATATATGGATGGAAAGATTTTCTCTTGAAAAACATGAATAATTTGCTGAAAAATCATATAGATATCATGGAAAGGCGTTAAATGCAATGTTGTGGCTAGCTGTGTCTCGCATGGTGTGACGTCACAAATCTTGACGCTGAAGGCAGAAAATCTGGATCTCAAAATTAATATTTTTGAGAGATGATTACTGCATGCCCCAAACATACTTTGAAGAGGGAAGTTGTTATATTTGATCAGTAAGGCTCCCCCCTTCGCAATGATATGAATTTTGCATCAATTCAAAACACTTTTGACTCTTCGGGTGACTACTTTAAAATGAATCCATCCATTACATCTGTCCTATCTTATTCCATATTTTGTATAGCATCCCATCGCAGTGCTTCCTCTCTGGAGGAAGAAGACTCTGCCTTGGCTCAGGCCACACAGGAAACCATCAGGAGACTCTCCTCAAACACCGACACCGAAGATGAAGAAAGACAAGAAGAACCAAGGACAGAGGAAGAGGGTGTGGAGAGAACACCACAAGGTCGTGAAGCGGTTGCTACAATGGATGAGGATGTAGTGGACCAAGAAGAGGAGGAGGAGGAGGAAATGGATCTTGAGGAAGACGATTTTGATGAGGATGATTTCATCGCACCTACCCAACCAACACAATTAGGAAGCATTAGGAAGGGGTAAGCACCATGGTTTGAATGGGAACCTGTGATACTCAGTATCGTTATTATTTTTGATTAAATTCAGGTTCAATGGTATGAAACAGATTTCACCACTGATAAATATAATTGAAATAATAGCCCTCATCCTACGTAATTTTTCAACCAAAGCATAGTCTCAAATGTCTCTTTAACTGAAGTTTGGTGCATGATACATGTGCAAGTTTGCCAACTTGCCATTTTATAACTGTTTCAAACATTCAGAGGCGCCAGCTCCTCCAATAGTCATGGACTGCACATTTGCTCGAAAAGATGGGTTTTTACATTATCAAGAAAATGTTCATGCCCTTGTCATGCTAAAAGACAGTATATCATGCCAAGAATATCTTCATCAATATTTTTCTTGTACATTTTCGTAAGGAATATTGTAGATCAATAGGCAGGAATAAAAGTCATCTTTCAGCATACCTAGTACTTATTCTTTGGGATTGGGTAACTATGCCTCAGATTCTAAACAAAAATCTTGGATTTAGCTCATGCTGCAATCATAATTAAAAACTTTTAGGTCATACATGAATCCCATGACTCTTACAAGTCAATCGCCTGTCTGATTATCAAGATATCTATGATTGGAATTACAAATTTCAGAATTTTTTTTCCTAACAGTGTTTATAACACTACAGTCTATTGGGAAAAATGAGTATGGAAAAACCAGTCACTCAAAGATCATTTTGAAGCGCAATTTTGTTAGGGCTTCAATATCACATACACCGATAACACGGCCATGCATCTCGGATTTAACATCGTTAAACAATGCCTTTACTATTTCCATCCTAGTTCCAGAGCTGATATGGCGTCTCCTCTCAACACACCACACCTGAGGGGTGCAGGCAGACACCCCACCCCCAGGGCCAAGACACCCACAACATTCAGAGAGGCTGCACATAAGTACGTATCCTCAAACAAGCTTAAGATCTAGATGCAAACAGTGTATCTCTCTTTTTCTAGATGTTGATGAAATGAAGTGTCGATTGCTTGCACTGAACATGACTGAAGAAATGGCAAAAGTACAATCCTTGGAATTCACATGACAATTTTTTTTTACCACATGTGTTGATTATTTTATGAGTGATGTTTTGATTTATTTTATTCATTTATTTGTCATTTTACAACTAGTTGAAGACCCAAGGGAAATAGAATATGACAGCATGAATTGAACTTGTGTGTTGTGATATTAGAAGTATAGTTTCAGAATTAAACATTTATGATATGAAAGAAATCCATTAAAGCCTGTCTGTACTAGTTTGGCCTGGGGAGATAAGACCTCCCTGCAAGGTCACTGGCAGGTGGTTATCTCATCAAATCGGCTCTCAATTAACATAAGAAAAAGAGGATCATGGGGGACCAACAGGCACCGATTAGGCATTGTTTGCTATATAGAGGGCGCAAGTTGCTGTAAGTAGTGCAGTAAGGCTTTAAAACACTTGTCTGGCAGCCAAACAATAATGTAAATCAAGTTAACATGTATTGTTGTTTCACCTATAACTTAATTACTGATGCACATCAAACAAATATTCAGCTTTCTCTTTGTATCAACTTAGGAAAGACCACTTGCCCCTCCATCTTAGAGGTATCCCAAAGAAGCCTCCCGCAGGGCGCTCAAGTGGACCAAAGGAGCCCACCCTCCCTAAGAGTCTGACGAGGGGTATCTTCACTCACTTCTCCAAGGCTAAAGTGCCCCGTAATGCCTTGGCTGCGCTCGATGAAGTGTGAGTAGCAGACATGGGGTTTTAATCGTACAGCGCATTTCTGCAGGGTTTCAAATAGCGTTAAGTTTCAGACTTTTCTAGATACACGCTTCTGTTTTTTTTTAAATGTAGTTGGATTATAACGCTAAGGACAATGGAAAGCGTACCGGGCTCCAGAGGTGGATTTTCCGGGAACGCGCCTCCTCAGTTCTGTAGAAATGTATTTGTTAAATAGTATTAATGTTGAGGTCATGTGACACAGTACATTACTATGCGCAACGCCCACTTTCCAGACATCCAGTGAACCCAGTAAAGTCCACTTCTGTAGAAACAGACTGGTTAAATTTTGTTAGTATTTATTTTCCATGTCCATTCTGGGTATACAATACCATTTTTTACAGGTTTACCACAGAAACATGCTGATAGTCTTTCACAGATAGATTGTCAGAAAATTCAAAAGGTGTACCCCCCCAAAAAAAAAAAAGTGTCGCCTTTAAAACAGATACGGTACCCAAAATCCAATCTGACATGTGCTTTTGATACAAGAGAGCGAAGGGAACATTTGCTTTTTCAGTGACACTGTGTACTTTTTGATGTAGAGGGTTGCCTTTTACCTTATTTCCTTATATTGACATTTTTAATTTCATAGACTACTTTTATAAATATGAAATGACTTTTATGTGTATCTGCAAGATATAAAACTAAATCAATAACCAGATTATAAGGGGAATAAAAATTGAGTTTGGTGTTACAAATTGGGTTTTCACTTAAAATGCTGTGTTTTGTATTTAGAGATTCCATTTATTCTTTATTGTGAAAAATAGCAATGTAGATTACACCTTACATATATCTGTAAGCTCAGTAATAGTATGCAAGATGTTCATTATTAATAAGATCTAAATCAAAAAATTATCAGGGTTGATACACAACATACCACCTAGTTTTAGAGCATTCTATGATCCTCTCTATTTCTCTTACTTCTTCCACAGCTCCAGTAAGTACTTCAAGAACGTATCAAAGGACTTGATGGCATACTGCAAGCATGCTGGTAGAACCACCATAGAGCAGGCTGATGTTGAGCTTCTCATGAAAAGGTTTGTAGATCTTTTTATCAAGCAATAATTTGTTTACAATAATGGGAAATGTAGGGCAAATGGATGGCCATAAGTTTGTTAGCATGAAGTATGATTTAGAGGTATTTTGTATTGATTTTGATGATATCCTGTAAATTTAACCTTTGTGGATTTCAATTTTCTACATCAAACTCTTACTGTAAATTTCAGCTTTGGTCAATGCAAATTTCATAAATTTCATACCATCTCTCAGTGCAATGATAACCTTACAATAAAAGGAAATGTTTTGAATATATGAACTCTGACATGGTGATAATCTAAGAATGATTGTAGATGATCTATTTTTCGAGTAGCTTAGTATAGAAAATTTATTGTGATACAGAAACAAACAAAAAAGGTGACTTGTCTGAATTGCATGTGTGTTTGTTTGATAAAGCATATGATCTTTAATCCATTTTATAAAGTGATAATCTCAATCAGAATTCAATAACTGATCAGAATTCATTACTTTTGACATATGTAGATATTAACAGCAGTCATACTACAATATCCAAATGACTACAATTCATTCTACTTTTTCTGGTTTCCTATTACCTTCCAAGGCAACGCCTAGTCTCGGACAAGGTGCCCCTCCAAAGCCTGATTGAGAAGTACCTTCCGATGGAATACAGGGAGGAACTCATCCCAATGGCGAGGTCTGGAAACAAAGTCTATCCAAGGATGCCAAAGAAATGAACTTCATTAAACAAGAAGATGAAAAACTTTGGAAGCATCTCCTTGTGAAAGGACAATGCCATGTAATTGGTTGTTCGGTTCAGTGTAATGCATTAGTAGTTTTTTTCGCTGGGTTTTTATTTTTGCGAATCATTCAGTCATCGTGAATTTAACAACACACAAAAATATTTCCAGCAAGTAACATCGCCTGTTGAAATCACTAAAGTAAGCCCCATTTTTT
The DNA here is from genome assembly GCA_035222895.1 of Strongylocentrotus droebachiensis. NCBI lineage: Eukaryota > Metazoa > Echinodermata > Echinoidea > Camarodonta > Strongylocentrotidae > Strongylocentrotus > Strongylocentrotus droebachiensis. The sequence goes on along the minus strand of JAVYIG010000410.1, from coordinate 429,588 downwards.
GTCACACATGGCATCTAAACACTGTGGAGTTGGCGCATTTCAAATACTCTATATTATTATTATTATATCATGAGCCCTCACCGGGTCATACGGCGCAGTTTGAGACCACACCCATTGTAATAAGGCACTTCAATAGATTATTTTCAATTCGTTCTCCAATGGATCCACAGAAATAGATGTGATAATTGGGAGTGGTTGTGGCTTTTTTATGGGCATGAAGTATTCACAAATTTTCTCACGCCAACACACACACACAGACTCGGTCACATAAGTGCACACAAAAGTTTAGGCAACCCATCGCGCCACATACCGTCGAGTACCATACAGGAGGTGACAGCAATGCATGCATTACAAACGTAAGGCAGTTACTAATAGCTAGCGATCGAGAGGACACAAGAACATAATTTCATGCTGATATTTTCGTGCTCCGGATTGATGAAGTGCCAATATTTTTGTGATAATAATTCGAGATAATATGCAATTCGCGAAAATAACAGCTTTTACAGTATTAAGTACTATACTTTGAATAGGGTTATGGTTACTTCTGTTTATCTAAAAAAAATATAGGGATATGTTTTATCTTATTATATTTACATGGCTTACCTAGATACAAACAAATGATTGGTCAATAGCATGTCATCTTATCTGTGTGGATGAGATGGCTAAAGTTATTTTGATGAGGTTGATCTGTCAACTTCCATATATGGTCCAAATTTTATTTAAGCAGGTCGTGTAATTTATCAGTGATTTATCACATTCTGACAAGTCTGTAATATTGAAACGCACAGGAACACTCCAGTTTTCACAGAGATTATTCTTTTTCTCTTTATTTGCTATTACATAACAACAAAATATAAAGACAAATTGCTATGATTTTAATACATGTAATATCATTCATTTTTGGACATACGAAAATAACCAGAAAAGAATTGTTTTTAATTCTTTGATTGAGTATTCTAAACATGTCACATCTATATTGGAGGTGGATTTATGTCCTTTGTGTAGCATGCCTTTTCAAAGGTTTTGAAATGAAGTAAAAAAACAAAATGAATGTCATAAAGATATGAAGCTAATGAATAATTTGACATATTGACAATGGATTCAAACTGCTCTATGCACAACCCACACCCTTACAAATAGACCTCTTTACTTATTTTATGCATACTTAGTGAACAAAGGATTCTCTTGACAACTGAAAAGGCTTGGCAGAGGCTTGCCTAACATAGCAACAACTAATGTACGCAAAGTGAATTCCATCCATAGAGATTCGCATAGCAAGTTAATCAAATAGTAACAAAGGGTTCAGGAGAGAAACGTGCATAAATTGAAACTCATTAGTAAACAGGTCTATTTAATTAAAACAATTGAAGGCAAGAGGTAGAGCACTCACAACTTTTAACTTTTTCATCAGAAAATGAATGTAAGACAATTTCTCTTTGAATAAAAGGTTGATAATACCTGTGTACACAACATTTCCCGGAACAGTTGACACATTAGACAATAAGTCAATGATTTGGTTAAGTTGCTTACAGAGAAAGTGAGATATTGTCTATTGAGAGCCTGAGGGGCATAAACTTGTATAACGTTGCATAGAGTTAAAGCCCTTCTAGCTGTAGCAGATGATATGATGTGAAGTTTTCATGGCTAATGCAGATTTGAAAATTTTACAAAATATCAACTGCATTCCCCCAATTTTTTTGTTTAAATGTCTGTATAAGTAAAAGACTTTCATCTCCTTTTGAAAGAGGGAGAAACTGACTGTAAATACTGTATTTATTTTGTAAATATAAAACAAATTATGCTAATTTTGTAAAGTGACTTGCAAAACGAAATAAAATAACATTATCTTGCTATAAAAAAATACAATTGGCTTATGAATTATTGTTGTTTGTTCGACACTATATCTTTGGTGATTTATCACTACTGCCAGTACCAAATACATCATCATCATCATTTGTTGTTTCAAAGTCACTTTCTTCAAGATTGTCCAAACTATCATCAAAATCTTCCACTCGATTAATGCTGTCCATTTCCAACTGTCCTCTATACGTAATGTCATCCTCCTCTATTTTCCTCTTTATTTTCTTCTTTTTCTGGAACACCTTGAACTTTTCAATCGAGTCTGTGATCGGGGAGAAACCTTTTGGAACTACCGGAGATTCCTGCTTCTTGTGACTTGCAATCTGGGATAGTGCATCTGCATGATCCACTGCAAAGTAGTTGGGTCCCTTGTACTTTGATCTGTTCTCCTGCCCCTCTCTGTCCTCTTTGTGATTGTCCCCTCGTTTGATAGTGGAACCACCCTGCCAGTGTAAAACATCTTCTTCATGCAGGTCGTGCCATTCCAATCCATGGGGGTCTTTCACTGTGAGGGACTCATCGTCTCTTGGTCCATAGTCAGCTGTAGCAAGGAGATGGTCGATTTCAGCGATGTTGGCAGCGGCCTTGTCTTTCAAGAAGCAGACTCGAGGGACATTACCTAGGACTCTAAGGGAAATAAGAGCATGTCTGCAGAGACAGAGTAATAGATGGGAGGAGAGAGGGATAATAAAGAGACAGAGACAGACAGGGAGAGTTAGGAAAGGGAGAGAAAAGGTGATGAAGAAAAAAGTGTGGAGGAACACAGAGGATAGAAAACAGGCAAGAGATGGAGAGATTAAAAACAATCTTGGGTCCTGGTAATGGTATTTAAAAAAAAACATTGAAACGGTTTCTATTCAAATTCAAATTCACACAAATTGTTAAGCAGTACAAAAAAATGACTCTTGCTAAAGGAATTCAAAAGAAATTGTGTAATTGCAGATAACTTTTAAAAATAAAATATAGCCCATGCAGTTTTTGTAACACGAGTTCTATGATTCCATAGGGAACACTCACTGATACAAACATTTCAACAAAGAGACAGGATAGATGAAGGTTTTTTAGTATGGGACAACTTACCTGACTCTACCGGTGTATTTCTCCAGGATAGTCTGGACCTTATCATCGCTCTCTGCATTCCCTGAGGCTTGCCAGTATACCCGTGCTACACTCATGTCTCCTGCCATACGAACCTATAAGAAAAAGCCACAGAAATAAATATGAAATTATAAGAAATTAAACACAAGCTGCAGTCTCTGTCACCATTTTAATGTTACCTAATGACGATGATAGCACATACATGTAAAGGAATATTTCAATTACAAAGAAAACAAATCTCCTTACTACATTGAAAAAAATGGAAAGCAAAAAAAAAAAAAAATCTTCAGATGGTTCTCTTCTGTTTCCTTTTTGTTTTTTATACAAAAGAAGTTGATTATTGAAATAGCATTTTCTTTGTTCTAGAGGGTATATACATATATATATATATATATATATATATCTTGATGCCTTGGGGTACCCACCACTAGAGCTATGCACTGACGTTGAGAATTCAGTTGCAGAAATGGGAGAGTTTAATATTTTCTCCCTCAAATCAAATACAAACAAACCATGTTACTAACTTTAAAAATCTGTTGAGCATGTTTATTTCAACAATTACTAGATATATGTATACATTTATCTTTCATTATTTTTACTCAAAATGTTTTTTTTTAAATCTGAAACCCCTTAAAGGCTTTAAAGCCCTTACAATTAATTAACAATTTAATGATGATATCAACTTATCAAGGCATCCATTCTTTAAAAAATAAAAAAAATAGCAAGACTGCATGTACTCACTGAGAGAAGGGGTACCTCCAGCTGCTCCAGCTCTTCACTTATGTAATTGGATTTGACCAGATCTACAATATGCTCGTACAAGATGGTGTTGTAGACTCGAAGCTTCACACTGTCTTTCTCACCCATCTTATTCTCAGCCTTCTTGGAGATTGGATTCGACACAGTCTAGTGAAACAAAGACACAACTTGGTATTTATTTTTAATGTTCATTGAAAATTTAAAACCAATCTTTCTGTACACAAATGCATTTAACATATATGTAACAGGTCAGAAGTTCACAACTAATTGACAATAAGTTAACATATACAAATAATTATACAAATATCAATCCTAAGGTTACAAGGAATATGTCAAATTATTCATTAGCTTCATATCTTTATGACATTCTTTTTGTTTTTTACTTTGCTTCTTTTAATTTTTCCAGATAAAAAACATAAGAACTTACCATCTTCCCAAGCTGCCTGGGATTCATTGGATCAAAGTAAAACTTCTTCCTGTGTATTAAAGAAGAAGAGAACACATTGAAGTCAGTTAAAAAGCAGCAAAGCCTCAAAATATGCCTCAGAGTATGAGATGATCCAAAAAAATAAGCATTAGATAGTACATGGGGTACCTGTGGCGGCTAGGCCATCCCCTCGAAAAATATGTTACCTTTGATATGGTGACAAACATCTATATTTTTATGTTTGATGACCTGTCAAAAAGGGGACACCACAAACGCAGCAAGAAGTTGCCAGATCTTCGAGCTACTCAGAAGAAAAAGATGTTGACTCCCCCCCCCCCCCACTCCCCCAAGGCAGAGCCATGGAAACTTCATCTAGGAGGATGAAGAGAAAAAAAGCAACCGAAAATAGACAAAACATAGATTGAAATGAGCCTTTTGTATCCAGCAGGCAGCAGCTTGACCCAATGCTATTTTTACTTACCCTTATGACACACACTACGTCAAAGTTCTGCAAAAATATTCAAGGCTGAAGGAAGCAGACTACCCAGAAGAAAGAGAAGAAGAAGAAGAAGAAGGAGGAGGAAAAGAGAATAGAAGATGAAGATGATTGAAGATGAAAGAAGAACAAATAATAAAGAAGAAGAAGAAGAAAAAGGAAGAAGAAGAAGAAGAAGAAGAAAAAGGAAGAAGAAGAAGAAGAAGAAGAAAACACGTTTTTATTTTCTATATTTGTTTATGTATTAGATCTAAAGGAAATAATTACAAAAATTAAAAACAACAACAACAGAAAAAACAATTCGTCACCGGCAAAGGTGTACAAAATAATAAACACGGTTATTAACAAATGGGACTGTAGTAATGTCACTTACTTTTTCTTGGTCATCATTTTCTCGAATTTGCGGGAGGAGAAGCCATGAACTTGCTTTTTATTGAACGTCGCACTGGTACTGAATCCACAGATTGACACATTACGTAAGTTTGCCGCTCCATTAGCTAATCTTGGTGTAAAAATATGCCGACCATGCAACACCAAATTCCACAAGGGCGCTGCCATTTTGATTTGCTTAGTCTTTATCTAGATAATTGTTTTATTTTCTTCTTTCCCACCACTTTCGTCTTGATATCTGATTTTAAAAAAGACATATTATTATGACTTGAATACAACTATAAACTATAGATTAGGCTCAAATGATATATGTTAAAGCAAATGTTTAAAAAAGTGTCTCTGTAGGAAATTGGCATATTGTATATTTTAGCATCAGCACCCACAGAGACTAGATCTAAGACTGTGTGTAGTCTGCTTGAGCAGTCTACGCCGACCATGTGCATGGTACAGCAATGCTGTTGTCCACACGCCTGAGCTTTCGGGTAAGAGTGCTACGTCTTTTGGGTGTATAGCTACTGCAGCTGCAGGGCCAGGAAGTACATCTAGCCGAATGTGACAGACGCATCATCATCCATCTGAACCTGAGCTTCCTAGTTAATTTTACAACTAAATTTAAATGTCATACTCTGTCATAGTGCTAAGAAAGGCAAGAATGATCACCATGACTGAAATACCGATTGGAGCAAGTTGTTGGGCAGCGTTTGCAATTCGTGTTTTGCTAATTCTTTATGGGGAAATTCAAGACAGGATGATGGTTGTCAAGTACACAGACATTGACTACCATGTTTTCACAGATGCTGCCAGATATGTCACGCAGGTGAGTGAAATTTAAAGAGAAATAAGCTCACCATAATTGCAAAAGAAAAAGAAAAACTGATCAGGGTTGAGGGAAAAAACAAAAAAATAATGACAAATCTTAAAAGGGAACAGAAAAGAGAGAACATAGGAAAAGTTAACTGACTGAAAGACCCTAGGAATTATGATTGCAGGAATACAGAATTTAATATTGCACAGAGATTTTTAAATAGAAAGTCTGTCTATGTTGAATATTGCAATTTGGGCATTTTATATACCAGTTTGTTTTTTCATCTGAATGTAGAAAACATGATGAAAGAGAACCTTAACAAAACTACATTTTAGACAATCTTACATTATAATTTCAATTTAATTTTAAAGATTTTACCCTAAATTTTATATCCTTACTTTATTGTTTCATATAGGGTGAGTCGCCATACGAACGAGCAACCTACAGATACACTCCCATCTTAGCCTTCATGCTTACACCCAACATCTGGATTTCGCCTCTCTTTGGAAAACTTCTCTTCTGCATCTTTGACATCATAGCAGGCCTCCTCATCTACGACATCATCCGAATACAGTCCTACAGCGTCCCCACGGCAACAAAGGGAGCCCTCGTGTGGCTCTTCAACCCCCTGACCGCTGCTGTTTCAAGTCGTGGGAACGCAGAGTCCATCATGGCCGTACTGGTTCTCCTCGTCATCAGATGTCTGCTGAAACGTCAGACGAAGCTCTGCGCTCTCACCCTGGCTCTCTCTGTCCATTTTAAGATCTACCCATTGACCTACTGTCTTCCCATTTACTTGTATGTCACGTTGCCAGAGAGGAAATATAATCGACGTCGGATTTGGAAGAAGTCAAAGAACGTTCTTGAGAGATTTGTTGATCTGTTCTGGCCAACACGAAAGAGAGTAGAACTTGTAGCAGTTTTTACCGTGACATTTGTGGCTCTGACTGCTGCCATGTATCACTGGTAATATTTCTAAGTCGTGGTTAGATGTGTTTTATATGCAGTGTTTTATTAAATGAATGAATTGCATAAATACAATAAACCTAGCCTACATATGGGGGCACAATTTCTTGTAGTGACCAGGTAGAAATAAAGGATCTGTATGGGCACGTCTATGTCCCCCCCCCCCCCAGCAATGCCCTTGGTAGATTACTATTTTTAGTAAGAAAATTGTTTACTGTACAATGCATTTTAGAGCACTTTTGATCACACAGGCAAATTAAAGTACCTGTATCTCTTGCGATCCATACTTTACTTTTTTCTCTTTAAAATAAAATTAATCAATCTGAAAATCATTATCTAGGTAGTTTAAGAAATCCCCCCCCCCCCCCCCATGCCCCAATCGAAATGAGAAAAGTACCATAAACAGCAGCAAGTATAAATATTTCTCCTTGGAAGAGAAATTTGAAGCTAATTGACTAGATTTCAGATTTGATACTTTATAGTTTTTAATTGATAAATAACATATTATGATAAACATTTCTGCATATTGTTAGTGTTAACTCATTCTACCTTCACAGGTATGGCGACGAGTTCCTTTCCGAGGCCTACCTCTACCATGTTACCAGACGCGATGTCAGACACAACTTCTCTCCATTCTTCTACATGCTCTACCTGACATCGGACTGGTCATCGTCCTTCCTTCTAGGTCTCCTAGCCTTCGTTCCCCAGGTCGTTCTCCTGGTCGCCTTCTCACTCATCTACTATAGAGATATCACCTTCTGCTGCTTTGCTCATACTTTTGTCTTTGTGACGTTCAACAAAGTCTGCACCTCTCAGGTTTGTAGTCCACTCCATTGAATTTCATTTTGTTCTACTTTTGTGTTTCCCTCTGTTCTTTCTTCTTTTTAGCTTGGAATACAAGCTCATAGCTTCATATGATCTTAAAACTTTTCCATGTATTTTTGTTCTGTGCTTTTTTAATCATACTCATTGATATTTTGTAAACCGTAACAAAAAATACACTGAAGGAAAATGAATGTTACTTCTTCTTGTTTCGTGTCCATCATCTGATCTCAATGTTCTGCCAGGCTTTTGCACACTAAAGAGCCTTCTCATTTGCTGCCACTAGGTCTTCCAGGCAGCATTGGTCATCTAGGAGTGGGCATCTTAACAAGTGGGCATCTTAATAATGGTACTTTGAACCTAGCATGTCTTGTCAAAAGATAGTAATATTAAAGATAAATGCTGATCTTATTTGAGTAGAAACTAGAAAGGTTACAAAAATCAAAATTAGTCTTAAAATGAGTATTTGTTTTCTCTTCTTTTATGCAGTATTTCTTGTGGTACCTGACTCTGTTGCCTCTCATCTTACCAGCCACTATGATGTCAATCAAGGAAGGAGTCTGTCTGATAGCTGCTTGGTTTCTAGCTCAGGTAACTCACATTTTTCTCACTGTTCTCTGATTGTGATAAAAACACATGTTTCTGTGATCAATCAGCAAGAAGTGATCAGTGTATTACAAATGATGTTTCAAGTATACAAACTATGCAGAGGTATTGAGGGTTTTCCCATATAGCTTGTTTAGCTAACTGTATAATATTCAAGTTGGATGGACCGTGTCACCAATGAAGAAGTGCTGGCCGGATAGAGTGAATGAAAAAAAGAGCTTGAGAAAAACGGGGTAATATGCTCTGGGACATCTTGGAAGGGAAGATGGATGGTAAGCGGGGAAAGGGAAGACCAAGAATTGGGATGGTGTCAGACTTGCTAGAGGACAGATCATGACATAATGAAGAAGCAAAGTAGCTTGAAAAAACAATCTGGAGACAGAAGAAAAACTGGATAGGACACATCTTACAGGGTATAACATGCTCAGGGACACTTTGGAAGGGAAGATGGATGGTAAACAGGGAATAGGGAGATCTAGAATTGAGATGGTGTCAGACTTGTTAGAGAACAGGTCATATGACATAATGAAGAAGAAGGCTAAAGATAGAGAGGAATGGAGAAGGAAATAAAGAAGGCTTTGGTGTGTGTACCTGCAGGAATTTTGCAGGAATTTATTTAATGTTGTACTGCAAGTAGAAACACTTCAGGGAATATTGTGTTTTGATATCATTAATAATCTTGAATAATTGTTATTTCCCTCGTGTATTAAACCGAAGTCTTTCAAATATAACTCTGATTTTAACTATACTAGTACTTTCAACATTCAAGAAACTCCTCCCAGCCAGGTACATGTTTACTGCACCCGATACTAAACCTGGATGAAGGGTTGCACATGTTTATTATTTCTAGCCATAGTGCCCAGGTATGTGATAATAGGTTGTTGATTTTCTATTAATAATAATGCATGTGATCTCTCTATATAGGCTCTATGGCTCCTGCCGGCATACTACCTGGAGTTTGAAGGCAAGGATACGTTCATCTTCATCTGGTTGGCTGGACTAATCTTCTTCTTCACCAACGTCTACATCTTGGTTCGTCTCATCCTCACCAGAGAAACATTCAAACACGACAGAAGGCTCAAAACAAGCTAATATATGGAACCTGGGACTTGTAGTTTTTCTGTTCAGTTGAAGCTTTCAAAGGAACAGTATAACCTTCTCATCTGGTTGGCTGGACTAATCATTCTTCTTCACCAACGTCTACATCTTGGTTCGTCTCATCCTCACCAGAGAAACATTCAACCTGTACAGAAGGCTCGAAACAAGCTAACAGATCAAACCTTAAACTTGGAGTTTTTCTTTAGTTGAAGGCTTAAAGGTTTCAAAGGCTTGGTATCAAACTTAACAACATAGCTTGTTGTAGTTTGTGACTAGAGGTTATTTTTTGTATGTCAAAGAGTGCTTATACAGTGTATCACTTGTGGTAAGTTGAGGAAATGCAACAAAGATATAGTGAAACCTGAGTAAAGAAAAATCCAAGGGAGACAAGAAAAGCAATCTGTAGGTGGTAGGTGGTCGCTCAAACAAGTTAAACTGTATACAGGCAGTGGCGGATCCAGGGGGGGGGGCACAGGGGGCACAGGGGGCACGTGCCCCCCGGCCAAACAAAATATGTTTAAATCAGCCCTAAATTCGCCCAAAATGTACTGGAAAAACAGGGACGTGCCCCCCCCCCCCCCCCCCCCCCGGCCAATGCCGATGGCTGACCTAAAAAGGTGCCCTTACCCCCCCCCCCCAACGGAGCAAAATGTCAAATTTAAAAATGTTGTGACCCCCCCAAAAAAAGTGTCCTCTTACCCCCCTCCTCCCCGCTTATTCAGCGGCTGGCTGAGTCGTTGCGATTTTTTGGGGACTAAAAAAATATATATATATGTTCTCTTTCCCACACGGTGCCCCCCCCCCCCAAATAGCCCCAAATACCAGTGACCATGAATTTTTCAGTATGCCTACACAGAGTATCATTGCCTATGGCAGTTGAGACTTTAGCTGATTTCTGACCGCTGAGGATGCAATGCCTCGGAGAGAAAGTATCTGACTAATACTGTGATCTTGTAATTGGTGAGTAACTAATGGTTAACCTTGACATGTTAACGGTTAAATGGAAATCCTCAATCTGCTTACACTTATACAATGGGATCACTAGGGAATATTGCTCAATCTCTGCATGCTAAGGGTTAATCACCTGAATGGACTTACGCAAAGAGCAACACATGGGACTACAGTGGAATATTGTGTACCTAACCTCTGCATGTTAAGGGTTAAGCACCTTGATGGACTTATGCAAAGAGCACTGCATGGGACCACAGGGGAATATTGTGTACGTAACCTCTGCATGTTAAGGGTTAATCACCTGAATGGACTTACGCAAAGAGCACTGCATGGGACCACAGGGGAATATTGTGTACGTAACCTCTGCATGTTAAGGGTTAAGCACCTTGATGGACTGACGCAAAGAGCATTACATGGGACCACAGGGGAATATTGTGTACCTAACCTCTGCATGTTAAGGGTTAAGCACCTAGATGGACTTACGCAAAGAGCATTACATGGGACCACAGGGGGAAATTGTGTAACCTCCGCATGTTAAGGGTTAAAAACCTTCCTTGTTTACATCCTTGCAAACCACAGAGGCTTCAGCTAGCTAGGTCACCCCATCCGTTGACAAACTTGATTAAAATCAGTGAAAGTCATCTTCCTATCCGACTGAAGAATGCTGAATTGTTCTCAACAAATCAAGACTATGGTTAAGAGTCATCAGTGCTTTGAAAATGTTCTGTATGACTCAGTTTTGTGTCAAAGCAAAAAAGGCTTGTGTATTTGTGCTAGGTAGGTAGTGTATAATATGCAATCATAAGTGATTCCATGCAAAAAAAATACATTCTTTTTATATTAGGGGATAAATGCATTGTTCTTGTTAAATCAAGATTATGGTTAAGACTCTTAAGAGCCATCAATGCTTTGAAAGTGTTTTGTTTGACTTAGTCATTTCTTGAAGCAAAAAGGGCTTTTGTATCTGTGCTAAGTAGGTAGTGTATGCATTCACAAGTGATTCCAGCCCTAGAAGATATACCAGTATTCCTTTACATTTGGAGAGAGAGAAGGAAGGTTTTGCATTGTTCTTGGCAAATCAGGATTATGGTTTAGAGTCATCAATGCCTCAAGTTTTTTGTATGACTCAGTTTTGTGTCAAAGCAAAAAGGTCTGAAGTTGTATCTGTGCTAGGTAGGTAGTGTATGCAGTCACAAGCGATTCCAGATATAAAAGATATATTCTTTTTATATTTGGGGAGAAAAGGAATGTTTTGCATTTTTCTTTGTTATCAAGATTATGGTTTAGAGTCATCGATGCTTTGAAAGTTTTCTGTATGACTCGGTCATTTCTTGAAGCAAAAAAGGCTTTTGTATCTGTGCTAGATAAGTAGTGTATGCAATCACAAGCAATTCCAGATATAAAAGATATATTCTTTTTATATTTGGGGAGAAAAGGAAGGTTTGCATTGTTCTTGGCAAATCAAGATTATGGTGTAGAGTCATCAGTGTCATGAAAGCTTCTGCATGACTCATGTCTTCCACATGTAACCAGCAAGGCATATAGATACAAAGAAGCGAATGTACTGAAAAATATTCTTGCTATTTTGAATATTATTTTTAGATAATATTCATTGTTGATTTTACAAAGTAGTTACCAACAACCAGCTTTTAGTTCAATATAGAAATATGTTTGTCAACAGGAAGTATTGAGACAAAGCTTTTTGAGGCTCTCAAGAGATGATTTGTGAAAGATGTCACAGTTTTTTGTTGCATACATTATTTATATCATCTGATGACTTTTTTTACAGACATTAGTGAGAAATCTCCAGTCAACAATTAAATTATTCATACCTTTATCAAGGTTTGTAAGTGAAAAATTGATTGGTACTAATTTGTGTCTCTTGAGAATGTGACATATTAAAGCTTACATCTAAAAGTATTCAACAAAGGCCCTCATTCAAACAGTCCACATTTCATTCTTATGTTAAAACACATAAAACATCAAATCTAAACCGTACTCTTGAGTCATATAGAACATTGCACAGTGCCTTTTTACCTCAAACTCTTCCTTCTGAACTGAAGTAAGAGCTAGTGTTAATCCCTGCTTTATAATGTTAAGCACAATCGCACATAAAGCCTATCACACACTGTACGATCTTCCTGCGATCAGATTTTCGAAGAAATAGCAATTATACTAGATAGGAAAGTCTAGACAAACATCATAATCATGATTTAGGTCCTAGATAATAATACAAACAACCAGAAATGTATTGCATTTAACTCTTCTAGTCAGAATAAAACTGAATTGGCTTAACATCCTAGACAGTCGCAATAGAGGAGTGACGTCGCTACGATTTTGAGCTGATTTAGCGCTTTCCTCATTCAAGGAAGCTAGAAAATTCCATGAAATTTAGATTTTACTAATCAGACAACTGTTTAGATATTCTGTCGTACACACACAAGTTTAAATGTTCTTATCAAATGCTATATTGCAAATTCTTCCAAAATCCGATTGTAGCCAGATCGTTTATATTGCGGTGGGCTTTATAGTCAGAACTGCTACGCAAATTGTCAAATAAGCTCAAGTGGTGAAGATGGACAGTAAAACTGCTTTAATCATATCTTCTGACTTCAGGTTTCTGTTCATTCTTGCGATTTACTTCGACAAGGGCAAGACAAAAAGCTTTACTATTTCTGTTTTGTTGCTGTTTTTCGTTTTGCAGTACCAATCATCTCTTTGAACTGTTTTTATCATTTTGCTGGGTATCGTGTCAAATGGCTGCATGTTGTGAGGTACAAGGGATTTGGGGCAAAATGATTGTATCCTGTTGTTGTTTACTTCAAGAAGACAGTCATGTCGTGAGTGTTGTGCTGTATGAGGTACACAGTTTAGTGACTGTGCAATGACCTTATCCAGGCAAAGGGGTGCATATTTGTTTGTGGTAGGAGGGAGATGGGGGGGGGGGGACCTCTATCTCTTGACATTCCACTCATTACAAGAGGAAAATAAGGAGTCATATGTTAAGATTGCTGAAAGGGAAATAGGGTCAATCTGTCGTGAAACCCACATTGTTGTTGTTGTTTAATTTAGGCAAGTCATGACCATTATTGCAGAATACTATACAAAATTTGTTTTCAATTCAAGTTTACGTATATACACTCACATAATATACCTGTATATATATATATATATATATATATATATATATGTATATTTCTTCTTCTTAAAAAAACATTATAAAACCATTGCAGAACAGGAGACTTTTTATTTGAATGCTTATATAATAGGCATGTACCACACAAAATAGATTAGGTGATATAGTGAAACATATGACCAAGGAAATCAACTTGCTGTGTTGAGAATTTGTTGTACTAAATTTTTCTTTATATCTGTATAAGGGCATATTGTGCCAATCATGCTAAGAAATAACCTTTTATTACAATCCTTAGTTGAAATTTACCCAAATCATTAAAAAATAAAATATTTTCTTATCTACAATCCATTCATATATCCCATAGATTGTGATCCCTTCATACTGTCAATTTAATCATTATCCTTTCTTAAATGATTCTTAATACCTCTTTCCATGCTAAAGACATTTTGGGGAGGGGGGAATGGCTGGAATCAATTTCTTCCACTTTTGACCCTGTTATTGATATCAGTTATACATAACATGTATTGATATCCCGGAGTATACTGAGTGACATAATTAATGATTCTGTCTCAATAACATCATGTGTATATCAAATAACACACAGTCAGGAGTCCCTTTGTAGTGATACACTCTGGGATAGACTAGGTCTAGCCTTGCTTCAAAGCTCTCTATGGTTTCCCCTACAATTATAAGGAAATCCAAGATCTTAGTCTAAATCAGATACTCTTGTACATGTAGATGTCCAGATTGTGATGTCCTACTCTTTATTCTGTAAACTTGGCTTCTGCAGAGTTTTTAAAACCATTTGACCCTTACACATAAAAAAAAGGAAATGTGGTCTTGAAGTGAGGTTACAGCTATGAGCTCATGTTTAGTCATGTGATCCAATGACCATTATGCACTAATCAGTGCTCTGGATAACATGACCATGATATAGCATATTGTTGCCTGTATTGCAACTATGTTGACAAGTTAAAGGGAGTCCACACCGACAAGCACCTATATCCCTTTCACCTTGTGTTTTGACCGACCCATATTTGCTCCCACAATGCATAAAGTGATGATGCCCCTCTGACCATTTCTGTTCCTGTTGAGTTTGGTTAACATGAGCCCAATTAACCTTCAGTGGTGGTTTAAGTTTTTTTTTTGTAGGTGTTGTGATATCATATCTTGTTTTTACAATGTAAAAATGAATAATTTAATTTGATTTAATTTGATAAGGTTTTGTGGTTCATTCACTTGGCTCTCAATCCAAGGGTTGAGGGTTCGAATCTCAGCCCAGCAATAATATCTTTTGGCAAGACATTAGTCCACATTTGCCACTCTCTACCCAGGTGCAATTTGTGCCTGACAATCACTGGTGTAATGGTCCCAGGAAGAGATGCTTTCCTTGGTAAACAAAATTATTTGTATTATAGTTTGCAGGCTCATCTATGAATAGTATAGTCTGTATAGCTTTAAGATCCTAGAAATGAGGTTATTATCCTTGTCTATATACATGTCTCATTATAGCCAAGTGAAAGACATTTCTCAATGTAGCTATTTATATTGTTCTTTTTATATATTTTGTTTTTGTCAACTAAATTACAGATTTTGAGATATATTTGGAGCTATCCTTATAGCTTTTGTTTTCCACGAGGCTGATCGTGTTCAAGGGTAAAAGTTCAAGAATATCATACCTTATGTTTTGTTGGTATGTATACTTTGTACATATTTTTCTTTTGGGGGTGGGGTGGGGGGGGGGGGGCTGAAAAATAATATTTTCATACTAAGACTGCACAAGTTGAAGTGAGACTGGTAGCATTTTTGTTCCTCTCCAAGTCCTTCAAAATGTAGGAGCCCCCCCCCCCCCCCCCCCCTCCCCTCCTGAAACAAAATCTGAAAATGAAGTCATCAATGGGGCTGGCACCCACTCAACCCACACAACCCAAACTGGTTATGACCCGACTTGTCTCTAAGAGACACTGCGGTTATATGCTCTCATTTTGTTGTTTATCCATCATTTCTAGGAAGTGCCTGGATATATAATAGACAGGTCCCTGTGTGCCTGTGCGCATTACAAGATCCATAGATATTGGTTTGTGTTGTGAAGGGTGAGGATATTGGTATTAAGTAGCGCAGTGTCTGCTCAATAAACTTTTGAACTTTCGTGTGAAATGTTCTTTGCAGAATATCTGAAATGTGTGAATGTGTTGTTTTTTAGTGTCTGGGCATTGAATTGAGACCATGTGCTACATGTAGCTTCAGTAAAATCATGTGTTTGGATTCATTTAATTTTTCCAATTTTCAATAAATATCTTTTAAAATTATTCTTTAAAATCTTTGATGATTTAACAACATCTGCAAGAACTTAAAGAAGTTTTAATTTTTATTTCCACACACAATGAAAGATTCAAATTGAATCAAATTCCAATTAAATTGTACCAAACACAATCCAAATATGGAGGATCGTTCTCAATATCATGTTAACAAATCAAAAATCAAAGTATAAGTGTCAAAATACAATTCACAAATAATGTGTACAAATGTCAAAATTATAGTTAACCGAATGGAGAAAAAAATGATACCACAGGCCTCTTTGGGAATTTTATAAACAAAATGAAAAAAAGCATTTATCAAAATACTTATAGAAATATCAACTTTCAGCGAGGATACTGATAATATGGCAATAATTTTCTTGGTTTAAATATGAATAATAAACAAAACAATTGTCTACTAAAACCATTTATAGTCGTGAAATAACATGCATATGAAACAGATCATTGACAAGATGAATAATTTTGATGACTGCTTGAGAAAGTTGATATCGAACCTTGGACCTCGGGTATGTGAGGCAAATGCTCTACCGCTGATCCAAACATGCTTAACACCTAAAATTAATTGCTTTTCGCCACCAAGCCAAGTGAGGGCTAAGGCCTATATGGGCCTGCTGTCACCAGGAGGGCCTAGATAGTAACTGACACCAATGTTTAGTTTCTGACCACGATGGCTAAGGTTCGATTCTTTGGAAAGTTTTTGATATTTTGCAAAAGTGGATGTGAATGAAAGAAAGAGTTTATATTGAAGGTCCGCGGTTCAAGTCCCGCCGCGGCACTAATGTCCTTTAGCAAGACATTAATCTACATTTGCCACTCTCCACCCAGGTTTTAAAATGGGTACCCGGTAGGATGCGAAAGCTAATGTGGTTTGATTAGCAATGGCGCTTGTAAATGGCGACTGGCTGTAATGCTCCCCAGGGAGTGGAGAATGTGCATACCTTGTGTGCGGGTAAGCCTGAATCCGATGACCGGGGTAATAATATGTTCCGCGCCTAGAAACAAAGTATTAGGCGCATTATACATGTGAGCTATTATTATTATTATTATTATTGAACCTCAGGTAGATATGCTCCACCGCTGATCCAAGCATGCTTAACGCCTGAAATTTTGTTTCTTTTCGACACCTAGCCACCTGAGGGTTAAGGGCTATCTGGGCCTGCTGTCACCAGGAGGGCCCAAATAGTAACTGACACTAACGTTAAGTTTCTGACCGCGGCGGTCCAGGTTCCGTTCTTTGGAAAATGTTTGACATTTTGCAAAAGTGGATAAGAATGAAAGAAAGAGTTGATATCGAACTTGGACCTCGGGTACAAGAGTCAAATGCTCTACCGCTGATCCAAACCGGATTAACGCCTGAAATTTTGCTGCTTTTCGTCACCCAGCCAACTTAGGGTTAAGGGCTATCTGGGCCTGCTGTCACCAGGAGGGCCCAGATAGTAACTGACACCAACGCGAAGTTTCTGACCGCGGTGGTCCAGGTTTAATTCTTTCGAAAATGTTTGATATTTTGTAAAAGTGTGTAAGAATGAGAGAAAGAGTTGATTTTAGCTCGGGTACCAAGTTTAATTTCTGACCTCGGTGGCCGAGGTTTGATTTTTTGTTTATTTTTTGCAATCATCTAGGGTTATCACGGGGGTCCGGTTCCTCTTTTGTCCTTATCATAGTTTTTTTTTAAACCACGCAGCCGGCCCTTTCCAGCGGCGTATCAGTTTTGATGTGGGAGGGTCAGGGGCCGGCCCCTTTTTTGCGCGTCATATTTTATGGATTAATGAGCCCCCCTCCCTTATTTTTCAAACAAAATTAAAGCCTGGAGCCACATCTGGTATTGAACTTCTTGCTTTTTGTCGCCTATGAAAGTTGAGGTTACGAACTAACTACCTTACTGCTTTTAAGAGCGCCCAGATAGTAACTTTTTCTAACGTCGAAATTATAAACGCGGTGGCCCAAGTCCGGTGGCCAAAGTTTTTGTAACTTTTGCAAATCTTTATTGAGCTTGATTTCTCCTAAATCTTCGAATAAAAATGTATACAAATGTATACAAATTTAGTACCTATTTATTTTAGAGTACACGATCTTCCATTGTATTGTGTAACTCTGTTGACAATTTCTACACATTTTATTAGTAACTTTTCAGATAATTTGGGGCTTTCATTGACATGAGGTAAAATATCCTTGAGATTAACTTGTGGTGGATTACAGGAGTAGAAAACAGTTTTATAACATTCTCTGATCGAGACAATGTCTCAGACAAGCATATTGCTTCTCTTGGTGTCACGGTTGAACCGCTATAGGTTTGTAACTTATATAGTAATACATTTTTGTCGTTTATTTCTTTTCTCTAGATTTAAACAAAAATAACGGGTATTTCTTTCGCCACTCTCAATCCAATAATTTAATGGTAATGGTTTTATTGAAAATTGATTTGCAGCCATACATTGCGTAAAATATCAATAATTATACAAACATAAATAAACTGCAGTAAAATTATCCAGCAAATCGTGTTAAGACATTTCACACAGTGAATACATTTTCTAAATAAATCAGTGGTCAGCTATATACAAATTAATAAATAAAAATAATATTCTTTAATGTCTTATCATTCCACCTACTGCCTTTCTCTCATATAACTGCTCAAGATCTTTTCTACAGGATGTCATCTCATTCTGAACAGAATCTGACTGATTTTGAGCATAACTACTCTTAAGAAAATTGAGCTTATCTTTTCTTGTATTATAGTATAAATTTCCTGGCATTCTTAATTGAATATTCCATTGTCATTGATCTTATTTTGGCATTTTAAAAAATCCCAGAAGGTATTCGGATCTTAGATATTAAGTATAACATTTTTGTTTTCTTGTATACATTTACGAACAAATCCTGCCTATGTTTCATCTTGCAACAATGAAGTGCTGAATTCCCAAAACACTCTATCACTGACTACATGTTTATAGTATAAATTGAAATAAATTGCAGAAACAAATCCAAACGACGAAAACATTTTTTGACAACCAAGTATTAGATTGCCACACAACAACAAATTGAACTCTTCCATTATCATGATGTACAATTCAATGTGTGTGAATTTGTGGTTTGACGGCCGTCCATTTTGTCTATGCTTACGTCTAATACTAGATTAAAATCTCCGCCACAAACCGCAGATTATCAATCAAAGTTCTCAAGTTATGTAATATATATTTAGAAAAAAAAGTAGTTTTCCCAATTAGGACCGTACACATTTATGAATGTGACCTTTTGCTTATTCAAAACAACATTAATGAAACGTCCATCGTCACCGTCATATTCATTTTCAAAAGTAACATCCTTTAACAAAATGCAAACTCCACGACTATTTCAGGTTCCATGTGAAGAAAAAATCGAAGAAAAAAGAAAATTCAACTTGACTCAAGGAAATATGTTTTCAGGTAAAATATGAAATCACATGTATTAAGGTCATAGAGAAAGGTAAAACAAAGAAATAGGAGGAGTAAAAGGAGCAAGTTGTATTTTTTTTTAAAGGCGAACAAAAAGGAGAACAATTACTTTCGTTAAAATAATGATGCTCCCAGTGCCTCCTATAGCTAGTACCTCCATTGCATACAGCTGTTTCTAAAAGTCGGATGGATTACACGAACTAACTAGTTTGATGTGCAGCGGTGCCTGGATGGTAATAGGATGAGCTCTTGATTGTCTGCGTGACCTCTTGGGTTGAACAATATTTTGTTCTCGAAATGAAGATGCAAAGAAACCACAACAACTGCTGTTTTCGACTCTGTTTAGAAAAGAAAATATGCTTAATATGATAAATTTGAATTAAAAAAAACTCTCGATATTTCTGTTGCAGCATTTCTGATAAGGAGATATCTTCAAATGTTCTTATATTGAACTGATTTGGATTTTTGTCAACGATGACGTTGATTAATTACTTTGAAATGTTTGAAGGCTTTATTGTTGTTGTTGTAAAAATTAAAAAATAGGTTAAAAAAGAGATTGATATATATAGGGTATGCTTTAAACTGACAATTTCCTCAGAGCGTTGTAATATCTTCTGATATGCAGCTGTGTTTAATACCCGGATGGGTTACATAAACAACCCAGTTTGATGTTGAGTGGTGCCTGGATGATAATAGGATGAGCTCTCGGTTGTCTACATGATCTCTCGGGATGAAAACTGTTTTGTTCTCCAGATCCAGGATGGAGATATTTGGCAGTGTTGCCATGGAAACATTATGATCTTGGAGAATGCACCGGTTCAGATTCCCTCCAGATTAGTAGCTCTCATGGCAAGTGTTGTGATGAAAGTCTAGCTGAAAAATAAAGTTGAAGCTAATTGTTGATGAACTTTTTCTGACATCTGGCAAGTACCTAGGAATAAAAGCCTTTTTTTTCTTCTTAACTGGTAAACAATCAGTGAATGCGGAGGAATATTGTTTTTCTTTAGGTGACGTCTTTCTTTTGGAATGATGAAGGAGACATTTATAATTGAAACAACATGACAGATAGTTGGTATGAAAGAGGCATTTTGGATATATTAATTTGTGCTTGTTAGACATTTCTAGACAAGCAAAAGAACAATGGAGGTTCTCTAGTAGCGGTACCAGTCGGGGGGAGGGGAGGGGGGGGGGGAGGATCCCCTCCCAATTCTTCAAGCCACTCCCAACATAAAATTATGCGAGGCACATGTAGAGAATGGTAGAGAACAGGGTATATAAGGTGGGCAGGTTTGTGTATTTTTAGTATGCCAAATTGTTTTTTATACGGGGATGGAGCATAGGCCAATTATACGCACTTAAATCCCCAATTGCAGAAATAAAAGTCCTGTAAAAATGTTACAGTGTATGAAGGAGATTGAAGAGGGTGAGAGGGTTAACAAAGGCCTAGAACTAATGACTTTTCATAGGTCTTGTTTCTTAGGAAAGTGCGTAGTAGGCGGTATACCCCTGTTACTTGTGGTCATGCAAGTGCACTCAGAGGATATTCCTTTCCTTCCAAAGCCAGCTGAGAAGGTTTCATGACCTCAATACCCAGGTTTAAAAGAGCATTTGATTTGGAAGGGTTATCTGCAAGCAAATATACAGAAACAAAAAGCAAACTATCAAAAATAAATATTTATTTAAACAAAATTGCTTTCATGAATGTTATGTTCTATCCTTGGCTCTCTCAAAGCTTATTACTAGGGGCTCACTAAGGAATCTTAAGGCAAGGCCCAAAATGTTGCTGGTATCAGTAGGTTTCTGTTTATTTCTAAACAATTTGTTATGCACTAATACTTCGTCCTTGTTTTCACGAAGTGACGGTAGCGAGGAAAATCGTAACGCAAAGTGAATGCAATTTGTTTTCACTACCGTCACTTCGTGAAAACAGCGACGACTTGTGCCCTCCCCTAGTAGGTCAAGGAATTATGGATGTATAAATGCTGATATCTAAATGTTAATATTCTAATCTGATTGAAAACAACTTTCTTTGAAGGAGTTGGAGGAGTAACGATTTGCTGTAAAGTGAGGCCAAAAAACACTGTTTTTCATAATGGACCCATGATGCATATATGCTTCATTACATTTGCATGTGTGTCGCATTTACATTACTCATGCATAAGGTTCTTCCCCATCCACCCCCTAATTTAGTGATCCTTCCCCCCTCCTTATTTTCACCACTATGATTATGTTACCCCTCCTCTATCTTCCCCATACCCCAGTCATAGGCCCACCCCTGTACCCCCATCATAACCCCACCCCGGTCCCCAATCCCTTAACCCTGCACATTGTTTCAGCACAGACATGAACTGTGTGGTATTCATGGTTGTGTGGGACTTCTTTCTCTCTTTCCACATTAGTCATGTGACCGGATCGAAGGCTTGCTGACTCAAAGTACTCTCCTGGCCAAAAGCCAGATGGCAACAAAAAAACAAAGTTCGACATGAGAGGGCAAAGATAGAAGAACAAAAAAGAAAGGTAGAAATTGAGAAACAAAGAAAAGAATTGTGAAGAAAGGAACACAAATTAATGGAATACAGACCGAAAGATAGAAAGAAAGAAATTAATGAGGGGAGGATCGAGAAAGGAAAGAAATGAATTAGGGAAGGACGGAGGAGAGAAAGAAATAATGGTTGACAAGGGATCTGCAAAGATTAAAGAAATATGTGAAAATAATTGAGTATTTTTGTTTTGTTATTAAGAGAGAAACAAGCAGATTATTCTAGGAATGGTATCATGCCTGCAAGACTTTGATGACCAATAATTTGTTCACTCTCTATTGGAGTTGTCTCCTTGCTAGTGCTTTTGTCATAAACTTGTGTATTAGGTACTCACAATACATAATCACTGTTTAATTTGTATGTATACAAATGCAAGATCTGCTCATAGACACATACTTAAACAAATTCAAACCGATCTTTTTATTTATGTACCCGCACAGGGTGCCTGAATTTTATAAGTCAACATTTCAAAAGAATACATTTTCATATGTTAAATATTAAACATAGGTTATGAGTAACTTTCCAGCTTTAATTTGGCGCCTTGTTGCATAATCAATGTCACGCATCACTGATTTTAAGATGCTCTCGAATGCGACAGGTGCAAACCCCATTTTCTTCAGGTTTTTGACAAATCGAAAGTTAGGGGAATCAATTTCAAACAGAATTCAATTTGGTCCATTAGCTTTTCAAAAGTTAATGGATTTGTGAAATATGTCCTTTACCTTCTTCAGCCCCCATATCCTTGACTTTTCCACCTCTCGATCGATCTCGATACAAAGTTGACAACGACGTTACATATCCTAAAATGCTCTTCTCACCAGTAGTATATAGCAGCATTGTTACGCAGCATCAATGTTTTCTTGACTTCGGGCTTGAAGTTCTCTCACTCTTTCACCTACGAAAATTTGCCATTTTCGAAATGTGACCGTCCAAGTTTGTGCATATGCTTTGTGAAGCACCTCGGTACGAGTGATTTCATTCACCTGTTACGAATATATCTCAATAATCAGAATGCAAATTGCATATATTACGTGTTGCTAGGTAGGGCATGCTTTAATTTTTGTCCTACCTAGCAACAACTAATGTGTGCAATTTGAATTCTGACTATTGACAGGGGCGGATCTAGCTTTTTGCTAAGGGGGGGGTTGACCAAAATAATGACGATGCGGAGCATCGTCCACGAGCCGCGAAGCGGCGAGCCGATTTCTTTTGGGGTGTTTATTTGAACCCCGTAAGTGATGTTTTCCTGGCATCTATTAACACAATGGAGACCATAAAAAGCAGTGCATAATAACGTCTTTTTAAATCAAGTAACAGTTAAATACACAGTTATATCCAGAGTTATCATGTGTTTGGTTAAGTTACCTGATGAGTTGAATATCTTCTCACAATATTTGCACTTGAAAGGGTTTCTCTCCAGCGTGCGTTCTTTTTTCTTTCTTTTTTTCTTTCTTTTTTTCTTTCTTTTTTTCTTTTTTTTTCCTTTTTTTTGGGGGGGGGGGGCCGCCCAAGGGGGGGGGGGGGTTGCAACCCCCCCAACCCCCCCCCCTGGATCCGCCACTGATTGAGGAGATACATTTCTTCGTAACAGGTGAATGAAATCATTCGTATCGAGGCGCTTCACAAAGGCATATTCATACATTTGGTTACATTACGATAATGACCTATTGTCCTTAGTCCTGTTAAGGCTTGTTCCACGCAATGGCTATTTGCGTGGACACATTCACCCCGGTAGTTTCTTTGGATGGGGGATCTCATCATCTCTACCTGGGAACATCAAATGGAATGCTTCCTTTGTCTGCTATAATGCGTCATTATGCTTTCAGTTCTGTACTTCTGTTAATGCCCTTTGCACAACACTAGGTTGCACCATGGTTACAGACATTGGCTATTGCCAGACCCCACCCCCCCCCCCCCCCCCACTCCGGGGTCAAAATGACCCCATGCGTGTTACCAAAATGTCCGGTAAAGGGGTACTTTTCGTGCGACAAAGTCCGGCCCGAGAATTGTAAAAAAAGGGGTGTATTAACTTTTCACCCGGAGATTTCTTTAAAAAGGGGGTGTTTTTTCTTTTTTCTCTCATCTCTTTGGACTCTTGAGAAATTATTCCGAATTTAGGGGGGTACATTGAGCATTTTTTCTGATTTAGGGGGGTCTCCAAGGCAGGAAAAGCCTGCAAAAAGCCCGCGAAAGGGGGGTTCGGAAATGTTGGCAGTCCTCAGATAGGGGGTGCTTTCAAAAAGATGGAACGAGCATATGCGTACCTAGCCTATAATCTAGGCGGAGTGCCGAGATTTTTCCTAGCTGCTAGACTAACCTTAAGCAGAACGTCTGATACGGCGAGACGACGAACCGTGAGCCGCGCACCGCCTATAATCACTGGTCTAGCTTTAGTCGTTATTTTTTTATTATCGACCATGAATCCGTGGCAGTTTTTCGAAACGAAAACTGCCACGGATTCATGGTCGATAATAACAAAACAACGACTAAAGCTAGACCAGTGATTATAGGCGGTGAGCCGCTTCGCGACTCACGGTTCGTAGTCTTGCCGTATCAGACGTTCTGCTTAGGGTTAGTCTAGCAGCAAAGAAAAAAGCTCGGCACTCCGCCTAGATTATAGGCTAATGCGTACCCTAAATAACACTGAGTGGGGGGGGGGGGGGGGGGGGGCCGGGTGCCAGACAGGATTACAAGCCCATTCAAATTAATGTTGCAGCACCAAACCGACCCTATTACATGAAAATGTACCCATTTGTGTTAGCACGATATCAAGAATGCCATTCATCTCAGCAATTCATTCATTAAAAAGTGTAGAAAGGACCATGAAATGCTGCTTGCTTATTATACCCGAGCAGGCTGAGCTTGTAGATAGACAATGGGTTTATTACACGATAGAGACCCAATAGACCGTTTTCGTAATGTAATCAAATTCAATGCATAAATCTTTGGTAAGTGCCATGTTACAAATTGTTTCAGACACCTGTAACGAATAATTGTATTTCAATAGTCAGAAGGCAAATTGCATATACATATTAAGTGTTTTTAGGTAGGGCAAGCCATAATGTTTGTCCTACATAGCAACAACTAATGTATCCGATTATAATTCTGACTTATTCGTACCAGGTAAATTATATAATTCGTACCAGGCTCTTTACTAATTAAGGCATATGCATACATTTGGTTAAATTACGAAAATTGCCTATTCCTTCAGTCACAAGAATTTGGAGAGTGGAAAAAGAAAAGAGATGGGCTTTATCACTGTGTGACGAGCGTATATAATTGTATTTCTGAAATGAATTCGTTCAAACCAAAAACTCAGAAAAGGTGTGTTTTGTATAAATTTGTTCGTCACCTCCAAGAGTGCTCTGCTTAGTGGTATATGCTGGCCGTATGCAAACAAGGTGGCTTAATATTATTATGAAAGCTGGAGTTACCCTTTTCCTCTGTTTAACATCGGAGATATGAAATTGTATTTATATTTTTAATATTGACCTTTGAACTGTGCTGGCTTTGTTTTTTAGTGTGGGGAACCTTATCTGTGTTCTTAAGAAATAATAAATCACTAGCATTCATTCTATATAATTTTCATTCTTTGTTGTGTGTATTTTGAAGTTACTTCACCACTAACCTTATTTCCATGATACAATTATCACGAGTAGTCCTTTAAATTCAAATATAAGATATTGCTTTTATTTGTATTGTGACATCCATTTCCCCCCATATGTGATTCCCAATTCAGGTACTTATTGCCTATATTTGTAGTTGTAATTTAATTGAAGTCAAACTATGTAATATCAAGTTTAAACAGAAATCGTGTTACTAAGGAATGGATTTTTATTAAGTAACAGTCACATTTTCAAACAGAGAATACTTTTTAAATGAAGTTCAATTTATTAAATTTAATGATGTACTATTAAAGATCGATGTTTTCGTATCGCATTACCAATAAATCCTCTTTAGTTATCATTTTGTCTGCAAGGTAACAGGTGCCAGATTTGAATGTTAATTATTAAAGGACACATAATGAATTAGCACATTATTTTGTCCCCATATTTTGGTTATTTTTGTACAAGTAATCTTCTTTTTCCTGCTAAATGTACAATATATTCACGTCACGTTTCCCTCCTTGTTTTGATTTTTTTTTAATTCTTTAAATTATCATTTAGTTTTGTATGTCAAATAATAGTCTCGTACATTTCAGATTTGAAAGTCAAATATTTTAGGCTGATTGGTAAATGCAATGAATTATGTGAAATATTTCAAAAGCTGAATTAATTTGAAGTGGAAGTTCATTGAAAGTAAAAGTAATTAAATATGCATTAACGGAATTAACTATTTTAAGTCTAGTGTTTTGTTTCAGGTTGAAGGTATTATTGATAATTTGTCAATGATAGTTAATGGAAAATTCACAACAATGTGGATATTCTGTAATATGGTATTATTTCATGACTTTAAAATTGAATCCTTTTTTATAGATAAACTTCATCTTGTTGAGACTGTTTTGTATTGAAAATAAAAGTTTGAAAGAAAATGTGTGAAATACAGTTAACTAAATTATTCATACCCTCAGCACCCTCTTGAATGTGACATACTAAAGCTTGCATCTAGAAGGTATTCAACAAAAACCCTAATTTAACCAGCCCACCTTTAATTCTTGAGTAATAAAAAGGCACATAAAACATCAAATTTACAAGGGGTATAAATAATTTAGTTAACTGTTTATATAGCTGATTAAATAAGATTAAAAACCTATAGTACAGTAATCAAAGAGCAAGACTGATTTAGAATTTAAATTGTGGAGGAGGCAGTATGGCAAAATCAGATCTTTGTCTGGCTCTCAAAAAAGATGATGAATATCACCTAATCTGCTAATACACAACAATGCACAGAGAATTATTCTTTTAAAATTTTAGATTTTATTCAGATTCTTTTTCAACACAATAGCTCAAAAATATGATATGTAGTTAGTTTTCATAAATACATGAGCAAATGAAACATTGTAGTCTGCATTTCATACCTGTGTGCCTTCTAAATCTTTGCATTTGTGAAGCAGCACGGCTTGGATGTTGGGCAGAACACCACCTTGAGCAAATATCTTTGAGTGAATATATAGACCAGTTTAGATTCAAATCCATTTGCATTTCTACCCAGAAACTCCTTGTAACAAAATATTTACATATGGTTCTCCTTTTCATATAGTGGCATCTTAACCAAAGGAATCCATGTGACCGTGCATACATGTTGTCATGTTGGGTAAGCCTTGGGCAAGCTTATGGTCTCTAAAGACAATTGCATAACAATTTGAATACATTTGTACACTGGTCTTATGGTAATGACATTCTGGTTATTGCGCTGCAGGGTTTAATTTCACATGCAATGAACGGCTGCTCTGGAGAATAATATATTAATCATTAATTACATGTTGAGAGGCAATAGGATGTCCACTCTATGTATAATGATATGAGTTAATGCCTTTCTAGCTCTCAACATTGAACATAGTCTTAATCTAATAGAGTCCATAAATATGTCTCATGCACATCTTGAATGTCACCATAGCACCCCTACATGATGCCTTGACAATTGCCCATTGACCAGTTTGCATTTGATCAATATAACCATTATGCTAATGGAGTTTTACTTATAGGTTGAAACACTATACCCATTGTGATAATAGAATTGCAGGTTTCTTGTCTCATGCTCATCTTCAATGTCACCATAGCACCTCTACATGATGTCGTAATGGTTCGCAATTGACCAATATATAACCATTATGATAATGGAGTTTAACCTATAGGTTTAAACACTATACCCATAGTGATAACGGAATTGCAGGTTTTTTGTCATTGTGGTTTATTCTGGCATTTTCTACCTGATACTTTGAGAGTTAAGGCTACTACATGAACAAGTTTGATGGAAATGTTGAACATTTCTAAATATTGCACTTTGTTGAAACAAAAATTATTTCAAATGTTAAATGAAGACATGTTCTATTGAGAATGGTAATACAAATTCATGTGGCAAAAATATTAATCTGGGAAAAGTATATTCCTTCTGTAACTGCAATGGATAATAACCCAAACCTGACCCTTTTAAACAGTTTCAATAAAAAAAGAAAATTATGTGTTACAGATATAACAATGCATTGTAAGGAGGAAACTTATTCACTAAATTCAATATGATTTCAAGGCTTTTATCTCATTCATTTTATCCCATTTTCCATTTATTATGATTTGTGGCAGTGTATTTCTTTTTACCCTGAATTGTGCCAATTTTTTTGTTTACTCAGAATTATGTGATTATTTTTTCTTCTCATAAGCTTTATCTATGAAAGAGTTGCACAATTCTAGTCATATTTTTTAGATAATTCTAAAGTGATTCTATGATACCTCAATATCCACATTTGCATTCCTAAAAATTGAATAAAAATATAAACTCCTGATGTTTACACTGGTCATATTGCCTTCTGTTTATCTACCATTCAAAAATAGTTTTATATATATCATAAGATACTCGATGGAAGACTTATACACACAAGTATCAAGTTGCAATGTCAAAATTGACATAAGTAAAAATTCTTTGATGTAACATACAAATATGACATAACATACAAATTCAGTAATCAAAAGCTATCATCATTATACGATTACACATTACCACATATCACATATACTGTCAAAATGCCTTTATAAAATCTAATATCATACACAAACACAGAAGTAATGCTTTAGCACTCCATACTTGACAAGCAATAACAATAATATGCTTTTATATGTTTTATATACACTATTATACATGACTTATATGGTTTAGGAATGAAACATATCACACAAGATCACATTTTGTTTTCAAAGTAATTGTAAATACTTCCATGATTCGACAAGAGATAGTAGAATTAAATATAGCACATTTTTTTTGTATTCTTAGCTGGAAAAATACTATGTACAAAAATGAAGGCATACATGTACATGCTCGGTTACAACACTTAAGTAAAATTCAATGTAATGATCACACAGCTAATATCTCTTCAAAGTGTTATATTTTCCGTATATAAGTAAATTCTTTCTTACTTTCTGAGAAATAGTACCCAAAAAGTACCTCTTGTGATTTTTAAAATAAAAGTCGAAATTAACTTTACATGGAGTGCAAAGCTTGCAAAGAAGGCAGAAATAGATAATTAAAAAATAAATAATTATCATTTTGAAAGCAAATTATGCAATACCTACATGTTATGTGTAATGAGGTATAGTCAAATACAATTTTATGAAGGCCTAAGCATTATTTTAAAAAGGAAAGAAATTAAACTTCTAATTAAAACAATAAAATAACCTTTAAAATTCTCTTCCAATTTTTGACCATTGTTTATTCATGAAGTCTAATATTTCAGTGCAAGTTTTTTGCACTATGACATAGTCTTTCAATTCAATGTACACCATCACCTTCATAAGGGATTTCTTTCTGTAAACTTTCAACTTCCATCAAGACAGAACTTTGCCAAATAAAGATTGGCATTTATACTCCATGAGAATATCTCTGATTAATTATTCTAGTAGTTTGTGAATAAAATGCTGATACCAGTTCTATTCTTGTACATGTGTACCTGGGTAAATTTACACTGACCTTTGGTTCAATATAATGCATCTACAAATAATTTGAGTCTAAAAATTCCATCTTTGAGATGAAAATAATATATTGCTTATGTCAGAGCTCATTAAAAAAAAAATCTGTTCAAATTTTATGAATTGACTAAAAAATTCAGTTTTTTAGTATGAAGAATTAAAAAATCTAAAAGTGTATAACTTTTTATAATGAAATTAGAACTATAAAAATTACCTAGGAAGCAGATATTTTCATGGAGTATTCATGTAAACTTTCTCTTTCCAAAACAATAGAAAAACCATGCCTGCAAAGACATGCCTATAGCGCTAATAGTTTCTGCTCAATTTGTCAACGTGCCACCGCAAAAAAAGAAGCTGAATATATTTTCAAATCATAGAATATATCACAGAAATTGCAGAGGGAATCAGGAAATTGATCCATATTTTACCTGGCACAGTGCAGTTAGGCGATGTATGGCTTTAAAACAAAAGAACATTATTATTACTGAGTCACATCCCTATAGCACTGAGTTGAAAAAAGCTTAGTCATATGGAATACATACAAACACTGTGGTTTTGATAAATCACATCTGTTACTGCCAATTATCTATTAATAACTTGTTAACTAAGATATTTTTAAAATTTCAAAATAAGATATTGTGCATAATTAAACAACAACTATGATTACATAGTGTTACATAGGATTGCAGTTTGTTTTTTATCACTGAGGTCGAAGGAAACTAGTGAAAGCTTCAACTTTTATTGTATGTATCCTCCTTCAACTTTAACAAAATTGTAACCACCTCACGTACACAAAATCCAAATTATAGATATTGATCAAAAGATTAAGGTAATCAATTTCAGAGATGATTGAATTGCATTTCTTCTTTTTATGCAGTCCATATGTATTTTAGAAATAGAAGAGGGATATATTACATTATTTTTCCTCAAGTAAAATGGGCCACACAAATACACCCACTTTCAGTGTCAGTGCCGTAAATGCATTTACCAATGGCCCTTCTGGCCCTAAACAGATAATTTCCAAAATACAAATTTATCAAATAGGACAAATTATCTGTTCATATGTGAACTGCGCCAAATGGGACATACTTTGCTGTACATTCAAGATATACTTCCACAAGAGACACCAGGTATGAAAGACCTGGGGCCTGTATTATCAAGAAGTCTGATTGACTAGAATGAATCAAAACTCTTTATAAGATGCATGAGGCCCAGGAGTAATATGAATGATTTCTTCATCTTCAAATGGTTCTTTTTCACAGAGATGACGTTGTTCACGAGACTGCCACTCCATGCATGTCATCACCATTCTTATTCCCTGCTATATGAACGCATTCTTCCGTACACTGGACTACAAAGACCAGGGTGGCACTGGAATGAATGTTTAATCATGTGTTCTGTTCACACTGGAACATTTAATGAAAGACCAAGAGTGGTGTGAACGATACTCCTTCGATAGATTTTCTTTTTACAGCTTGAGGAGTCATCAAAGAGCTGTCCCAAACGACTTTGGCTTGTCTGACTTGTCTTCAGTTATTCTGTCGATGCAGCCTAGCGTCTCGGCCAAAACTTTGAGGACGTCTACACCGGACATGAGTTGTCTGCAGGGGGAGAGAGTGAAACAGAGAGAAAGAGAGAGAGAGAGAGAGAGAGAGAGAGAAAGAGAGAGAGAGAGAGAGGGAGAGAGGGAGAGAGGGAGAGAAAAGAGAATGTGGGAGAGAAATGTTAATATGAATAGATGTGTGCAGCTGTAAATTAGGTACTGCAATACAAAATGGAGTTCACAGAATATAGCAGAGAGTGTTTGAAATTAACAGTTTGAATTTATCAACAATTACAAATTGGTATCATGCATTATGAATATTGATATTTAAAGTAATGATCAAGATTGATGAACTTCACTTAAAGCAGATAAATGAAGCTTGCAGCTGGTGATAGGTTTATAGAAAGTATTCAGTTAAGATTTGCAAGTACTATCAAAATGATTGTCATCTTTCACTGGCTAATAAAGAGTGTATATAGTACCCCCTATTCATAATTCATATTCATAATACCAGAAAGTCAGAATTGGACTGAGGAAGGGATTAATTTAAGACATCTAGCTTAATCATACTTGATTTAAAAACAGAACAAAATATAAAACTTTATACACTAAATTGTAAACTTATAATCTGCAACGATGTCAGAGCTTTGCAAAGGACGTAAATCTACAGAGCTTTAAAATTGCAGCATCCAAAACCAAGGAATCCAAGAACATTCTAAATTTACTCAAACTTTTGGCAGGCCATCAAGAATAGCGTTGACGTTTGCCAGCAAGTGTTACATGTAGGGGTGAAGCAAAAGGAAGTGTCTTATAACTCGATAGTCTCCATTCCAGCCAACACTGCGACATTGTTTCCTGACTATAATGATGTTAATGGGTAGACTGGCTTAAAGGAGATGACATTAATTGATTTTATGAATTTGTAGGCATCAGACTGGTATCTCTGTCTACACATCTAAGTAGTTGGTTTTAATGTCCAATTAAGATCCATTAAATCATAATTGGTACCTCAGTAACATAACGTTATTATGGATCTATGTATTTTATGTTTTTCATCACATTCTGTAATTTTGTAAGTGCTATACGTGCTATTTTAGTACTCCTAATTACTTGATATTATCGTTAATTAAGAGGCTAATTGTTGAATTCCTTGCTCCTTCATTTGTCCTCATTCTACAGTTGCTTCTCTCAACCCAGGTGTTGTAAACAGGTACCTGGTAGGTCAGCCAACCAATAACAAGTTTCATTGACTATTAATAAGCTCCTGAAATGATTGCATTTGATTGGCTGTGAGCAAACTTGTCACAGAGTTTCAGCACTTGTTATTGAAAACAAGTTTTCTGAAACAGGGCCCTGACATGGTTAACACATATAGGTATACATTTATAAATGATGCAGGGAATCTTTCAAAATTAGGCTAATATCCTATGGTACTTCCTGTAAAAAGAACCCGTTACAGAAAAGTAGGCTTATGCATTTATTACAGTTTTGCGATTCCAGATGTTATACCTTTGGAAACAGATTCTATGATTACAGCCCTATTTGAACATAATTTTATGGCTTAGTAGATCTTTATCTTGATCCTGGATATTGTGGATAAGCCAGAAAAATGCAGATGGCATAGTTCTTCTACAGGTGTAGTTCAGCTTTGCGGGGGTGGCTATCTAACCTAGATATTAAGTCAGCCTGTATAGACATAGATTTGCCTATCAAATTATTTACAATCCACTTCAATTTACTGAAAATATGGAGGTGTTTTTTGTTTACTTTGAGATTTTATAATCCTCCCGCACATATAAATCCTATTAAGGCAATGTCAAAAATTCAATTTTCTGTTGTTAACAGTTGCTCAAAACAGGGTGATATTTTTAACATTTAACATTTTAACACAAAAAAATGAAAATTAAATTAGTGCAAAATACAGGAATATATTAAAGATAAGAAACTAGAAATTAAATTTGTCTTAATTTTGTGATCTTCAATGCAATCAGGTGCATCACAGTCCTTACTAATGGAAATTTCAGACCAAATCTCATTATTATCCTATAAATATCAATATCAATGCAAGGTTACAGGGCAACAGGATCTGTGAGCCAAATCAAAGTGCTTTTAAGTTTCATAGCCATACACTAGCTCGTTCGTTCGTGTCTCCTTAGATCAAGATAGTTATGTAAAGTTCCTTAATTAAAATTAGATTAAATTAAATTAAGTTCTTCCATCACTAGCTAACACTGTATGACTGCCTTCCTAACTCCATTTCTTTTTCTTTTTCCATCTTCTTTCTTTCTACAGAATACTGTCAAGAATGAAACTATTGGGACACTGCATGGTGCAGCCAAGTTTGCTGGAGAGGGGGGTTTAGGAGTGGGTATTGGATATCAAATCTGAGATCTACCCAAGAAATCGCATAAATACATCTCAAAGCAGCGCACAAACTCCATATATGGGACTACAGAACCGTTTCCCCTTCTGCGATTTCTGCTCGAGTTCAATTTCAGCCTAAATGGTTTCAGACGTTCCATATCTAGAGGAACAAATTTATCATTTCCTCAATGGATTAGCACATTATGCAAGCAGTCAATGGGTATGTGTAGATAAAAACTATAATTGGGTTGGCATTACTGCTATGTGATCAAGACTCCTAGCAGACTTTTTAATACAGTCCATTCAATTCTGATTGCTATAAAATTTTCTAAACATAGATATTACAGGCTATTATTAATGCTATTCTTCCTTAACATATATGTGCTTTCCAAAACATTCATAGTAATATATTTGTTGATAATTAATTCATATCATATTTCATATTCAAATTTATTGTCCAATGATTGGAAATTTGTTTCATTTGCATGTCAGTACAAGATTACAAATTATAAACATCAATAAGATACAGATGGGTACAGAGTAGAACATTTAACTTGGACATAGGTAACAACAAATTTGATAGTTCAACATGCAGACTGAAATTCGATTCATAAATTCAGACATAGTCGTTAAATTCAGTTCAAGTTCGGATTAAATTCATTCGCAATTCAGATTAAATACAATTAAAGATTTAGACCAATTCAATTCGTAATTCAGATCAAATCCATTTCAAATCCCGATCACATTCAATTCGTAATTCAGATTAAAATACAATTAAGAAAATCGAATCACATTCAATTTATAATTCAGACTAAGTAATAAGATTAAATTCATAATTCGGGTTAAATTAAGTTCACAATTCAAATTCAATACAATTTATGATTCAGACAAATTCAATTCATATTTCAAAAAATAATTCAATTCAGATCCCGATCACGTACAATTCATAATTCAGCTTAAATTAAATTGACAATTCAGGTTAAATAGATTCATAATTCATATTAAGTACAATTTATAATTCAGATCAATTCAATTCGTAATTAAGATTAATATAAAATTAACAATTCAAATCAAATTCAATTTATAATTCAAACTAAGTAGTTGAATTAAATTCATATTTCGGGTTAAATTAAATTCACAATTCAGATTCAATACAATTTATTCTTCAGACCAATTCAATTCATATTTCATAATATAATTCAACTCAAGTTCCGATCACCTACAATTCATAATTCAAAATAAATTAAATTTACAATTCAGATTAAATACAAGTTATAATTCAAAATAGGTGATTACATTCAGTCATAATTCAGATTAACTTAGGTTCACAGTTCAAATTAAATTCACAATTCAGATTAAAATCAGTTTATTATTCAGACTTAGATTAAACCCTCCTCGTTCATCAGCCTGATTGAGCTTGGCACAAATGAATTAAGAAACCTGCTCGTTCTGGACCTTAGAGATCTTAACCTGTTTCCTGACCTCAGGGCTACATAATTGTTATTTAAGGGGTGGCGGCTGTTATGGTAGATTGATTTCGCCTTGTCAAGTACTCTATTTCTACATATATCTTCGAAGTCTAGATTCTTCCCTACAATTTTTTCCGCCTGTTTAACAATTCTTTTTAGCATAGACAAGTCTACTTTTCGACATGCTGTGTACCACACAACGCAGTCGTTTACTATTATGCTCTCTATCACAGACTTGTAGAAAAGGTACATTATTGTGCGGTCTACGTGAAAGGAATTGAGTTTACGAAGGAAATATAACCGTTGCTGCCCTTTCTTGTACAGCTCCCTACAGTTGTCATCCCATTTCAGCTTGTCATTAATTACAGTGCCAAGGTATTTGTATGATTTCACTATCTCTATTTCTTTTCTGTTTATTTTCATTGGGCAGCTACTTGGATCTACGGGTCTTACTTTCCTAAAGTCAATTATCATCTCTTTTGTTTTCGTAGTATTGAAGTCCAGAAAGTTTTCATTGCACCACTCAGTAAACCAGTTTAGATAATCTTCGTATTCAGTCTCACTTCCTCTAATATTCCCAACAATAACAGTGTCGTCCGCGTATTTCAAGACTGAGACATTTTCCGAAGATGAGCGGCAGTCGTTGGTATACAACACGAACAGGATGGCCGAGAGCACGCACCCTTGAGGAGACCCGATGTTGGTAACAATGGACTCACTCATTGTGTTCTGCACCCGTACTTGCTGCGTTCGGTTCTGCAAGAAGTCCACGATCCAAAGTATGAGCGATGGCCTTACTTCAAGACGCTTCAACTTCTCAACAAGCACATGAGGGCGGATGGTATTGAACGCAGAAGAGAAGTCCACGAACAATGCTCGTACGTACGATTTCGTCTCTTCTGTGTGCTTGTATAGCAGATGTGTTAGATAAAGGGTAGCGTCTTGAACAGATTTGTTTTGTTGGTATGCATACTGATGAGGATCAATCAGCTCTCTGATTGGCTGAAGAAGACTCTTCAATATGATACGCTCAAAGCACTTCATTGCGATTGGTGTAAGTGCCACAGGCCGGTAATCATTAAGCTCAGATGGACGGGACTTCTTAGCCACTGGAATGATGGTGGATGTCTTCCAGCAAACAGGAACAACTTTCCTGTCGAGCGAAGTTTGAAATAGCAAACGAAAGGGGGTTGCAAGTTCCCTTGCACAATTTCGAAGAAGCTTTCCGCTGATATTGTCCGGACCCATAGCTTTCTTCGGATTAACTCGGCTGAAGTAAAGAGAAACGTCATTCTCCTCAACCCTCAGAGATTCATCCTGGGAACGGATTAACTCATCTCTCTGCGCTTCGATGACATCGATGAATTCGTTGGTATCGAATCGGCAGTAAAACGTGTTGAGTTCATCCGCAAACTTTTGAGGGTCATCGATGTTTTCAAAAGCGTGGTCTTTCCGTTGTTTATAATCAGTCATAGATTGTAAACACTGCCACGCCTCCCTTGGTTTGTGAGCTTGAAAATGGCTTTGCAGCTTCTCTTTATATGTTTGCTTAGCGTTATCTATCTCTTGTCTCATGTCCGCGTGAAGACTTTTTAACAATGCTTGGTCCCCAGCAACAAATGCTTCCCTCTTGGCTTTCACTATGGCTCTCAGTTGTGTCGTAATCCAGGGTTTATTATTCGGATAAATGCGCACAGTCTTACTCTGAACATGAAGATTTTGGCAAAATACCACGTAATCATTAATCGTGTCCGCTATCCCATTTAAATTATCTGAGGCCTCGAAGAAAACATCCCAATTACTTATTTGAAAACACGTTTGTAGCTTTTCAGTAGCTTCATTGTTCCACACTTGCACAATTTTTTTGGCGGGTTTCTGAGTTTTTAGTTTTTGTCGATATTTAGGTAGTAAATGCACTACATTGTGATCAGACATGCCTATCGGTGGACGAACGATGCATTTGTAGGCATTTTGGATTGAACAATAGCATCTGTCCAAAATGTTCTCCCCTCTTGTTGGCTTATCTATAGCTTGGCAGTAATTAGGCAGGGAATTCTCTAAGCGGCAATGATTGAAGTCTCCAAGGATAATTTTTGGTGAATCTGGAGACAGGGCTTCCATTTCCCCAACTATGTCTTGTATGTGTTGAGTGGCTTGATTTCCATCGGCATCAGGGGCAACATAAACTAGAAATAGGTGCACTTGGTTAAACTCGCGGGGTAGATAGAATGGACGAAATGACACACAGAGCAGTTCCACATCTTTGTTACAAATCGAATGTTTGACAGTAAAATTTGTACACCAGCGTTTGTTGACATAAACACATATTCCTCCCCCTCGTCTCTTACTAGTGTGTTCATATGAGCGATCTAATCGCGCTATATCGAATCCATCTATAGCAATGTTTTCATTGGTAATGTCTGGGTTAAGCCAAGTTTCGGTCAAGCAAATCATACCGGAATTCCGAAAATAGTTACAGTACCTTTTTAGAGCTCTGATTTCGTCGACTTTGTTGTGCAATGATCGGACATTACTGAGAGTTATTACCGGTAAAGAGGGTCTAAATCCTCTTTTTCTCAGCCTGTTCCTAACGCCTCCGCGTTTCCCCCTTCTTCTTGGACTGGGCACCTCCGCATTTTCCCGAGTCGGTATCCAATCGGGCAGATTGGTCGGTACGACCTTGGACGCCGGTGCCGTGGCGATGTCGTATAGGAATTGGCGGGAATATTGAATATTGGTAGGCAGTTCAGGTGACGCAAAAACATGAGTTTTTCCGGGTAACAATGACAAAAATAGTATCAGAAAGTATATCCGCATGTTGAACGTAGTTTCCACACGCATTGTGATATCCACATATATTCCACAAATAACACAAAACTCGAGAAATAGACATCAAAATGGGAGACAAAATGACAAGCAAACTGGTCGCTACTGTGCAGCGCCCTGCTCACAGCAAGAAAGATGGTATTAACACAGAGGAAACATTCTTCTGGCTCTCTACACATGTAAAGTAAGTCAATAAAATTAAGAACTATTCATCTTTCTAGTTATGAATAATAAAAAAACAATATTTAGCACTAACAGTTCAAGAGTGAAAGGTGAATATCTTTGAATAGTATCAGGAACACATTCAAAACAGTACCAATCAATTGAATTAGCCAAAGGTAGATTACAGAATTCACACAACTTTAACTTTTCCCCAATGTTTTCATGTTAAGCATACAGTAATAGTAAAAGAAAACGTTAGAAAAAGAAGGAAATATAGTTTCTATAAGATTAGAAATTGAGTATAACAACTCTTATCTGTATACAATATCAAGTTCTCTTTATATTTATGTTATCCCCTTTCCTTCTCTACTACGGAAAGAGCGAAGTCTATTTCTGACCACACGCAGCTGCGTTGCCCGATTTCTGGGTATTATCAGCTTTTCTTCATCTTCTATATGATACTTCAGTAGCATCCTTAGGATTATAATTAGGGTCACCCTGGATTTATCTTCATAACACCCTCTAGCCAATGGTATCGGGTTTCATCCGATCTTACAAAGCGTGGATATGGAGATCTATCTTTAGAACAGGGTCCATTTTTTGCGTAAAGTTTGGAAGATATAGCCGTTTGGGATTGGATGGCTAATTCTTGGGGAGAAATGAATTGCAGTTTTTATAGAAGTTAAAGCGTACATGAAAATTCTTAACTGACCATAAATTGAAAGTGGAGTTAAGAATGAATGTTTGTTGAGCTAATTATTGCATTTTCTTATGATATTTGGTTACTATTGTAATGTACACTTTTTATGCACTTCATTATTTATGAGCTACTTTTTTGTGTAATGTCCTCTTTCCTTTCTTGTTATACATTTTACCAAGAGATTATGTCATTAAAATTCAACCTCATCTTTTAAGTGTTAATCATGTGGTTTCTTGACTTATCAAAAGAACATAAATGTATGACCTGCAACAATATCCCATTACTGTTTCTTTCTCCTAAACAACCACAACATTAAACATAATTCAAGACTTTCATCAGGTTCATCATTTTACACAGATGTTCTCCCAAAAATAGAATGTCACCAAGATTGATCACATCACAAAAATAGTTGTACAGAACAATTCCGTTTGAAACGTAAATATTCACTCTGCTGAGTTCACCGTCCAAAATTACACGGCAGGATTTAGCGAACAATTCCAGGATAAATCCCCCGGAAGAGATAAAGGAGAAAGAGCATTATGTCAGTGGATAAACGCAATGAGGGTCTATTTATAGCAGGATTCAGGAACCTTGGATCAGTATAGCCTTAGTAAATCATTCAACGACTCTAATGGGAGAGATGAGGAGAGTGACTGTACATAATTGCATCAACCTTTGTCATCCACCATGTGAAATTAGCTGGAATGGAGTTATAGAATTGGAGTGGAACAAAGGCACAGATTGTGCGAACTCTTTGGGAAGCATGTTACTGTGCAATCATGTTTAACCGAAACCATGGTTCAACATTGATAGGGTTCCAGCCGAGACACATGGGTTTCACAAATATTCCTCTGGATCCCACAAATATCAATAAATTAACGGGGACCCTAAGCACACAAACCCTCAATATAATTCTAGATCCCTGCAAGAAAAAAAAAATTGTGTGGTGCCCTGGTTGAGCAATGTGTAGAGAACATGAAAGTTGAATGTACCAAATGGCACTCTGAGAGGGTATATTTAACCTCAGCTAGCTGCCATGCAACAGTCTGCCCTAGGTGACACCCAAAATATTTCATCTATAGGTGTTTGGGTCCAGTGGAAAAGTCTTCGGACTGTGAACCACAAGGTACAGGGTTTGAATCCCTGCCACAACACCAACATCCTTTGACAAGAATTTAATCTACATTTGCCACACTCCAGTGAGGTAAATGGGTTCCTTGAAATGCACTGTGCGCTGATAACGATTGCCGGGGCTAGAGTAATAATTTCAAAAGGTCTTTGGAAGCGCATAGGGACGTTATATAATAATGTGTTATGCGCTATACAAGAACAGATTATTATAACCTATTGGAATGACAAACCTTATCATACGATTGACTATTAAAGATCTAGTCCAATTTAAGCATCTGTATATGGCTAGCAGATCCTCATACATACATGTATTATAAAGTGTCAGTGAGACAGGCTGATACAATAACTACATGTACAGCTATGAAGCTAAGAGTTCATATAACTCAAACAGTGATCTACAGGAAATACTGCTTCATGACTGTACTTCCACCAATATGTCTCCTTAGCCTAGGGCAATATTCCTTTATCATAGTGTCTCATCAACATCATCATTTTCCTCCAATACAGAACAAAAGATTAACGCTCAAAGAGTACACTTCTAGAAATATTAGCATTGATGATAAGGAGGATATCATGATTTGCGTGATAAGGGCATTATACTACTGTGTATTCGAGAGTGTAGTGCGGTTTTCCCGTTGACATTTGGGGGATACGGAAGGGGATAGTCCTGGACGATTAGTCATGAGAGTGATAATCATCTTGTGGGCAGACGACAGTGTCTACGATGGCTGGCCATTTTTGAAAATAAATACAGCATACAAAGCTGTGGAACATATAGGGAATGATCATGCAGATATGTAGTGATTCGTGTTTGTTTCGAATTACGTGAGCTACTGTCAAACCTGTTTATTAAGGCCAACCAAGGGAAACAGACGAAGTGGCCACTGTAGGCAGCTGGTCTTTCTAGACAGGTTCTAAAGCATACACTTCTTTCTCAAGGAAGACAAAATACATGGCCACTATAAACAGGTGGCCTTTACATAGAGGTGACCACAAAGACAGGTTTGACTGTACATTCTAACAGATTGCTCAGACAGAACTATGCTTCGGTGACAACTGCCACAGGCTTCATTTCATCAAAGATGGAGGGTTAATTATAAGGTTAATTAACTTAGCAGGTGATGGGTAAGGGGTAGTTTTCCAGAAGGTTATCATCCTATGAGGTAGTTGTCTGAAAGTAATTATACTCAGGGTTGTACTCCAGAAGTGTTAAGTTGGTAGTCCTAGGATGATGGTCTAGGCTTTATCGTCCAGGGTGATCATCCTAGGGGTGTTGTCAGCTAATTTTATGGCCTGTTAACTCCTTTGAAATATCTTTGCCTTTGGACTCATTGATTTTCTTACCTAAATTACTGTATAGAGAGAAGGAGAAGAAAGGAAAGAATATGATGACTACTTACTTGATGTTTGCTTCTGCCTCTTTTGCTGCGGTGGCTAGTTTGAGTGAAGCTGCGTTGGCCTTTTCTCTGATATCCTTTAATTCCTTGTTCTCTTCTGTCTTCTGTTTACTTGAGCTGCTACCGCCCAGTTCACCCTGAAAAAATTTAACAAAAAATAGAAATAAACATAGCATATAAAATACATTGTCATTTAAATTGAATGTACTAAAAGCAAGCTCCATAGCCAGAACAAACTTTTCATATCTCATCACATCTCGAGAAGTACAGACATTTTCATGAAGAAAATTATGAAAAGAAAGTTTTGCCTATATGTTTTACAAATCACTTACTAGATATCAAATTTTGAACCCCATAAAAAAAATTCCTGGAAAATGTGCCATTTCATTTGAATAGACATCCTCAACATTGACAAAGAGGTAAGAAATTATACCCAAGGAGGAATTTCATCAATTATTTGGTTGAAAACCATTTACATTGACATGGACTACCCTTTAGTTGGTCATGATGTGATCAACAGATGATACAAACTTGACTTGTTTCTATATATATACTCTTCAGTCTTCAACTTTATATGGGTGCTGATGTATCATCATATTCCTATTCCAATAATTCCATACCATCCAATACATTTCTGTTTTATTTTGCATTGTATCGTCATAATCACAGTCTTTGGTGACTTTTGTTTGTATCTTTTTTATTTGTATGCTTGCATTCGTTTGTCAGATAAGCCTCTCTCATATGTATTTTTATGTCTTTTCCTATATTTGTGGAAAATAAATGAATATGAAAGATTTACATGGCATATAATAAGAATTAATGTTGTCATGAAATAGTTGTATACTGCTCCAAAGAAACTTGATACACAATTTATATCTACAATGTCAAGTTTAATACAACTACCATATTTTCAGAATAATTTGTCTTTCAAATATACCCGGTATTTAACACTTTCCCCCACTAAAAAGCAAATTGGTTGTCTGATATTTTATGAACTGCAAGACAATGATGCCAGTAACAACAGTGAGACTGATCTTTACGTAAGTGTTGGTGGCTGGTGAGCGGAGACTATCCGATGGAGCTGTTCCAATGTGGGGAGAATGACACACACTAAGCCGGCAACCAGAGGGAAATGAGAAGCGCGCTTACATCAACCTCGCCTGACAAAGTCATGTCCGTGTTGCCCCCAGCAACAAGACACCCCCTCCCAGGATGTGACAATAATGTTTCTAAATCCAGGCGGAGAGGGGCCCCTGGTGGTCCGCCAGCT
This sequence comes from Strongylocentrotus droebachiensis, assembly GCA_035222895.1. Classification (NCBI taxonomy): domain Eukaryota; kingdom Metazoa; phylum Echinodermata; class Echinoidea; order Camarodonta; family Strongylocentrotidae; genus Strongylocentrotus; species Strongylocentrotus droebachiensis. Next base: position 387,407 of record JAVYIG010000410.1, on the reverse strand, counting down.
CTACAAGAATGTTGACAGTGTATGAGTGGTTTGCCAGATTGTGGGTGGCAGATAGGATGTACAATGTTTGGTTGATGCTAAGGACATGATCCACTAGGGTCCCCCTGTCTAAAGGAGCATGTTCAGTTAGTTAGTAAGTCCTTCATTCATAAAACCATCCAAAGACCTGATTCACAGAGAGGGGGCTGTTAGCTATATCATCTATCCTCCAGAAAACCCTTGTCATGCAATGACCTGTTGTTTTTGTTCCTCTAATTTCCCATTTTGTTGCTTTCCCTCATTTTTTGAAATGGTACGTGGGAGGTCGCAAGAAAACAAGGTGAAGAGAAGTATGGCTATGCTTGGTCTTCGTGTCAGGGTTTCCATGTCTAAGTTAGACATGATAGTCCCCTCTAATGAAACCATCCTAGGACCCGATTCACAGATTCTCTACAGGGTAACTTGATGGTAGATACCAACTGCCTACAACAGAAGATCCTTGTAGTGGACTAGGTTGTTTTACTAGATTTTTTTGTTATTTTACAGGTCATCAACCATTTATGACAGAAAGGCCTTGTTACGAATAGAACAGTTGTTACTGTTCTTGATTTTTTTCTTCAAAGTTTACACATGGTATCTGGTGGCAACTACCAAACATCTACAACAAAGACCCTTGCTATGCACTGAGGTGTCATTACTGATGCTATATATTTTTTGTTGTTCATCTTTTAAAATAGGAATTATATGTCTGGCAGTAACTACAAACTGTCAAGAACAGATTTCTTTAGCATGGACTGTGCTTTGTTGTTGTTGGGATTTTTTTTAACTTTTTTTTTTTTGGGGGGGGGGGTGTATTTTTTGGGGGGTGGGGGTGTTCTTTTCATCATGTAGAAGAATGAAGTGGCTATTACTGATAATATAATGTAAATTTCCATCTTTAATTTTCATAGACAAAAACCTGTTAATCTTTTTTGCTCTAGACTTTCTAATGAAAGCTCTGATCTTAAAACATTACAGTTACAATGGTGGGAGATACCTCTCCATACAGAGCAAAACCTTTCAAATAAGCAATTTGCTGTTAATGATTGTTAGAGTTATTTTTGTTGCTGCAGGCTTGAAAATTGTTTTTTTGTTTTTACCCAAATGCTAAGAGAGCATATGTATGCTTGTAAGTGAACATCCAGAGGACCAATGGCTTTGAGCGCTCTCCAAGGGATTTGGTACTGAGGATTAATGACACTATAGCGCATTGACTTGGTTTCGAACCTGAGACCTCTCGGTTAGGAGGCCACTGCTCTACCACTGAGCCATCTTGCCTCCTAATTGTGTCATGCTACCCATCGGATTCTATTCACCACAGGTCATGTGAGAGAAGGATAAGTTTAGAAGTGACTGACCCCGGCCGCTGAAGAACAATCACATGTCTATAAATGACTAACCATCCTATATACCCAGGGTCCAGGCATGTTGACTCAACAATGCAAGACAAAAGATTCGTTCCTGAAACAGACACTGTTTTGAGACACTGTTTGTTGTAATAAAGATGAAAAGGGGAAGATACATGTAAGTTGTATTGCTTGTCGTTTATTCTTGTAGTAGATATTCAACAACTGTGTGGTGATTTCTTTCCTAAAGCAAGCAAAACTGTAAACTGTTAATCATCCCTTCCAGATTTCAATCAGATTGTAAAGATAAGGGGAGGTTTCTCAGGTAACCTTATTTGTACTAAAGACACATGTCACGACAGACACTATGTACAGTATGCATAATTGGCATTTACATTTCAAAATGGGCGCTCCAGCAATCTAACTGAGATATGAAAACATTAACAACTACCTGTAATGTACTTTCTTCCCATCAGAATGAATAATTATGTAATACTTGAAAGACAGAGGCTAAGTAGAATAACATTCTTATAGGCAAGACAAGGGCCCATGGAACGATACTGTTGTATATGTATGAACTTTGAGGACATCCCCTGTAAGACATGTGAATTTTCTATGCAATTTTCAATGAGCTGTTGGGGAATGTAACTTAATTATTATTAATTACTACAGGCCACTAAAGCACAATCTTTTCAAGCTGATGTACATTATCAGTCGATCCTATAATTATTTCAATTGCTGACCTGTTTAAGATCTCTGCAAAATTGAAATAAAGAATCTTGATATACATGTAGATCTTCCCTCTTATCACCTAAAGTAAAGAAAACAAACAATAATCTCTGGTGTCCCAAAATAACAGAGCTTGGGAAGGGCAATGAATTTGGAGAACAGGGAGAAGTTCAATGTTCTTTTAATCCATTTCATATCAATTTTAGATTGCTCGGCCAGTTTTTCCTGAACAGACAACGCTCAACTGAATGAATCGTGACAAAGTAACCAATTTGCCAAACAGGTGCCTGATAAAATGACACTTTCTACCTGGTTCTAACACAGTCCCTGATAACAAAGGTATATTTATAGGAAATCATCTTAAGAAGGGATTTTCATGAATTAGGTCAAAGCCAGCTACGGTCTTCATTCTTCTTCAACTCCTGTCGTGACAATATCTTTTGTAGAACAATCGACGCCCCTCCGATAACCCCCTTTCCCATAACAGGTGACGGAGGTGTACTACCCCATCGCATGCCATCGAAGCAACATTCTCTTCCACTAATCGCCCGACGACGCAAGCCAAACTGAAACATGACTGTCCAGATTTCAAGAGCAATGCAGGGCTGATTGGGTGTGATGGGAAGTTTCCTTGGTGTCAGCAGCCCACCTAAAAATACCCCAAAATAACCCTCCTGCGTGTAACTATCTCTTCTGGCTAATGATCATCAATTATCAGCTTGTAATGCCAGATTTCTAAAAGTAGATGAGCCATGGATGGCTCCAGTAAAAGGGTGCTGCATTGTTTTTCGTGAAGGTCGAGTAATCTTTGATCTTGATGGCTGTGTTTTTAGCAAGGAGAATCCTTGATTGTTATTAGTGTCCTTTCCTGCCATTTGTTTGGAGCTATAAATATCTACTCTGTGGCGCACTCTATTTAAACAGTAGTATTAATAGGAAGAGAAGTTGAAATTGAGATATTTTACTGGTAAATTTCCATGAGGTAATTACCAAATATAGAAAGCCAACTTTCTGCCAAAACAGGGTCACCAAACTTTTCGCTGTGTTGTCATCTGGAATGAGCAAGGAGAACTCCTTGGAAAATGAGTAAGCACCTGCCGTAAACCACCCCGCCCCCTTGGGATGTTCTCCATTTCAACCACTACCTCCAGGACCCAAACAACAACCTAGATGAAAGCACCCAATGCAAGAAAGAGATACGTAACCTATGCAATTCCACCAGGCAACAGACTACCACTAAAAACATCCTCCCCTCTTTCCAATCGACAAAAGTTCAAAGGCCTCACTCCACGATCACGAAAGGAGGAACAAATCCCTGGCACCTTAGCGGTCTTGTGTCACCTGCCCCAATCTCTGCTAAAAATCTAAGCTGACAACTCCTCTTGACGTCACCTTTTGCCTTGCTAATTGTCTCAGATCATCGGTTTCCCTTCGACAAATATACGTTTCACATCGTTAATTGCCGGTACAGCTTGCAATTTTTGTCCCCAAAATAACACCTCTGCAGCTATATATAGGGCCCAGGCAGGTGCTAACTCTATTGGTGATAACCCAATTACAAAAGAGATTTTTACTCTATGTGTATCGATGCAATGATGGCCGGCAGTGATCTACTTTGAACTGGAGGACACTGAGGCATTCAAGTACAGAATATCGTCAAATTTCAACTCCCAAAATGTCACAATCCTGCTAAAATGCTGCCAGTTATTACTTTTAAACTTCATTTCTCCACTGCCAAAGCAAACAGAGCACTTCAAATCAGTTATCAAAAAGTTAATTATCCTCCTTGCTCTTTCAAAATAAAAAGTAAATTAATGTCTAAGACCAAAACTCAACATTATGGCGTGATTAGTTCTGATGAATGTCATACATATCTGTCCTACCCCAAAAATAAAGAAGAAAAGGAAAATGATATAAGGCCTAAACGCATATGACATCCAATACTGTACATCAACAATCTGAATATGTCACAACTTCATAAAAAATCATATTCTTTTTAAAGTTAAACTTATTTGTTCATACATCCACTAATTACTAAATACTACCCTATACATCTCTGAACTTAGGAACAAATTTCTCAAGGTGGTGTGGTCTTTTCAACACCCTGTCTTAATCAAACCCTGCCTGCAGGTCCACTCTACGATGGGGGTTAAATTTAACCTCATTTCCTTTGCATCTCAATTAACACCCCAGCTGTATTTCAACAAGATTCCTTTAATAGTACCTTAAATGTAAATATTTGGGCATAATCCACCTTCATAGGGTATAATTTGCGGCATCCAGATCCAGGCTATAGTAGTTTCAGAAGCTATTAATAACCAACCAATGTTGATATAACTTGCTGAGAGCCAGAAGGGTATTAACTATGCATGAAATATTTTTGTGTTTATAATGCAGATACTTGTATGTGATCTCTTTTGTTGTTTTGTTTTTGTTTTTTTGTTTCACATGTGCGTCTTGAGCATTTGCTTACGAATGGATTTGGCGCCTTGCAAATCTCATATATTATTAGTATTATTATAATTATCATTATTATTAAAGTATATAAAGTTAATGCCTTTTTGCCTCTCAACAGAGAATATTCTCTGCAAAAGTAAATGTTATAAATTTTGAGTGCATGCATTTCTTATGTCTTATTTCGGGGATAGGCCAAATTATCTAATTAATCCTTAATAGCCCTATTAGTTGACAGACTAGATAATGGAAGATATTAATAGCTTTTAATAGCTCATTAATCACAAACAATAGAAAAGGAAAGATTGTATATGCCTAACAATAAATTACCTGTAAATCTGAGGTGTCAAGATTATGATTACAGAGGGGAAATTTGATCTTTAATTGTAAACATACATTTTTATAGTAAAATCTAAATACAGAGGTCAATGAGTGGAAAGTAAAATATCTTACATCTTTTAAGAAATGCAAAAAGGTCCTGTCAAATTAAAATGTTCATTTGATACTAAAAAAACTTTTTGAGAATCACATGATTGCCAAACTTGTTTTGCTATGTGGGCAATCATCATATCTGGTAGATCTAAATGTTAACTAAACATCCTCCTAATGTAACTGTAATTAACCTGAACATGTCAAATCCTTCTTCTTGTGCAAATGATATTTTCCATAAATTATCTCCTCCCTTTTTCTAAATATCGGAGCAATGCATAAGAAAACCACTCCCGCACGTTGTCAAAACAATTACAGATATAAATGAATCTGCGTGGTTCCTAATGAGAGATTGGCATTCCAAGTGCATCCCTCGGAAACAAAACTCTTATGATTCCATTTGGGCTTGTTTTTTTTATTTCGAGACTAAAATAGCATATTTGTAAACATTCAAAAAACCGCTCCTACACGTTGCTAAGGCAGTCAAAGAAATGCTTGATTTCATGTCTTTGAGCCATATCATTCTCATTAATCTAAACTGAAAGATTTCCACCAATAATAAATCGTACAGAAACAGACAATTGTACAATTCCGTTTGGCTAATTAATTCTTGACGTCTGCCGTATTTATACCGTAGTCTGGAAAGGCCTAACTCAAATACATGTAAATATATGACAGCAGGAGTAAATAAGCGCAGCAAGGTTTTATATACAGATAAATTGGGGTCTTTTTGTTGTTGTAATCAATAGGTTTTGGCATTATTAATGCAGTAGGGATTACAGGTGTATATGCAACTACTATTTCTATCCATCTATCAATTATTATCTATCAATTATTATTATTATTATTATTTTTGTTATCATTATTATCATCATCATTATTATTATTATCTATCAATTATTATTTTTATCAATATAAGACTTGTGCTATTCATCTACTCTTTAATGTTTTCCATCTTCATGCTATCAATCTTCTTTCACTTTTGTTCACAGACATTAGATTTTACTTGTTAACCTCAGCAACATATACAGGCTAACACTATATCAAGAACGATATTTGAATCAAGATATAATTGCATTAAAAATCTGATCAAACCTATATTTATGATTTTATATTATCTCTGGCATTCAAAGTATAATTCAAATTTGGCTCAATTCCCTAAAGATCTAGTTTGATCGAATTAGCTTTCAATCATCTTTAAAACAGCTTTCATAATTCCCATCTACCCATCAAACCTTTCACCACTAGATCTCAATATAGACTGATTTTGCCATGGTAACCAAAACAAAATTGTAGAAGATGTAAATATCTCTAAAAGTCAAATTTGTTAGAAATATAATTCTGAGTCACAAGAGAGCTGATTATTAGAAAACCTTTGCCCTTTTCTACACAAATTTATTTATATCTGTCTTTTTGTGGGAAAGATAAACCCACCTTTATGATAGGAAAGACGAAAATTGGCAACAAGCTACAAAACAGAGATCTGATTTAGAGAGTGAATCATCTTTTCAGAAAAGGCCAAAGCTGATGCCCTTTTGATGAACTTTCAATCTAACTTTTTAGCAACAAAAAAGAGAGGATACTCAAATGATGCAAGTTTCATGTACCGAGCATGCAAATTAATCTGTACACATGTATAATCTAATTATTACATGTTTCCTTTTTGCTAAATGATCATCAAAATGGTATCAGTGAAAGTACTGTCACATGATGTTACTTAATCTTGATATTATTGCTAGCTGAAAGTTAGCTTTTAGAGGAGTAGTGAAATTGAAAAAAGTTTGACAAATTGGGCACTGCAGAAATAATCTTAAAGAGAAAATTAGCTGACTTGAAAACCTACCAAAAATTAAAAAGAAATGATCAGTGTATGAGATATTAGTCTTTGATGAATGTGAAAGTAAATGGTCAGAAGCACGATTAGAATAAGCGTAAAAGGAATGATACAATTTTATATTTTTCCTGTGTATATTTAACACATTCTAAGACAAATCAACATGAGTATCGGTAGCAGTTACATTCTTAAATCTCAGATCAATGAATCAATCTTTATGGATTTATCATCTTAACAAAATTCCCTGTGATATTTCAAAATTGACCTTCTTGTTCTTGATCATAATCATGGGTGTTCATCCCTCTTTGTATCAATTTGTTTCATAAGTTTCCTTAAAAATCCTCTCCATTTTCTCTATTTTAAATAGTAATTTATTTATATCTCCACCTTTAAAAATAACCCATCAATATGTTTTCCTCTCTTTCCTGTTTTAGATGTATCATTTTCTTTTTGAACCCCTCATGTTTCCCAAACCTTTTTCCTGCAGAAGGCTATTCCCCACTGACCTTTTGGAAAGTTTGTCTCTGGTTACTATGGAAACCAAACTTGAGATGCAGGCAGTCAGTGCATGATTTATATTTCCCTTCATCTATCTACTATGACACATATGATGTCTGATGTAATCTAGGAGATTTTTGATATTTGTTTGATAATTGATTGATTTTTTTTTTTTTTTTTTTTTTTTTTGGGGGGGGGGGGGGTTTCTCTACACAATGTAGGGTGCAGTTTCTTAAACCTTGTTATGAACAATTACTGCCACATTACTATAACAAATTTTTCCACAGCCAATCAACTGCAATGACTTCAGTAACTTTGATATATCACTTAAAAAAGGGACCTGGTCAAAACTGTTTTAGGTTTCTTCTTTAACATTTCATCTGCTGCCTGCAAGAACGGTCATTACTGCTTCATAGCTCCTACAGCTTTCTTGCAAACAGCGGACAATTTCAAGATTTTTTTAAATTCTTCTCTCTAATATATCAAACAACTTTTACTATGAGCTGCATGTTTCTATTTATTTATTATCCTCCAAAAGAGAGTAAAGAAATAAAACCAAAGCAAACCAAAGCACAAGTGCTTGAATGTTACCCCGGTGCCCCCCACCCTCCGATTACAAAAGTATGCATTTCTTAGAAAGAAAAGAAAAAAAATCTTCCATGAGTATTGTCTCTACTGGACAGGACTAATTTTGTCCAACTATCTGCAGTATTTTCTGACTTCTGTTATTGTTCTCAAAGCACTTACAATCACAAAAGTCTGATTCAATTATCACTGCAACAGGAAAAAAAAATTTGAAACTATATCATAACCTTGACCAATATTATGCTTTTAGTTTTACCCACATAATTTCAAAGAGTATCTAAATAAAAAAATAAAAAAAACCTCTCTGACAATTTTATGACTGTTCATCACTTCTCTGTTTTTTCCTGCTTTGGCAAGGGGCGGAAAGAATGTTACATTTTACTCATAGCTTCTTAGAAAAGATTAAGACTCTTGTCAAGGAACAGGAAGTTTTGTGGCCCCGGTTTCAGACAAAGTCTGAGTCACTTTCTCAGCACCAACAAAATAAAAAGGCTTGCGCTAAACCACTGGATAGTCATGTTATTGAAGAGAAATGGAATATACAAGAGAGAGAGAGAGAGAGACAGCAAGAGGGGGTGGACTGAGTGAGGAGGTAAAGACAGAGAGGAGATAGATATATGTAGATAGATGAAAGATAAATAAAAAAAAAGATAGAGATAGAGTGTGAGTGTGTGTGTGTGTGTGTGTGTTGTGTGAGAGAGACAGAGAGAGGTGGAGGAGAGATATCCATGTGTAAGTATATTAAAAGTTTCCTTAATGTTTAGAGAAATGTGACATTACTTTATACAAACTTTACTTTATACAATGTTTATTGTTCATTTGTGATTACTCAAGAAACTATACCACTTGTTGATTTTCTTGTTTATATATTTGTTTTATATATATAGTGAAACAAAATGTTCATGTATATGAATGAAGCTTATTAATAACATTAAAATTCAAATTCAAACTAGATTTGTGCAATTTATTGTATAAACAAGAATACATCAGGGCTCCACCCTAACCTTTTTACTCTTTTTATTTTAACTTTTTAAAGTCTGTATAGGAGAAACCTATACTGAATTTTTGATATTTACAAGCCCTTCATTAATCGTTGAATGATAATTCTGTATCTTCAGAAGTCTGTAAAACAAGTTCAGCAAACATCTTGAGTGGGGAAGTGACATCTATCAGTTTGTATCACATGAAGGTTATTTTTTTCTTCTTCAAAACAGATAATGAGCTTCCTCTAAAGATTGTTTTTCTGAAGGTTATTTGAAAGGATAAAGAATTTAAAAAGTTTTAAAAAGTTTTAAAAGGCCCCGCTACCTTTAAGTAACAAATCAAGAATGATCAATTCTGAAAAGATAATTTATAGATACTCCAAAAGACTGTCAATCAAGACATGTCAAGTTGACAAATTCAGAGGTAAAAGAACCACCTAAGATTTGTATAAATCTGCTCTAAAGGCTCTCAATAAGCAATGTCAAATTGAGAAGATGACAGGTAAAATAAAACTTTCCCTAAGGATGTAAAAAATAAATATTCAGATATAAAGCTGCAATCTATAAGACTGTCAATCAGCCATGGCCAGTTGACCAGATGGAAGGTAAAAAGTCATCCTTAAGTTTTCATAAATTAATGAATATTGCAGTTTAGAAGTGGAACTGAAAAAGACACTGTCAATCAGTTATGAAAAGATGACAAGGTGAAAGGTAAGGAAGCCTCCCTAAGTTTGTGTAAATTTATGAATATTAATAATATGTAGCTGCACTCTATAATACTGTCAATCAGTTATAGCAAGGTGACAAGATAAAAGGTAAAGAAGCCTCCCTAGGTTAATGTAAATCTATGGATATAAATATTATATAGCTGCCCTGATTAGTTGTCAATTAAAAACATGTCAAGATTGAACGATGAACTGCTACTGCTATAAATAGCCGTCACAAGGTACCAGGTCTATGGTAAACCAATGCAGGGTGACATCTGGATGTTTATTAATCTAATTAACAGTTCACTGAACTTTTCACATGACAAGTTATGAAGTGCCATGAGTGGACAACCCTTCTGAATAACTCTTTAGAAGTACATAAATACATGGGGCTCAAGTCAATGGACTGAATCTCTCCGCCTGATTAATATTCCAGTAACATATTCTATTTAGTTTTAAAGCCTTTATTTTCTTTAACACAAACGTACCATAGAGTTGTAGGATTACCTTTTCAGGGTGTACAATTATTGATAATCTTTTTTTTTTTAATGTACAATATATCATTCCTGATACTTCCAATGATTTTGTCTATCTTTTGATTATTATCAAAAGAAAAAAAGTCTCACCTTTAGTTGTTTGATTTCAGCTTTCAGTTTGGTGATCGTGTTCTCTGCCGTCACAGCTCTTTCCTGCATTCAGTAAGAAAGGGAAATATACAAAGAGAAAGAAGGACACAAAGTTAATGAATATCATAAGGCATACATTACAAAGATGTTTAATAGTTTATATTGTTTATGGTCTCCATACATAAACCTGTTTTGAAGGATCATGAATCGGTTAGTCCTAGATATCTTGGCCTCTGTACAGCTGAGAACAATAGCTTCAAGAAACTTTGACACCACACTTTTACCCACATCGTTCAGAACCCTTTGGCTACCTGCAAGTCTAGGAGATCTGGTGTCCATACATTATAAACCTGTTTTTAAGGATCATGAATCGGTTCCAGCAAATCAAAACAGGATAAGACTGTGACTTGTGCTAGCCCCTTGGTGCCGATCACAAGTTCCTTACTCCACTCGTGACACACACACACACCGCTTTGATCAAAAACAATTACGTGACTCATGACCCGATAAACCCTTATTCTGCAATGGCCAGAGCAAACAATCCTACTCTGTGTGTAGGTTTTCTGCAATGGCCAGGTCAGTATATGGCCACAATCTAAAAGTCATCCTGCATTCTACACTACACAAGTAGTATACAGACTATTGCTACGTGTAGTTTTGAAGATTGATCTAGACTATAGCCTTTAAAATCCCCCCCCCCCCAATAAAATATGTTTAAAAATGTTTTGCATTTCTCTTTCCTTCCTACTAATGAGAGGTGCTGTTTTGTTGTGAGAAGTTTGCAGATTACATGTTTAACCTCTTCAATGCAATGGATGCCAAACCTGCCCAAGAACTTGTGTGTTGCACAAAAGTTTTTTTAACACTGTAAGAACTGCTATGTTTGTCTTCTGGAGTCAGAAGCAAGTGGCCTCCTTGTGAAATTTATACCTATGGAAGATATTTCATGCCAAAATAAAAATTGAAGGTAATTTGGATTAAAGTACTCTTGAAAGTCAATTTATAGCAATTGTTTGAAACTTGGTGGCACAGATGGGATTAATAATGTACACATATTTGATTTGTATATTACCTGCTGCATAGGCCCATAGCATATATACACAGTTTAACCCATGCAGAAGTGATGTTATACCTCACTCACACCACTATACTGACTCCAGACCGACTCCAGACCAACTTCGGACTGACAGATTTTTAGCTATCTATCGCAGTGTAATGTCTTGTTTGGGGTGCTGTTGGTCTGGCGTTATTCTTGTCAGTGTGAATAGGGTGGTAAAGCTGACACAAATCAAAAAGCATAACTATATAGAAAGCTAACTTCTGTTGAGAAATACAAGGGTTTGAACTCTATTTCAATGATACAAGCTAATTAACGTCCCTCTATTTTTTAGCAGATGATATGAATACAATGTCTCCCTCTGTATGGTCTAGGAGATACCTTAAAGATCATACAAGTTCTTTAATAATGTAGTTTTCCTTTTTGTTTTTTAAAATCGAATATACTTCAGAACATCCAACAAACAATTATCAACAGTTCAGCACTATTTCTATGATAATGCTTTTTTTTCCTTTCCAGTGTACAAGTATGCAAGCAACTCATCTTCATACACATGGATGGACAGCCAAGTTTGACAATGAGCCTCAAATAATAACCTAGTGCTTTATAGAAACTTGGCTCAATGTCTCAGTCATATAATTCTTGAGGTACAAAGTAATTTGTTCAAGTGCATTTCTTCTATAGTTAGGGGAGTCCAATGTCGGCTAATTTCTGCATACCCGGTATGTGTGACTGTTCAATGCTGTACAGTCGAGTTGGCAAATAAACCTTTCTTTTCCATCCCAAAATAATACATTACCAAATGAGGTTAATCCAGATTTATTTCATAACAGTGCTTATTTTTTTTGTAATTTATTTAGAAGGTTATCTGGCTCAATATCAATGATATGCCTGTTGAGAGTACAAGTTTAAACTGAAAATAAATGTGCTGCTTTTCCAGGAAGGACATACCGGTAATAGATTTTTCTTCTATTTGTAATTGTGCCTAATTGATGAAATTAAACAACCTACAAATGATATTGAAATATGATTATCATTTATCATTTATCCCCACAAATGAAATAATATATTGTCTGTTTGGAGCCGAAAGTGTGTTAACTTTGTAGCTCATGTAATTTTCTCAAACTTTTTGTTCCAGGAATTCGCATTTCATACAAAGTGAGAGCCAGGTAAAATACTTGTGTACATTTATCTTGCCATTCAAATAACAAATGGAACTTTTTTTTAAAGTCAAGAAACTTAATTTTCAGGATCAAGTATTCTTTATCTACACAGGCTTAGACGTATACTTTCTATTAATTATATAATATGTAAATCAATTTGTGCTGATCGAATAATTCCTATCAGAGTACTTATACACCTATCCCAATTATATTTCTTTCTACATAACAATGATACCCCAATACTATTAATTGCTGTCCCATTTGTCTAATTCTAACTGTATAAGTCTTACATATATCCTAATAATATATAATTATATAAACCATACATTGATCACATAGCCACGCCTACACAGAACCCAATGGATTATAAGGATCCCCCAAATTGGAATAACCTACAGAATACCAGCATATTTTGTCCCATTTTTGGAGATTAATAAATGAATGAATACCTATCAATGTACAAAAGTTCAATATCCGATACCTAAATCCTAACAAATTGAGATAATTACAGTTATGATATATATTGATTATACTGATTACTCATTGGATGTTTCTGTTTTAAACAACTTGATAATAATAGGAGCCCTTAGTCGTAAATGCATACTCCCAATAAAATAAAAGACCATTTATAAGTTAATTACCGGTAATGACAAAATTTGGTGGCACAGTTACTAAACACCAGTTTGATAGTAGAGGGTTTACCAAGGTTTTGTCGGATGCATATAAAAGCTATGCAAAATCATAGGATAATCCCTAAAAAGGAAGCTTACTCCGATTATATAGTTTTCCAATATTCCATTAAATCCCCATTTTCCCCTTCAAAAGCTAGTATGAACATATAATCTACACTCCAGAATTCATATGCTGATATTGATAAAAGTGAATTATCTTTAGTCCAGGTTTAAATAGGTAGATTTAGGCTAATGATTATGGAGTGCAGGTGTCATCCAACTCATTGCGTAAAAATTAAGGTCTTTCTACAACCGAATGAACAATAAATACCGTCAAAATGTGCTTTATTTATATTCTGATTTGCTGTATTTACTATGATTGTAAGGGGAATTTTTGTGTCTATTGCAAACCTGTGGCTTCTTAATGCAATTTCACAGGCACAATTTTATATCTTTGTATTTTATGAATTCAATAGATTGAATGAATGAATGAAAATGAAATCAATTTCTTGTTTTCATTCATGCCTGGATACATGTCATTCATGGAGGTGTCATGGTATACTGGTTCATTCTCTTGACTCTCAATCTAAGGGTTGAGGGTTCGTTTCCCAACCTGGCACTAACATCTTTTTGCAAGACATTAATCCATATTTTGCCATCCTCCACCCAGGTGTAAATGGGTATCCAATATGCTAGAGCACTACATTTTTGGGCGGCTGGCTATGATCGGGTTAATTTTGTTCAGGCGCTAGGAGCCACGACATGAAGGGCATGCGCTCTAAATAAGAAGCCACTATTATTATTTTTAAATACGTTTTGTTACAGGATTAATTTAATGTTTACAGAATCTTGAAACTTGGTACTTCATAATTTGGTTGGCTAATTGAAATCAGGACTACGTTGAATGTGGTTTAACTTGGTCGACCGTATAAATATAAGCCTTGGATAACAAAAATATAATTCTATTGGGATAAATATATAGTTGCGCATTGCTCTTATTATATAAGTCCCCTCTGCCCTCGCTTGTATCTAGTCCTTTAACATTGGATGAAAGCATGTGACTGGAATAATCACATGCTTTTGGCATTAAGTACTAATTAGCCCCATTTGTTTCTCTGTACTAAAACCAGTTGGTGGTTTTAATTGCGTGAATCACTTGGCTTAATTTAGGTGGTTTACGTACAAAATCATTTACATTTTTGGATGCTGTCCAGCATTTTGGCATGCAAGGTATCACTGGTAATAGATACAGGATTATTAAGTTGTATAACAACAAAAAATGCATATTATATAAACACAGTTTTGCAATCCATTAAAAGTGGAAAGCAGCATTTGAAAATGCCAAAAATGAATGTATTCCAAAATAAGTCTTTTTTTAGTATCTGCTTCCTTGCTTCTACTTTGTAATGCCTGTATTCCTTCCTCCCTTATACCACCCCTCTCATTCCATCTCTATCTTTCACTCCCTCTCTCTCTCTCTGTTTTCTCATGCTCACTCTCTCCCGTTACTATTCCCTCCCTCCTCTCCCTCTGCTGTATACTGACAGTAGTTTTTTTGAGGTTGGCCTCCACATGTTGCACCAGTGTCTCCAGCGTCTTGGCATCTTTCGCTTCTCTTAGCCTTAGTTTCTTGATCCCTCCCTCCCTCCCTCCCTCCCTCCCTCCCTCCCTCCCTCCCTCCCTCCCTCCCTCCCTCCCTCCCTCCCTCCCTCCCTCCCTCCCTCCCTCCCTCCCTCCCTCCCTCCCTCCCTCCCTCCCTCCCTCCCTCCCTCCCTCCCTCCCTCCCTCCCTCCTTCTCCATTTCTCTCTTGTTCATACTGACCATAGTTCTTTTGAGGTTGGCCTCCACATGTTGAACCATAGTCTCCAGTGTCTTGGCATCTTCTGCTTTGCTTCTCTTAGCTTAAGTTTCTTGATCTCCCTCCCTCCCTCCCTCCCTCCCTCCCACTCTCTCCCTCCATTTCTCTCTTGTTCATACTGACCGTAGTTCTTTTGAGGTTGGCCTCCACATGTTGAACCATAGTCTCCAGTGTCTTGGCATCTTCCGCTTCCCTCAGCTTTAGTTTCTTGATCTCTGCCTCCATACTCTCGATCCTAACATGACAAACAGACAGACAAGCGTGAAGGAAACCGAGCATTAGAGACGCCTGGTTACACTCAAATCATTCAATTACAGAGGCCCCTGATAATTCAATAATTGGATTCGGTGAGACTTTTCCTCTTCATCAGACATTTCAGAAGGAAAACTAGCATTGTGGATATTTTCCTATTCCAACAAACTTTAGTTGAACTTTCATCACGCTGAAATTAGTTAGGCCTCCTTCAATATAAGTTCTAATTTTACATATAAAGTACTGACTAAATTTACTAGAAAATTTATGTAGAACAAAATACAGAATACATTTTAAATTTTACTGATTTTCCATGCTAGAAGGAGCACATTCCCTCTAGATGTACTACATAGTGGTTTAAATATCAAGATGATTTTTTACAGCATCAGAAAAAGATAAATACTTCTTGGTTGAAGTTAATTACCATAAAATCTCATATTGCCCAGCTCAACCATGACATATAGAACCAAAATTCAGAATGTCATCAAATGAAACTGTAATTGTTTGTAAACTAAATTTTGGATATTGATATTCAAAAGTTAACAAAGACAGTCATCTCAATTTATCTTGTCAATTTGTAAAAACAAATAATAACAGCATTCACATAGATCCTAAATATTTTAAGCAAGTTATAATTATAAGTAAAACCTGTTATAGTTTGAGTCAGGGATATGGGCCACCCATATTTATTCAGAATTGATGCAGAGGTCATCATTGAAAGTCAGAAGAGGAGGACGTTGACTTCAAATATCTCTCTTATTTGAGGTAGGGATGGTCCATGATTTATATTATTTGTTGTGAATTAAACAAGTATGTCCCATCAATCTAAGATCCATAAACGTAGTACATCAAGATTATTATTATTATTGGCTTTCAGGGGTCACTTAATTATGGAACACCTTATGCAAGAGTTCATATCATAGGTGCACAAATTGTGTTGAGATTAGAAAGTATAAATTTTGTAGAGAAGGAAGCATAACTCCTATTTTTTGAAATTACTGATTAAATCCTTCAGACTTTTGGTAAACCATTTTGGAAGAAGAAAATGTGTCCCAAGGTATTCAAGATTATAGTGGGTTTTTGTTTACCTTTTAAAATGAAACAAAAAGAAAATATTAAAATAAAGTGATACAATTCCACTGGCCATAGAACTTGTTAGTATAAATTATACAAGCGATTTAATTAATTTTTCTCTAGGAAATGTAGTAAGAGCAGGGCCTACTACACCTGCGTGACTTCAAAGTGATACAATTGAATTCAAAATTTGGTATATTATGCAAATATTTTGGCACAAGCACTATTGCAGTCCTACATGATTAACAACTTTATTATTGACTAGTTCATACACTTAATTTTCTTCAAAGATGTCAAGAGTCTGACTCCTGGCTTAGGGGTAACATACCAAAAGAGGGAATTCTATTTCACAATTTCCCACTTCTACCCGTGATAGTAAACGGAACCACAACAGTATAATTTTTACAACTAAAAAGCAGAATTTTTTTGAAGGTAAAAAAGGGATAAAAAGTATATAAGAGACAATATTTGCTCGGTATATCAGAATACATGTATATTCATTGCCTAAATAACAAACAGGTAGCTTAGAATTCTGCTTTCTACTACAATCAAAATTCAACATCATCATAGAGATAGTACCCCAAGTTGTACAACTGATAACATGTAGACCACAATGAAATACTCTTTGTAACTCACCTTTGACAATGTAAACATCATCAATTACCCGTTTGACAATTTCAAAATACGTTTCCCATGAAATAAGAAGGTGAAGAACTCACTTTTTGCTGTCTTTGTCAGAGGCTTTCCGACTATCTGATAACTCCTTCCTCAGCTTACTATTCTCTTGCTTGAATCTAGCCAGATCAGCAGAACTCACACCATTCTCAATCCTATCCCCATGGGGTGGTGTAGAGGACCGGGGTGGGGTATCCCCCCTCTTGTTCTTATCAAGCGAGGGCATGGCTTCATACGGTTTCTCTGTCATGGAAGAATCATGCATCGAGACGTCCGGCAGGTTTTCATGACTTCTATTATCATCCCGAGAGCTAACGTCCAGTTCGTTTGTACTGGAGGAGAGTTTGCTACGATGTCCATTTTCAGTGGGCTTAGCGGGTTTGGGAGGAACAGCCAAGAGATTGACGACGTGTTCCCTGTCCGAGGCATCGCTCGAGGAAGACGTGCCCTTATGTTTGTTTTGATTCTTGGAGTCACTTGAGCCCTTCTTGCGGTGGCCGTGGGATTGCGCTCTGGCCCTCTCCCTGTGTGGCTTGGGCTCTGGAGCAGCCTTGGCCCGTGTGAACTCATCATTTCCCGCGTTCATATCAGGCGCAGCGAGACCCGTCGACGAGGAGTAGGTCTGGGCATCCTGTGAAGCATCGATATAGTCCACAACCAATGTGCTCTTTGTGTTTGGTTTATTGGCAGGTGACTTGTGTTTCCTGGCAGCATGGCCGTGGGTATGTGCCCTAGCCCTCTCTCGCCCTTGTTTCTTATCAACGTGCTCTCTATGCCCAGCTAAGTCCCCACCCAACACTGCATCATATGCCTTATTCTTTTTGTTGGTTGTATCCTCACCGATCTTATCGTTACTCTCCTCCTCCTCCTCTCCTTCGCCGTTCTCTTTTGTGGCGTAGTCGTAAATAAAATCCACAAACTCGTTGCCCTTTGCCTGGTTCTGTGCAGTGGCAGCCTGCTGTTGTTGTTGGTGTGGGCGTTGCTGTTGCTGCTGCTCTTGTTTTGCAGATGACTTCATGTGCGTGGGTTTAGTGGGTGTGGGAGGGGCCGGTGTCCCTCCTGCAGTGCTCTGCACGCTGCGGGCACCCTTTCTCCCTGCTCGGTTGGGCATTCCAGGACTGGTTGCGCGTCTTAGATTGGTCCTGCCGTTGCTGCTACTGCTGCTGCTGCTGGTGCCGTTGCTGGTGGTCCCAGAGTTTGCGTTGCTCACATCTGGGGCGGCGCCCCCCGATGGTGCGCTACCATTTTGGTTGCCCATGTCTTCCGTCTGATTAGGATAAAAATAGACAAGAAACCAAAAGTACATTAAACATGTGATGTCTAAGCTGAGCTTCCTCTGCATAGGCAACATGTAAAGTCTCCTAAATCTATGACTCTACTGACTGACCTGTACAAACATAGAACTCTAGCATAGCCCACTGCGATGAATCAGAGTAATTTAGCGTTAGTGGAAAAAAATATCATCCGTAAGTCAGTACTTCGAGGAAGGGGAAGAGAACATAAGCCCCCAGGATTTCAAAGTAACGATCGAAAGAAAAAAGAAAATTACACATATGAGGGGGCTGAAAGACTTGTCTAAAGAAGCCAAAAGCACTGATTTCCTGCAAATGTTACCCAAGATTACGACTTATTGCTGTGTCACAAAGCCTTCAACCAAGCCACACAGAAAAAAACCAAGACCCACTCAGCTAAAGCCGATATGTCAGCCAATTAAACATTGGAGAGAAATATCATTCCAAGAAAGAAAAAGTTTTGGTTAACCATGAAAGTAAAACATCACATTACCTGGAAGGTCTTGAAGAGACGATTGCGACACTTTGTTAAAACATACATTTTGTCCTAGGCATCCCAGGGTGCAAGAAACAATCCAATAAATTCCACTTACGGACAGAAACAGAAAAACAAACAAATGCCAAACTTGGAAATAAGAGTTGGGCGCTTGATGTGCCTGCCTGCTGACGGATGAGTCGCATGCACACACAAGAGCGCAGATTTACAAACTGAGCCTCTGGAACAAGAGACAAGGGGATAGCGAGTTCAGAAAGCGCACACGCACACACACACTGTGGATTATTACGTAGACGGTTTGCCCCCCTCCTTATTATGAGTTCCCGTTGTAGATCGAGGCAGGCCCATTGGTTGCAGGTGAAGATGAGTCAGAGTCAGCAGAGACTTCTCCTACAGCCTCATTCACACATGGCACTTTAAACCCAACACACAAACCCGGGACCACAAAATGTATTGTTATCTATGTTATCTAATCAATATGCGGTTAAAGGGATCGTTTAACAATGTTAAATCTGAGATACACGGCCCTACGTGTTATCAGTGTCTGTGATATGGTGTAATATTGAAACCCTAAAAAAATTGCGCTTCAAAACGATCAAGAAGTGCCTCAAAAAAGTAAAAATCTTTGAGTGACCGGTTTTACCATACTTGTTTTCCCCAATAGACTGTAGTGTTATGAAAACCGTCAGGCGAACGGTTTTCAAAATTTGTTATTCCAATCATAAATATCTTGATAATCAGACAGGCGATCGGCTTGTAAAAGTCATGGGGTTCCTGACTGACCTAAAGGTTTATAATTATCACTGCATCATGAGCTAAATCCAGAATTTTGTTTCAGAATCTATGACAAAGTTACCGGATCCCTTTAAAAGTTTGGTATCTCACAACAGAAAAGTGAAAAAGCTAAAGGTCCTTGTTGCATGCTGGTAATTTCTTTCACCCTACCTACCATTTATTTACAAGTACAATGATTTGTTTTGCAGCAGAATTTCTTTTAAAAAGTTTTAAAGGGTTTGAAACTATGCTTTCCATTTCCCCCTTTTCACTATCTCTTTCCCCCTCTCTGCTTGAGGCATGTAGTGAGTCTATAAACTTTAATGTTTTCCTTTCTTATCAACTTCATTTAAACCTGTTTCTCATCATCAAATAATATCTACAACACTTTGACCCATCCCCTCCTTTTCATCAAGAACATAACATCAAATTCTGGGTCTCCTTTCCTATGTTATTGTTAGCTAATTTGTCGCTATATCAATTCCTAAACTAATATGTCTTTTAAAGTATTCTGTATTATAGGCACTTCTCTTAAGTTTGATGTATGGCTTCCTATTATAATGTTTCTATTAGACCCCCCCCCCCCTCTCTCTCCCCCAATAAAAGCAAACAAACAAACAAATTTGCAATATTCTTATTTACTTTCTGCCTCTCCCTCTATATTATGAGCTTGAGGTATTCTTAAATCTTTTAAAAGTTTGTAATGTTTATAATTACACTTATACTTTTTCTCATTTTCATACCTACAAATATGCTGTACCTCCCTAAATTTCTTAGTCCTTACCCTTGCACGCCATTCTCTCTCTTTCTCTCTGTCTCCCTAAGTATCTTTCTCTCAAACTGGTAGCCTTGAAGACAATCATGGCTCTAAAAACTAAACGAAGAAAGGAGAGGGGAACCTGTAGATGTCTCACTTCCATTCTATGTTGGTAAAGTTATTTAAAAACTCTTACTCGGATCTGTTGTGGCAGTGCTACTCCCATCAATGGCTTAAAGCTAGTAGCTCAGCTAGAAAGGATATTGGGTATCGCACAGGGGTGCTTTGATCTGCTAATTAGGTTAAGGGAACAACAACCTATACAGAGCTTAAAGGGTAACTCCTACCTTGGTAGCAAACTACTGTAGAGGAGAGCAGAAATATCGAGGGAGGAGACTGGACAAAGTTATGAATTTTTGGAAGTTGTAATCACCATACAAATGAACTTATTACAAAGGTTGCATTGCCCTTTAAAAGCTCCTCGCCTCTCTATTTCTCCCTCCCTCTCCCTCCCCCTCTCCCTCTCCCTCCCTGTTCGATAGCAGACCCTTCAAATATTGAAATAAGTCATACAGTTCTAGGAAAAAGAGCAAATTAAAAAGGGATGATTATCGTGAAAAAGTTAGGGATTCAACAAAACCCATGTATAAACACACACACACACTACACATAATTTCCCCCTATATCTTAGCAGACAGGAAGCTACAATCAGTAGAGGTGTTACATCAAGGTCTCTACTTTGAAATGGAGTTTAATTTTAGAGTAGTCAATCTTCCTATTACCTCAAATTAGGAAAGAAAATTGCGTTAATTAAGCCACATGCTGATTCATGAGATGTACAACCTTGAAGGCAACATACTATCTTCTATGTCGAGTCAAGACTTTCTGAGATACATTGCAGTAAAGCGCCGCAAAAATTGGTTGTGTTTAAAAAACATGTTGTTAAAAAAAAAAAACATGTAAACGAATGGCAACTGCACGCAACAAACGTCCTGTGTGTATTCACTGAGCTCTGTGTTATAAGATACAGAAGTATGATAGGTATTACATGTTACATCATCATATGAAAAAATTGCTGCAGTTTTGCCCCATCATAACTGAATGAGGCCTTAGACTTTTAATGTGAAAGATATATAGTAAATTATCTGTTCAGAGTCAGAAGGACGTTAACTCTGTGTTAAAAGTATGTGAGTTGATGCCTTTCTGAGTCCAAATAGACAACATTTGGATACTGAATTTGATAACCTCTTCTGCGGTATTGCGTTTATAAACAAATCATCATTAACTTTCCACATTAACTTTTTTAACTCTGAATTTTTTGTGCAATTCTCATTTTCATAGGAGTTATTCTTATCATATTTGATTTTCCAATAACCATATATTCCAAAAGGGGTATTTTGAGGAACAGTATAGTCACTAAGCAAGAAATTTAATAACATTGTTTGAAAAAAAAATCAATAATTTGTGCATTAAATAGTAATCGTTGGTGATAAATTTCTTGACAAAAATGTGCACAACCTTGAAGATCTACAGTAGATGTTGAGTTATAAAGTCCAAATACATTTTCTTTCACAATATCAGGTCAAATGAATCAAGTCAATTGCTTTGTTAGTATATTTGGGGGGCATTAATTACAAATATGATTATTATCATGAGTGTAAGCCCTCTCATAGCCCTTCACAATTTGGCATTCATAATGTAAACTGTTTCCTTACATTTTCCTTTTAAACAAAGGACAGGATATCCGCTCTCCCATCTGCAGAGAAATAGTTTCCTCTAAGTTTCTTTGAACACTCATTATTCTTACAAAAAACACACACATCCACATCCATTTCTGCTCTAATTGTTTCAACTGATCGAGAAGCCTTGAGAATCCAATCACTCAACTCACTGTTAATCCTCCCACTTTAACAGTGCACAGAGTCGGTGATTAACAATGAATCACCAGTGGGAGGAAATTCACTTCATCTACTCAATGACAATTCAATCACATGTCTCCATTGACCATTATACAAACCATCAATTTAAACAAAGTTATATGATAAAATAACATTAGGTGTTTGAAAATGAACTGTTATTAGTTTTAAACACCAATTTGGAAATGATTGACATGTACATATACCCACTCACTTTTTCTCCAAGACATATTTTCATTATTGTTAAATAAAACAGTTATTTGATTTTTAGAAATGTAAAAGATTTACCTCAAAGAGATTATTAAGCTATCAAAAATCATAGGATAATAATGAAAGCAATTGGGATGAGGTACTAAAGATCCACAGGGGTGTTTCACAAAGACTGAGATCGACTTTAAGCTGGACATAACTATGGCAGGCCGTTCATGCCACTGTTTGCTCTTACCATTTACTGGCTGGCATTGGTCTCTCAATGGACGTACAAATCATGGTCATAAATTTACAAATTAAAATTTCTTAATAATTCATTATTGAAGGAAAAAATAGTATTTAAAGATCATAATAGCGAGAGCAAACAGTGGCATGAACAGCCTGCCATAGTTACCGTAAGTCCAACTTAAAGTCGATGGTAGTCTTTGTGAAACACTCCCCAGGTGTATATACCTACAGGTGCATGACCTAATACCTGGCTATGACCTTTCAGAGTTTATTTATACCCAGGGAGATCATAAGGGTGCTTAGTAGGAAGTTATGATGACTAGCCACCAAACCTAGTTATGTTACTCTTAGGTCTCGCTTCATGATACCATTAGGCAGATGAATCATGTCTTGGAAATATGTTAGAAATATACAGTCTGGCCGGTTCATGAAAGAGTTTAGAGTCTAGGAGAATGACCTTTGTCAAGTTTGTTTGTGTGTGTCAGTGTGTGTGCATCATACAGACATTAAAGGTAAAGACAAGTATTGGAAATGCCCCAATTTCAAAAAATGAAATGGAAGCTCTTATTACCAATCATGTGAAAGAGTATGTTTTGACTATTACATGATGATACAAATTTTTCCGGGAAACCGCCGACTAATTGATATATTTGGTAAATTAGTTTATCTATTGGTGTGTGAAAGATAAACGCATGTGTCGTGCACGTGTGCGTAGTCCCATATACATCTTTCTGTGTACAGTGCTTGTAACTTTACGAAGACTGGGCCAAATTTCTTATCATTTTGATGATTCCAGAACCTTGCAGTACACACCAATACTAATATGCTAGATGATCAACCTTCTCTGATCGATTCCACAACGTTTCTTTCACAATGCAATCGCATGACCATAACTGGTCTTTATCTTTAACTATGACCGAAGACAGCTCTAAGCACCATCATAACATGGAGGTACTCTTTAGAATCTTAACAGTCTTCATAGGGCCATTTCCACAGCTTAAAGACCATTTTGAAAAGAAAAAAGAAATGTTTTTTTGTTACTGCCATTTAAACTAATGGAAAACCCATAAAATTCTTTTTTGGGGGTGTGAATAGTGCGCATGTAATAATTTACATATGTTTTGAGAGTGAGCATTGACAAGTTTTACCCCGAAAATGGAATGTGAAAAAAAATCAATAATTTTTGCTGGTAGTATAAATGCAGCTCAACTGTGGTTGACCTGTGCACTGATCTTGCTTGCTAGTTTACATTGATAATCATGAAATTGGATAATTCTGATTCAAAAACAATTTTTGTTAATGTTTTTCAAATAGAAACTTTTCAATTTTACTCGCCATGATTAAATTTTATTTGCCAAAACAGAAGAGCAATCTAGAAGGTACAATTGTCCAAACCATCTGCAGATATCACTTTTTGTACCGTTATGTTTCTACTTATATTGGTAGTTGAGTGTTATACAGCTGCCTGGTACTGGTTTTGTGCCATCCAGTGTTACATGATCTTTTTTTTAAATGAGATATTGAATTATAGATATATCAAAACATATTCAGTATATGAAAATTAAAAAAATTGGTATGTATGAAAAAAGCAATCTCATGTTCATAAAAAAATATCGACACTTGGTTATAGAAATTACTTTCCAAAATCTTGATGAAAATTCAGTGTATATTCAGTGAATTCAAAACCATACTGTAACATGAATACACAAATTTTAAAAATAGACCCAGCTTATTATATATACTTTTAAACAGAACAATAAAGCAAAGAAAAGTTAAAAATTGCAAAGTAAGTTTCCAAATGCAAAGGTCTTTTGGGCCCCGATGAGGTATACTTGCCAGAAAGACAAGATTTTCATGAAGGGAACAGGAAAAGAGATTTGGTAATAATTGCTTCTCTGTATTTCCCCCCTGATCAGAGACAGTTCAAGACGGATTTAGAGAAGATCAGTCCAATGATTACTCTTTATCCCCTGCTGCTATTTTAGGGTTTGCTTTTAAAATTATCGCCATGGTTACGGAGATACCATGGCAGATGGCACAGTTACTTACATGCGATTATAGGGAGGGCTCATCGGGTCTAACCAGGTCTAAATATAGGTCTTGGAAAAGTTTGAGAATTTTGTCTGTTTCCTGCTGAACTTACTGTCATATATATATGACATCCTAAACATAGATATAAATTATTTGGTAAATATGTTGCAAAATTTATGTGGTAGTATAGTAGAAGTAATAGAAGAAGTAGAAGAAGTAATAGTAGTAGTAGTAATTTTTGTAGTTGTAGCAGATGTAGTAGTAGCAGTAGTATCAGTAGTGGTATAGTATTGTAAATGAAAGAAAAGACTTGGGAAAGAATGCCATCCTTTCACAGAAAATCATGGTTTTGTAATTCAAAGAGACACAGTGTAAATTCAACAGAGTTTACTGACTTTTCTTAAAATACTAGCTCTACAGTATCTCCCACCCCTAGAAGAAAAAAAAAAGACTTATTTGGTTCCCATAATCTGGTCCATGAATATAAATAGGATGCATTAAATAGTCAAGAAGTCTAAACAAGAAAATTAATAAACAGAACACTCCATAGAAGAATTTACCAAACCCTTTGCCATTTGTCACATCTTGAAACACAATGACATAAGAATGACCTTTGATGAACACATCCTAAAAGGATTTTTACAAATTTCTTATATCAGAAATGACCACAATAGACGTAACATTTACCTCAAGACATATTAAAGGAAAGGGACCCAGGAAATGGTAACAAAGTCAGGGGGATATTGTGGCTGGCTGGGTCTATATTAGTAACGTCAATTTGACACGAATTGGAAGAGGAAAGTATGCTTAATAGGAACAGGGAGGAGGCTTGCACTGGGCCCATCCTGTTGAATAATCGACCTACACAGGGGAAGAAAAAGCTTCTTTTTGATGTGTTAATTTGGAGTATTATGAAGGGAGGAGTATCATGACTTTCGCATCTTTGAACTAGAAGGCTGGGAGGGTGCATGACAAGAGGCAATTATCAGTGGGATTACAGTACGGATCGATTGTCTTGTAAATTAATAACTAAACTAAAGAGACAACTTTGGATAGGACGAAAGAATAACACTAAGAAGAAAGAATGAGTGGAGAAGAGAGAGAGAGAGAAAGTAAGAGAAAGGTAATGAGAAAGATTTTCCATAAATACCATTTTACTAAAAAAAAAATTGTCTACACAAGTTTTTTTGCCCCCTCATTTTGAGGCTTTCAAGTTTCAAGTGCTGAAAAATGAATATTCAATGATATATAATTTGTATATAATATATGTGAAATTTTGTTAGAGCCAGGAAGATGGGGTGGGGGGGGGGAGGGGGAGGGGAGGGTCGGTTATGAGTGGTTTTGGGGATGGGAGCTCACTAGACTAGATAAGAATATTTGAGGCTGATGCTCGCTCGTTGCAGGTCTAATCGCCCGTTTCCTCCTGCTACTTCCTGCACGTCACTTAGGCTTGAGAGGGGGCCCCTAGAAAGGCTTATCCATCTCTCTCTCTATCTCTCTCACTCTCTTACTCTCTCATATCTTTCTCACTCCCACTCTCCATCTCTCCCTCTCTCTCTTTCTCTCTCTCTCTCACACATACACAATTCTCAGTTTTCTCAGTTTGTCTATTTCTGTCTTTCTATCTTTCTTACATTTTCATGTCTGTCTGTCTGTCTCTTTGTCATGCTCTCAAGTTTTTTGTTTCTTTCTCTCTCTCTCTCTCTCTCTCTCTCTCTCTCTCTCTCTCTCTCTATTTTACTCTGTCCATTGCACTCTTACCTTCTTCTCTAACTATCTCTCTTCCTATTTTCTCTCTATTTTTTTCATCTCTCATTTTCAGTGTCTGTGTATGTTTTTCTCATCAGCCATGTTTTGCATCTGATTACTGTTTCACTCCTAATTATCTGAGATTTTGCTTAACATTTCCCCCATTTTTAAAATCTTGTTATTTCTCCACTTTCATCTATGCACAGTGGAATATTCAAAAGGAAATTCTTTGACTATTGTTATTTTTTTTTCTATCAAAAAAACTTACAACACAAGATGAAAGTGCCCTACAAGCAGCATGATCAGGTCTTCATACATTCCGTTTTATAAAATAGTTGTGCGAATCATATGAAGCTCACTGCCAAGAATACTTCAAAATCTCTTCACTTGGCCGCTAAAAAACAATTACCAAAAATGTCTCTAATTGGTTGCTACTAAACAATGAATGATTAATATCGATAATATAATAGTTCTGTTCTCAAGAGAAAGAACTTGAAATATTACAAATCTCCTCTAATAATATTCATCACAAGTTGAAGTCATCACAAAGTCCATAATACAGCTTATACAGTTGAGGGTTGTTCTGGGTACAGTCAAAACATTATTATTTATTCATGTAGATACTGACAAAGATTCATATAAGGAGGCAATCATATTCATTTACACTTGACAAATTACGTAGAATACTCTGAAATTCAAAGGGAGAATTAGTCTGAATAAGTTACGGAATCAAATGACAATGTTTGTTTTCAAGTGTGTACAGTTCTCATGTTTGAGAACTAGATTTAAATGAAGATACATTAAAAGGAGGCAGAGTAATTACTCACTGTCCTGCAGAGTTTCCTCTAATATCCTAGGGAAATATTTGCTAGACTACACACGTCCAGAAGATGGATCAAATAGAGAGAGAGAGAGAGGAAAGACAGTGAGTCGAGGGATGGTGAGAGACATAGAGACATAAAGGGAAAGATAGAGACAGAGAGAAGCAGCGAGGCAGACACAAAGAGAGAGAGAGACAATAGACAGACAAAGGCGAAGACAGAGAGAGGGAGAGAGCTAGTAGTGGTGGGGTTGGGGGGGGTCTCAAGCCCCCCCCCCCTCCCCCCCCCCAAAAAAAAAAAAAAATTGTATTACAAAATTAATTCAAAGCATGGCATATGAAGAAAATGAATGCAAGAGTCAAGAACCCCTAAGCCCCCAGCAAGCCCCAAAATATTATTCTGCTACAACCATACCTGGACAGACAGACAGACAGACAAGCAGAGACAGAGGCAGAAACAGGAAAATGCAAACATATCAGCGTGTTTCCACAGAAAACATCGACACGGTATTTTCCGTGTCATACCGTGTCATACCGGGTCAGTTTTCCTGTGGAAACACAAGCGTGTCGGGTCGAGTCGACCGCGATGCGGATTATCAGATCCACCTCTGGGAGGTGGATCTTGACGTGTCGACCCCAACGAACTCCCTGTAAAATCTCTGTGGAAACACACAGCGACAAACCGTGTCTGGAGGAGCATCAGAGCGCGCGAAGCCCCAATCACCACTGCAGCGTGATTGGTTGAAAAATACTCTGAAATACGCGTATACAATATTATGTTTATATACGCGTTGTACGTAACAATGAAAAATGTACGTCACAATAGAATAGCGTGGAATCCTGTGTAGATCTGAATCCACGATCGAGAAGATTGAATCTTGACTTCCGATTGACACGGCATTTGCCTGACTTGGAACACGGAATCGGGGCGAATCGGAATGCTGCGCTCTGTGGAAACAGATTGGTTTAATTCCGTGTCGCCGTGACACGGTATTTCAATCCGGAAAAGATAATCCGGGTTCCACTTTTTGTCTGTGGAAACACGCTGATAGAGACCAAAAAGACGGCAAACAAAAGGAACAAAGGAAACAGAGAGGAGAATATAAAGACGATATAAAGAGAAATAGCAGGTGATAACAATGTACAATGAAAAGAAATGATGAGTACTCCTACTTAAAGGAGAGATAAATGAGAAATACAAGTATATATCAACAGCAATTACTTTTTATTTTCAAAAGTTAATATGGAGACATTGGAAGAAGAAAAAAAGAGGATCAAGTACTGAACAAATCTATATACAAGCTATTCTAAACTTATGCACAATATAGTGTTACTAAAATAAACAAAAATACTTATTCTAATAATAACTTAGGAAGGGTAGGTGTTCCTTTAAAGATTAACCACTTCCGTTCTATGGCTGCAGTCACATCATTCAATGATTGTCCTCTATCCTTGAAGGATAAGAATAAAGTTCTGTCTTCTTGAAACACAAATAGATACATTGAGAAATTGGCACGAATGGAGTATCTCTCTTGACCAACGCAACATTGAAATAAATGAAATAAAGTAAAATATATGACTTAAACTCAATACTGAACTCTCGAAAGTAAATACATACTTGTCTTTAGATCTTGAGGCAAGGAGGTTGGTCCAAAGGAAACCTCTCCTAGCCCCTCGTTCGACAAAGTTGACAAACCCAGACGATTATATAATCCTGGGGAAACCAGTCATTACAGTCTACCCCTCACTTGACAACACATGAACCACAGTAACACCAAAATTGTCAACTGTCTTTCATTTTCTCTCTTTCTCTCTCTCTCTCTCTCTCTCTTTCAGTTTTACAGGGGCTATAGTGGACTGAAGAGTTCCTAGACATTTTTCTTCGCTTGGTAATTTGGAGTGTCTTGTTATGATGACAAACTGAATAATAGAAAAAATAGCAAGTATACTGAATTGGGGGAAAAGATCCTTTGCTCATGCGTGTCCTAACTAATGGAAAAGCCTTCCTGAAGACATCAAAAAGTGTATAACCTCTAATTCCTTTAAAATCATGTAAAAACGCTTTTGTTTGAGCACTATACAGTGCGTCCCAGAAAAAACGAAACCGAGAAGTATCGATGTTTTATCATAACTTAATCTCGACCATAATTAATGAATGATACATATTTGGAAAGCTTAGAGTCTCCTCTTCCAGTTGATGCTACTCAGATGATGCATATTTCACGCATGAGTGATTAAAAGCAATTTGAAGGAAGGAAACCAAAAATACATCTGGCGGGCTGTATCTGAATTTCGAGGAAAAATTCACATTTCTAGAAAGTTGAGTTTCTGCCCTTTCATATGACACCTCAATCAGGAAAAATGAGCGAGGAATAACAAAGTTCTGTTCGTTTAAAGTAGCCCTTACATTTTCATAATTTTAACAAACGAATTCGTTTTCACTGGCTGCCTGCCGTAGCAAAAAGCAGATTTGACAAAAGACTTAACTCCGTTTTGTTGACAATCAGCCATGCATGAAGACTCTCGTCTACGGCTGATTGTCAACGAAACGGAGTTAAGTCTTTTGTTAATTTTGTTTATTGATACGGCAGGCAGCCAGTGAAAACGAATTCGTTCAATACAATTATGGAAATGCAAGCACTACTTTAAACAAACAGAACTTTGTCATTCCTCGCTCATTTTTCCTGATTGAGGTGTCATATGAAAGGGCAGAAACTCAACTTTCTAGAAATGTGAATTTTTCTTCGAAATTCAGATACCGCCCGCCAAATGTCTTTTTGGTTTCCTTCCTTCAAATTGCTTTTAATCACTCATGCGTGAAATATGCATCATCTGAGTAGCATCAACTGAAAGAGGAGACTCTAAGCTTTCCAAATATGTATCATTCATTAATTATAGTTGTGATTAAGTTATGATAAAACATCGATACTTCTCGGTTTCGTTTTTTCTGGGACGCACTGTATAAGTTACATTTATCACTATTATCATTATATAACATGATCAGAATGACAAAATTCTCTTGCACTTCATGGCAAGCTCTGGCCCACAATATACTGTATAAGAGAGAGGGCCAAATCACATCAGTGTGGGCACTTTCAATTATTTGCTAAAGATTTCAATACCATTTATTATTTACAAAACAAAGTAATAATCTCCGGTCAAATATTTTTGTTTTTTTAATTTCCTTTTAGTCTAAAGACTAAATATTTAGCTCTTTAATCTCAAAATGTCTGAGATACTTAGTATCTGCAGTAAAAAAAAATAAAAAATCTTTCAATATTCATCATTTGTACTTGAATAAACAATACAAATGATGCAATGGTGTATTAGGGATCATAATGAACACCATTTTATTTTCTATTTATCCTATAGATGTCAACTGAACTATGTGATTCATAAATGCAAAGTCATTCAATGATATTTTGCTCAAGCATTCTTTTCATCAAAAGAGGGCAGCAAATGTAAAGTATTCTTGACAACATTGAGTATTAGTATTTCTTTTGAAGATTTATTCTGCTTGCAAAATGGTCAAATCAGTTCTCTGAGGCTGACTTTCTAGGCATTCATGGAACAGTGGGAGCATTCAGATTGTAATTATAAAGAGGTAATATAAGTATTTGTTAAGACAAACAAAATCTTTTAAACACAATTTATGGCACAAATTTGGGTGATAGAAAAAAGAGTTGCGTTTCTCCTTCAAATGAAGCTATACAATCAAACTTTCCTTAGTTTGGAATTTCTAGTTTGTAAAACAGGAAAGTATCTTGTAAACTTTTTGCAAATATTTGACCGTAACACTCCATTATTTTATACTGATCCCTTTCAAGGAAGTTTGAAATACATGTAGTAGTAATTGAAAAGGGCATTAATGGAAACTATCTCCTGAATATAGTCATGCTACATATGACTGCCACAGAAAATAACTGCAACTCTCCCTCACCCTCCTTCCCACACCCCCTCCTCTTTCTCTCTCTCTCCCTCTATCTCTCTCTCTCTTTTCTCCCTCTCCCTCCCTCACTCTCTCTCTCCCTAGTGTACAGATACTTCTTGAATTCTGCCTGACAGGTACCATTACAAGGCTCTTCGATGCAAGTCATCCAATAACAACAACAAATGAAGTTAACTAACTCTTTTCTCTCAATTGGGACAGAATAGCTGTACTGCTCCCTCTCTAGTCAAAATCATTACAATCATTTCCACTAAACATTACCGTTACGGTTTAATACAATGAGAGAATGCCGAACCAAGATACACAAGGCATTGAATTTGACTGCTACAGGAAGATCACAACAGCTCCCTCTGTATATGTATAGCCTCATAACTTTTCCAAACACTAAGTTTTGCCTAACAATTTTCAGACATAGCAAGAACCATGATCTTATAATCAAAATGTTGTTTACTACTAAATCCATAACAGAAGTTATTTTGTTGTTTTTAAATACTGGACATTGGCTCTATCAATATCAAGTTTGGTTTTTATGTAGGGCTTAACATGTACTTTTTTAAATTTCTGGAATTATTTGTTCATCCATACATTTTTGAGATGCAAACCTTGTTATTTTTTCAGAATTAAACAAATTAAAATGCTTACAAAAACAATGCAATATTAATGCATTGTGTTCTGCAAATATAAATATGGATCATTATTTGAGCATATTTTACTCAAATTAAGAATATAATTTGATCCTTCTAACAAATCTAGAAAAGTAATTATCAAACATTATACAAACTTTCCTTGAACTCTGACATAAACAAAAGTATTCCAGTTCAAGATGGTAATTTAATATCTACTAAAGATAACTAGTTTTATGTGGAGATATTATAAAGGATTTGAAAATACAATACCCAATAAATAATTGGATTAAAGTGACACTGGGCCTGTCTTCACTAGCTCGAGATTGCCAAATATCCCGCTATATGAACTATCCCAATCGCAAACTATCCAGCTAATTTGCGTCTTCATCAGCCCAAAGTTGCAATTTTCGGGATATTTGGTCGGGATTGTCATCCCAAGATATCTTGGGATAGTTTGCAAAATATCCCACTATGTGGCAAAATATCAAGCTATTTGTACTTCACCAGACTGAAGACTCGCACTATGCGCGAACGCTGAGCAAAATATCTTGAGCTAATTTCTCAAGGTTGAGTTTCAAGTTTCGAGCTCAAATCTCGAGCTGATGAAGACGTGATTTGTAACTTCAGGGTGATTTGTAACTTCAGGATTATTTCCCAAATCAGAAATAGCGGGCTATTTGGCAATCTCGAGATGATGAAGACGTGCCTACTGTTTCAGAATAGAATCACAAAGCTGTGACTCAGGGCCTTTAAGATCTGACCAGTATTTGACCTTGACTTAAAGATCAACAGCAGACAAACTGGAGTAGATACAACAGGTTTGTTAGTCATCAGAGAACCACAATGTCCTAAAAACCACTATCCGAAAGGTTATATCAGCTTACATTCTCTGCAAAGATCAAACCAAACTATATATCACGCTATAGGGATTTTGGGTGAATTTATCTTATGATAAAATGCTTGTTGAAAACAGGGTCCCTCCTTGGTGGAAATCTTCAATCTCAAGACTTTCGATGAAGGCAATTTGGTGAAAATTTGCAGGAGTTCAAGATAAAAATTTGATCTTTGTGTGATCGAGAGCCCATGATATAGACTCTTTGATATTTTGCATGACTCCACCCCTTTTTATTGACTACCTCAATCTGTCATTTTCTTTCAACTGGATGTACACCTCTCTATAAGTGTGCTTTTCAAAACAAATTTCAAAATACTAATCCTTTCTTTTTCTTTCCTGTTGCTAATGTTCTTTTGTAGAAGTAATCCATAACTGTTTATAACATTATGAGACAGACTTTTAAAGCATCAACTCAAGGGCTATTTCAATATTGATTGTATTGCCTCCAAAATCACCTTCAGATAATGTTACATGTTCTTTGATTTTAAAAGGAAATGCTCAAGGCTTTTGAAAGTAAAATGCCTTATGTTGATTCTTTGAAAACTTTTTGTGATCATGTTTTTTAAACCTTTTCTTTAAAGGCAGGCTTTACTACTTCAGCCAGAAGGGATTAGACCGCCCAGCGAGCCAGCGAGGTTACTGTGACAGGTGGCTATCTCATTAACTCAGCTCTCATTTAACATAAGAAAAAAGAGGATCATGGGGGACCAACAGGCACAGATTGGGGAAGTTTTCTATATAGAGGGAGCAAGTAGCTACAAGTAGGACAGTGTACCTTTAATAGGAATGTTTATCATACCCATGCATTTACAGAGTTCATTTTAACCCATTGCCTTAATGGAACTAGGTAGTTCCTGTATTAAGTCTATGACATTGAGGGAATCCAGCAGTCAACCGATTAGGAGCGATACTAATTTCAAAAGGCTAACCCTGCCTTTAAAAAGTAACCAGATGCAGATACATGCAATAACCAAGGATTATGGTACTCATCACAACTAAAAAGATGATCCTGTTCATAAACCCCAGATGCTGATTCATAAACTGTCTGTAGTTGGTGAATTAGATACATCTGTTCTGTCTGACTGACATCATAATAAAAACATTCTGTGCCACTAAATTTATGACTAAACTATCACATTGAACTTTTGATGGTCAATTTTTGTAAATCTCTTTCATTATTTATGCATTCTTGATCTCACGTTGTCACTGCTTGGTAACTTGTATAATGTATATATATTGTAGCTCTAACGCTGACCTAACGATGACATCTCTAAGCACTGTGTATCCAGTGGAAAGGTGCTATAAATTCCAGCTATTATCAGTGTTGTAATTTTTTTTTTTGCTAATTAGCATAATCTATTTTTCATGGGAATATACCTCTCAAGGCATGTCCTTGTCTTTACTTTCTAAAGAAACATATGTTCTTTGGCAATATATCTATTCTGGTGAGTTAAGAAACAAAAATGCAAGGAGAGGGTCACTAAAGAGTGCCATTTTTGCAGCAGAAAACTTGTGAATTGCAAAAATGTAGTTTTATGAGATAAATGTAAATCCATTCCATGGCAAGATACTTTCATGAACCTGGATCACGCATGATTTGGGCATACGTTTGCACACCAAGTTTCCAGTTTTAAAATACCCCTTTGTTCAGATGGTTAGTACTTATTATGCAATCAGGTAACTAGGTATAGAAACTCTACATGTACTTTGCTTGCAATAAAATGAAACCATGTTCATCCCATTCAAAACTTTTGCATTCTGATTTTGTGTTATTTTGCATGATTAATATATCCTCACAGCTGAAATCGAGTTTCAGTTCAACCCTAAATCCTCCCCAAAACCAAAAGGTATGGTTACAGCATAAACAACTAATCCAGATCTTACTCCCTGTCTTATAAGCAATATCATCTAGTCTGTCAACAGCATTAAACACATTCCCTACTGTGATACAAAGATTATCAAACAAGACAATTTGGAGGGCAACAAAAATAGCTTCTTTGGGGGGTAGATCTGGCGAAGGGAATTAGGTGCTGTGATGACTAAATTCAACACTAAATCTTGTCATGCTCATGAAGTGATCATGGAGTGTTGCATAGGCCAAGAACTTAGTTGTCTGACGTCAGAATTTGTTGCCACAAACTAGTAAGATAATGCTAAAGAATGAAGCGCAAATTCATTAAATCTTGATTTGTATCAGAGATTTGAGGTTACGTCAACCCACAGCTAATGTATTCAATTGAAAATGAGGGGGAAGGGATTTCAGAGGGATTTTCTAAAGCATTTGATGCGACATTAGTGTTAACTACAGGTTTTACAGCTAAGCTTCAGAGAGGTCCCAAATGTACAGGAATACTAAAAATTCCTTAATTTTGCTATTCATGCATTAATTAATCATTTGGTGTTTCTATACAATATCCTACCATTTGCTTAGATATGATATCTTCCCATTGTATAAGACTAATTAACACATCTCAGGCCATGATCTTTGACTTCAAAAAAGTATCCTCATTGTTGGCATTTTGGTTGAAATGTCCTAGGTACTCTGTACAAAAAAATTGAGTGATCACAGACGTCACTCCTCTGGAGAGTGAAAATGTAGTGAAAACAGAGTGAACATTCACTCTTTTCTTATTAGAGAGCACTCAAAAATCAATTGATATTCACTCCTAAACAAGTGATCCCTGACGTCACTCCCAAGAAAGTGAAAATAGAGTGAAAATTCACCTTTTTTTAGAGAGAGAGAGTATATCATTGGTCTTGATTATTCCATTGATCCTACATTGATACAGCATGTCCAATTGGTTCTAGTACTCAATAATCCCACATAAACATCCCACAGTGAACTGAATCTCTGTAGGTCTAGTGGATACGTCGACGGACTGTGGATCACAGGGTTCGCTGTTCGAGTCCTGCCGCGGCACTAATATTCTTTGGTAAGACATTAATATAAATTTGCCATCCTTCACCCATGTGTTAAATGTGTAACGATAAGAAGGAATTCCTTGAATGCTGTGAGCACCGAAATCATTAGCCTTGCACGGTAATATTGGAGCACCTTGAGCACCTTGCAGGGTGGGAAAGGAAGCTGGATATTTGATAAGACCAGGAGGACTACATAAGATATTACTTGAAGGAATGGTAGAAGTGATACATGAAATAGATAGACAACCAAACATTTTGGTTTGACAGCATTGAGCAGTGCATGGACTGGACTTCCTTATGAAGAGGTCAGAGCAAGATCTCATGTTCGAAGACGATGGAGTGAGCTAAGAGAACAATGACCTTAAAATTGGAATACGACCTATGGTAACACTGTTGATAGTTAAGAGGTCATGTCATCTATGCTAAAATGAAGGCGTTCACACCCTTTCCGGTCTTGACAGACAGTTCACCCTTTAAAAAAGGGAAATTAAATCAGAATGAGTGAACATGGATCTGGCTGGGTAAGGTCACTCATCATGTGCCAACATGGAAGCATCTAATTTGAAGAAGAACATTTAACATTCAAGCCCACTTATAAATGAAACCCAAAAGTTACTGCATCAAAAACAAACACTCTTACTTATTCATAATATTTTGTAATGAATACTTTTGGTGTATTTTCAATATTGTCTGTTGGGAGCCAGAAGGGTGTTTTTTTCTTTTAAGGTGTTTTCTTTTTTTAAAGGTGCTATCTTGCTCTGAACAGATGAAATGAGCTAACTCAATACTTCAAAAAATATTCAGTATTTTGTATTGCAATTCCTCTCTTCATCATCATGCGTAAATACTACATTGCACTTATTGTTTTATCTCATATTATTGCGCTTATAATCATCTCTCAATAAAGGAGGGGAAAAAGATAGGGAAAATGTCTTACATTGAAATCAATTTTGAAAATATACTAGATTAAATGAAAACATTTATCACAGAAACAACCCTTGACAGCTCATCCTTTGAATAATCTTTAAATACCTTCATCTGTTCTCTCCTGCCAGAATTTTAATAAAGTCTGGAAAACTGGAAAACAGAATTAATCTTGAATTAAAAAAAAAACACCAAGGCAGAGGTATCTTGAGGTATATGTTGATGTATATAAGTGCTGTAAAGTCTCTATCAGGCTATCTGAAGTATTTTTCTCTATAATTAGTCCCCAAAAAAATCATTTTCCATTTTTTCATACCTTTGCCAAATTAAAAAGCTATAAGCATTCTCCATTTACAGAGCCAACTAAACGCCCTATTCTTGCCAATATCAATTCTAATATTAGCGCTCCACAGCTTGCATACATCCTGTCATTAATCCAATTACACAATAGATTTGGACACTATCAGTCCCTGGATCAGTAAGAAATTAATTAATAACAGATGGACGCTTCATATTGTATGTGTAAAGACTTCAGTAAGAAAATAATTGTGAAGATTCCAAGAAAATTAAAATGAACTGAATATGTAAATGAACCTATTGTTTAAAATGGCTTAGTTATTCTATTTGATTTTTTTTCTTCTGCTAAACTATTTTCAAATCATGGCAATGCAGTTGTTCAGGTACAAATTGAAGGCAAATCTCACCACTTGCCGAGATATTATGAAAACAAACAAAATCCATTGATATGCAGATTGTGTAGTCAATCTCTAGTCCAGCAAAATGATATCCATCATGACAAGTTTTACATCTTTCGGAATATTGTATAAGAAATATCTTTCAAAAATAATGTATGCTCTAGCTTCTTATATACTCATTGTTCTGCATTCTACTAATTGTTGTTTATTCCATGCTGTAAGTGAAATAAAATCAATGAATGAAAAATTGGGTTAGAGGTTAGGTTTAGGGTCAGGGTTACAGTGAATGATATTGCTGGGTCAAGGTCAAGTTAGCAAGACATCAAGCTTGGAAATTGACCGTGGAGCAAATATCACCAGAGCAGCGTTGATCATACAATCATTGTAAAGCATGCATGCATGATGAAAAACTTGTCGAACATTTGAAAAACTTGTCAGATATATTCCAAAGAAAAGAGTCCATCTGAATGTCACACCTGGAAATCGCAAAATGAAGGCAAGGTCACGACATCACTGATGATTCATTTGCGTACGATGACTGCAAAGTCCTTGCTACAATCTACACTCGATATCAGAAAGAAAAGTCTAAAACAATGAGAAACGGTGGTAGTTAAATTACTTACTCTTCTATTACGACTCGAGCTCATTACCCGGAACGGCATCTAGCACATTTCACTCCGTGTTCCAGTGACCAAACTAGAAAATATCCTCCCTTCCTCTCCTCTCTCTCTACTCACTATATAATATAACACCCACTTTAGCTATACTCCTTCCAATATCCTCGTGCACCCAACAACAACATGGATTATGCTTGCATTCACGACCGATCCTGAGGATTATAACTCCTAAGAAACATTGGCACTCCGAGCATGTTCCCCCTCCTTCTTTTCCTGCAACTCTTTACTTCTTCCTGGCTCTACGGCGTTCTATTTTTTGTTGGTTGCGAGGAGCCCCCTTTTTTCTATTCCCGGTAGTCGACGGGCGGATATTGCTAATCGACTATAGTTTGTGTCAATCATTTCATGCTGTTGGCTCGTGGAGGGTGCACAGCTAGTGTTGTGGTTTGTCCTACATTGCGCTGTTGTCATCCCAGAATTAAAGGAGGTGTTTCCATTTTGCAGGATTAAAATCATCAACTTGTATCTTAAATATAGTTTTACATAGAAGAAATACCCTGTAAGTTGTAACAACTTTCCTCAAGATATAGGGAAAGGAAACTGGCTTCTTGTGGGAATATGTTGAGTTTTTGATTAAATTACACTGAAAGTTTTGTTATGAAACAGTGGATATCATGTGTAGCACTTATGATTCTAAAACAAATGACTATGATTGTGTGAATTAACACACAAAACACAAAATAAATAAATACAAATATAAATTCACTTTGCTCAAGCTATTTCCACCCATAAAAGGCAATATTGGGAATGAAGATCTAAGAAATGAATACGCAGGAATGATTTTGTACTGAAATCATGTTTCTGCTATTTAGAATTAAAAGTATTACATTTGGTACCTCCAAATGGCATCAAATGTTGTTAGAAAAAAACGGGGTTAGTTAATCACTTTCATGCAAAGTTAATGAACCTACGACTGTACAATTTCATACTACTACTGTTGGTATGTTTAATGCTTTCACACACAAAAATATAAAAATTGATGATGCACTATCTTTAAACGGTATTACCTCTAATTACCAGAATAACTGCATTAGCTCATAATGTGTGATGTATCACATGAGACTTAACAGCTAAATTGGCTTCAAGTGCAGATGATTCACTCATTCTCTTGTTTTACAATCAGTACATGTCAGCTCTATCCTCCACGCAGCCACTTGCATATTAGCAATGGCGGATCCAGGATAATCAGAAAAGAGGGGGGGGGGGAGACCTCACACGATTCCTTGATTCCTGGAGAGCAGTAACTGCAGTACACACAAGGGCTATAACATTTGGGGGCAGTTCTTTTTTTTTTCCAGTATGGATCCCTCATGATATCTAGCTCAATGCCAAGCAAACCTGTCATTTTGGAAAAGGAATTCTAATTGCACCAATTTATTGTTTATTTTTAAAAAATCAGAATCATCAAAATAATTGGGCACAAATTCTTTTTTTGAATTTAGAAGAAAACAAAATTCTTCTAATTTTTCTTTCAAATGTGGTAAATTGCTGATCTCTACAACATTACACAAATTTACAAAAGGACAAACTTTATTTAGATGTTTTATTACTTAAATGACTACATTACCTAAAATGTGTCCTGTATTAGTACATAATGTCTATTGAATTACCGCACAACGTGTCTTTTATTAGCTCATAATGTGTGCTCTAACACATGATGACTACAGCTTAATTAGTTTAAAGTGCACATGATTCAATCATGTAAATGCTCTGAGTCCATGCAGAAACTTGACTGATGTGCCCTAACAGAATATTAACCTATCATTTAAAAAACTTGCCTGAACTAGCTAGGCAAACAAATTGTTTATAATCATTAATTTCACGGCAGCAACAACATGTTCATAATAACACTATTCTTTAAAGTTTTTATTTTGGTCTAAAAATCATACATTTTCTTTCAAATTTAATTATACCTGGCTAGAATAAATGTAAAACAGAATTGACCCTTTATTTATACACATGTATATATATATTAATTTATGATTTGAGTAAGCTTTTTAAGCATTTTAACTGCACAACATTTCCAGTTGAGAAGTTTTTTTCCATTTTGCCAAACGTTTGTAAGATTGAACAGATACATGAAATCTTCTGAGAATGTTCAAGTTACCCAAGAAATTTCTAGAAGATGAACACAAGTGTACTCAAACTACTTACAAAGTGTTACTCAAAGACAGACTCTCTTTCCACTTGAACTCAATGGCTTATCCATGGCCATGCATCTATAATACGGAAGAGATCCATGCACCCCCCCCCCCACCCCTCTCTGCCCTCATATACCCTCCCTCTATACATTTCAACAAAACATGTTGATGACAATAAAACAATATATCAAGAATAGTTACACAAATGAGAGGCAAGTTAGTATACTTGCTAACAAAACTGACAAATTCGATAAAAAATGGATACATTTTGAGAGGATTTTGATCGTTTAATAAGAGTATATTGAATTTCCCACATCATTTTCAGTCATGATGTTGCATTCTTATGTAATTTTGTTGTCTTTCCCTAATCTACATGTATGTTCTGTATATACAGTATTATGGTTGATATTCGTTATGTATATCTTATTCTGAAATATTATATGATATTCATTGGAACATGTGTTCAAATATGTTATCTGGAGATTGATTTTCAATAAATGGCCTGTTGGAGAGTCCAAAAAATGAAGAAAGAAAAAAAAAAAACATGTTGATGAGCACAAAAAGCCTTAACAGTCTAAATCTTCACGAGAAGAATGTCGTAACAAGATTGTAAATAATATTTCTATAAGTCTCTTGCCATAGACTGTATGGCTGAATAATTTGATTACATTTGGAAAGCCTCTGATGTGTTTAAAATTATTGTTGAGGTATTAATTGAGGAATTCCTTCATCACCATTCAGGAACTAATTAATCACTTGCAGGGCGTCAATATCATGAGGGAGGGGGGCTGAATTGCCCCCATGATTTCACTGAAAGATTGTCTTATGGAGCAAAAACTATCCAATCATCGAGCATACTAGCAAGCATTTTTTTGACCGGGCATAGTACCACTTGCATGTACATGTATAATGGAAGGACGCAATAGATATGGATGCATCCATTAGTCACACATACTTCATTCCGATCTGTAAATTTCTCTACATTAAATATTGAATACATTTGAACAGTTTATTTTGTCAAATTATCTAATTTGGAGAATTTGCAGGCATGATGCAGTATAAAACAAATACTGACTGCTGATTTGGGGGGCCATATTTAAAACTATAGATTCTCATTGATCTTGATACTGTACTATGCACTTGGACTTTGCCTATGGTTACAGTTTCGAGATTACCTCTATCAACAATTTTAACTGTGCCCCTCAAAAAAGTCAATATTTAT
The DNA here is from genome assembly GCA_035222895.1 of Strongylocentrotus droebachiensis. NCBI lineage: Eukaryota > Metazoa > Echinodermata > Echinoidea > Camarodonta > Strongylocentrotidae > Strongylocentrotus > Strongylocentrotus droebachiensis. The sequence continues at coordinate 346,123 of JAVYIG010000410.1, read as the reverse complement.
ATATTAACATCTACATAATACATACCAACCCCTTTCTCCAAGTTGTTCTTAAACCCACATAACATAATGTACTACAGTCACACGTCTAAACAAAACATGAATCTCAGAATCACATGAACAGATATGTTTTGTAAAATGTCTTGGTTGAAATTGGCTTCTTGAAAGAAATTCATTTTCAATTTGTTTTCCTTCTTATGTAAGTGTTGAAGAGATGATTGAAAATGAAAGAAAAAAATAATGCTTGACATTTCAAGGTCCAAAATTCTGTGGGGAAAACTTGCCAGCCAAGATTTTTATCATGGATTTTCTTCAAATGAAAGAAATCCGGTCGATAAACAGAACAAGCTAGACAACCTGTGACTTAAAATGCCTACATTCATCTTGAAAGTTGCTGAATTCTGAATTGAAACTTGCTTTTTGCAAATATATGCTCCTGTGTTGATTGTATTTACATTAGTCAAAATTCATGTAAGTTTCCAGCTTAAAAGTACTTGACATTCCGACAGGTCCACTCTGCAATTGAGCTACTAAAGTGATACAATCATCAATGTATACTATTCATCTTTGATAATTATCACGAAGGACAAAATCTTTATAGTGGTATTACCATGAATGGGGACAGTGCAGAAATCTTTTTGAAATTATGCACACATCTAATATATCTTGAATGCCCTTATATAAATCATATCAGAAACTACATTAATATTAGAAATACATTGTAGGGAGGTTAACAGATAATCTATTGTAGTGTGAAATATCTAGTAAAGGTTGGCATAGCTTGGTCAATTCATGTCTATTAAATAGGTTCAGTATACCGGTACACAAACATGAATGCCATCGTGATTATCTGCTCCAGAAATCACAAAATGAATACATCAATATATAATCTGCAATAGAAATTTGTTTGTAAAGCCAAATAGTATTAGAAATCTGGGGAGGGGACGGTATAATCTAATAAAGTCTTAAGCTGATTGATAATTGAAAATTCAATGCCAGAGAACTAATATCATAACAAATCATTTTAATTCATGGAAATGGAATATGGCTGAATGGCACCTCAATAACTGACAAACATTCAGGTTACAATATAACATAAATTAACGATTTCTTTAAGCTAATTTATGATGCATCATGCTCATCTAATTTGCATATTTTCTATTCATTCTAGAAGGATTTGTAGATGTTAAGCATTACATTTTTTTTGGATATCAACAATTTTAAGATGGATTTTTGAGATAAAATGATGTAGAACCTAAAATTGTCCTAATTTTTCAAAATCATATTTCATTCTTAAACATGATTTAACTTCTTATGTACATCTAAGGACTACATGTCAAAACTAAAAAACAACATGAGCAGACTTAATAGCTATCAAAAAGACCTAATGGTTGTTGTCCCGCTTTAAGACACCCTCAGACTCAACATGAATCTGTTTGTTTTGCAAGGATACATGTAAGAACTAAGTTCCTCACACATTGCCAACGTTTTCTCCCATGTTACATCAACAAGTTTATCTTGTTTACCAGACACATCCAAAGGTGTCAGGGTATGAAGCTGAGCGATTGCTGCGTGATCTGGCTCTAAATGGCTTCACGTTGACATGTATGTCTGCTGCTTGCAAAATGCTGACATAACGCTACATCTATCAATTCACTTTCACACTCTAAAGGTATTTCAGGATTGGAAAAAGATCTTAAAGGTTTGAGAGAAAAAAGTTGAAGAAGTCACTGAAAGCAGGGGGAAATGGCTGGTTTTCAATGTTTTTGATATATCTATGGTGCCAGAACACATTGCCTGAAATATTTTACATTCACATTGCAATTAACACAAGTGCTAAAAACATTTGTCGACTAAGCAGAATAAATTTTATGATTTCAATAAAAGCATGCTGATGGTATATTTAAAGATAACAGTGTCTTTGTCTTTTTAAACACATCTATTTTTGTACTAGCTTCCAGATTTGTTGAGCTATAATGTCATCTTCAATCAATCAACAATCAATATATATATATATATATATTTTTAAATTCCGTTTAAGTTCACAAAATATAAAAAACTCTGCTATCTGCCAATACAGTGTACATGAACTTTGAGACCCAGAACTTATCCTGGGCATTTTATTTTAGGCAAAATTATATAAGTTAAAACCCCACTGCCTCTCGGTGTATGTTTTGTTAAATAATATAAATTATATAAATGTATACGTGGGTCTGTAATCTATGTTGTCTGAGTGGCTAATCTGTTAAGCAGAGGTATAGCTTTAGGAGCTTCTCATATTTCTCATGGCAGTTATGCAAAGATATTGAATTTCAAATAACAAAAACTGGATATTACACAACTTCAAATGAAAATGCTCACTAAAGGTAGAACAATAATGTTATGGCTTGTTTAAAGACAACCCTGGGGGTTTAATATTTAAATAAATAAAAAAAGAAAGACAAATTAATGTTAAAGTATCTCAAATGTGAAAGATATTGAATCTCTGCGTTATATCCTTTCCTGAAAGATCTTTAGTTGAACCATAAACATCAACAGAGGTCTAAGAGCAACTGGACCTTTAATAATCTGAACAGTTATATCACCCACCACATTTTTAAATTTTGATCGTTTTTATCCCCATAATAATGTCTATAATTTACAAAAGATGTTTCAGTCATAATTTGTTATGGAATTAAATTCTTTGAGGTATGCTTTTCTTCATGTTTATATCAATATCATAAATTTAAAAAATAAGTGTTTATAGGAATGTAAAAGACCCCCCCCCAAAAAAAAAAAAAGGGGGGGGGGGCTTTTTTTGGTTGAAATATGCCTCATAAAAAGCAAAATGTAGCAAGAAAAGCATTTACTCCTTGTTTTCAGGATATGACTCCATCTGTCTCTCAGAATATATATAACCCAAGAGAAAAAACTTGATTGTACTCAATTGATGAATCACTAGTACACAAACACAACCAGAATCAAATCATGCTCTCTTCCTGCAGGTATCTAGTAGAGTCCTGTTCAGACTTCAGGTAATTTACACAAAACTCTTATAGAAACATTGTTTTATAAAGCAATGGGAGCGTACAGACTTGAAAAACACCACTGTATTGAAGAAACGTTGTATAAAGAATTATCGTATAGCAAAGGTAGCGTACAGACTAGATAAACAAATCTGTATTAAAGAAACGTCATATAAAGAATTGTTGTAGAGCAAAAGGAGCATACAGACGAGAAAAACAACACTGTATTAAAGTCTTTGAAGAAACGTTGTATACAAAATTATTGTTTAGCAAAGGGAGTGTTTAGACTAGAAAAACAACACTGTATTGAAGAAACGTTGTATAAAGAAAATGAGGTTGAAGACAGCTGGCCAATCACTAGTGTGCACTCATGACAAGCCACACCCTAGCTGTTATACAATTTTTATTCAGACGAGCATGGGACACTGATTCTTCATTGAGTTTTCATTTAAAATGACGTTCAACGTTTAATGACGTTTCATTGAGCAATATTTCTTTATATAAGTTCAGACTCTGAAAATGTTAATTTATTTATCATATAGCTATACGATTCCCATATAGCAGCTATACAATGAATTCTGCAGTCTTAACGCAGGCTACATTGTCACCACTCAAAAATATCAACAAGATTATTGAAAATGCAAACTATTTTCATCATGTTATAGACTCAAGGTCCCTCTCAAAGTGGGGGCCCTGCTTTGTCTTCGGAAACAGCTCGAACAATAATCTCCTTTTCAAGAAGCAATAACAGGGGCCTCGAGAGGTGCAAACATTTATCGTTAAGATGATACTTGTCTATAAAAATTTGCTATAAATATACAAATTTTCACTATTTTTGTACCAATTGTAAAATACAATTGTAAAAATAGAAAAGGAGCCATGAATAAGGAAAGACAACTATGTAATTCTTCTATGAACAATTTTGAAGTATCTTAAACCTTTGTATAAAGTTAAATAGCAAGCCCAAAAGACTTCTGCGATCATATTATATCTTTCAAGAGAGAGAACCATTGGGTAGGTTCACATTTCCAAAAATACCATACTCCATAGTGAAACGGGGGAGGGGGGCATTATTGAAGCGATTCACATCTCTGCACTTGACAAGAAAGAATATTGAATTCAAAACAGTGACTTTTTACATTACAATTAAACAAGGAAAACTGTAAAAGTTTTTGAGGGCAAAAAGATGATAGTTAGAAATATCAATTACAAGGGAGATCCTAACCAAATCTATATTTCTACCTCCAAGATCAAGGTTTATACACTAAAATAATTTTGAGAATTCCAATACTTCGATGTTAACATGGTTATCAAACCCTAGATGGTGTGGCATTTCAAATACAGAGGAACCTTTGATATTGTCCAATGTCCATGTTTTTCTCCCCTTCTCTTTGGTAAGGACTTAAATGCCGAGCATTGTGGACATGTTTTGCCCCATTGGCTACTGGATTCTCTCATTTCCATAGGCTTCATACTGAGAGCATCTTGTTCCCAGAGGCAATTCATTAAAACAGTTATGTGCAAAAGTCATCTCTGTGATCATAATGTCTTGTGACATTCAACGAACACACCTCCGCCCAATTAATGTACAGTATTGCTTCAATGGCTCTATCAAGGAACAATGAAGCGATGGACAACCTTCATCCAAGATTTCCTGTGTTTTGACACAGTAAAGTGATCAATTAACACCGCCCAGTTCTGCCCTGTCAAGGTCATAGGCATGTTTTCGCCTTTTATTCACCTTTTATGGACGCTGATGAAAAAACAATGCCTCCCAATAGCAGTAATGTGCTAGGATCTCTTAGAATTGAAGATTATATGATGCACCTGCGAACCTTCATGGCCTTGCCATCAAACTAATGGCAATTCTTCTTCTTCTTTTTCACTCTCTGGGTTGTATGGTTAGTCCCCGGGTTAGTCAGGAGAAAAAGGAGAAAAAGCAAAAAAAGCCAAAAAAGCAAAAAAGAGAAGAAAAAAAGGAAAACTGTGAGAGGAGTAATCAAATCCATCCCATAGTATTCTCAGGAAGGTATAACTACCGGTATCTTGTCTCTTTGCCTATAGTGAAGGCCATGAAGTGAGTTCTACGATATACATGTATGCTCTGTCAACAATTACTCCATCATCAAGACCCGTCACTAACCCAATTCCTGACTTTGACCAAGGTCCAACTACTATACCTAACCTTAAACATACCCCAGAACCAAAATACAACCTTGAACTTATACAAAATAGAACCCAGAGCAATTGTTACCATAGCAGATGTCAATTTTCTCTTTCAAAAGTTAGTTATGACTACGGTAGGCAAAAAAGCTGCATGAATATTTAATAGTTTAATGGGAAATTGGGTCACTTAGAGGTACAGAAGATCACACAATACTACAGAAAAGGATATTGTATACACTAAATTGACTTTTTTTTCAAGGTATTACATATTTAAAAACTGTTGATATTGATGAAATATAGTTACACAAAAAGAAAAGAGAAGAAAGTGTCTGAAGAAATAGGGACTTTTTGCAGGAGGGTGGGAGTGGTGGGGGGGGGGGGCGGTAGGGTAGAGAGAAAAACAGTTTAAGGGAAGATGTACAACAGAAATTGAGAAGCTGAAAATAAAAACTGGTGTAAACAGAATAAGACTGACATCTCCGGCCATGCTTCAATTAAAACAGGAAACCTAATTACAACAACAAGAAAAGTAAACATGATATTTACAAGGACAGCTATTTCCCTGAAATGTCAACACTGCACGCTATTCACAGAGAAGTAGAGAAGACATTATCGTTTACAAAATAACGAACAAACACAAGCGCACCGGGGCACAGATAGCCGCATCACAATAATAGCATGCAAAACGACGATTGACAGGCACACACTTGGGAGTAAAACGAGAAGGGGAAAAAACTCACCGATTCTGCTACTGAAAAACACAAACCCTTCGTGCCGACCTGCGAGTAAACTTAACAACTCAAGCCCCCGGTGAGAAAATACAGTGAGTCAACTGCTGCACATGGTTTCAGTTTTTTAATATTTTGACAGCTACCTAGCTAGCACGCAAACTCCTCAACTTCAACTCGCTCCGATGATCGAGGCAGGCGATTGAGAAAGAGAGGGAAGAGTTGCCCCCCCTCCCCCCTCCCCCACCTCGCTTGGCCAGTCATTGCTTCTGTATCTCTGAAGCAGCATGGGTGCAGGCTTTGCGTGGTTAATCTGACTCATACCCCATTTGGCAAGGCAGCTGTACATTGCCAGAGTATTTTGTGCATTTTGTTTATTTTTCTTATTCAGTGAGAGAAAAAGAGATTGTTATATTTTGTTTGTATGGCATACAACTGCTTTATAAATAGTCTTACACTTTTTAATCTCTTTAATCATATGCTAATTATTATGTATCTGCTTCCTATAAAGTGAAATGGTAGCAAAGCAGCATTCAATCAATAGGAGGGGGCGCGATGGCTCAGTGGTAGAGCAGTGATCTCGTAACTGAGAGGTCCTGGGTTCAAATCCAAGTCAATGTGCTTTTGTCCTTTGGTAAGGCTTTAATCCTCATTACAAAGTCCCTGGGGAGGACCCTGGTTGCCTACTTACAAGTATATTCATGCTTTCTCAGCAGTCAGGAGTCAGGTAAAACAATCATTATCATCACCTAAATACTTCACAAACATCGTTAAAATCACAATTAACAAGTTCAGAACTCAGAAGTGATAATACTTGATGTTAAGTTTTTTTCCCTTGATTATTTATGAATCATCATTGAGGCTTGAACCTATGACTTTCATATCTTCAGTAAAAAGCTTTTATTGACTACAACATCTCAGAACCAAGCCTTTGGCAAACATCATTTCCGCTGGCATCATCTCAAATTCTTTTGATATTCTATTTTTCATTGTCCATTTATAAATGAATCAAGAAAAATCTCACACTTCAACTTCTCTTGCAATTAATATCCTGCCCTATAAAAGTTAGCCTTCAAATAATTCATTTGGTTTTGACATGTGGAAGCTATAAATTATAACTTGGCCATGCTCTAATTAATCAAATTAAAAAGCAGCAATACCAAGTGCAATTTTCTTCAGATGCTGTCAACAATTTCAATTGACAAACACTTCGCCTGTCCGGAATATAATTAATGCTCTGCTTCTCTGTATTAACCCCAAAAAAAGTTATACAAGGATGAAGCTCAGAATATTGAATAAAGAAAGAACAATAGATTATCATGAGTGCATTGCTTGGTTCGGTACTTCACCACAGAAATATTATTTAATAAAAGTGAAAGCTTTCTTAGATAGTCAGAAGTCTCAAATAATGAACATAAATATGTAAAATGATTTCAAAGGCAACTGTCATTTTAGTAATAGTCTGTCATATCCTACCTCACCATCTTAATCCCCACATTTTTATTTGCATGATGTATCTGACTATTAATACTATTCTAAAATTTGCAGATGTACCTGTATCTACCGGTATAACTTGCTAGAATTTTAATAAATTAGTTGAAAATAATTACATGAACCTTTACCTGTATTTCATTAATGTTACATTGTATCTGTCTTCTTTTGGGGCTTGGTACATGCAATAGAAATGCACCAGGTAAAATAAACGATTTGTAACTTTAATCTGAGGCTAAATCTAACTTTTAATGATTAGTGCCATAAAATATAACTTTAGAGACATACTGAATAAATAATTTATACATCATTCAGATAAATTTCCTTTAGATTCTCTGAACCTTAATACAAATTCTAGAGCTAAATCTTAGAATTAACCATTTCTGTTCATTGTTCATTTGACCTTGATGCTATAAGGGAAGCAAGGGCACATTGAATGTGCATTAGTGAATTCCATCATGTACATCTATGGAGTTCTATTTGATTGATTTGGTAATACCTGCCCAAGGACAGTAATACATGTGATGGAAGTTGGATTAATACAGTGCTATTTCCAGAAGACTCAAAGCGCAGAATACTGCTACTATTACAGATTTAGATGAGCTTCCAGATTATTGATGAGCCGCTGTCTGTAACTCTAACAGTCAAGGAATTTCTTCCTCCTGGTACCCATTGTCTTCACCTGAATCAGGAGTGGCAAATGTAGATCAACATCTATGTAATAATAATAGTGGGTTCTTGTATAGCGCTCATGTCTGTCAGACTGGACACTCCTGGCGCTCCCGATTATTAATATTACCCTGGCTTTAGCACGGCTGCCATTACGGCGCTCTAGCATTTCAAGGAATTAATTCCTGCCAGGTACCCATTTACATCACCTGGGTTGAGTGTGGCAAATGTAGATCAACATCTTGCCAAAGAACACGAGTGCTATAGCATGGATTTAAGACCATGTGCTCATAGTCAAGATCATCACTGTAACCAATGACTTACTCTTTGAAAAACAATCATATCATAATCATTTCAACACAATAAACACCATGATACATACCTTTATAGAGCAACTTAAGCTTCAGGACTAATAAAACAATCGATTAGCCGATACTTTCTTTGTAGGGGTAATATTATATAACAGCAATTTATTTCTCACCTACAAACAATTCCACAAAAAAGAAGAAGTTTGGTTAATTCTTTCACTCTCTCCCTCTGTACATCCACAGCCACGGAATCGCAACATTCAAATCTATTTTTACCTTGAACTTGAAGAAGCGCTTCTCCATTATCCTACGACGACTGCGTTCAGGAAATCAGCGATAATCCAGCTCTTTTGGTACATATTACTGACAATGTTCTCGCTTTTTTTCCCCCTGACTGCGTGAACTTGGGTTTAGCTTGGGTGAACTCAGCATCGAAACCAAGGTGACAGAGCCCCATAACTAAGCGAGGGTATCGCCAAGAGGCATGAGAGCAAACAGACAAGCAGACATGGCCGGAAACGAATCCAGGGGCGCACAGAATAGAAGGGGATGCTAAGAAAATGAGCTCAAAATAATAAGCATGTGCAAGAAGCATGCTTTCTTAACTCCATTGTACAATATAGGTAGCAGGGAAAATATGCACGGGGGCTCAGGGCAAATTAGCCCCCAAAATGCCTAAAAGAGCCCCTGAAAGTCATAAAAGACCACCCAAAAATTTGCATAGAGTTCAATGCAAAACAAATTAAAGAGTGAAGATGTTTGAAGGTTTGCATGGTGGTATGAATAATCACGGAAGAGGTTTACGGTACACCATGTGTAAAGTCCTCGAGGGACTGAGGAAAGTAGATAGAAAATAGGAGTGAGATGGAAAGGCGAGAAAGTGGATTAGACGTTTCGGACAGGTTGACTGTCCACTTTCTCGCCTTTCCATCTCACTTCTATTTTCTATCTACTTTCCTCAGTCCCTCGAGGACTTTACACATGGTGTACCGTAAACCTCTTCCGTGAAATTAAAGAGTGTTACTTTCACGCAAGCAAGCTTAAAAAGTAGCCCCCTAAATTTTGTAAATATTTTTTTCCCTGATAGGTAGTGGAGGTGGTGTGGAATAGCAGTTCATTCACTGGACTCTCAATTCAAGGGTTCAGCCGGACACTGACCTCCGTTGACCAGACAGTAATCCACATTTTCCACTCTCCACCCAGGTATAAATAGGACCCTGTTAGGCAACTGTTTTGCAATTGCAGGGCCCTACAGGAAGAGGAGTATTATTTCATTCTGATGTGGCTACCCTGTGTACATAAGACCTAATTATTATTCATTATTTTGAGTGCATCGATTTGTGATGGTTCTCTAAATTGTCTTTAGATTTAAATCGATTATACATTCTTTGAAATTACACAATACAAAGAAAATTTGTTTTTAACTTTGTAACCATTAATTAATTAATTATTAATTAGTATTAATATTAATAAAAGTTTAGCAATAACTTTCACTCAGACCTTCTAAGCAAAAGCCACATAAAAATGTGTTCCGACTAAGAAATGTGTAAAAATTATCTCTAATTAAAATATTCTCTTCCTTATATTATCAATTTTCCACAATGATTATCACACAAGTTACTGGTACAAGTACATCTACTACAAGGATTTTTTTTTTAATTCTTCAAGAATGAGGGGGGGGGGTGAACAACTTGATGCTTATAAGCTGTGTAGTCAATAGCAGTGATTAAACTCTTCACCCTTCTGCCTACTCATTAGCTTACATAGTAAGTTTATGCACAGGGTTATGGGCTACAAATACACCAAAAAGAAAAATACCCGTCACTGTGGTCTATAAGCTATCTACACCAGGGCTCTCACTTAACTTTTTTGGGGGGTTGCCAGCAGGGCATCCTATACAGATTTTTAGTTTGCCAAATGGCACAGTGAATAGGTTTAAAGAGGCTTGTGTAATGTGTAAATCTGCCATGGGTTTGTTTTTATGTTGTTGAGCCAGCCGGGCAGCCAAGACGGGACTTTTAGGTTGGCCAGTGGCGTTTTAGGTGGTCAGTGGCATTTTAGGTGGTCAATGGCATCCGGCAACATCTAATTCCGATCCCTGTACACATACTGGATATTTTAATAGTATATAAGTCCATCCCGCAAGTTACCCAAGGCACTCCAATATTACCCCTATTCTAGCTGCTAGGCTACTGATTTTGGTGGCACATAGCACTGAATGAACCCCTTCCGTCTGGTACCCATTTATCTCCTGGGTGGAGACTGGCAAATGTAGATTATTGTCTTGCCAAAGGACCATAGTGCTATGCCAGGAGAGCTCAAACCCCACAACATTCGCTCCAAGAAAAACATAGTGTGGCAAATCCACAAATTCTGCACAAACTGTGTATAACCTTTAAAGACCGTCAACACTTCTGGGCCAGAAGGGATTAGACCACACAGCAAGGTCACTGACAGGTGGCTATCTCATTAACTCAGCTCTCAACTAACATAAGAAAAAGAGGATCATGGGGGACCAACAGGCACCGATTGGGGAAGTTTTCTATATAGAGGGAGCAAGTAGCTACAAGTAGGACAGTGGGGCTTTAAGCCACAGGAGAGGTCTAAATGTATCAGGAAACTGAACATAGATGATTCATTCTCTCCATCATGCTTTTTCCGCAACGTTGGTCATGACTTCGGTACATTTGTGGTTATGTCTAGGTTTGGGTGTTCCGCAAGGACTTGCCAAACCTAAGGTTTTCCTGCCACATGATAAAAACAGAGTCATGATCTTCTTTCTCACTATTATGTTCTCTCAAATCTCAAATCTAATCTTACCATTTTTATGTTCATTCCACACCCTTTCCTTCCCCTTCCCCTGTAATTATTAATAGCAAGAAAATATATTTCTATCTTCTTCTAGTATATAGGTATACCCTCAATTCTAACTACTATCAATAAAATTCTTATCATCTTCTATTTCATTCAGAATCAATTCCCAGTTCTGCTATACCAAACATCATTGGTACTTTTAGAACCAATAAAACCACTCCTTCTACATTTTGTTCCTTTCTTCCAAAAACTTTGATTTAATACTTCTCTAAATTGTAACTACAGTTCAGTTTGTAATTGTTTGATAACTGGTTTGTATCAAAGTTGGTTACAAAATTAAATAAACAATTAGACAAAGGGAATTAAAATAAACTTCTTCTTAATTTGATGTTCTGGAATGAAGTGAATCGATATGGTATTTTCTATGCATTGATTTGTCCGCTCTGCTCTAAAGTGGGTGATAAGACAGGTCGGTGGCTCTGTGCAATTTTGTGAAAGACTTGTTACAGCTCCCTCTTGTGTTAAGATAGAGATGAGGACACACAGGTTATAGGATAATAATAATAATAATATTCAGTTCTTGTATAGCGCAAAATATGTTATGAAATAACATCTCTATGCGCTTCCAAAGAGCTTTGGAAATTTTAAGTCTAGCTTTAGCTCTGGCAGCCGTTTTCACAGCACAGTGCATGTCAAGGAATAATCCTACCAGGTACCCATTGGGTTGAGTGTGGCAAATGTAGATCAATGTCTTGCCAAAGGACGTTAGTGCCGCCGCGAGACTTGAACCGCAGACCTTGTGATCACTAGTCCGGTGATGTATCCACTCGTCCCCACAACCATGACTAAACTTTCCTTTCATTTAATTGGTGTAACTTGGGAACAAGATAGAAGAATAGTGATAATCCAATGTCATACATGAAATACAAATTAGCAAAGTTTTTTTTTAAGTGAAATAACTTGTAGAATAATTTGTCAACTCTGCTGAGAGCAAGAAGGCCAAAATTCTCTTCTTTTAAAAAAAATGACCTTCTGGCTTTCAACAAATGACACCTTAAGACTAATGCTAATTGGTAAAAAATGCAAGATTTGTAGGACTATGTCAAGTTTGTGTGGAATAAAGTTTATTTTTTATTCGGCTTTTAGTTTCAGATATTAACCTTTACCAAGTACTCCTATCGAATGATCAGAAAGCTTGATAATTTACTTGTGTAATGATCATTAGGTTGCATGTGTCACATGCAAGTGGTTCATTTAACCATTTGGATCTCAAACACCTCCAGATCAATCCCTACACAGCTTGAACCTTCTATAGCTCCCTCTTGTGATTCAAAGAGGTAAGAGTTTGGGCAATCAGTTGTGCGGAACACACTGTCACTCATGAATCATACTTGTCTCTGTGTATGAGTAATGGATAGGGAAAAAGGCACAATAAAGATCAATTGTTCTATGCAACAAACATGTATAAAGTTACACAAGTTAAATGCTAGACCTTTGCACAAGAATTCTCCCGAGCTTGGAAAATGTTAGAAAGAAGGAGCGAGAGACAGTCAGGAGAAAGAAAAAGTAGATACAGAGAGAGAGATGACTTGAAACTTCAACATCAGAACAAATTCTGACTGTGAAATTCAATCTTGGACAATAAGTTCCCCTCAAAATTTCAAAACATCTAGAAAATTTTGTTTCTGAAAACAAATATTAACTTGAGTCATATTGCGTTTTTTCTTAAACTTGAACTTTAATAGTATTAGTCCTATATTAATCAAATATGATTGCATGAATACTCAACAAGGAAGACACCCTGAAGCAAACTTGACAGGAAAGACAGTTGAACAGAAAAAATGAAAATCTTAGAACCCCGCCCACTTCTCCTTGGTATTGCATTTAAACAGACACAAACAATGCGTCAAGCTTTCTCTTAGAAGACAGAATTAATTGCTATCATTCTCTCTCTCTCTCTCTCTCTCATCTTGGGATTAAGTTTGCGAACAGACGATGAATCACAATTCCCAGTAAGCAGTAACATACACGCAGCTGTTGCATAACAGCCTCCGAAAGACGTCATAGAACAGGGGTGGCATTGGTTCTCGTAAATACGACATACTACAGCAGCCCAAGGACCCCGTGCCTAGCTATCATGGATGCTTGAAGTTAAAGCCAGGGTAACAGTTTCTGAACCACTCTAGAAATTATTCTAAGGGACAATCTAGCATGTACAGTACTTGTGCTTAATAATAAAATGATCTTTATACTTTTAATGGTTTGGAACTATCTATCCTTGATCAATTTGTTTATCCCTGACATCTGTTAATATACATGTACCGTTGTCAGTGATTTACCAAGAGTTGTACCGGTAATGCAGTACATCTCCATTCTTTATAAGCATTTTAAATGTGCTCGTATTGACAGAAACCTCATTTCATTCAATGTAGCTCATTTATAAGGTTGGTTTATTTTCATCCAAAAATATTCACTTGGAGAAAATACAAAAGCTTAAAGATTAAGAGAAAAAATTCTCTTTTTGGAAAGTAAGAATTCTCTTTTTGGAAAGTAAGAAAACTAGCCTCTCCTTCAATTGCAGCAGTCCTGTGATTATTTCCTTAGGATAAATACAAAATTGTTAAAGGCATAATGAACTGATGAACTTTCTGCCTTACTGTTTATTGTACAGTGCCAACTCAAGGTCAACTTCCCAACATTGTATAACCCAATACCTAATTTCCACTTCGCAGATAGAGGACTCGATGCGAGAACCAACATTGCAGCCAGGGAAGCAGCGAATTACGGGACCATACTGCTACAGCTGACCTGAGATGGCGCTAGATGGGATTCTGCGGTAGTGCTTCCAGTACAGTATGGCTTTAAAGGGGATGTAGCATGGCAAATACTGGTTAACGCCATCTACGACTTCGTTTGGACAACTGCACGTAAACGAATGGACTTGATTAGCGGTCAGCGCATTACCGTTCGTGAAACAGACCAAAGTTCTCCTCAAGCTGCTGTTTTGCGTATGTTGAACGCACGCAAATACTGCGGTCGCGTTGTCCGTACTGGTATTACTCCTGATTGGCCCTGAGTCAGGCCACTGGAAAGACACGTAGTCTCGTCATGCTACACCCCCTTTAATACAATGCAATTTTTTTCATATATACCGGGACATGTTGTTCATTCACCCCTTTCACTGGCCAAGAGGTGATAATCAGTTCTACTTTAGCAAGGCACGTTGGCTTGATGAAACTCGATAGGTAGAGATTAAATATTTAATTTGAAATGGGGGGTAATTGATCTTTTGGCTCAAACATGCCTATGTCTATTGTGCTATTGTGTACAGGGTACAGATACTTGTCTCATACAAATGGTAAAAGTAATGTAGCCTTGAACTAATTTTCTTCATTTCCTTCAGAGAGTTGTTTTGAATCTTTCTGTTGTCTTTCATACACGAATCAGATTCTATCACATCTTGAAGTATTTGACAGATGTCAATATGGTCCCACTATGCAAGTCTCAAACTGGCAATGCAGTCACGTTACTGTGATGTATGTGATGATTCATTCACACCTATTTTGAATTCAAGATACATGTTTTCCTCATATTTGTACATGTACTTACAATTCTTAAGACACTTTTCCCCCTAAATCGTTTCTCTGAAACAAGGTATTCCTTGATACGTAGTCACATTTGGTCATAAATCTAAAGTCTGATATAAGCCTACAAAGAAAGTAAATGTCAAATTATTTCTTTGCACGATGGTAATGTTATTCTTACAAGATATGATGTCTGTGTCTATTTTAAAATTCAAGGCTGAGCCTCTGAAAGTCTAGTGGAGTCATAGTTACACATACTGAGGAGAGAGTCTTTAGAAAACAGACACCTATATGCTTTTGATCACTGCAGATCTCTAACACATCATAAAATGCATTTTATATGAAATCATGAAACCATGCCAAGAAGATCTTTCTTGCGTGCAACCAACTCTGAAAGAAATACAAGACTGACCCTTTGAAAATATATCTGACCAGTCATGACTGCTGGACAGACACTGGAAATAGACATCGACGCTGACAGAAGCGAGAGAGACGTTGCATCCAGCCCTCAAAGACACACCTGTGACAGGAGGTCATGGCCGACATCGAAATCCTGTAAAACGCAATCTGTTGATCCTTTGCTTATTGGTGAGTCATGGTGAAGCCTTGAGACGCTAAACAACAACAGGTCTGTTTTAGAAGTCCTTACCGTACGTGGTATCACCTGAGTAATATCTGTTTTTCTTCTGCAGACCGTAATCCAGCCGCCTCGACGGTAATGATAAAATCTACAACTGTCATCTTTAGCTGTAAACTACTGATGGGTTTCAACAGTTAAGGGTGTTTGTTATATGGTAAGGGTGTTTGTGGGTTCTAATCAAACACAGGTCAGGGCCCTGTTTCATAAAACTTGATATCAATAGCAAGTTACAAGCTATTGTTATAAGCTATTGAAATCATGTCATCTGATTGGCCGAGTGCAAATTTTTCATAGAAATTTAGCAGTTGTTATAGATAACGAGTTTTATGACACGGGCCCCTAATGTTTAAGATTTCATCCAGAAGAGGATCACCAAAATGCCTCTAAATTGGCCCCATGTCACACCCTAGTATATTGGCAATCATCTGAGAAGTGGCATTAATGTAAAACGGTGAGTAAAAAGTATTATATTAATCATGCAAACAACACAATTAGAAATGAGTAGAGAATGGAGAATAAACGCAGGAGAGAATGGGCATATCGACATATATCGAAACATAAATAGAAAAAATGAAACAGAACAGGGAGGCAGAGAGACAGGAAGAGGGAGATGCATAGAGACAAAGGGAGAGACAGAGATAGAGAAACAGAGAGAGACAGAGATGGATTGACAGATAGAGATAGAGGGAGAGGGAGAGAAAGATGGAGAGGAGCAGGGGGGGGGCAGACAAGAAAATTATGAGCCAATTGCAAGACTTCTAAGAAATCAACTCTAGATCTACAAGGCTACTGAAATTGGCCCTCGCTTGATTCGTTGAAAGTCTTTCTGATTATATTTAGAGAAAATTTCATGCAAGTTTTACCAAATCCTCCTCCTCCATTCCTGAGCTATCCAGTTGCTCCCTGGATGAATAATAGACAGCTTTTCTCTTCTCTTTCTTGATGAAGGACTTGAAGGAGAACGGGTTCTTGCCATCTTTCCCAACCTCCTCAGTTGGTGATTCTGTCATAGGTAGAACACACGAGAGAAGTCTGTTATCTATGAGAACTTTTTCTTTAAAAAGTATAGACCAGTTTTGGAAACGTCCCCCTCTCAAAAAATGAAATGGAAGCTCTTATTACCAATCATGTGAAAAATATGTTTTGACTAATACGTGATGAAACAAATTTTGCCGGGAAACCGCCTACTAATTGATATATTTGGTAAATTTTTATATCTATCCGGACTGGATAGAGATCGCTTAGTCCCATTTACATCTCTCTGTGTACAGTGCTTGTAACTTTACCAAGACTGGGCCAAATTTCTTATCATTTTGATGATTCCAGAACCTTGCAGTACACACCAATACTTACAACGTATATGCTAGATGATCAAACTTTTCTGAACGATTCCACAACGTTTTTTTTGCAATGCAACTGCATGACCAGAACTGGTCTTTACCTTTAAAGGCAAAGAGACTTTCTTTATGTTGGTTATATGCCCTATACTCGCAAAATATTACACATAGAAATAGTTTCCCATTCGAAAAGCAACTTGTTTACAGAAATTTTACCAGACTTTTCATTCAAGAGATCTCTTTTATGATTGTCGGTGAACTGAAACATTGTAAAGCAATATAGCCCTGAATACTCAAAATTAGGACAAGACTTGTGTTTTTCTCTATTTTTTTATATTTTTGTTCGACTGTACATGCTGTATGGCTTCCTTTGCTGATAATGATTATTGTTAATAAAGTGACATTAAACTAAAAAAATACAAGAGACCTGGTAATGTTCCACATGCTTAATTTTTTTACTTCAATAAAACACCAATAATCAAGTACCCATGGACTGATAAAAACATATCTTTTGCAAACTCTACTCATTAATGGATATAGTGTACTTTTGTATGCATAAATTGCTTCATTGTATGGAGAGAGGCTTTCAACTAACGTCCTAACGTAATGAACTGATCGCAACTAATATTCAACCACTTCATCCTTCCCTTACTAATTTTTTTTTTTAAAATAACAAGCTGCATAACAAAACAAAAAATAACTACTAACAATTTACTGACATTGTTAATTTCATAAACACAACGCCACTAGGCTATCGTCGATCCAACAGAGTAAAAGTACTAAGAGAGGACCAGTAACGACGCCCTCTCACATTACCTGGCGAAAATCATCCAAGAAAATCATCCAATGACGATGGAAACGCCATTAATATCAACAACAACAACAACAAGCATTCTACAATTTTTGTCAGCAAGCCAATACAACTGTTAGAAATATATATCATACATACATTATATCTAATACAGATTTTAGAAGCTGAATACCGGTAATTATATGCATATTATCCAAAGATATCAGAATATCAATAGGCTTCATATCCCTTGCTGGCTCTTGGCACCAATTGACCTGACCTATTTGGCCAACGTACAATATCAACATGAATGTACATGTATTGTGATACAAAGAAAAACAAAATGAATCGTAATTTCCACATCATGACAGACAGCTAGCCATATTAAAAGAAACCAGTATTAACAAATATATTGACATCTAAGAAAAAAACGATTAGAAACACACTCATGAATATATTATCAAGAAGAACCTTCAAAAATATTAAAGACAAGAACATCTGTGGCACAAAACAGATCATAAGATTTATTTTACTGGTCATAAACTTCTAGAGGCGATTGTAAACCTTTCCAATGACTTGAGTCAGGTACCCTCAAGGAATAAATAAACAAAGAAAATAATTGTATAATTACACAAAATCTAAGCTTGTCTACTGCCATAAATCTTGTTTCCTTGATAAAGAATTATGGATTCTTAAAAATAAAATAACACATACAAATTCTTCTAATCATAAAGATTAAGACTGGTAGCTCACCAATAAACTTTGGATATTGACAACATCCCCTACAAGGTGACAGTAAGGTAAACATGATTTCAGTCTCTCTCAGCTCCTCGAACAGCATTCACCAATGGATATGCATTGCAAACTGCACCATAATGAGTATAACTCACAGTTCTGCATCAAATAGTTTACGCTATGATAGAACTATGTGGGAGCATGCTTAAAGCAGGATTAATTGCAATTTGGCAATGACTGAGTTTTCATCCACTTAATCACTCAAATATTCTTTTAAATGGCTACTACATTAAATACATCAAGAATACTCTGCAGTGTGTCACTAAATGCTATACCCTTGATTGGATTTTGTGTTGGGGCTGGGCTAGAACGAGACATCATCACTGACGCATATGGGTTCAGGGATAGACGTTTCATTCTGCAACCAGCTGCAGATCAACAGAACATGTGATAGTCCTGTTTTATTAACCCATTGTTTATCAACTAGATATACTTGCAGGGGGCGGGGGGGGGGGGGGAGCTATTAATAGGCAAAAATGAGGGCATTGCCTTGTATGTGAACGTAAAGCACTGTCATAATGAATGCATACAAAATGTAGAGTTTTCATACCATCCCTTTTCTACATTTGGCCTTAACTCTTCATTTGTTATTATCTTTATAAATAATTCCTATTTCATTGATACCAACTTCTTTGCAGTCTATGAAGGATATTCATGTAACTCTGGGTTTACTTGAATCATCATAAATATAATATTTCAATCAACGCATTTACATCACACTGTCACAATGATCAGCTTGGCCTTCATATCAGGATGATCGACCTAGAAATTAATGAATAGCAGTGACAAACTTTGTATTGATGCATATAAACATTCACATGTTGGTCTTATCAACTTGTAATCAAATATTTAATTCATTGTCTGATTTTTTGATACAAATTCCATTCTTACCACAAACTAATTAAAAGCTAAGAGGTATTATAATGTCAGTGAAAAATTCATTCCTGCAAAATATCAAATCTAAAATAGTAATAAGAATTCCATTCAGTTACATTTCAAATTGTTAAACAAACATTAAAAATGTTAGCTTTCAAAAGTCTGTTAAAGTGTAATAGCAGGGGAAATGATGGTCAAGGACAACTAAGGTGCTTTCTGACAATGCATCAGAACATTCCGTACATTGAATATTCAATGGCAAAGAAAAATACTTAGATTTCCCATTAATTTATTATTGGAAACTAAAATATTCATTAAATTGAAAAAGTTACAGGGCAGCCATATAAATGTATATGCTTTATTGGGTATGCGGGATACCTGTCGGCTACTTTGACACTAATCTCTCCCGTTTTCTTTAATATTAAAGAATAAGATAGAGAAGAAAAAAAGAAATACATGAATCCAGATCAACAATAACAATATAAACAAAAAACCTAACAAATAATTACACATGTGGGGCTATCGTAAGGAATTAGCAACAATTCACCACCAAATTACCTGCAACTTTCAGTTTACTTCTCCTGATAATATTAGGGTCATGGAACGACGAGTGTCTGTCTGCATGACTGTAGGGTCTTGTGTCGTCCCCCTCTCCATCACTTTCATCTAAAATACTCTGAGACGATCTTTTCCGGTAGGGCACGTACAGAAACGACGAGCCTTCTTCATCAACATCGTCAATGTGAATGAAGTCTTCGTCTCTCGCGCCGTTCGGCATTCCAAATCCATTTTTCTGCAAAGAGAACCAATCAAAAAACATAATTACCTGTTTCTGATTCATCACTGCTTGATTCTACAGCTGGTAGCGGTGCTTGGGGCAAGGGTTGGGAGCTTTTTTGAGAAAAATTCTTGAATGAAAAGGGGTTTGGTTCGTCGTCCGACGACTCCTCCATAAAAGCAGCCATGATTGTTGTGATATGGGGTCAAAGGTCAGTGGTACACGTGCGTGTACTGTGGTAAACAAAATGGTTGATTGGTTATAAACTTTGAACCAATGAGAACTCTTTAAATTAAAAGTGTGGGGGGGGGGTGTAAACTTTACCTACAGGCATTATGTTAGGCGTCACATAACTGAGTTATGTTAACTCGACATTCAAATAAAATAGCTGAGAGTGTGGAATAAGCTAATGATAAATACCATTTAAGCATAGTTTACGTTGGCTTACACAATTTTGAATGATTAATTTTTGAAAAAATATGTTCAAAGATATATCAACCGCCGCGCCGTTCATACACTAAACAGAGGTTTAGATTCGAGGGGGAAGTGTCTGAAGACTACATTATGGAATGTGGACATATACGGTGCTTTCTTTAAAGCTTATCTGCCGTAGTTTACAGGAGGGATTAGACCGCTCTGCAAGGTCACTGGACAGGTGGTTATCTCATCAACTCAGCTCTCAGTTAACATAAGAAAAAGAGGACTATGGGGGACCAATGGTCACCGATTAGGCATTGTTTGTTACATAGAGGGCGCAAGTAGCTACCAGTAGTGCAGTGGGCCTTTAATGACTATTTGCTTAAATTCAAGCAAACTGATCTGATTGTTAGGCTTATTATTAGCCCATACTTTGACACGCTAGTTTATAAGTAAAACTCAACTTCATTCCGACTTTAAACAAATGTATAGTTAGTATTCGGGATTGTTATCATTCTATTTGTAGTCTTGTATAATGTCTTACGAAATTATTTCAAAAGTAGCAGATATCATCGTATATTAGTATTAGTAGTAATAGTAGTATTCGCTCTATGCAGAGCAAATTTATTTCATTTTCCACATAATTTAAACAATGACAAGATAATCACAATAATAAACGTAATGATATAACAGAAAATTAGCATTGAAATATCTTTGACATCGATTTTTAAAATATTTTTTAATAGTCTTGTAATGTAAAATTATTTAGTTAGAGGACATGATAAACGAACCTACTTGGAAGCAATGCTTGTTAGTTGTAGGTTCGCACAATAATAATACAAACTTTATCAGTTTATAATTGAATCAAAAAATATTACGGGTCAAAGAAAAATGATTCTATTTGTTCAACTCGTACAGGAGAATTCAGACGTTACACCAATAATTTGCAACGTGGCCTAAAGCAACTTGTCACGTTGCCACGACAACGGTTTCCTCAGCATAGCTCATTTCCTGCGCACCATGCTACCCGGAAGTAGTTCATGGGCAAACGAGAAGGGGTTGGACATGAGAGGAGGGGGTAAGAAGACCCGAGAGGGGAAGGAGGGAGGGGCAGAGGGGAGGTCGTGACAACATTTGCAGCGATCAACGTGTGAGTCATTTCTTTGGCAAGACATGTAGAGATGAAATCATCTTAAAGTCTCATAGTATAAGATATTTTCGCCTGGGAATAAAAAATGACAACGGGTATATAGAGAGCGTGAAAGAAGATCATTACCAAAAAATTGTGTCAAAGGATAAGGATGGAACAGAGAGAGTGTGTATGAGAGAGAGAGAGGGAGAGATGGAGGTAGAGAGAGAGAGAGAGAGAGAGAGAGAGAGAGAGAGAGCGTGATATGGACATGAAGAGTGGAGAGAAAGTCATTTTAGAAAAGCAAATAATTAAGAAATGAAGAAAGGAATGAATAAAGAAAGAAGGAAATGAAGAAAGAAATATCAACTTCCATATCAACTTCCATTAACTGAGAACATACTAGACGATGGAAAAACAGAAAAGCTCACACACAAAGAGAGAGAGAGAGAGTGAGAGAGAGAGAGATAGGAGCTAGAGGAAGGTAAGGGTGTTTGTGTCGGTTAGAGAGGGGGAGGAAAAAGTGTTTGTGTAGGGTAGAACTAGAGGAAGAGAGTGAGGGGTTGGGGAGCAATATACGGAGACAGAGACAGACAGGGGAACTGAAATGGAGAGATAGAGGGGCAGGATAGAGATATTGAGACAGCCAGGGAGAAGGGGAGAGACAAGCAGACAAAGACACATAGAGACATGTCACTATAGAGGAAACAATCGAACAAGACAAACCTCCTGGGACGGACATGGGCATCATGGTAGACGCATAGAAAAGGACAGGAAATAGAGAGGTGGAGACAGAGAGACAGACAGAGAAAGTTCCATGCCACATGGGGAACGAAAAGATTGAGATGGAGGTGTGGGAGAGAGAGAGGGGTGTGGTGGGGAGGAGAGAGAGAGGGGAGAGGGAAAGAGAGAAATAGAGAGGGGAGGGGGAGAGAGAAAGAGAGAGAGAGCCTGTTGATACAAGTTGACGTGAGAGAAGAGAAAAAATGATGTAAAAATGAAGCACGGAGAGAGGTTTACTTGCCATTATTGATATCAGTTACTAATATGTACATTGGATATCCCCTTCTTAAGGGCAAACATTAAGCTCTATATCACAATATTATTGCTTCTATTTGGTCTATATTTGACAAAATCAAATTGGTCTCTCACTACAATTTTTAGAATTCCTCATTCTTAATCTTCCCCTTGCCCTCATTTCCTCAACCTAGCGTTTAGCTAGTTTAATCCATTATACTTTACGTTATGATATCAAAGTTTGTTGAAATTTCAACCTTTTAAACCTTAACCCCGCCCTTCAGTCGCTGTCGTATCTCGGGAACCTATTCCAATGCAGGTAAACTATGCGCTTCCTCTAAATACTCTTATATATAAGGTCTGGCAAGAGGAATGATAATGTATTTATAATTGAAACGGGAAGGATGTCTTAATCAGGATATGGGAAATAGGACATTGAAACAAGAGTTAGCAACATTATGCTGTATAATCCACCTGTCATCCTATATAGGTACCGTTATAACCGCACACTGTAAGAATGACTCGGCATGTTTATACCACTCCTACTCTGACAAAATAATAAACCTCGTTTTTAAGATCTGTGGCCCTGATCGTGTGGTGGAAGTATACGAAAGTATACGAACTACCAAAGTTAATATCGGTAGAATGACGAAGATACTTAGGGTACTTACTGAAGTAGGGATGATTCCAAACGCCCCGAACGAATGAACGACAAATTTGTACACAAATATAAAAGAAGCTTTTTCCACCAAATACAATTAAAAGTTCCTACCACACTGTAACGGTCATTAATGAAATATGATAGATTGCTGACAGATTTTTTGAAGATCAAAAATACGTAATTTTACACAAAGCAGTCAAAATTGTCCATGTATGGTAAACAAATATATTTAACAATTATAGGAGCGCGGTAATATTATATATGTTTATACTTTTTTTTTTTTTTTTTTTTTTGGGGGGGGGGGGTTAAGGGAGCTGAATAACCTTACCTACCGAACAATCGAGTTATGAATTTCAGCATAGAGACACCACCGGACCAATATGGTGGAGGGTGGGAATAGGGGCAGGTGAGTCCAACAACAAAAGAACAAAATAAAAAATAAAATTGAGGGTGGGAAGGCATCGCCATCAAAAGACGCTTAAATAGAGCCGTTGGGAGATTTCAAATGAGTCTCAGATAATAATAATAATAATCTTTTAGTCCACTCCAAATTTATTAAACCGAAAATGGAAATTCTTTTTGCCCAATTGATCGTGAGCCCGGCAGCCACTGAGCAGCGCCAGATCGACGTTGCTGTATAGATAGACTTTATTATGAGATCAAAAGTAAAGCTATGATGAATTCGGATAATATATTATGTTTTTTGAAGAGGATAACTTAAAATTTGAATTTCGAGGATAGTATAGTATAACATGGCTGTTCCGTATAATACAAGTGCAATAATAGTGATATCCCTAATACGATTTAGAAATCAAATACAAACATTATTTTTTTTTTTTTTTTCATATTTTTCCCTCCACAGGGATTTTATTGATTTTCATTTGAAACACATACAAAAATTATGTCTGAATAGAATCCGTGCATCAAATGGAAATATAAGAAAGGACTTCTACCATTGATCTTAAATTAAAAAAAACATAATGATTGTGTTTTCACAGGTTATGAAATCCGTGTCATCCTTTCAATATATCAAGGTCGGTCAAGTGCTTCAAATACAAAAATTAAAAGGGTGAAACATGCTTAAGTGACCCCCTGTCTATAAAGACCCCATTTTCTGTTTTCTTTGAATAGTATTTGTTATTGAAATTGGTGCAAAATGAACTTGTACATAAATCCACCTGTTGTGAAGACAACTCTCCGTGTCTCACGTGAGCGGTATTTACATACCGGTTTCAATGTGCTATAAAAATGATATACCTGTTCTTGATAATTCCTCCATTGCTGCCTGAGGATGGCACGTTTCAGAGACGTGTCTACAACGAAGGGCACTTCCATGGTCAGATTTAATCCAAATTAAACGCCAAATTCATCACAAATACCACAACAATAATGAAATTTATTCCGGAATCGACAGTTCAATTCAACGAAAATGGCCTCAAAACTCTTATTCCATTTAATTTAATCCTGGATTTTGTTTCTGGAAGGAGCATCACATAACAGCACAGTTTTGCTCACAAAAAAATCTCTTGAATGTTCTTCATAAGTCAGCGAACACTCATAGAATTTGATTGCTCTTCTCAATTGAATAAAAAGGCAGGGAAGGTGCCAAGTTTTTCCTTTCTTTTATGGACACTAAATTCTCCGACATTGTTTCATTCAAATTCGATTTTGGCGCAAAGGGTCGGGGATTGCTAGAAATTGGCTCGTTGGACAGGAGAAAGAAGAGAAATGGGCAAATCCCATTTTGAAAGTGTACTTTCCTTTTAATGAGGCCGTTGAGATAGTTGTGTGTCAGTACATCAGTCATGAGAAATTAAGGGTTCTCGCAGTAACTGTGATTGCGATAACTAAAATGGATCTAGAAGAGTAAAACGTTGTTTACGAACTTGAAGATTTTACCTCCTCAATTTTTAAAATAATATTGTAGACTATAATAATGATTATAACTTTTGTTTATACATTGAATTGTATCACGTTCTTTTAAACATGTTTTTTCTGATCATTAATGTAGTTTCATTAACGAACAATTTAAGCGTTATCAAATGCGGTTGTAAGACACATACTCCGGAGACACTAGCTCCCGGCCAATATCCTTCACTAACCAAAATGTTAACTTCAGCCTTGGACCAAATATTATATAGGCCTATATCTATATGCTTAAAACTATATAGGCCTATCTGACGAAATAAACCCGGACTAATTGTCGCCGGAGGATGATAAATAAATCAGAGGACCTGAAATGCATCGCCACTCTATTCCTTTTTCTCTCATTTGTTGTTAAATGTGGGATGTAATTTTGTGGGATATATATTATTATGTCAAGAGACATTGATTGTGCATCTGAATGTTCATTAACTGTATTCGATTGGGTCAATAAAAGATAGAAAAACAACATATTTCTGAACTCTGCTTAAGCAAAGATGGACATCAAATTAAATCACTCTACTTCTCATGCAGTGTCCACTTTATAGCAACAGAATCAAAAGCCACTTTCTTTTCGAACTATACCCTTTATATTCTTCAAAGCATCTAAATTATAATGTGCATGTGCCACATATTATCGTGACGCACATTGTATGTTTTGCAACTAATTTCCAATCCATTGTTCAATGACACAGTCATTACATGTTGTAATCTCCGGAGATATATAGGTCTGTTACGAATAATGTCAAATACAGTCCACAAGTACCTCGTGCAAGCCTAACAATTATCTACTTCTTTTTAAAATATTGAGAGATAAGCTGGCAAACATAAAGTACAATTGACTCATCGCGAGCTTCGTTTGTACACAGATGAGACTTTTTAAACATTAATCTACAAAATGTTAACTCAATAAAATGATAAAACGATATTATTTTTCCGGAGGAGTGTAGAGGCACAAAATAATATAAGTCAACATATATGTGTATAATGTAAACAAATGCTTCTGGATGGTATGTTACTCTACGATCCCTTCAGTAACGCTCTCATGCTTTGTATCATTAACATACTCCCAGTTGACTGTCCGATATGTGAATCATAACCAAAACCCTTATTGCATCAAACTTCTACGTGTTTAAAACTCTCAGCTTCAGAGAAAAAGGGTGTTGATGGTTTATCTACGCAACAGTGGTCTGCAAAACAATGACACCTAACTCTTAATGGGGAGGAAATTTGACAATTAGAGATTACCGGTCGTTTAAATAGAGAAACCAATTATGAGGTCACGTTTGTTTTCTCTTTAAAGATGTAAGTTTTTAACATGGCTGTTTCAGGATTAAAAAATACAGCATTCCCCTAATATTTGGGTACAGTATAGATCTTGTCACAAATTGGCACAGTTTGCAAAATGAACGCACAGTTTTTTAGAATTTAGGTTAACACCTTGGGATATGGGGTTGGTTTGCTTACCTGAATGGATGCCGGGGCCGTCATCCGGCGCAGCTTCTTGGTGACTCGTTGCATGTTGACTCGGTGATGGGTCATGGCATCTAATGACAGGTAAAGTCACTAGTTTTCAAGAGTAGAGCGTCTTAGTTGGTTCCTGAATGCGTTGTCTCAGAATTGTTACCGAGTACCAAATGCGTCTGTTTCCTATTGCAGTCGGTTGACGATCCAAATAGTGATTTCCTTTCTTTAAAATGAATTTTAACGACTGTACTATCCAGAGGAAACGGGTTTGGTGTTTAGACTCTCAAAAACACTCTATTTCCAGAAGTTCGATCATTAAGTTGTTAATTATCATTTTTAATTTTCCACTGGGTAGGATTACCTGGTTACTCCGTGTGTGGTAACACAAATATTAGATCAGAAGTGATTGTTCAGTTCCGACGTCACTTTTCATCGGTTTTGACAACCTGGTTTATGCAAATTTTTGGTCGGTTACAAACACTGTAACCTTGATTCACTTGGCCGCTTTTGGCTTCGTCACAACAAAAGCTATTCCATGCAATTGAGCTAGTTCAACTTGCTGTTACTTCTAATTCTGTTCTTCCTTGGTGTATCGTTGAATCACCAAGCGTACAATAGCTTCAGATGTACAATAACTGTTTGGCTTGTGCCCAGTACATTCAAATGTAGCATCGGATTATCTCTGTTATGTGGTCCGAACAATGATATCGGTGGTGTACAAAAGAGTACTTGCAGACGACACGTCACAAGAAATGGCGCCAAAATATTTGAAAACGCGTCGACTTTCAAAACATGAGGTAGCAATGATAATCCGACAAGTCGTTTGCGTGTAGACTAACGATGATCCAAACTGCTAGATCTGTTGTTGGAACTGATGATCCAGAGTACAAGAGCTAAGGCTGATCCGAAAAAAAGGAGCAACTTGTAAAGTGGATCGGTAAGAAATCCAAATTTGAAGAGCGCGACTATCAGGTACAGGTTTAGCCCTGTATTGATGTGGACAGTCTCAGTGGACAGTTGTCAAGCAGTATCCGAATTTTTTATCCAAAGTTGCCTGTCCATGTCAAAATGTCTGTGAGAGGGAAAAAAGAACAAACTTATATAAATGTAAATGTAAATGTAATAACAAAATAATTCCATTTATTAACACCTCAATGTGAATTTCTGAGTGATCTTAAAATCTGAGATTTCCGAGGACGGTAAATTAAGAAGGAACGTTTTTTATTTTCACTTCTGACACAGAGATTAATATTACACGCTGTTTGATTACCCAAAAATAGATAGATATTATTTTGATGATAGTGACATTTATGAGACCGCAAAATACCTTGAAACAATCTTGACGGAACAGAGGAGACAATAAAATTTGTTAAAGTAAGGAGAGACTACTTATATTCCAAAATATTGTTGTGAACATATACAATAACAAATATCAAAATGACACGTGCCACAAATATCTTTCTTTCTTTCTAATTTCATTTAATTGTCCATGCTCCGTGGAGTCATGTTTATCCTTGACCACAGGATTTCATATCTATTAATTTATTGATGCCAAATTTAGGTGTGAGCAGCCGTGGTGCTGTTACGAAATATTTTAAGGGGAAGTTTACCCTAATATTTCGTCAGTTTAAGTGAAAGGGGAAGTTTACCCTAATATTTCGTCAGTTTAAGTGAAAGGGGATGTTTACCCTAATATTTCGTCAGTTTAAGTAAAAGCAAAACATTTGAGAAACTGTTTAGTGAAAGTTTAAACAAAATCCGATTAAAAATATTTAGGTTATGACTTTCTGACGTTTTAACCAATGAAGCACAAATTGGCAACGTATCTTGCAAGGTCCTCTTTCATTTGATCTGTACATTATATGTCATAATTATAGCTTAATTGTCTTACTCATTGACGAAATAATAGATGCGTTGCATACAGAGGTTGTATAGAAACACATTTGCAATATTTTTTATATTTAGGATGCATGTATGATTGAACATTTACATTTAGGGAAAATAGTCATTTCTTAAATTTGTTGGTAAATTTTTGCTCAAATTCCAAATGACCTGTTCCTCTCGTTTTACTGCTTCTATTGAAACTAACTGAATATCAGGGTGGACTTTCCCTTTAATGGGAACAATGCCAAATTGAGCCTTTTTAGGGATCAACGATTGGATTGTTTAGTGTTTGCGGTTAGCTCATCGTCAATAGGTATGGTGACAACTTCATTATTAATTAGCTCGCCAGATTGTAAGCAGCGTTGAATAAAATGATTGATTACAACAATTTTGTTGTTGTTGCTGCTGTTGTTTATGAAAATTATTTCAATCAGAAAGTACATGTAGATGACATCCCGGCTAATTGGAAAACTAACGTTTAGTTTCAATCATGTTTTAAAGACTGTAAATTTATATCAGTGAGGGTTCTAGATTCTCTGACAAATAATTAAAAAGCAGTAACACATTTCCTATGATGAGTACTACAGGTATATGTAAAGCCTCGGTCACAAATGCCATTACGAACTGCTACGAACGCCGTACGAACGATTTTCAGACAATGGAAATTCGGGAAGACAATGGAAAAACAGGGATATTCGTACGAAATTATCGTTCGTACGAATCTCCCTGTTTTTCCATTGTCTTCCAGAATTTCAATTGTCTGAAAATCGTTCGTACGGCGTTCGTAGCAGTTCGTAATGGCAATTGTGACTGAGGCTTAACATATTTTGATTTGGCCAAGGGCATGCCCATGCCTCTTTCAAAAATGAAAATATCCATAGTGTAAAAAATATACAAACATTACTTTCTATACATTATAAAGAAATTACCCCCTAATGTTGTGCCATGGAAGAAATAAGGATTAACACAATGCTTATAGACACTGACAGATTAGCATGGATGCACGCATTTTGGCTCTACCTTCAATTAAGCTATGAATTTGCATAATATTATGAAATGCCGAACAGACATGCTTGAATCCGATGTCAACACCAAGACTCAGCTGTATTCATTACTTGGGGTCAAAATGAATGTGAAAATCCCGGATAGAACTTGGGCTTAGCAGAATGTGTCATATACTAATCGATGTGACATTGAGACTGCTATTCATCCAGATATGATTCAAATATGACTCAATGTTCAAGAAGTGGGGAGGGCAGGGAAAGATAATCTTAAGATTTCCGGAATATTGACTGTGATGCTCGCTGTGATATGCTGATAGATTGAAGTTTCCATTAAAAAGCAAATATTCATTATTGTCATTTTTATAAAGGGATATAGTGAATACTTGAAGGGGGATGAATGCGATATAGGCTATACCAAATATTATGCCTAACTATAATTTTTTTTTGTCAACCTTTACAAATAATTGTCAGAATTTGAGCATTATTGTCATATCGAAATTGTATCGTCTATGTTTATGCATACTTCAGTAATCATGTTATCCAGTCATTCATTCAATAATGTATTCACATTCTGAACATAGGAAACATACAATTACAGTTATTATTGCCAGATTTGTTATTCCATTCTTTAGTGCACTTTTTAGCAGTTTAAGACCAAATGGTGTACTTCTTTACTAATTAAGATTATATTTTCCCCAAAATTTTGCAAATTTAAGTACAGCTTAATATATCAAAAATATATCAAAGCTTGCCTTATCCGAAATATGACGGCACGTTTTTCATATGAATCCAAACTCCATATTTCTAATCCTTTTTCGGTTTTAGTTTACTGGTTCACATTTCACATTGAACAACACTATTTCAAAACAAAACAATAATGTATATACTAATGCAAAATGAAGGAATCAAACAAAGCAAAGCAGATGCAAACATTTCTATTAGCCATAAAGTAAATTCAAGGTAAATTTTAAATATAATTCTAAAAACCAGGAACGCCAAAAACGTTTTGTTGTTGAAATTGTTATTGTTGTTGCTGTTGTTTGTTTTTTAAATAAATATTTAATTTCATCGAGCAAATTTATCCAACAACGAATGATAATGAATCATTTCCTGTTGCACATAGTTAATCTTTGATTATTATCTTCATATTGTCACCGAACATCCTCGATCTGACATCGGCCTTTGTTGCAGCTTACTCTTCTCTTCAAAGGACGAAGTTAAATCAACTATTGATGCAGGAGGACATGAAAAGAAAATAATATAGCTTTCATGAACTTTCCTCTGGAAAATCGCTTATCCAGTAAACCCGTCTGGTTGCTATTGATGATTATTTCTCAGCTTTAACACGGTTGCTATTACATAACATTTCTTTCGACATAGCACTGGGTCGAGAAGGGCAAGATGAGAATGTCTGTTCAAAGGACACGGGAGTCGTGTTGGGTCTCGATTCCTCGATCTTTGCATCTTCAGTCAAGACTTTTTAAAGCAATGGACCACAGCATTGATTAACGATATTATTGTCAAAACAACCACACAAAACAAGTAAAGTCGATATTTTAAGGATATTTCACATTTAAAAAATGCAATCTACAGCAAATCATGCGATCAAAGCTCAAAAAAGTTATTATTTAAGGATGGAGCAGTGCTATGTACTGATATAGAATTTTCAAGAAAAAACTGTAAAGACTTTTTTAAACGTGAATACATTATCAAGATACACGAATATCTTTAATAGCCTATTGCAGACCGTTTCGACAAATTAAGGAACTTAATCATGTGAATCCAAATTTTAAACACATCTCAAAATGTATGAAATTCAAAGACAATAATAAGATAACTCTACTTTTCAAGTAAAGGGCGTATCCAAAACATTTTAAAGGGAAGGGGCACAAACCTTTAAAGGGATCGGGTAACTTTGCTTCAGATTCTTAAAAAAAATCCTGATTTAGCTCATGTTGCAATCATAATTATAAACCTTTAGGTCATACATGTATCCCATGACTTTTACAAGCCAATCGCCTGCCTGATTATCAAGATATCTATAATTGGAATAAGGAATTTCAGAATTCGTTTCCCTAACGGTTTTTAAAACACTACAGTCTATTGGGGAAAATGAGTATGGTAAAACTGGTCACTCAAAGATTTTTACTTTGTTGAGGCACTTCTTGATCATTCTGAAGCGCATTTTTTTTTAGAGCTTCAATATTACAACATGACACATGCAGACAATGCAACAGGTAGGGCCATCCTTGGTTAGAAAGTGATTCAGGGGCTATATTACCCCTGAATCTGAACGTCAGTTTCGTTCCAATCTTCAATTCACGAAATGGATAGCTGTAAACCAATTAGTCTGCACGCGGGGAACCACCCTAAGTCACAAGTAGAGAGCTATAACGGGAAGAACATTATCACCCGGTGACTGGTGCACAGTTGGGCTCTTACAAGGGAAATGACTTCAAATTGATCTTTTTAAACGAATGTCTTGGAACCAGAAATAGAGCAGTAAATGAGGCGAATTCACTCAATCATTCGTCTTGGATAGAGAGAGAGAGAGAGAGAGGAACGAGTTCGAGGCTCGAAGTTAGCTTCTTTTGACGATTATGCCTACTTTAGGGAGCTGGAGTGGGTGAAGAGATAAGTTTAATTATCCACAGCCTACTTTAAATAGAATGTTTCATCCCGAAGATGTTTGATGATTTGTTTCAGTTCCCTCTTTACATAGATCGATACTTTTTACTTCAAAAAGTCCTTCAAATAAAACTAAAACAGCGTGAGAATTTAAACAAAGGTTTATCCTATATCAAAAGTCAGACATAACTTGATAAATCATAATAAATTAGAGTCATTATAATAATAATTCTCAATCGTTACAATTATTCACAGACCTATATGGCATTAAAATATGGGCATATAGGAATCAAAAGCACATGGCTTTTTAAATACTTTTATTGATAAACTTGTTATAAAAACTGTTATATTAGGGCTCAATTTATAAGAACAATACATTTAGCAAATATGGCCGATTTTAATTAGACATGAAACGTGACACAAAATTGGTACAAACTATGTTTCATAGTTGTTTTTTGCAACAAATATATTTTTAATATCTACATGTTTATCTATACAAGGATATTCAGAAGAACATGATTGACGAGTCCTGGATGTTTGTTTGAGTGTATAAACCCCCCTTACATCCATGTGACCCCCGTTCATCGTCTGATTCGACCTTCCTCGACCTGCCCTCCCTCAACCTTCCCTGGGACCGCGTTGTATCTATATCAGGGTAAGGCTGTGTTCATATTGGTAATTATTATCGGTGTTTCTGTATTCATGTTGGATACAGTATGAACAGTACTCGACCTTCCTCGACCTGCCCTCCCTCAACCTTCCCTGGGACCGCGTTGTATCTATATCAGGGTAAGGCTGTGTTCATATTGGTAATTATTATCGGTGTTTCTGTATTCATGTTGGATACAGTATGAACAGTACTCGACCTTCCTCGACCTGCCCTCCCTCAACCTTCCCTGGGACCGCGTTGTATCTATATCAGGGTAAGGCTGTGTTCATATTGGTAATTATTATCGGTGTTTCTGTATTCATGTTGGATACAGTATGAACAGTACTCGACCTTCCTCGACCTGCCCTCCCTCAACCTTCCCTGGGACCGCGTTGTATCTATATCAGGGTAAGGCTGTGTTCATATTGGTAATTATTATCGGTGTTTCTGTATTCATGTTGGATACAGTATGAACAGTACTCGACCTTCCTCGACCTGCCCTCACTCAACCCTCCCTGGGACCGCGTTGTATCTATATCAGGGTAAGGCTGTGTTCATATTGGTAATTATTATCGGTGTTTCTGTATTCATGTTGGATACAGTATGAACAGTACTCGACCTTCCTCGACCTGCCCTCACTCAACCCTCCCTGGGACCGCGTTGTATCTATATCAGGGTAAGGCTGTGTTCATATTGGTAACGATCAAGTATAAGATCTGTATTCATGTTGGATACAGTATGAACAGTACTCGACCTTCCTCGACCTGCCCTCAACCTTCCCTGGGACCGCGTTGTATCTATATCAGGGTAAGGCTGTGTTCATATTGGTAACGATCAAGTATAAGATCTGTATTCATGTTGGATACAGTATGAACAGTACTCGACCTTCCTCGACCTGCCCTCAACCCTCCCTGGGACCGCGTTGTATCTATATCAGGGTAAGGCTGTGTTCATATTGGTAACGATCAAGTATAAGATCTGTATTCATGTTGGATACAGTATGAACAGTACTCGACCTTCCTCGACCTGCCCTCAACCCTCCCTGGGACCGCGTTGTATCTATATCAGGGTAAGGCTGCGTTCATATTGGTAATGACTACACGTGTTTCTGTATTCATGTTGGATACTGTATGAACAGTGCATTCCATCGTGTTCTAAAATCTCGGTGTGATTAGAAGATGATAACTGTATTTTCTTCCTCCTAAATGATCTATAGAAGAAAATAATCGCTATGTTTAAACAGTGATACAATACTCCTGGATACCATAAAGTGCATCCAATGCAATGGAGACAAATTTCATTCAATTCAGGGATTTTTTTTTTCTTTCTCTCTGTCACGTTTTTCTCATAGTAATCAAGAATATACCCCCAGCAAAAACACAATAATTATAATAAGTATACATTGTGATATCATTTAGGAAAAAAGGCGTCGAAGCTCGTGAAGAAAAGAGCTTTTGTGAGGTACGCCTGAATTGCATATTTTATTGAAAGACCAAATACACTGAAAATGGGTCAGCTTTTTAACTCCAATAATGTACAAACACGTTTAAACTTAGTAAAATTCTGTCGAAAAATAATGCTTCGTTTTCATTAATTTAAGTATGTGCAAAAACATGTTATGAGTTCAATATTAACTTTATGTTTCTCTTTTTTGTCTTATATCAATTTATTAAATTGATATCAAGAATATTTTCAGTAATTCATTAATTCAGATATCAATTTACTGGTGCCAGTAAATTTCTTTTTCAATTGCTTCCATTAATTTCGTCATTAATTATCGTTTTAATTAATATTATCGTTTTGTTTTTTATTATAATTATTATTATCATCATCAATATTGTTATTATCATTATCATCATAATTTCTCTCACTATTGTTGATAGTGTTATTTTGTATGGATTAACATTAATTCTATTTGTATTGTATATTTCACAGTGTTTAATTGACAAATTCAAACTTATTGTAAACTTCTCCAATACCCCAATGTGGGTGACATGAGAATAAATTGTCATTGTCATTGTCATTGGCATATTATGGCGCGGATATAGCTTTATGAACACGGGGTAGCCCCCGAATGGAGGGGGGGGGGACTGGACAGGGTTAAGCACTATACCGTGGCATGGTTAGAAGCTACAGAGACCTGGGAGGAAATAACCCTAGAGAGTTAGAGCAAGAAAGAGAGGAGAGGGGAACAAACCTTTACGGCCATGATTCTTATAAACTATAAGGTCTCAGTGATTAATGTAAGCAATGCACTGAGTCATGGGTAGTCGCTAATCTTTATTGACTGGCGGATTCTTCTTAAGACAGGGAAAGCTTAAAATGATAAAAAGCGTTTGTCAACCATACTTCAGGTACATTACTATTGGGGCAAGGTGTTTATGTTGTAGTCTCAATAGACACGGGCAGGTACTTAGGAAAAAAAACATATAAGGAATTTAATTTGTATCATGAAGTTTGTAGAATAAGGGAACGACTGCCCCATATATATGCATAATAATCTATACTTAGCTATTTTTGTTTAGTATTGAACGTATTTTCTTTTCCCAGTGTACATTTCGTATCAGAGCAGTCGACTATTGTTTTATATATTTAAAAAAATAACGGTACCACAGAGAATTGTCTCTACTCTCATTGAATTAAACCGCATATCACAGTAAGTGTCTGTAAATGTTATATTAAAGTAGTCTGAAAAAGAAAAAGAAAACAAACAAAAATGTTTGGGAAATAAAACGAAAATAAAATCAATTATTCTTCCTATAGTAGCAGACTGACGTAAAGTAGGAGTGAATTGTGTTTGTTATAGATTCAACAGGGTATGTTTGCACTAAAAAATAAAAAATAATTAAAATAAAATAACAATAGCAACTTTTTTTTATTCTATTTGGCTGTTTTCCCATTTCAGACTTTTCTCAAAATATTCATGTACCTGTTTCACTCTTCTTGGAAAACTGAATCAACATTTCGAGGTTAAACTGCATGCAGATATAAATTATTTGAAAATTACTATAATCAGTAATCAATATGAAGACCCATGGTAGCATAATATATTAATATTTAGGTCATCCTCATTCAACAGAGTTTGTTTGCAGAATTAAGAAAGCCCTCTATTCGTACAAAATATCTATTTTATTTCACTACAAAACTTGACGGAGAATAAAACAAATTTCTGGCTAAAGTTTATCAATAATAGGTCATTTAAAAATCAATGTTGTCGATTCAGCATCATTGCACATGTCATAGGGACGTAATCATGTGGGCGATTGTACGGAGAATGAACTTCAATCCCCTCACTTTCCCCTTATACGTCATTTTTAGAAAAGCTCGTCTGTTGCTCAAAGAATTGTTATTGCAAGGAGTTGTGAGTTTACACTCACAACGGTTACTGTACCCCAATCTAAGGATAGCACTCTTTAGTCACAATTTCATCGACATAAAGACAATACATTAATAAATGAATAAATGAATAAATAAATGAATAACTCTGGATTTCCGGATCATTTGTCACTCAAACACCTCTCTCTGAAATCTAGGAGGTGATGATATCTTAATATTTTCAATATGAAATTTTAAAAATGAATGAGGTACAGAGAGGTGGGAGGGGAGAGGGAGACTGCATAGTTAAATGCTCACTGATGTTACAGGAGCATACAGTTGCAAATCCACAACTACAACATTATAACGCTTGCAAATGTATACGAACTTTTATTTACTAGAATGATCGATAATTATAGTCACTTTTTTGTCTTTGTGTTTTTATTAATAGTTTGACAGTGTATTTTTTTAAGGCTTGACTATGCCATAAATAATGTGAGAACCTTTTCTTTTTCAACCTCCCCCCCCCTCCATTACAGAACCTTTGGTCTGCAAGTGAAGGAAAGACCTGTTCTTGAGTAACGCTTCCTTATTGTCACATTACATTTACACGACGCATGTCATGTCTGATGTCTGTAGTTTCATCTGGAGTATGATATCATCAGCAATCATCAATGACGTATGTTCTTGGTTTTCACTTGTGAAAAAACACATGTCTTGAAATAAGCAACGCTAAGGGTCAACTCATTTTATGCATTTGGGGGCTGGTAGCCCTTAAGACCTACAACCCACAAGACCGGCCTTGCGGGCCATTTTTCGGAGGATTCAGTCGACCAAAAGCTTAGATTTAGACATTTTCTATCTTTTCTTAAAACATTTCTTTGTTTTGTCAGTCTCGTTTGCCATTGGTCTCGTGGACCTTTTCAAACAGTCTCGTTT
Organism: Strongylocentrotus droebachiensis; assembly: GCA_035222895.1. NCBI lineage: Eukaryota > Metazoa > Echinodermata > Echinoidea > Camarodonta > Strongylocentrotidae > Strongylocentrotus > Strongylocentrotus droebachiensis. Next base: position 309,112 of record JAVYIG010000410.1, on the reverse strand, counting down.
TCTGTATTTTAGTATGTATTTTTTAATAATTTGTATGTCACGTGTGCTGTCGGTCTTGTGATGTGTCGGTTTCATTGGATATCGGTCTCGTGGGATATCGGTCTCGGTGGCTGTCTTTCTTGTGGGATGACAGTCTCGAAGGCTGTCTCTCTCGTGGGTGTCGGTCTTGTATAAAGATATCGGTCTCGTGAGCTGTACACAGCTATTGAAAACTATTAAGATGTTCAGTGTTATCTTGTTTTCTTGGTTTGACTTTCCTTGACACCACCACTGCCTACAGAACCCTAAGGCCCGCGAGACCTACATCGTCGGTCTGGTTGGCAGTCGGTCTCATTGGCTGTCTGTCTCGTCGGCTGTCGGTCTTGTGAGATGTCGGTCTCATGAGCTGTAGCCAGCTATTGAGAACTATTAAGATCTTCAGTGTTATCTTGTTTCCTTGATTTGACTTCCCTTGACACCACCTCTGCCTTGAAGAACAATCAGACCACCTGCTGTGCGTGGTAATCGACGACTACCGGTTCGATGACGCAGTCTTTCCTCTACGCCCTAAACATTGTCTGCATACGGTTTCTTCTTTTACTACTATCATTACTACTACTACTACTACTACTACTACTACTACTACTACTACTAAAAATAATAAAAATATTACTTCTACTAATACATGTAGTACAACTACTACTACTTCTTGTTCTTGTTCTTCTTTTCCTCCCTCCCCTTCCTTGTTTAATTCTTCGTCTTTTTCTCTCTTTTTTTTTCTTCGTCTTCTTCTTCTTCTTCTTCTCTCTTTTTCTTCTTCGTCTTCTTTATTCTTCTCTCTATCATGGAAAATATGTATTTCAAACCACCATGATCATCGTAAGGAGAACTTGCTCTGTGATTAAACTGATCCAAGTTTTAAAAGAGTTCAAAAGAATCTGGAATTCTTCTTCTTTTTTGGTGTTCTCTTTTAAAACTTGGATCAGTTTAATCACAGAGCAAGTTCTCCTTACGATGATCATGGTGGTTTGAAATACATATTTTCCATGATAGAGAGAAGAATAAAGAAGACGAAGAAGAAAAAGAGAGAAGAAGAAGAAGAAGAAGACGGTTCGATGACGCAGTCTTTCCTCTACGCCCTAAACATTGTCTGCATACGGTTTCTTCTTTTACTACTATTATTACTACTACTACTACTACTACTACTACTACTACTACTAAAAATAATAAAAATATTACTTCTACTAATACATGTAGTACAACTACTACTACTTCTTGTTCTTGTTCTTCTTTTCCTCCCTCCCCTTCCTTGTTTAATTCTTCTTCTTCTTTTTCTTCGTCTTTTTCTCTCTTTTTTTTTCTTCGTCTTCTTCTTCTTCTTCTTCTCTCTTTTTCTTCTTCGTCTTCTTTATTCTTCTCTCTATCATGGAAAAATATGTATTTCAAACCACCATGATCATCGTAAGGAGAACTTGCTCTGTGATTAAACTGATCCAAGTTTTAAAAGAGTTCAAAAGAATCTGGAATTCTTCTTCTTTTTTGGTGTTGTCTGCCTCCTCCAATCTTGAAAATTCTTACAGAACTTAGGTGTGGTGTGTGTCTCAAGGATAAGGTGCATGTGCCAATAATTAACAAGGTGCACGTAAAAGCAGCATTTGACCTAGCTACTTGAAACACTCTCTGTTTACAAACTTCTATATTATACATATTTTAAGTATATAATATAGTCATCGTTCAAAAAGAAAAACTCCCCAACAACAACAGCATTAATTAATGTAAGCAGCAAGGAGAAATCAATAATAAAAAACATGCCCCCGAACTATGTCATTGAGCAACAGGTATATACACGTCTCTATAACTCACGGACTATTTTAAGGACAAATGCCGTCTCACCGTTATTACTCATGATTATAACGGCATAGTCTAATGCCTAATGAATGTAATGTATAATGAGCGAAATTAAGACACAAATAAAGCCGGTGTATGGACAATAGCGGATTAAAAGAAAAGACAGAACAAATGCATTACAAGTTGAAACTAAAGCAAGTAGAAGATCAGGTGAAAAGAAAGGGAAAAAAGAAGGAAAAAGGACGAAGAAAAGAAAAAATTAATAAATTAAAAAACAGAGGGGTAGGAAGCAAAAGAAGAAAATCAGACGTTCGATTAAGAACAAGAACTTAAAACAACAATAAATTTAAATAAGAAAGAGGAAATTGGAAACGAAAACTTTAAAGAAAGAAGGATGTACAAGAGGACAACCTTTAAGTGGTGATGACGTCATGGTGTTTATTGTCTGGTTAACTGTCATCTTGGGAGCTATGGTGGAGGATACATTTCTGCCACGGTATAACCTTTTGATTTCCTTTTCCAGAGTAGGCTAAAAGTCAGACTTAAGAGAACAAGTGCAAACAAACCCTTCCTTTCTTTTCTTACAAGTTCCAATCAAGAGTTTGTGGCTATGATTATAAGCTCAATGATTCAACTCAGATAGCATGTTGTTGTTTTTCCAACTCTTTCAAATGATTCGAAAAAGGAGGTTAAAAGTAGTTTGGTCTATTTCAATATTCAGTTTTTCAGATGTCATCTACTTGTTATGAAGATAACAATAAAGTCGAACACCTAAAATGAATATACCACGACATACAAAATTATCACATTTTGGTCAAGGTCTCACCTTTCGATATTCCCAACTAAAATCATCATTTTATTTGAATGATCTCATGTTTTACTTCCACCCAAAAATCTAATTTCCAATTTTAGTCGCGTAAGAGAAGTAGGATAATCAAAGATTTAAATGTTCGTTTTCTTGACTGTGAGCCTGCTAGATTTGATTTTTATCAAAATGAAAATAGGCTATCTCGAACTTTGTTATTAACCTGTTTCTTGTGTTTCTTTAAGACTGCAAACATTGCGAGAATCCGTGACGTAAGGGTGACGACATTTGACTACGCAGAGATCAAAGCGAGGATAAGGAACTTCTACGTATTTTTTTTTTTCTCAGGAAGTTTTCAAAAAGTTATCAGATACTGTTGTTTTATTCACGTTGCATAAGAGGTATCATCTCGATTGCCTTATTACCTACTCTAGTGACGCCTATGAAAGCGAACAGTGTATGCACTTGTAATTCAATACAATGTTTGCATAAACTCATTTTTTATTTTAATACTCACTCTTAAATACAAAATTACTCTCGAGTAGTGCGTCTTTTCTATTGCATTTTTACCCAGGCGCGGATCCATGATTTCTTAGGGGTGGGGGCCCAAATTTGAAATCAATTTCGAATTAAGTGTTCTGAAATTTGAAAATCGTGCCGGCCAACAATCCGCTCAGTGGGGCGGGGGGGGGGGGGGGGGCGGGGGGGGGGGGGGGGGGGGGGTAGTGAGCACTAATTTTTTTTTTGGCCCTCGACAATTTGAAAAATCGCACCCCCCCCCCCCCCTTGAGCGTCAGGGGGGGGGGGTCCCATCTCCAAAAAAAGGGGGCGGGCCCCCTGGATCCGCCACTATTTTTGCCTACGCATAAGAAGCATATGAAGGAAATGAGAACAAGTGCCATGGATATTATTACAGCAATCAATGCAAATCGATTTGCATTCACTTTATGTGGATGCCCATGCAGGCAATGACGCAGTTTTATGACGTCACCAGGCGATGTCTTGCGTCAAACGAGCATTACAGAGAAGAGGAAGAATAGCCAAAGCTGAACGCTATGATCTCAAAACAAATTACAAGAAAGAGAGACATATATTTTCCATTTTGTTTAAATCATGTGATATATAAACAGAAAGCAAAAAAATGTGTAGCAAATAGTACCCGAAATAGTTTCTTTTGCGCCATGTGAGAGTGATGTCATATATAGAGCGAATTTTTACTGGAATCGGAATAACGCCTTATGTGTAACGGGCGTTAATGGCGCATGGCACATTGCGCGATAATGGTGACGAAAAAATCATGCAAAACTAAAGTTGCCCAAAACAATGATTTATAAGTAACCAAGATCTTTATAAATGTTCTACATAAAACGAAAAATGGAACATATTACATGAAAATAATATCATTAATCTCATTCGCACTAATTTAATTTCAATCCTAGGTTTGCGAGCCGAGGCAATTCTTAAAACAATAGCTGAGAAACAAAGCCTGCAGCTGTTGTAATGATCTTTATCCTTTATTCAAACAATCATGCTTGTAAAGTTAAAGAGGGACTATAAATCAAAACAAGGGATTATATGTGAATAGAAATCTTGATCTTGCTTTCCAGCATTCGACGTCAATCCCGACTATCCGTCTTGGGGCATGCCCCCCCCCCCCCAAAAAAAAAAAAAAATGAAGAAAAAATGAAAGCTGTCATATTCCTGCAGGAAGTACTGAAAAAAGAATTGTTTTGATCATAAGTCCCCCCCCCCCCCTATTGAGGGACTGGTTGTGAGGTGAGATTATGGTGGGTGGAATTTCTCAGCCCCCGCCCCCCCCCCCCCCCCACTCCATACTAGTTGGATAGTTTGTGTTCATTACACGCCTCCTAATTCTCTTTGGTTTTACAAGGGCTGTTTTCTCGTTTAGATCTCACGTTTTTAAGTCAAATTTTCGTCTATCTGCTCCTTGAAATTTTGCATTTTTTATAACATTTTATTGCATTTCGACCAGCCAAAGACATGTTGTTTTGATTTTGTATGATTCGCTAAAATTTGATGAATAAGAAGACAATCTAAATTTCAAATATGACTTTTCTATGATACTCTTGCCCCCCCCTTTTCCCCTCTGATCAGGGTAATAAGATAGTAGGAGAATAATAGAAATCATACAAATTGTAATTGCAAAATAGGCCTACAAATAAGAAAAGTGAATGATATGGTGTGGGTTGACCTGCCCATGAATTATTATAGAGACTTCCTAAATTGTCTTTTATACCCTACTTATTCTACAATTTTAAGTAATTTATTCTTAAGGTTCATCAAAACACACCACTTGCTCAAAACATACACTATAACATGAAAAGTTTGTCAAATCAAAACATTAAATATAATGACACCCAATGGCTACAAATATTAATCTCTTAAAGATAAAAAAATATATTTCATGTTATCAAAGCTTGTCTCGTTATCTATTATATAGGAACAAAATGTATAAATTTTATCCAATACTTCAAAAGTGACTGAAAACTTGCTTGATGAATAGCGTTATACTATACAAGCGATATAGAGAACGAATTACCAAGGGATGATATATTATTACAAATATTAAGTATCTATTAACCAACTTGGGCTTGTTTTCCTATATCTATTAGTGGCTGAGTCATGTTAAGACTGAATTTATATTAAATGGGCTATTTTTAGGGAATGTTTCGTAAAATCTGTACCCGGTTGGATTTCAAGATTTGGTTGAGTTATTAGGAGATTATATTACTTATTGACCTGTGCAAAAACAGTCTGACAGCCCGTATATCGGTTATCAACTGAATGTGATATATAAGTTTAATACAAGAATACGAAAATGACATATAAAAAAGAATACTTTACAAATTAAATAAAAACGGGCAATATGCACAATTGTTGGCACGAAGTATAGCCTCATCTTAAGTCATTTTTTATTTCTATGCAAAGGCCTATATTGTTCAGCTAACATGTTTCAATTATTTTGGTGAAATATAATTCACATGGGGGGAACCAGACAAATGCGCAAAATATAAATTAATGATTTAATATGTTATGTGTATTGGTAACCCCAAATTAACTCTTCTCTGTTGCTGCTGCTGTGGTTTTTATTGACATTTTATTTTTTATCTACAGCCCCCCCCCCCCCCCCCCCCCTCCCTTCACTCCCACGCTTGTGTACTAAATTATCATTAGAACAAATCTTTAGTATGCTATAATGACTGTTAAAGGGAACGATGTAATATCAATGTTTTGACCTGCTTCGAACGCCCCTTTGCTTACTAGGTCAGAAAGCGGAAAGCGCCCCTCCCACTTCTAGTAAGCTATAGCACCCATAGCAGCTGTCTCTCTGCATGGTCATCTTTCTTTTTTCACCATCATCTCTGCTTTCCTCTTCTTATTCCCAAGAAATATTATCAGACGACTATCGGGGACATCACAGATTCGAAGATGGATATGATGGCAATGGATGACAGCGTCACTGCATGTGACGTCATATAAGGAGTTTTATTCGTATAGAAGCGATGACAAGACATAGACCCCCCCTCCCCCATTGGAAAGAAAGAAAAAAGACTACCGTACACAATGACTTATTATTTTGATCATGGTGTAATTATAACTCAAGATGTGAAGATGATCATATGGCTTAATTTAAAGTCCTTCTGACCATCAACATAACAGCCAAATGAAGACAGAAGACAGTGATGAACCATTTTTGAAAACTACTTGCAATTCATGGTAATGAAATGGGGCATGGTAAATGGTAATCGGAGAATGGAGAAGCTTTCGTTCTCTTTAGATATTATTACCCTCAAAGTCAAAATTCTTCCCTCTTCGTTATAGGCATTTCATCTGCAATTATCGAAAGCTAGCTAAAATAATGTAAACGTTGACAATTTACATACGGATATAATCTAATATTACATTACAATATATGCTTATTACATTCGTCATTGGTATATAATATAAAGTTCAATATATGGAAAGATAAATGGATATAATTTAAACGTTAACAATGTACATAATATGGATCTACGTAGATCTTCATCTTTTAACGGTTGCTTCAAGTTTTTGTTTCGCTTTTGTGCCATCTTTTCACAAACCGAGTCGACGTAGGACCGACCTCTCTTATCAATTTACCATGTTGCACAATGTGCTTATATATGCTTGATAATTGGTCATGTATGCAGGGTAATAATGATATAATGTGAAGCAAACAAGTAATTATTTACAGCAAAATTATTCATTACGAGAAAAAACACATCTCAAATTCAAAAGTGAGCGTAGTATAGAATATTTGTATACACAAGTATGTCATACTCACCAAAGAGCAGATGAAGATCCTTTCTAGCTTATAAATCTGGAGCTAGACCAACCAATGGTTAAAAATATCCATATAATACTCCCAGCATCAAAGTTTGACGATGAAAAAAGGTTTAAAAGTTGAAGCAGGGTATTTGTGCCTAATCCGGTATGAAATCATTGGATAACGTCCCACCCTCGCTCCGTCGCTTACTCTCTCTTTTTTTTCCTTCTTTCGCTATAGTCGAGAGCAGCTCTGCACCTAATCATATCATCATCATAATATCTGAATCCTCGTCAAATTATTGTCAACTTTGAACTCTTGATAAACTATCTTCATTTCCCCCCTCCTCGCCGAGCTCAAAATAGATTCGCCGCAAACAGTGGCACACACCGCTTGACTGAATGTGCACACGACGTGAATGCATGCGAAATGACCTATGGACGAACTAACCGTTGCGTTGCATTTGAGCGCGAAAACTTCCTTCTCACTTTTTGGTTCTTACCGTCTGCTGAGACCTGCCATGGGCGTGTTCATACAAGGTGCACCGATTTAGCGAAAGCTCTTTTAAATGTCACCTCATTTATTGTTTGTTTTTCAGTTAATTGAATATCGTTATTCTAAAGTAAATCTCCAAATCTCTATTCCATTACAAAGTATTTTCTTACCAATTATTAATAAGTAATTCATGCTAACTTATGAAAAATGTCACGAATGTCATGAAAGCAGTATGACGTAGATATAAAGTTATTCATTTTTTTTCTTAAATCAGACTAAGAGAATATCAGTCATTTTGGCTAACAATTGTCTTATATAAGCTTATCGAGCTTATTCGTTTGGGCGGCTTTTAATTTAAATTTGTGTAATGCTTGGACCTCATTAACCTCTCATAAAGAAGAAGAAAAAAAAGCCTACCAGAATAGATACTGCATGCAGATCACCATATTCGAAACGAATTTGGCTTTATAGCGACGAGTGGATATATTATCACGTATAGCCAGCAATCTAGTAAACATATTAGATGACATTGAATTTATATTAACTTGTGATATAAAGAGAGGAGATGATAAATACATAGACAATGACTATGGATAAACATTAATGTCCAAGGTTGCTCAAATTCGGCCCCGCCCTATATCTAATGACGAATAAGGTGTGTTAATAACGGTTAATACAGACGCTGTGTCATCTAAAGGGAAATACCTCTTATACTTAAAGGTCTGATCGGGCATTGAGCCAAGACGGCTTGGCTTTCTTTGCCAAGTTTGAAATACACTTGCCTTACATGATTTATTTGATTGATTGATTGATTGATTGATTGATTGATTGAGTGATTGAGTGATTGATTGAGTGATTAATGTATTGATTGACTGATTAAATGAATAAATGATTGAATGAATGATATATTATGGAAAATATACCTTTTTACCAGATCTAATCAGGCATTGAGCCAAGAGCAGAAATCCGAGGCGTTTATTCATTTAAAAAAGTGCCAATGATTCTATTTCGTTAATTCTTTACGTATACAGCATCATAATTATGGAGCATTTGAATCTAGAGTGTAAAACTTGTTACGAGACATCCTGACTGCAATCAAGATCGATGTGCTGTATACTCACAGATTTTCAAGTTATTAGAGAAATCATCATTACTCTGTGATAGCTTTCTACGAAGTTCATAATTACATTTATGTCTCCTCGGTCAAGTATCTCCACTTGACCACTCAGCATTTAAAAGGGCCGACGAATTACCCATTTTTTTAAATGTCAGATTAACACTTTTAACATGCTAAATTCATGATCATAATTGATAGGGCGGGAAGAAAAAATGCATAAACGCTGAATGGACAATACAAATTAGATTAATGATCAATACTAATTTCATTTCTAAAATATATCATGCTTTTGGTCCATGTGCATCTTTCTGTCTATTTCAAAATGGACTTTAATGTCATCGCCCCCTCGTGTTGAATGTACGATTGTAGCTTTAAAACACTAAGCATTATTCAGCACTTCAGAACACTTTCACCAGTTATCTACACAGACCAAGACTGAAATCACTAGCGTGAACACACCTATAATCAGTGGATATTTCTAGTTCAACCCTGGGACTATCAAAGAGATAGAGAAAGCCTAAACTTAAAATACGGCGTCCTCTCTTTGGGACTATTACAGCCTATATGATTACAGCACTGATCGCTATGCTTAATCACTGGTACGAAGAATGTCCGGGCTTCACCGAGCAGCACCAATTGAGCGTTTCCGCCAAGAATCCTGGGGAGGAAGACGGGGAGCCCTTCGCTGACTCAGAACAACCCGTGTTCACATTTGAACCAACTTCAAACCGGGAGCATTCAATCTGATGACCTTTTCATAGCTAGCTAGGGCATGCTTACCTGAGACAGGCGGGAGTGGGAAGGAGCCCCTCCTCTTTCTTTCCTCCTTTGCAACTGATCCGGGCCGGGGCATCCTTTGAGAAATAACAGTGCAGTTTACAAATCAATTCAGATTTAAGACCGACGTGCTTCTTTTTCAGGTGTCTTGCATCAACAAAATGATATTCTTTTTAAATGTAGATACTGGATTTATATTTTGTAGTCTTTATGGCTAGTGTGAAGCTTATGAAGATTATGAAGATTTCCATATCAATGAGATTCTTAAAGTTTGTATACATTCAAAATATTGAAGAATCCGTTTGATGATAGTATTGAGGCCTATTGTAGTATAATAATTTAGTCATTCAATCTTCATACTTCTCCGTTTACTAATCCAGATCAACAAAAACATCAATCAATAAGCGAAGGACATTAGTCGGATTAGTCGATTACAGTCGAATCCCGAAAAATAAAGAAATTAAATTATTCACTACTTCAATAATCACTCCACCACACACACAAATTAAATCAAACAATAATTATAAAAATAGATAATTCAATCATCACTCAGGCAAGCAATATAAAAAGTGACAAGTAAATCAATATCATAGCAATCAACTGTCAAATATGTATCCATTTATCAATCAATCAACCAGCCAAACAACCTACTAAATTGCTAATTACATAATTATATCGATAGAAATCACTCAGTCAGAAATCACTTAAACATCCATATATATAATATAAACATCCATTACACAATAATCAATTAATCAACCAACCAAAGAAACAAACCAACAAAAAATCAACCAAACCAAACCAACAAAATCAAGTAATCGATAAATCAATTAAAATGATTATTGATAGTTTCCCACTTTCTTTCAGTTATGTCTATGAAGCCGTATACGCAATGAAATAAAATTCTTACTAACCACTTTTAACTTAATTTTGTTCACATAAAAAAGAAGACATACACATAATTATTAAAGATTGCTAGAAATTTTACTTCTCAAAGACACGTGATTATTTCTCTTGAAAGACAAGGTAATATTGAAGTGATTTCATTCAAATAAATATCATTTATATATAATATATACATTTTAAAATTACATTATCTCTGTATTTACAGATCATTATGGTAATCATCGTATCAAATATTTGCATGAACTTTCTAATAAAATCTCCTGATAATGACGATATGAATCAATATTAATAAAAAATCTCAACATTTTTACCAGTTTCATTTTAATAACAAATAGAGAAAATAAGTAATAAAAGTATAGTATTCTGTCTAATAAAGTAACATAAAGTATAGTATTTGTTCACCACAAAATGTTTTTTTTTTTTTTTTTTACATCAGGGCCAGTTTTACCATCATTGATTCATTGATTGGAATTACAGAGCTCAATAAAAAAAAAATATATACATTCAGGATTTAGAATTTATATCTTATTATATTAACGAACACGTCACATTTGTTCACAACAAAATACTCATATTTGTATATGAAGGCAAGTTTTAATAGTATCGAGTCAATGATTGGAATTACAGAGCTCAAATAGACAAAAATATATATATTTACACTAAGGTTTTAAAAATTATATCTTATTATATTAACGAACACGTCACATTGTTAACAACAAAATACTCATATTTTGTATATGAAGGCAAATTATCCAGTCAATGATTGGAATTACTGAGTTCAAATTAATAGACAACTAAGCACAACATATTTACATTAAGGTTATAAAATGTATATCTTATTGTAATAACGAACACGTCACATTATTATAGCAAAGCTGTACGTAAAACATAGCATCTAATCTTTCCACACAAAAAGCATTGTTAAAAGTGAAAAAACACAAAAGGCACAATAGAATCTCCGTTTGCATTGTGTTTTTGCTGCAATGTTTTCTTTTATAAACTTACAGATTTATAATTCATTTGCCCCCTTCATCACCACATCAGCTACGATGAGTTAAACAGTAAAGCGAATAATAAATATCACGAGTTTCTCATCAATGCAAAATATTATAGATTCTGGGTTACAGTTTGGTATTAAAAAATAACCTATATGGTCGCCCACTGGCGAATTTCGTATAACACCCTTTCGTCCTAGACAACTTAGAAATTAAATAATTTAACATGTTCTTGTTTCAATGGTGATACTACCCACAGTAATGATCTATTCAATCATATAATAGGACATTTTCCCTCTATAGGACTATACTACAGTACCTTATGTTTGAATAGGAATATTCTTCCGGACAATTACCCCCTACTAGGCCAAATGGGGTAAAGGGAAATACTGCTCGGGATGGCGCTTATTTGATACCTTTCTTCTTTTATTTGTTGTTGCTTGAGTGCTTGGTCTATATTTTTTGGTGTAAATTATCATCTGCTAACCTTTTTGTGACTGTTAGAAAGAATTTAGGAATCCTGTCCCCTACCGTTTTTTGAAAACCAGAGCCCATATCTATAAAACCTTAGTAAGCTATAGTTGTCCATAGAATGTATAACAATTTGTGATACTGTTGAAAACTTCAAAACAGTTATTTCGTTATTTCACTCTCCTCTATTCCTTTTCTTTAAGTATGGTATATTATTATAAATATTATCATGGACCTACTAGGTCAATGCTATTATTATTATTTAATTACGTAGGCCATATACATAGTTAGTCGACAACTATAGGCTTTTAAGGTTTTATGACTACGAGACCAGGATCTGATCCACAAAGGCAATGTCCTAGCGCTCAACTTCTGGAATCTTCCTCATTTATTTCATGCAATTGATTATGTGATTGTGTTGTCTGGGATAACTGCTGCCGACGACCGTCTCATCCTTATCCATTTCTCCTGACATCAATCAAAAGACAGACGTATCGGTAGCAGTCGTCGAAATTGTGGACTTTTCCCCGAAAGCTTCTTTCCTGCCAACTGTAATTGGAAGGAGAAAAAGAAAAAAACATAATTTAGAGAAAAATTTCACCTGTTAGTAGAAGTTAAAGACATTTTGATTGCATTGTTTAACAATGTTTCCAGTTTTACAAATCAGAGATGCATGGTCCTACGTTTTATCGGTGTCTGTAATATGGTGTAATAGTGAAGCCCTAAAGAAATTGCGCATCAAAATAATCACGAAGTGCTTCAAAGAAGTAAAAATCTTTGAGTGACCGGCTTTACCATACTCATTTTCCCCAATCGACTGTTGTGTTATAATAGAATTACAATCATATATTATCTTGATAATCAGACGGGCAATCAGCTTGTAAAAGTCATGTGATTCCTGACTGACCTAAAGGATTACAATTATGATTGCAGGATTTTGTTTAGAATCTGACGGAGGCAAAGATACCCAATCCCTTTAAATTCACATTTGTCTCCCCTTTAATGTTTACATCAACTTGTATTTCGAGTTTGATCTACAGTAATGTAATGTACGGCAAAGTTGACAAATTTAGGGTGAATTATATCAAAAGGAGTTTCATTCTTCATTACTATCAAACTTAATGAATATATGACTAATGAATATACATTAGACTGATGAATATACATGAGACTGATGAATACATTATGAACACTTCACTGACTCTGAGGGCGGTGTGTTAATAAATAGGCGAGTCCTGCAAAGAACCGCAAACTAGGTGATTGCCCAGAATTTAAAATCCATATTGTAGTTGTCCTGTAATCAGATTCAGCATATCGAAAATAATACAAGAGTTCAAATTTAACTTGATAAACAGAAACAAAATACCTGCTGAAACTTTATTTGTGCTTGTAGTTGACCGAAATCGACCACCAATCTAGGATAGAAAAAAGGAAAAGGCAAGTCAAAGGTTAAGTAGAGAGTAGAGAGCATTATAGCATGATAAATAATTGCTTGAAAGAGTTAAACTTTAATGTTTGTCCAATAAAAATCGTAGACATTTGAACTAAATGTGTATTAGGAAATGTTATTATATAGGAAAGCACTTGAAATATGCATGTTCATATCTTGCTTAAAACAATTATCTCTAAAAGCGTTACAGCTCCGATTACAAAGTGCATTTAATTAATATTTTATGTGCACCATCTCTACCCCAAGGGACTACTTTTACCACAACATTATCTTTATCGTAAGGCATGTGTCAAACAGGCTGTCATCATCCTACCAGGTCCCCATATCTCTCCTCTCCTGTGTACGAACCGTCAATTTTATTTTGATGCCATGCACAAAGGCGTTACTCTCGTTCAGGAGCTCGAATTCATATTTTAAAGTTTAATATTTGATAGTGATGATCTTTTTAATTGATGAGTCGTATATTATACGTTGTTAATACCATTGATAAATTTAAATTTTGTGAACACCATTTCACTAAAGATGTGTTTTTTAATATAAATATAAACCTTACCGAGTGGTTGCTTGGAATGGCATCAAACTGTTGTTTGGATCGCTTGTATCTTAACTTGACTACCTTCATGACGTCATCGTTAGTAAAGCAATGGAATATACATATGAAGACGCCCTGTAAAGTTTAAAGTGATATTAACAGGTATATATATTATTGATTATCACCACTAGATTCTACCTCAAGAGTGCTTATTAAATAAAGTTTTGTTGGAAATGGTCCAATGCGACGTTTTTCGATAGAACAATCTGTCTACTCCCATTGCCAAGCCACGCTAAATAAGTTTTGAAGGACTGGAAAGAAAAATAAAATTGACAATTCATACAGTGCCTCCCTGTCAAAATAATCCTGGGTCTTTCTCAGTGAGCACCCCCCCCCCCCACCCCATGCATTTTGCCTCGCTCTCAGCCAGCCTGCCCCTAACATGAAAAAATATCGTCGCTGCCACTGAGTGTATACTTCTTATGACATTTTATGGCCAACACACTTTTATCAAAGATATCATGAATATTTTCTGATACAAAATAAAGCAAAGTGTTTATGCATAGGAAATGGCCATGACCACAACACCTTACTGTCTGCGAGGGCGCGATACTTCTGTATCGACCACTTATTGTGTTCGAATCTATTTCCGAGTTTTTACCTGCAGAGAGTTCAGCGAGGCGAAGGCATACTGGAAAAAGATGGTTGACGACCCGGTTGCTAGGAAACCAAAGATCCATGTGATGCCGAGGATAGGGAGCAACACCACGGCAGCTCGAGTTGATCGTCTGCAAGTTTTACAGACAATGTAAAATCACATTTTTATATGGAAACTATGAACTCTGAACTTGCGATAATAGTAAGAGTGTAAACTTATAGAGCGCACACACCGTGTCTATGGACGCTCATGGCGCTAGCTCAGCAACAGTTCTCTCATGAACACGATCAAGTACACATTTCCTCGAGAAATTTGTCATAAGATGTGTAATTGGATGATTAATAATTAATAAATCACAAATTGAACTGCGTGAGAACACGCCCATCAGCTTTCGTATTGCGTAGGTCATCATGGAAATAATTTTACAGCTTATGTGATCCCTCTTATACTTTGTTCAACTTGTCACCTACTTTAATAATTTTACACAGATTTCGACATTGTCAAATGTTTTGAAAATTACCCATTCTTGCGTGGATGAGAGCTATCAAGATCAGTGTATCCTAAACTATATCTGAATCAAATGCGAAAGGGAGAAGGAATCAGACTTGTATCTGATTAGATTTATGTACCAATCCCATCCGAATAAAGGATGACAAAGTGTCTGTTTACATTTCTTGTCCTAGCATCTCACATGGTAAATGAAAGGGTATATGATTCAAAAGAAAAAAGACAAATTATAAAAAGAGTGACGAATAGCGATATTATCTTGATAGAAAGATAAGTAATGCTATGACGGAAATGCGATAGAAACAGACTTGAAGGTTTATAGAATATACTCACTTGGCTTGTTCAAACTTTGATTTGCTGTTGATGGACTTGATCGTTAGGAACGTCTGCAACACAATTACCAGCACAATGATGTTCATCTAAAAAATGGCACATGGAAAATGACAATAAACAGCAATAAGTAGAACACGTAGCGTGTGGTTATAAACTCTAAAATTACTGTGACATAAGGTTGGTGTCTTTCAAATTCATCAACTCAGAAATAGTCTTCCTTTGTTATTTTTCATAAGTCATTACCACTAGGTGTAGCCACTGGTAACAAATACCAAGTGGCCGTTTCTCGAAACCGTCATAAGTCTAACTTCTTGGACATCCCATGGATACGTGTGTTATAGAATTACCTCACGTTTCTATGGGATGTCCACGAACTTAGACTTATGACAGTTTCGAGAAACTCGCCCCAGCACTAAACTTCGTTTTACAGTACTACCTGGTCTAAAAACTGATTATTATTTTTTTAGAAAACTTGCCCCAATGACGAACAGGACAGGACCTACAAAAGCCCAGGTTGCACAGTTCTCTCTAGAGAGAGCCATCAGGCCTGAGAGATTCGAACCCTAAACTACATAACTAGTGAAGGCCTATTCTGTATTTTCATTGTGGGAGACTTGAACCATTAACTTTCACAATACAGTTACCACTTCGTCTAACCACTATTTCACCTCATACCACTATGACAAAGACGACAGGACCAGCAAAGGCCCAGATGGCACCCTTTTCTCGGGAGAGCCAGCAGACTCGGAGAGATTCGAACCCTAGACTTCATAATACAGTTACCACTTCGTCTAACCACTATTTCACTTCTTACCGCTATGACAAAGACGACAGGACCAGCAAAGGCCCAGATGGCACCCCTCTCTCTGGAGAGCCAGCACGCCTGTTCTGTCCCGTAGAAATCGATGTTGACCAGGGCTGTGATCATGACTATCAGACCCGGAGTACCTACATATCAAATTAAAAAAGAAAAGAAAATATCTGATACTGGAAATTATATACAGCATTTAAAGGTATAGACCAGTTTTAAAAACGCCCCCCCCCCCCCTCTCTCAAAAAATGAAATGAGAGCTCTTATTACTAATCATGTGAAAGAATATGTTTTGACTAATATACGTGATGATACACATTTTGCCGGGAAACCGCCTACTAATTGATATATTTGGTAAATTATCATATCGATCCGGCCTGGATAGGTATCGCTAAAGCACTTTAACATTGAACATTTTGGGCATATATTTCTGCTTTTTTGCGAATTTAGGTTAAAGTATTGCCATCTAAATCTCCGAAGGCAATATCTAAACAATATTGAATGAATATTTTGCACCCAAAACACTTGAACCGCAATTTTACCACTACCGATCTATATCTTTAACAATCGTTCACTTTTTTTTAGTTTGGTTGTCAATCTCCCCTGTATCTTTGTATCTTTTGATAATTATAGTGGAACGGAACAAGACCATAATGAGCTTTAAATTGTATCAGAAAGATAGATAGGATTAAAGTGTTTTGTAAATTATCAACTATACAATCCATCGTTTTAAAAATAACATTATGCAAAGGTGTGTATTTATTAATTCTTATTTCAATTTGTGTAAAACAATTTTTTGTATACATGTTCCGTGACAGCGATTATACAAAACATTTACGAAAGTTTTTAGGCCCTTGCATAATTAATTTACCATGAAAAAATCCCCGTTTTCATTTTTTATTAAGGTTCAGTGAAACCTGTATATAAAGACCGCTCTAGGGAAACATGAAAAGTGGTCTTTATAGGCAGGTGGTGTTTACCTGTATGTACAGGTTCCTTTAGTACATACAGGTTATAATGCGAAACCATATTCAAGAGAAATGTAGTCTTAATGGACAGGTGGTCTTTCTATACAGGTGGTCATTAAAGTAGGTTTGACTGTATACATAAATGGTTACCCCATGCAAATACGTGGAATATCTTGAGCTGAGATTTGGTGCTCTTGAAGACCCGCGTGGCCCGGAAGTAGATGTGAACCCCTTCCATGAGCATCCAAAAGAAGGTCACCAAGTAGAAGAAATGAAGCAACATGGCAACTGCCTTGCATCGTTTCTGATGTCGACAAAACAGAGAGTGAACATTTAAAACATAGGGGTGTACAAAAACACAACGTTTAGAATATTCATTGTTCATATTCATAAATATACCCGGTAAATAATATTATGTAATAAAACCGGACTTGGCGTGATGGTTTATTACGCAATGGGCCAATATAACAAGAGTAAGGTTCAAAATAATCTTTATCAAAATGGGACATATTTATAAATGATAGATATGAATAACATAATTATAAAACATTTAAAAGCCTCAAATAGTACTCTCCGTATCAATACCATTGCAAAATGGACAAAACAGGGAAAGCAATGATTTTAATTTACTATCTATATTAGTATTATCTCTTAATGTTGAAATGTTACTCTTTATAATTATTGGTGACTTCTGCATGATTCACCCATCCACCGTTCTCCACTGAAAATATCTTAGCCTATTTTCAAATTTAAAAAAATCTGTCTTTTTTTCCTTTTCCAGTCAAATAAATTTTATACCGATAATAAGTTCTGAAATAAAATTCACCAACAAAAAGAGTACCTGATCATAGACGTCATCAATACCGATGAGAAAGATGAGGTGACCTATGATCATAGCTCCCATGAGATTAAGGTGAATAATGGCTGCTTCTCGATTATGCAAAGATCTGTATTATCGATGGTGAAACATGAGGGCGATTGGAAAATAAAATATGTCATCAGTATTTAATAACAGCGCTATGAAATATTAATTTATTATTTTGTGCGCGCATAACACGATGCGAATCTATTCCCCCCCCCCCAAAAAAAAAAAAAAAAAAAAAAAAATATATATATATATATATATATATATATATATATATATATACATGTTAATTTTATTATTGAGAAAAGGATTGACAAGTAGATGGACATTACAGGCATGCAGATTGTACAAAACAGATCTAGGACAAAACGAAATCTAATGTTCCCGAAATTCCAAAGAAAAACATAGTTTTTTCATGAAATAACTAAAATGGAGAGAACTTGAAACATAAATCATCTATAATTGAGAGACAGAAGGGCGTTTACTCAAGTGGTGGTGGTTATTTTACCTGGTTGCTTAGAAAGCATAAATGCTTGTAAGTAAGCAAACAGACGGCCGACGGCTATAGGTCCTCTCCGAAGGACCTATATAGGTCCCTGTATAAAGGGACCCGTATAGAGGGACTCATAGGTCCGAATTCACAAAGGAGGTTTGTCGACAAACCTCCTTTTGTTTCGTCAAACCTCCTTTTGTTTTTTACAAACCAGGTTTGTAAAAACCGCGTCAAAACGCGTCGTATGACGTACGAAAACCTGGTTTGTCGACAAACCTTCCTTTGTGAATTCGGGCCATATAGTTTTACAAGGAGTTAACACACCTATTTTTATCATGGCTCCATTTCAAAGAACAATCTTTTTTCAAAAATCCTGCAAGTAAGGATTATACTTTCCCTTCTCTTCCGTTTGACATGTACACACTCAATTCTATACATCCGTTCGTTATTTGCGTCATCGTCATTGTCGTCGTCATCATCGAATACGACGGACTTCAAGAAATAACAATATAAATGAGATATAATAAGATTGAAAACTCACTTTAGCGCGGCTACCATAACAATGAAGCCGGCGGTCAGAAAGATGAGGGATAGGCCAATCCCAACTTGAGAGATGATTTGAAGAATCAACTGATCTTTCTCTGAAATCTGAGTGAAAAATAAGAAAATAAGATAACGAAACTTGACAAAAAAATATTAAGGGGCGAGAGTCTGTCTTTAGGATTGGGAGGGGGGGGGGGTGAAAGTGTATTAATTGAAATAATTTACTCCAAAGGATACACAATCCATAACCAAATTATTTTAGGGCAACTATAACTTTATTTGTCTATGCCCCTTTCTCAGGAGCAACATTCCTGGAACCATAAATGTATTAACATGATTCAAAGATTAATGCCTGTGAGAGGTTTATTTCAAATTTTAAATTGTAATGATGTAAATAATGTTGTTGTTTTTTTTTTCTATTTGTTTTTCTTTACTACATTATTCAACATCATTTCCCCGCTAACCTTCCCAAATTTAATCTTTTATTTATTACAAGAAATTTAGGTAAATTTGAAAGAAAAATGGCTGCAGGATCGATGCCTAGTGAGCATTTACCTTAATGTCATTTATTTGCAGCAAAATGGCGAAATTTGTCAGGTGGTCACATGAACACGTGACATGGGTAGCGTTCACGTCACTTGCCCGACACCCCTCGGTTGACCACGCCCCTGTGTTACTAGAGAAATGAAAAGTAGCATAAGATCATCAAGGTAGTGCATAGACTGAGCATCAACTATGACATTTTTCATCAGGACTTCTTTTTAACCGAGCTACGGCAATACTATTATAACTTATTGAGGGCCTTCATGCGATCTTTCATGATACCTCGCCTTGTGTTGGAAAATGTTAGGGTAGAATTAACAAACAAAAAAAGAAAAATCTCGTCACGATGTATGTATTTATTACCTATCTATTCAGAGTTTTGATCTGAATACATGGTAGTTAAATTTGGTTGAGACACCGCTCTCATACTGCGCCCAGTGGAAAAGGAAAATACATACAAATAATGAGACAAAGTGCTTACTTATCAGCGGAGAAATCGTAAAAGACACACAGTGATGAATTTTGGGAGCTGTCTTCCTGTATAATTATGAAACAGAATGAAATAAACAATCATACAATATGAATAATCTGTGATCTTTATCCTTACTGCATTTAAAGTATAATATGATTTTGAACCCTTAGCATTAACACTGAAGCAGTGGCGTGTTAGCACCAGAAGCCAACTATTAATAAAAGATAATGAGAATAGTTTTATTATGATTACTCTTTGCTTGAAGGCAGCTAAAAAAAACACCTTCATTTTCATCAAAAAAGGTTAACAGAATTTAATATACTAAACAAACAAAAAATACTTGTTGAAAAATGAATATGCAATATGGTAGGATTGAAGAAATGAGTAATGATGGTTATTATTAGAATTAAACTTGGAATTTTACGAGCTGACTGTGTCATTAATTATTGCCTCGTTCTCTTTCATGCGTATATCCTGATAATTGGCTTACCTGGTTGTTTCTCAAAACAATCGTGATTGGTTCGCTGAAGGAGACAGCGCCGTCATTAGCCAATGACACACTAGCACTTATAACCTGGCTGTTGAGTTCAAAACTAACGTTAGATCTAGATAGAAAATACACATACGCGATTGTTAAAGGGCAATTTATACAAACAAATGAAAACTCTAACTAACTAATTAACAAAAGAAACAGATGAATTGTCGTCATAGTAAGCATTCTTTTACACTTTAGATGCCCTTTGCAAAAAGTAATTTCGCCATATTGAAGGTGGCCATTCTACATTTCAAATGCCGCCTAAAACTGTTAATTTTTATACATGTTAAAACTCGTGAAAATGGTCTATACAACAGGTGATCTGCTAACAGGTGATTCTTCCTAAATTTTTTAAGAGCTATTTGCCAAAGAGATCATGTAGATAAAGCTATGGTCACAAATCAGAGCAGCGACCGACCGATCAGTAGCCTGCTCGGTCGCTGCTGGAATTAAGCATCGCCCAGCAATTAGGTCGGTGCCCGAGCGGCGACCGCCCAGGCACCGAGCGTATTTTGGTCGGCGAGTGAAAAATGAGCAGGCGCCGCCCAAATTTTAACTCCGCGCTTAAACTTCAGCGGCGACCGAGCGATGCCCTAAAAACGAGCGGTGCCTGGGCGGCCGCCGCTCGGTGGCCGGGCAGCCGCCGGGCAGAATTAGTTAAAAACTCGCCGCTCGGCCGCCGAGCAGGCTACTTTTGGGTAATGTGACCATAGCATAAGTCAGTCCACTTACCCAGTGTTCTCGACTAGGTTTCCACCAAGAGGGGGTGGTGTTGTATGAAGGATAAACACTGACACCAAGTGACCTGAAACCAAAACGGATCGAAGACATTTAATGAAAATAAAAGATGGCCATAAATCAATAGATAAATAATATCTACAATTTTGTAACTTTTGACCCTTTTGTCAATCGCCCTGGATTCATTCTAAAATTAGAAAACGGTTTAGAAAGATCAAACGTGTGTGTGTGTGTGTGTGTGTGGGGGGGGGGGGGGTAGGGGTAACTAAAATGTTAACTCAAATCAAAAGTATTAGATCATGTATACGCAATCAAAATCTAACAACGTAAGTTTTTCGGTTACCGTCCGGAAAGTCATACACAATTATTGTTCCTTTTTTGTTCATAAATAAGAAACGTTGTATGTACTTTGCGATAATAACTGGTTAACAAAAGTATAAGTTATCGAAAAATAGGAAATTGATTTTGACCCCCCCCCCCCCCTTAAAAAAAAGTATTTACCAGTTGCGTTTTCGGGGAGGACCACGGTAGGGATGGAGATCTTCGCGTCATCCGTCGTCGACGTGGAGTCGCCCGAGGGAAACGATGTCCCCTCGAAGTCAGCCACCGGTACGATCTCGATTGCTACGGCTGAGAGGGAGAAGAGGAAGAAGGGAAGGAGGAAGAAGGGAAGGATGAAGGGGGTGGAGAGAGGGAAGGTATGGAGAGAAGGGAGAGGGAGGGGAGGGTGAGAGAAAGAAAGAAGGGAAAGAGAGAGAGAGAGAGAGAGAGAGGGAGAGAGAGAGAGAGAGAGAGATAAAGGAGGGTGAGAAAGAAATAGAAAGAGAAAGATCCGCACAGAGTTACACAAAAAGAGAGGCAGATAAGGAAAGAAAAACGTTGACAGATGTCACAAAAAGAGGCAGAGATACAGAAAGGGAAAATTACAGACGAACACGCACATATTTAGAGAGAGAGAGAGAGAGAGAGAGAGAGAGAGAGAAAAGAGAACAGGCATGATACACGTCACTATTGATTTAAAGCATTGTCTGGAACATGTCATCTTGTTATAGTAACAGTTGCATTTATACGTGCTTCGTCGAAATTTATTTTCTCGTTATCATCACCATCATCATTTGATAGACTTATATTTTAAAGCATATTATTTTCATGGATAATGCTCTAACATGCTAGGTTTTATTACTTATAAGATATGCTAGAATGCTACTTTTAAACTGAGGCAAAGGGTTACAATGAGAGAGGGGGTGTTTTAAAATACATGGGTATGTGTATGAGAAATAAGTAATGCGATAAAAATGATAATGTTTACAAACCGGTTTCGCCGACCACGATGGTTGTTTTTAAGGGCTCGTCGTCTGCTAAGCCTTGAAGTAAACTGAGAGCTACATTAGACATTGCATTCTCTAGCTCTTTGAGTTGAGTTGCTGCCTCCCTAGACGATATATTGACGCTTGAACTCGCATTACTGTTTGGAGTACCAACCTGAATGAAGAAAATAATGATTATACAGAGTAATACTAAGATGTTATGAAAATGAAAATGAAACTATTTTAAAGCCCAAATAAAGTTATAATTTCTTGCCTCGTACCAACCACATTTGCCACTCTCCACTCTGCACCAAGGTGGATACCTAGCAGTTGCGGAGATGGCCCTCCGGAGGAACAGCATGGATAATGATGAGGCTATCCTTGGTAAATAAAGGTACCATTACTACAGTCAAACCTGTAAAACCTGCACTCTAAATTACAGGGATTTAAATTTAAATCTATAGGATTTATTTTTAAATCTTTCATGTACTGTAGGTAGGGACCAATCGATGTGGATTTAAAATTAATCTGCGCTAGGATTAAAAAGTTTTAATCTGTAAAGGATTAAAAAATAAGTTCAAAAGATAAATCTTCCTAGATTAAAATTAATTAAGTATTCCCGCTCGCATGATGTCACATGTCATGTGACAAAATCTTATCGCCAGGATTGGTCAATTTGCCGTTAATTTTCGGAACTTTTTTTAATCTTTTGGGATTGAAAAAAATATATTTGAAACTCGGATTAAGAACCAGTTTAGCAATCTTTTAAGATTAAAAATCAATCTTTATGGATTTAATTTCATTCAAATCCGGCTTAAGATTTAAATTTTAAATCCCTGTAATTTAGAGTGTGCTTTGGTGACCACCTGTCTACAAAGACCACATTTTTTTGTTCCCCTTGAAAATGGTTTCTCATTGAAACATGTACTAAATGAACCTGTCTACAAAGACCACCTGTCTACAAAGACCCCTTCTTGTGTTTCCCTTGGGCGGTCGCTATAGACAGGTTTGACTGTACTTACTGAAAATGAGGAGATGAGGTTGGCAAGCTCCCGACGAACGACGGTATTGTTTGGCGTTATTTTCGTTGTGGTAGGCACAGGTGTTGATGTGGTAGGGGTTGGCGAGGTAGTACCAGAACCTGTCGTTGTGGTAGAGACTGATGCTGATGTGGCAGAGACTGGTGTTGATGTGGTAGGCGTCGAAAAGAAAGAACCAGTGCTACCTGCATACTCCGTTGTTGTGCTCGTCGTTATTTGTGGGTTAGACTGCGTTGTGAGAAATGTTGACGACAATAAGCATGGTTTCGGGGGCAATTGCCGACATGGCTCTTTAAATATGCCAAATCAACCTACACAAAATGTATTATGAGGGGGACGGGGAACGGGAGATTGACACTAACAAATACTTCTTCTAGAGAAGCCACTGAATAAATTAAAATTGACAGTGTTACCAAATGCAAGACAGCAATTGTATCTGTGAAAGAACTTTGTACAAAATAATGGTAAATTCAATTCAGTTCAATTCAATTCAGTTGTATTTCTGTTTCAAACAAAAAAATTGCAATTCAATTATAATCATTTACAATAATTAAGGAATGCATATTGGAAACAAGTTTAAGTGTAAAAGAAAAGTTAGTTTTAATACTCTCGGTGTTCTCTAACTATACAGATGACTTGATGAGGCATGGGATAAACCATTGCACTTTTCGTGTCGACGAATTATTTTAAATCATCGATATATTTTGGGGGTCAACATTTCATAACTATATGTTTTAAACAGAACAAAAAAAAATGAGAGAGAGGATGTCAATCCCTAACAAACATATGGGAAGGGGCAAAAGCAACCCCTAAAGGTAATTTTGAGCTTAAATTTACCGCTGTCTCGTCTGGAGATTCAGGAGACAAACTTGAACTAGATTCGGTTGTGCCTTGACCCACGACTTCCTGTTCTTCATTCCCGTTCCCGTTCCCATTTCCGTTTCCATTTCCGTTGTTTCCATTTCCTCTCCATACCCCACCCCCGCCGCCATAACTGATGTTGACGCCTCCGCTGTTTGAGCATACTGATCCTTCGTGTATCAAAAAGAAGAGGGAAACAAAAGATTTATGTTTATTTATTCGTAAAACAAAGAATCTTTAAACAATGCTCTAATCAACATTGCATTTGAACCTTGCGTATGATAACATACCAATACATTGATTTTGTTGCATTATTTTAGGAGCGACAATATTCCTCCAACGTTTATGATTTTGTCCCCTCGAAATAAACTTTATTTGCAAGACTTACCATATGATAATTCGAATTGTGTCGTATGGTTCCGACCCTCTACCGACAGCACTACCTACCCAATAAACCTAGCATTAAGATACTCTCGCATTCAAAAGCAAACAAGATTTTATCCACCCCCTTTCCTCTTCAAAAGTGATGAGATGGTAATCCAATGCCGGTTCTATCTACGCTTCTCACCTTTAACCATCATCCTCGTTTAATGTGAAACCATTCTCCTTGGTTCCCAATATAGTACTTGCAAAATGCCACTGAAAAATTATAACTTTTATTATTCATTTGCAACTAAACCCTACGTTAAAATACTAGTAATGAATCTAAATATGACTTACCATTGTTTATAACCACGCCCTGATCTCCATTTTTGAACCCGATTCCGCCCTGAACTTTCAGCGAGTCGAAGCTTAGACAGCTCTCATTGGCCAAAAGTTGGACCACACCCCCTGCTCCGCCCCCTCCGCATGCGGTGCCATTCTTTGCCAAAGATCCATTTCCGCCCTCAACGTTCAACGATCCAGCACCCACAATGTAGATCTGTTTTCAATACAGCGATATATCCGTTAATGCAGAATAGAATAATTGTGGTCTATGCAGAGAGTCAAAGTCATACAACGATTTGGCTTTGGTATTGTAGATATCATAGTGTATCAATCATGATTAATTATATACTAGTACATAAGTGATTAAACCATATTTATGTTTTTTGTTTGTTTATGGTTTATCTCTATATCACATGATGTTATACTGCTTAATACACTTCTTTTCTTCTGTAAAGCCTGAAAATCTCCCCTAAAAATGTCAATAAATTTTTGAAAATAAAATATTTGGGTGGTAATTGTGATATCAATCATTTTATTTGTCCGTTCAACATTCTTGGAAATCAAATCTTAGTGAAGGGAATTCAAAATGAATCAGTGCATGTTGTCACTTCTTCCACAACTATAGGCCTCATCACCTATTCTACATTGATTACTAGTAATCTGTGCCCTGTTCTGCTACCACAATGAAGAAAGGAAATCAACTGTTACGTAATCTTGTAAATTTGAGAACATCAAATCTGTTAGGATTAGTTATGAAAGAGCTGATCTATGCATTAAAAAAGATTTTATTTGAGAAATGTTTGCACTTTTAGATTTGTTTGGATACAAATGGTAGAGCAGAATAGTAGTCAACCATTATCTGCTTGGTACTCACGGATTGAGCGATGAGTCGAATAAGCCCACCGCTGCCACCGCCCCTACACAAGTCCTGCCCTCCATCCTCTCCACGAGCCGTGATCTCAGATCCTAAAAAAGAACACGGATCATCATGATCAAGTAGTTATCCGTTTTGATATTCAGAGGCGGCTTTACGAGGGACGGGGTGGGGACGGGGTTGATGGAGGGGGGGGGGGGGCAAGTGAGACGGTTGCCCTCTAGGATTTGGCAAACCTGCTGAAAAGAATTTAGACAGCCTCTAACATTTCTATTCTTTTGGAGATATTTTTAGACAGTTTAGCTTTCCGAAAATATGAGAACTTTCTTGTTATTATTATTATTATCATTAATAATGATAATAATAATAGTGATAAAAACAATACTTCTACTACTGCTATTACTACTAATACTACTACTACTAAAAATAATTATAGTAACAATGCTAATGACAATATTTATAAAGCGCACGCACACATCCATCTCTAGAGATGCTCAAGGCGCCTTCAACAAAAATGTCAATTCAGAAGTTCCAAAGTAAGTCAATACAAATATACGAAGTCCATGAAATAAAAGTTGAACTCTAAGAAGGAAAACTTAATTGTAACCAGTAAGCCCAAGGTGGGTTTTAAGTATGACTTTGACAGTTTCAAGGGTATTGACTGTTTGAAGAGGAAAGGGTGACTTATTCCACACAGAAGGAGCTGCTGATGCAATTGCTTTACCCCCCACCCCCCCCCCCAGGTTCTTGAAGTCTGGATTTTCTTAAACCTTATATTACTTATAACTGTTGCTGGTCAGAGATATTTTTCAGACCTTTGTATTCTAAAATTATGTTATAGATTTCTGTAAATGAATACGATACGACTAGGTTCGGAAACTGACAAACGTAAAACATTCAATAGTGACATTACTCTGAGTTTTCTTTATGAAAAACGGTTGAGACCTTGATCAAATGAATAATTATATTTAACAAGGTTATATTTGATTTCATAAAAAAATCATATCACAAAACAACCGGGCCGCTATCAAACATTGTAATTGTTCAAATCAGGAAGACCGCATCAATCTTTATCCTTGACTTTCACGCTTAAGCACTGTGGCAGATTGCTTCATACTACCCTCTCCCCATAAACAATGGTTTAGCCACGCCACTCCAATCTGAAAGAGAAACGAGGTTGATAACTGACCTATGAAGATAAAACCCGCTGCGATCATCTCCAGTGCACCACCACCAACAGCTCTCTCTGTCCCATTGATGTCCGTCGACGTTCCACCTAATTAGAGTAATTAAAATGGATAAAGAATGGAATATTGACCAAGACAGGAAGAATAGAAGAAAAACAAATTAATATATTGGTTCTTTATGATAGGACTATGCATATTGATAATTCATATGTCACAGCACTTCTTTTGTCCACCAGTTTGTTTATCTTTCATAATGCTCTCGTGACCCCTTCGGTAGTGAAATAGAAGAATCAATCTCAAAATTGTAATAGTACTGAGTCGATTTTAAAGTCTATCTGCACTAGCTTGGCCAGGAGGGATTAGACCTCCCTGCATGGTCACTGACAGGTGATTATCTCATCAAATCAGCTCTCAATATTAACATTAGAAAAAGGGGACCAAGGGGGCCCAATGGCCACCACTTAGGCATTGTTTGCTATATAGAGGGCGCAAGTAGTAGTGCAGTCAGGGGGATTTAAACCTAAGGAATAATCATTCAATCATTAACTTCAGTTGCTTTCTTATATAAGTGCGTACGAAATATCGCTGACACTGACATGTTCTTTTGTCCCAGATCCATCTTTATCGTGTAAGAATATCAGAATTTTTAGAAGAGTAAATGAAATGGAAAGTAAAAACAGTTGTGCGAAATGAAGTTACCTGCACTTCCTCCCAGAAGATGTTCTGTTTCATTCACCAAGTAGGCCTGGCTGTAGAGGGTGGAGGGGGTCATAGCCCCGCCCATACCTCCATGCCCCGCCCCATTAGAGGAGTTTGGTGCAGCTCCACCGGGACCACTAGCACCTGAGAAGTGGAGTCGAGATGGGGGAGGGGGGAGAGGTTGGAATTGGTAGAGGACATGGGAAACATAGAAAGATAGACAGAGATGGAGACGGAGAGAAAGGAGACAAGATAGATAGAAAAACAGGCAGACAGTGAGAGTCAGAGAGAAAGAGATATAGTGCGGGATAGAAAGATAGTATGAGAGAGAGAGAGAGAGAGAGAGAGAGAGAGAAGAAGAAGGGAGAGAGAAGAAGAAGAAGAAGAAGAAGAAGAAGAAGAAGAAGAAGAAGAAGAAGAAAAAGAAGAAGAAGAAAAGCAAGAGAGAAAGAAAGGAAAAAATATTTTGACTAAGGCAACAGACACAGATCAGTATTTGAGGATGTTACTTTAGCTACAATTAATATGCAATAAGCATTCAAATTGATACATTGTACTGAAATTAAATATTTCATTTTATTTTTCACGAAAATATAATGAACTATAAGGTCCACAAATGGATGTCAAATACTTTGATCACTTCAGAAAAAAAGTAGCGATCCATGAATTGTGATATTTCAAAATAACCTTATGATAATTCTTATTTTGGGAAGGCTATAAGGATATTGTATGCAAAGGGGAAAGTAATTATATAATTATGAGGCTAAATCCGGTATCTACAGGCTTTCATTCGAAAAGTGCAATGTGATATTTCAAAATACCCATTATGATAATTCATGCTTTGTGTAAACCTGCCTGGAAGGATATGGTAATACGGGCTTTCGTTCGAAAATCCCACTTAATGAAAGAGTATGGAATGACGATCAGTTTCCCACTTACGTCCAAATCCACCTAAATGTTGTTCTGCGGATGAACTGGACTCGTTGCCGTTTTGCGACGAGTTCATGCGATCCACGTGAATCGTTGTATTTATGATGACGTCACCAAAGGTGCTGCTCACACGAAGCGCATTTTCTCCACGGACCTCAACCCTCAGCGCTGCGCCAAGATACAGTGATCCGTTCACATTGAAGCTAGCGACGCCATAATGCCAAGTTGTGTTGAAGTCATCGATGTAGTTGTGGTAGGTTATGCTGCCACGGAGAACCACGTGCTATAGATAGAAAGGCATATTAAACTAAGTTGCGATTGCAATAACAATATTTCAAAACAGTTGAGTTTTTATTGCATCTTAATTATATACCATATAGAACCAGGACCCACAATGTTATACGAATTAAAGGGGAAGTCCACCCTAATATTTAGTTGGTTTTGACCAAAGCACACAAAAGAAAGTAGTAGTTTAGTGAAAGTGTGAGCAAAATCTGATTAAAATTACTCAGGTTATGAATTTCTAAGTGAAGAAAAAGTTGGCAACGTTGTGACGTATCTGGCGAACTCATCTCTCGTTTGCTCTGTACATTAAATGTCATGAATTTTCATTTTCTTAATCTTTGATAAAGTAAAAGATTTGTTTCATACAGGGGTTGTATAGAAACAGTTGCAATGATTATCTTTAGGGTACATGTATGATTGAACATCTTCTTTATGGAAAATATAAATTTCTGATTTTTTTTTTTTTTTTTTTTTTTTTTTGGGGGGGGGGGGGGACAGAGCAAATGAAAAGAATCAACATATAAACATAAAAATGATAAAATCAAAGGAAAACTAGTATGTATTGAGTTTGTGAAAGGCAGCTGCGATATACTGGCAGAAATATATGCAAAATGAAAACGTTCTTTATGGGCATCACTGACAACGTTTCAATCAAAGTGAGAGCGTAATGGTAAAATGGCGCGAAACAAAATTGAGTAAATCATCAAGATCATCATCTCAGCAAACTACTCGGAATCTTAAATTCCGCCGAAAAGGTTTGACTGGGGGACCTAACACTTCCAATCTGTCACCAGTAAACGCTCCTCGGCGTAGATCGAACCTGGCAGATACCGGCGCTATATAAATATATATATTAGCATTATTATTATTATCCAATCAATCAATACAGTGGATTAGGATATCAATAATGAAGTACATAATCAAAGGTTTAAACCATGCGTTACCATGACATTTGTAAATATATTATGGCTGCTTTTATCTTGTTGATTAGAAAATTGACCTACTTAGTAAGTGCTCTTCCCCATTTCCCATAAATGTTATGCATCCTTTAATTTGTTATAGTGTATAGACAAGGTAATTCCGAGAGTGGTTGGCCTTGGGGGGGGGGGTATTGTAACTTCAGGTTAAGTTGAATACGTCACATCAAGCTGTTACTAGCGGATCTTACATTGGTGGGAAATGCCATTTAAAAAACCCAATGATTTTAATATAGCTGGTTCAACTTCAAAATTATAAAGAAGTAAGAAGTTATCTTTTAGTGACAACAATAGATTGAATGGAACAAAAATACACAAATACGCTATAAAACTTGATGAAAAATTGCCACGAAACGAATATATTTCAGAAATATCAAACTTGAGCAGTTTCTCTGTTCTTCTTCTACCTCTACATCTAGATCTACTTAGCAGATGCATGAAAAGAAGTTAGCCAAATGCACTTAACAAATGGCTTTTAAGCTCTTTGGTTATATGTATCCACAAACGTTATTTATATTTCTTAAAACTTTTTTTGTATAGGTAACATAACTTAGGCATATACTATGCTGTCTATATTACTTTATTTTGTACCTGATTCACACTTGCATTGTAGCGTTGATCACAGTCCAGCTGTTCTGGTTTGGGATCGATCGTGGTATAGTCTGTTGTGGCAGTCATGTCGGTACTGACTATCTCGGTGACGTTCTTAACTACGGTAGCATTCTCGCAAAGGCTTGTGGTGGCGCCCTCTGTGGGTGTCAGGGTGCCAGGTGTCGTATCCGAGGGGCAGGATACACCGTCCGTTCCTGTTGCCATTCCCGTTGACTGACCGGATGTGGTCTTGTATGGAGTAGTGGTCCCAGGGTTTCCAGGTTGAACTGTAGTCTCTGAAGTCACGCTACTTGGATTGTTCATGCTGCTCTCAGTGCTGTCCGAGGTGGAAGTGGTTCCAGTTGTTGGGTTGGTGTTAAACAGTTCTGTAGGCGACAACCACGGCGTGGTATCATCTACCAGAAGAATATATCAACGACCAATACCATTATTGTCAGTAAATGCGTGTATGTATTTTGATCACAAACATGGATAACTGGAATGCATCAATTTTTATTACTGTATAGAAGTGTTGGTGGGCATACTTTTTGGAACTAGACCGAACTAGACTGCCTAACTTTATTTGTCTGTGGTGTGTGTACGAGTGTATGCGTAGATAATGCCACTTTAATTGATCGCTTCATATAGGACATTTCTTAGTTTAATCTAAAGATGTTAAAAGTCTCAATTATTATTAATTCATACGTCGGTATTTTGAATTGTGAATATTGATTATTTAATGCACTCGACTTTCATTGAATTATAAACATGTATACCCTTTTGACATTTGAGTCTTGTCAATTTTCTAAGCTATCAATGAAATCTTAATTTAAAATCGAGTATAAGTAACATGATATCAGACCTAATAATAAAAAACCTATGACCTTTTATGAAGATCTGTTCGATAGGTGCAGAAATAAAAATACTGTGTACTCAAAAACAAAGCGGCTTTGTTTGAGGCTTACTTCGATTCATCGGGTCATCGCGTCGGGTCAGGTGGTCGCGTTACCCGACCTTTTATAAAACATACCCCTTAATTCACAAAATGCCGGGGTAAATTAACCGACACTTTGTGAAAATCCCACGCCAAATCTACGAAAGGTCGAATGATCTTCCTTTTCCGTTTCACGAAAGGTCGTGTAACGCGACCACCCGACTCGACGCGAAGACCCAATGATTCGAAGTAAGCCAACAAAGCTTATCTTTACAATGTGTAAAACTATGTATGCTGATGTCTTTTTATGGTACTTTTATTATCTCTGAATTAACGACACGGCTTTCAAGCGTATAAGGAAAATAGTGCAAAATAATAATTTTTAACAGTTCTCCGTAAAGCCATTCAATCATCAGTTTAATATACATGTATATTATAATAAACGCTGCAATTTAATCTTTACTGCCCAATTTATCGGCGAAAGAACATTGTTAATAAAAAAAACCCTCAATTATAGTCAGACAAATGGGTGATGGTTAGGTCGTCGAAATAACAGTTGCATACTTCATTATGTCGACATTGTCATGAAGTGATAATCAACATTTTTTTTTTCTAGCGTGAAACATGGCTAGACAGGGCGGAGTCACGGCGTTACGGAAAGGGGGATGAGTGTCTCCTTGATTCGGCAAACATGGTTCGAAATTTACGAATTGTTGTTGTTTTTTGTTTGTTGTTGTTGTTGTTGTTATTTTGCTTGTCAGTCATTTTGGTGTCTTAAAATGCTTCGAAAAAATAGATATGCAGGTCTTTTTGCCTGACAGAGATTTTTTTTTAGACATATCACACTTCAGAACAAAAATCAGGTGCCACCCCTGTTGATGGAGTATTTATCATTGACAAGTTTTGGTATTATTGAGAGTATAGTCACTATGAAGCTGATTTTTTTATTGCAAAATATTTTTGGGAAATAAAAAATGAGAAGCTAATCAATCAATGTCAAAACGTGATGAGGCCGATGGAAGCAAATTTTCAGGACAATAGTTTACATAATGAATATGAATACGTTAAAAATGGACGGCCTTCAACAAAGTGATTCATACAAAACGCGCTGTCTGTTTAAAATAAATTGAGATGATTGGGTGAAGCAATCACAGTGAATCTTTCTATAAAGACCACCCAAGGGATCCAAGAAAAGTGGTCTTTATAGGCAGATGTTCTTTCTATACAGGTGGTCATTTAAGCAGGTTTGACTGTAGTTAGTTGATTATACGTGGAACAACTATTATATAGAATATAAATTATGTGTTAAACAAGACAGTTTACTGCTCATCAAACTCACGACGTGATGATGTTTTGTTAGGTCATAGGCGTCGATAGAATAATTTTAATAGGGTGGCCCTACCAAATTTTTCAAATCGTATGTCAAATATTCCTACAAGCAAGAATACGATAAAGAAGCATGATCTTTTTTCTTTTGCCGGAAAGGATAACAAAATACTCGACAACATCACGAATTTCCCGATATAAATTTTTCAATATAGGGATGTTTTGGTGAATGGGAGTAGGAATATCTTGGGAGTCATCTATGCATAGAGTTTGCCGAACTTAGTTTCAGTATGGCACATTATTGTCTTGCCTAACAAAGCAAAGAGAACCATCTTACTATCTCAGTTAAACCAAGATGGTCACGCTACAACATTAGGGACTTTTAGATTTACACGACGAGAGTGTGGACTGCCGCGTGTGATATTAAGACACTGGGCCGTGCCCGGCAGTGCCTTAAAAGGACGTCACATTACCTTAAAAGGATGTCACACGTGGCGGTCTACGTTGTCGTTCGGTAAATCTAAAAGTCCCTTATGTGTCTGGTTGAGACACACTATAATCTTATTTACTAAAACATCAGGGGAGCGTTTCACAAAGACTAAGATCGACTTTAAGTTGGACTTATCTATGGCGGGCCGTTTATGCCACAGGCTCCTCTAATCATTCATGGCATTGGTTTCTCAAGGGACGTACAAATCATGGTCACACATCTCCAGAATGTTTAAATATTATTTATAGTTCATTATTGAAGGAGAAGATATTGTCTAAAGATCATAATTGAAAGGCCAAGGGTGAGAGCAAACAGTGGTATGAATGGCCTGCCATGGTCAAGTCCAACTTAAAGTCGATCTCAGTCTTTGTGAAACACTTCCCATGACTTGTATTCTTTCAAA
The DNA here is from genome assembly GCA_035222895.1 of Strongylocentrotus droebachiensis. NCBI lineage: Eukaryota > Metazoa > Echinodermata > Echinoidea > Camarodonta > Strongylocentrotidae > Strongylocentrotus > Strongylocentrotus droebachiensis. Next base: position 275,353 of record JAVYIG010000410.1, on the reverse strand, counting down.
TACACAATTAACACGAGCTCAACTACTTTTGACATATTAAGCTAAGGCAATTTCAATAGCTTTGTCCATCACCTGTATACAATTACAATTACGTATTACGAAATCCGAAAATGATGTCTATAGAAAATATAAGGGGTATTTAACTTGCCCTAACTCCATGGATTTTATTTTTTTCTTCTCGAAATTAATTGCGCTCATGTTGCATGATTTGTTCAACAATCTGTTCAAATTTTTGTTATAGAATGAATTGTCTCTATGAATATCTTACGGACATAAATCTATCAGATCAAAGCAAATTATCCCTTTCTAACTCACCTCCACTTCCATCTTCAGAAGATTCGAAATCCAGGTCAAAGTCTCCAATGGACATCGTACATGTATACGTCACGTTTTCGCCGTTTGTGACGTCATAGGATAGACATGACGTACTGTTGTCGTCACAAACAAGATACCACACGCCGCAGTCTGTATCGATGACTAGCGTCCCGTTGGTCAATATAAAATCTGCAGAAAGTGTATAAGTCAAGTTTCAAGTTTCAAAATTTGTAAAATTAGAAACTTTTACATTATTTTTCTTATCAACATATAAATTGTAACAAACAAAGATAACTAGAATAACAATGGTAATTTAAACGTAATATTTCGATATGATACACGTGTGAGGAAGAGTGATTATGTAGTCAAACAAACGATTACATGTTTTATATATTATTATATTACAACATTATGACGTTAGAAGGGAGGAGCAAATTACCCTTTCTAAAGGTTAGTGGCATATAGTACTAATGAGCCAAAAATAATTGTAAAATTAGACCAACAAAAATGCTGTAAAGAAAATATGTTTAGCATGGAAAGCACTGTACTGTATCTAAAATATCACTACAAAATATTCATCGCTTTCGTCTCTAAAGTCTCTAAAGGCATGATTATACGCTTATTAGCAGGAGTAACGATGCGTGTTTTTTTCTTCACCCAATCAATCCTCTTTTTCATGTTCCTAGGAAAACTTAAAGACTATGTGTCTAAAATGTATAAAACATGGATGGTGACATAGAATTGGACGGGTGTGTTGATCATTTAGAAGTACGAGATGGGGTCGGTTAGATTAGAAGTGCAGCAATTAGTCTAATTAGATGGAATGAAGATGAAATATTTATGGAAAAACAAGTAAGATTGTTGAATAATAAAATGTTTTTATTGAATAATGCATTTTTTAGCCAATCAGTCCTCTATTTCATGTTCCTATAGGCTAACTTAAAACTATTTGTCTAAAATGTATACAAGATGGATGGTGACATAGAATTGAACGGGGTGATTGATCATTTAGAAGTACGAGATGGGGTCGGTTAGATTAGAAGTGCAGCAATTACTCTAATTAGAGGGAATGAATAAAGATGAAATATTTATGGAAGAACAAGTAAGATTGTTGAATAATGAAATGTTTTTATTTATTTTTTCTGATCGTAATACCGACTTCTCAAAAGAGCATGCTTGCTAGCCGCCTCATATATTATTAGCTCACATCATAAGTGAATTGACCGATCATAACAGATAGATGTTTAATTCAATATATTTTCATCAAAATTGATTGTACCAGGAGAAGGAGGGGCCATTTCGACTTGAAGTTTTTAACTGTGTTGCCCTTAATAGGTCTAGTGTTCAGATCTCTGTCTTCGCCTGTAAACCGAATCTGACAGACCTCGGTTCGAAACTTAAAAGACGTTAAAGGTCGGACCCAGACGTAAATAATCAGGTCCAATTTATTAATTGACACATGTTTGTAAAAACGTAATCACACAAACAAACACACGCACGCACACATACACTTTAAAAAAGTATTTCTCCAAATGTGTAATACAAACAAGAACAGACATCGAATAAAATGAATAAATGTTTCAATATTAATTGCTTATACATAAACATAATTAAACAAAAAGTCATTTGCAGTATATTATAACTGAGCAACTAGGTAAACTTAAAGTACATAAACATAAGTTATAAGTCAATTGTACATGTTTTTCATTTATATAAAAAACTTTAACAAATCAGGAGGTTATTTTACTGTTACAAAGTCCTGCTCCTCCCTGCCCCCCTCCCTCACACAAACACACAACCACACACATACACACAACTCACTCAGTGGATGTCTGCTAAAATTCTCAACTCAAGACAAATATACTACATAAGTAAGTTATTTAACCAGGCTGCAAAATAGACACACACAAACACGCTCGCACACCCACCCACACAACCCACACATATTTACAGCAGACTGTGATCTGTATTGTAACGTGCACATCATTATGACAATGAAAAATGGAAACTTTGTACATCATAAATTATGTTGTCTAATAGGCTTTGATATTGATGTTGATCTATGTCATGGTATCCCACTTAGTTTCTTAACTAGTCATCAACCAGTTCACATTTTTCGTAATATCAATTCAAATTTTCGACGTTTTCTTGCCTGTGTAATTATTGTTCGTGGTCGCTTTCGTTGGGGTCCCGTCAAAAATCTTTAAATTAGAAATTTGACCCATAAAAAAAAGGGGGGATTTAGGCACTCATTATCTTAAATTTCATCAAAGTACCTAACCGAAATACAGCGACCGTTATTAGTTCATTCGGTCCCCTGATTGAAATGTAATGAAATATTGAGTCAGATCTAGAACTGACACCAGATATCGGGTAAAAAGTAAACCATCAGATACTTTTACCCTACCCTATTTAACGAATAGCGAGAGCAAATGGGAGACAGTCAATTTAGAGTTTGAATAAATGCCTTGAAAAGCCCTTTGACGATGGGTTAAAGCGATAAAACCCATTTCACCTCAACAAAAGGATTATGAAATATAAATGTGTGTAGCCAGGTAAGGCCTTAATTTGTGTCCGACAAATTAAGTCCTAGTTTTTGTCCGTCAAATAAAGTGCTCATTTTAATCCTTCAAATAAAGTCCTCTTAATTTTGTCCATCATAATTAGGTTGTCCTAATTTTTACAGAGCGATGAAATTTAAATGAGTGAAAATGCATTGTAAAAGGCATTCTTAGAGTATATAGGAATGAAGATATGATATATGCAGGTTGACGAGCAAAGCTAATCGCATAGTTATGAATAATGTATTGATAATGAATTTCCTTTTCTCTTCACACTTGCGTGCATGCACATCCAATTTTGTCAAGACTTAAAGCCCCTTTCACACCGGGCCATGCGTAGAGTTGCATAGTGTTGCGTACCGACTTCGCCGAGCGTACGCTGGCCTACGTAACTATACGCTGAGGGACGCAAAGGGGTACGCGAGACGGACGCAAAAAAAATAAACATATTTAATTTTGTTGGCGTACTTTCGGCGTAGACACTAGACGCAAAAAGTACGCATTTTTACGCAGATCTACGCAACACTACACTACAGTACGCCAAGCCTACGCAATAGTACGCTATTCTACGCCAATCCGTCGAAGCAGTAAAAGTTTGTGCACACAGTAAGCAAACGTACGCAACCGTAAGCAAACCTGTACACCAGGCCTACGTAAACGTACGCAACCCTGCGCTCGTGATACGCAATCGTACGCGTAGGTACGCCAATTGCCTCCGCCGTAGGTACGCGGTGCCTATGCACAGGGTACGTAACCATTCGCCATCGTACGCCAGCCTTCGCATAACCTACGCAGCAACTACGCCGAAGCAACATTTTGTTCATGAATAGGCAGCCTAATATCGGCGTAGTCGGTACGCCACACTACGCAACTCTACGCAGATCCGGTGTGAAAGGGGCTTTACACAAAAAAAAAACTATTTGTGTACTTTAATATCAGTGATGCGGTATGAATATCGGTTTCACACTCGTGCACAACGCAATTACATGTGAAAAGAATAGGGCTGTAGAAAATTGGGGCAAGGGCAACGAAGTTTAATATAAAGAAAGAAGGCATGTTAAATAAGGCAGGAGAAAGAACCCAGAATGTGAAAATGTACGTGTTCGGCTTTGTGTGTGCGTGAGAGAGAGAGAGAGAGAGAGAGAGATAGCAAGGGTAAGCAATAAAGAGTGGGGAGAGATGACATGACAAGTGACTAACTAATATGACTTACCAAGGACAGTGTTGTCTCTTGACATAATGTCTTAACCCTATACATTGTGAGTCCCAAAAAAATGACCTAGATAATTGCTAATTATTTTAAAAATCATCTATGAACAGTAAATTATTATACATCTCATGAAAGAGCGTTTTATCCCAAATCATTTAGTACCTTTTTTGTGCGGTATGTGTTCACACTTGGATGAACAGGAGGCATTGTTTGCGAGAGTGCAAAAATCGACTTGCGCCAAAGTTGCTTATGTGATGTTTGACTAAAACAATTGGGATTCGGGTATTAAATTGGTCTTTGCATACAAATAACATCCCAAACAAAATGAATCATGCCACACATATCAAATAATGAATAACAAATATCAACGAACATTTGTGCGTGTGTGTGTGGGTGCGTGACGATGGGTTAAAGTGATAAAACCTATTTCACCTTAACAAAAGGATTATAAAATATAAATGTGTGAAGCCAGGTAAGGCCTTAATTTGTTTCCGACAAATTAAGTCCTAGTTTTTGTCCGTCAAATAGAGTGCTCATTTTTATCCTTCAAATAAAGTCCTCTAAATTTTGTCCATCATAATTAGGTTATCCTAATTTTTATCAGAGCGATTAAGTATAAATGAGTGAATATGCATTGTAAAAGGTATTCTTAGAGTATAAAGGAATGAAGATAAGATATATGCAGGATGGCGAGCAAGGCTAATCGCATAGTTATGAATAATGTATTGATAATGAATTTCCTTTTCTCTTCGCACTTGCGCCAAAGTTGCTTATGTGATGTTTGAATAAAACAATTGGGATTTGGGTATTAATTTGGTCTTTGTAGATCCAAATAACATCCCTAACAAAATTAATCATGCCACACATATCAAATAACGATTATCAAATATCAACCAACATTTGGGCGCGTGTGTGTGGGTGTTTGTGACTTTGCCCTTTGCAAAAAGCATATACATTCAATTCATTCTCTCACTCCGCTAATCCCAACATAATACATACTGTAGGCATCACTTTAGCGCAAGTCGATTTTTGCACTCTCGCAAACAATGCCTCCTGTTCATCCAAGCATGAACACATACCACACAAAAATGATACCGAATGATTTGGGATACAACACTCTTTCATAAGATGTATAATAATTTACTGTTCATAGATGATTTTAAAAATAATCAGCAATTTTCTAGGTGTCAACTTTTGTTTTTACTCACACGGTATAGGCGGGGGGGGGGGGGGGGGAGCTTAATACGCCCCCTCTATATTTTTCGTGATAATTTGTTAACGCAAACAAAACTAGTCCATTCCGTGCCCTGATTGAAATATAATGAAATATTGATAGTCAGATCTAGAACTGACACCAGATATTGGGTAAAAACCATCAGATACTTTCAATCTACTCTCTCAAACTAATAGCGTTATCAAATAGGAGAATATTAAATTATATTTTGAATAAATGCCCTGAAAAGCCCTTTGACGATGGGTTAAAGCGATAAAACCCATTTCACCTCATCAAAAGGAATATGAAATATAAATTTGTGAAGCCAGGTAAGGCCTTAATTTGTGCCTTTGTCCGTCAAATAAAGTGCTCATTTTAATCCTTCAAATAAAGTCCTCTAAATTTTGTCCGTCGTAATTAAGTTGTCCTAATTTTTATCAGAGCGATGAAATATAAATGAATGAAAATGCATTGTGAAAGGTATTCATATTGTAAAAAGGAATGAAGATAAGATATATCCAGGTAAAGCGAGCAAAGCTAATCCAATAGTAATATGAATAATGTATTGATAATGAATTTCCATTTTTCTTCACACTTGCGTTCATGAACATCCATTTTTATGAAGACTTACAAAAAATACTATTTGTGTACTTTTTAATGAATATCAGTGATGCGCTATGAATATCGGTTTCGCACAACTCGATCGAATGTGAAAAGGAGAATATTGGGGCAAGGGCAACGAAGTTTAACATAAAGAAAGAAGGGAGGGGAAATAAGGCAGAAGAAAATGTGTTGGTGATCATTTTTTAACGCAAAAAATCTTGCGCTGAAATTGTATGACTTTTTTCTCCGAGTCTTTTTAAACAATTTTTTCGGAAATCGGACCTACTGCTACAAAGTTACATTACATTTTTTCTTTGCATGTCAGCCCGAAAATTGCTAATTTTCCTTATTCGTCTACAAACAATTTTCCAAAAAAGAGATAAAACACTGGTTATTTGGTCTCGTTGATAGTTTAGGTGTTTCTATTTGCATCAAAGAGAGAGAGAGAGAGAGAGAGAGGGAAAAATATCTGTAAGAATGGGCAGTACACGACGGAAAAAGACAAACAAATATACATATAAATTCCGGGCGACGTAGAATGTGAATTTTATCAAGAGATAAACCTTGAGAAAAAATGGACAAAGGAAAAAACATGAGCCAACAATGAATGCTTAAATTACTTTGCAGAACCCGTATAATGAAAAATTCATGAAATCATGCGGAAATAGCGGAGAAAGCGATTATAAAGGAATTGAGAAAAAAAGAGAGGTAGGGAGTATATAGGTGCTACAAATGAGATTTACTCTATTCTTAATCCCTTCTGTATATGATGGGGGATTGTATCCGATGGCGCATCCATGAGGGACGAGGGGTGGGGGCGTGGTCCCTCCCAATCAAATTTATGATTTACGTAATACATATTATGCCCACCCCTTGTCTGGCCCAAATTGTGTCCCCCTTGTGTCAATTTGAGAACCTTTTTATTGAGCTATTATTATTATTATACTTTGTAGTTTCGATCAAAAGATTGCGCATGAGGCTGCTATTTCAGTTGTTGGCATAAATTAAACATTCACTGACTCGCTAAAATCCAAAAAGAAGAGACAATAACGATGATTTAATAGTGGCTAATTAATCGGAAACAACTGGGTGACATTGAAAAAAAGTACGTTTTTTATCACAAAGTTCATGTTTTGTGCAGCACTAGGAAATATCATGATTAAGCAACTTCGAAACCTCTATATACTGAAAGAAGAAAGAAGGCTCTCATAAAGAATTCACTGCCTTTCTCTAATAAAAAAAACACTGCGGGACAACAAAATTTATGAAAGGATCGTAAATATAATAGGCAATAAATCAAATACATGTACATGTATTTCTACTACGGTTGTTTCATGAAATGAAAGAGGAAAGACAAAGTTTTAATACTTCGAAATAAAAACATATTAAAAAAAAACCTTTTCTACATGATTATACTATGTACAACATAACAACATTTTAATGCCTATGCCCAAAATTTGTTACGTTTATAAAGAGTAAATTCAAAATTGTATTATGTAGTATATTTGCCTGTGGTGGAGAGAGAAAGTGAGAGCCAGGGAAAAGACAGATATAAGAAAGGAAGACAAGAACGGTGGAGAAAGAGAGGGGTTCGTGTTCTGTGCAGCACTAGGAAATATCATGATTAAGCACGTGGTTCGAATCCTTGCCTGGACTCATACGTCATTTGGCAAGACATTAATCTACATTTGCCACTCTTGACCCAGGTGAGATAAATCAGTACCAGATAGGAAGAAACCCTTTGAATATTTAAGCACTTCAACAAATAAATGTGAAGAACATTGTAACACAAGGAAGAAGGCCTATCATCATCATGATCATTAAGATCATCATCATCATCATTAATATCATCAATATCATCATCATCGTCATCGTCATCATTATCATCATCATTTTCATTTCTAGCAGCTAGTTAATAATGATCAACATAGCAATATACATACAGACAGGCAATACAAACGAGTAGTTAGGTATATGCCACTCACCTGTGCAGTTGTGGGTACGTTGACTATTACAGATAGACCCGACGAGAACCTGGAGAGAAAGACAGATAGACAGAGAGAGAATGAGAGAAGAATAATAGAGAAAAATAAAACAGAGAGAGAGAGAGACAGACAGACAGATAGCAGACAGAGAGATGGAGAGGAAGAGAGACAGAGAGAAAATTACGGAAAGGTGAATGAGAGAGAGAGAGAGAGAGAGAGAGAGAGAGAGAGAGAGAGAAATGGACAAAGAAACGAGGACGGGGAGGGGGTGATATAAAGAAAGAGAAAAAAGAGAGGAATTAGTTCAAATTTATTAATATCAAGGTTTCAATAATTTTCAGTAGTATTCAAAATATGAAATGAAATCAGCGAATAAGCTTGTAGAAAAGAAACTTGTTATCCATTGTAACAAAATACGAGCTGCATGTGTGGACAAAAATCCCAAACATACCGAATGCACGCCGATTGGATTTTTTAAACATGGTATTTTGGGGTGCAGATTTTTGTCTTTATAATTGCTTCATTACCTTCAAACATACCTTGTCATTAACACGTTTCACCTTTTATTGAATAGATTGTGAACTTCATCTCATCGTTGCATAATTGATGTAAGCCAATTAATTTATTAGTGAAACTATCAAATATACCCTCATTCACTGAATGTATAGTGTAATTCAGATGCAGATGGCAGCAAAGTTTGGAACATATTACCACATTCTTTACAATCTATTCACTTCACCACTAAACCAATTAAACGTTACCTTAAGGAGCACTTCTTGTCTTTGTATAGTTATTCTTAAAGGTAATACACAGTTTGGGGAAATTTTGAAAATTGGGTGGATAGTCATTCTTTACAATTTTGATATATTTGGATGCCCCTTTGGATATAAGCACTAGAAAATGTTGCCCCTAAAACACTTCTGCTTTCGAGATAAATTGAATATAAAAATTTACCGGTACTCACGGTAAATTTTGATGAATTTCAAAAAGCGCCTACAGCCGTACAAATGGTAGCTGCGACCATGAACATCTCAGTATATGTAGTTGTGATATATAATTTCCAAAATGGAATAGCTAATCGATCGATTTTAGTCTAGAAACATTGTTTTATGGCTTTATTAATATCTTGACCTTGAGAGGGAGCTATACAACATAAAGAGTTTATTATGTTATTTTCATAACTTTAGACTCGATTTCAACCGCGACAACGATCACTGAATATTGTAGGATCGCATATGATTCCAATATGTTCATTTGAACCAAATTCATGACTTCATACCAAAACTTTGTAATACCTTTAAATGAAGTATTGTAAACGTTGTTTATCCCTTTATTCTTCTCCAGCTGACTGAGCTTTTTTTTGTTAAATTATATTCTGACGCACTTTAGGTAAATTGTCGAATGCATTTAGTCTATTTGGAGAACAATAGTTTTATATCATGTGTTTCGTTATGGGGCATGGTTGTTTCATTTAAATATTATCTGAAAACCAGGCTTCCCTTCACTCTTCATGTGGTGATGTTACAGCTAATATCTGCTATGCATTCTAAGCTACATAAATAGATTCTTTACTGAAAAAATCCTTATATTAAATAGATTGCCATATATAATGTGCCATGCATTACCAATGAAATTGATTAATTGGAGCTTTGTGTCATTATCAATACACAAAGTATTTATTATGGGTTTTAGTTTCTTCAAAAAAAAATTAATTGGAACACAGCAACTTGATAATATATTTTTAACAGGGTATTATCTGAATAACAGGTTTTCTTCCACCCTCCATTACATGTTCCTACAGCTAACATTTACAATCCATTTTAAGCTATTTGATTCGGGTCGTTAATAAACAAATCCCAATATAGTAATTAGATCACCATGTATTCATTTTGCCATTTTTCAGTGAAGTTGATCGATTAGGTCTCATCAGGAAAACTGCGTCCATAGAATCGAATCTCCTTGACTTTATTGTCTGGTCGCCATATTGGCTCCTAGTGAAGTGAGAAGCAAATAACGTAAGACTGTCTCCCATGGCGATGGAATATTGTGCTTCCAAAATTAATTCATAAGACATGAAGCATGATGTTGATAGTAATATGATAATTCCTTTCATGGAGCTCTAGTTTCATAGAGATAATGATGATAATGATGATAATGATTTGTAAAGCGCTCAGAGACATTTGTAATAAGCGCTATATAAAAATTAAATATTATTATTATTATTATGATGATGATGATGATGGCGGTCACAACCACCACCATCATTCCCTTCTTCTTTTCCTCCTCCACCACCACCACTACCACCACCACCACCACCACCACCACCACCACCCCTTTCTTCTCCTCCTCCATTACTATCACTCCTGGTAATGGTACCAAGAAACAATATAACATTTTCGTATGGATTAAAAAAAAAAAATCCTCAAATTGATATTTGAAAAAAAAACATTCAATCGTTATTATCCAACCTATCATCATTGTCATCATCATCATAATAAAAATATATCATGTTTTATACTAATCATCATTATAATCAGTTTTCATATTCTGGTTTTCTATTTTGACCATGCGAATCACTTATCCTCATAATGCTTTTAAATCCCTCTCCATCCTACAGTTTTACAATATTTAATTATAATTTGCTTGTTTGTTTATTTCGTACAGGGCCCCATTTTTACAAGCTTTGCTTATCTCGGGGTACTTCCGATTTTGCTGTTCATTTTGTATGTATTGTTTACTTTGAATTTTAATGGAAAATAAATGAATTGAATTAAGATTATCATACTTCGCTTTTCGAGTATTCACCTCCTCATATTTTGCAAGTGTTCATTGAACCTATACTGTCAAACATATTGTATAATTTGCAACAAGAATATGAGTGTGACATACAATCAATTAATCATTTAATCAATTAATCAATCAATCATCAATTCATTTTTTTTCCAATAAGGAGGGAAAGGATTTTTTCCCTCCAGGTCGGTCTTTTTAATATGGTCGATGTTGAGCTTTAACCAAAATTTCCAATTTCTTCTTTTCTCGCATAACACATTCGTTTGGTTTCATTCTCTTAAAAATAGCAAAATGGTGGATAAATTCAAAAATAGCAAAGACGGAAGTTTGTACAGCATTGTAGAAAAATAAATGTCTTCGTAATAAAAAAAGAATTGGCATGACAACAATTCTGTGTTCCATATCTGTTTGTCTTAATTGTTTAATAACATAAAATTCAATGTCAATTACGTGAAAGGTGAATGATTCAACTAAACCTGAAATAATAAATGCCAAACATGTTCATATACTTTAAACAAATAAACTTACCAGAATCAACACAAGGCAAACACCGACTCGCTGTGCCCCGCTCCCGACGAAGCCCGGCAAAACCGTCATCACACCACCCATCCTCATCCTGCAACTCAGGTCAATCCACCGGCGACGATTAAACGAAAACACAAATTCCACTGCAAAGCTCTGGCAACATTGACATATTTTCGCATCGGCTATCCTATCCTCTCTCGCAATTTTTTTAATAACAGGACAGTCGCCCACTGATAATTGGTTGGTCAAATAGAAGCGATGACATTAATTTCATCGAACGCGGGGGAAAAGTCAATTGTCGTTCTCTCGGAAGGTTAGTTGGTTGGTATGTAATTGAAAAGTCGCACCGCAGTGGGATGTCTGGGTCTGCATGTGTCCTTAATATACACCACGTTTCTAGAAAATCGCAGGTAACAATTATGGGTATTGAATTGAACTGTGATGGTTGCTTGGAAATTAATCAATGTTTCCTTTACCCATCATAGAGAGGGGTCTAGGCGTCGATGTCTTTTGGAAAAATATGGTTATTCCGTTCTCCTGTGCAAGCACAACAGCACGCTTAGATCTTCGATCTTTTTAAGGTTATAGATGCACAAATTATTTAAGAAAACAAACACACAATGAGATGCTCGATGCAAAAGTAGCCCTTGCCCTGTCTAAACGATACGCAAGTTCTTTCATTGGGAAAATGGAAAGAATATCTGATGCATTGTTACGATCTAGACGCTGATTGGTTGGAGGTCGTGTACCACGTGACCAATGGCGTCGTCATAATTGTTAATGTGCATTACTGTCAGATCGATGTGCATATTTTTAAACACGGGTTTCATTTATCCTTTTTAGTTGTAAAACAACTTAGTCGACTTTGTCTTTGCTTACATATCAGAAAGTTATGACTAACTACGAAGGAAAATCATTTTTAGACATTTCTATAAATAACTTAAATTATGTAGATATAACTTGGAAGACATGCGATCAAGATTTTTAGTTCAGCTAGATTTCAAGATTTAAGCTTGCCCTATTCTCGTACTCTATATAGACTATAGTTTCTTGACTATGGGGCTAGCTACTTGGGAGTTGAGATTGGGTTTTGGGCCCCCCCCCCCCCCCCCCCCCACTCAGAGGTCAGAATGACCGCATGCGTGTTGCCAAAATGTCCGGTAAAGGGTACTTTTCGTGTGACAAAGTCCGGCCCGAGAAATGTAAAAAAAGGGGTGTATTTGACTTTTCACCCGGAGATTTCTTTAAAAAGGGGGTGTTTTTTCTTTTTCTCTCTCATCTCTTTGGACTCCTGAGAAATTATTCCGAATTTAGGGGGGTACATAGAGCATTTTTCCTGATTTAGGGGGTTCTCCAAGGCAGGAAAAGCCCGCGAAAAGCCCGCGAAAGGGGGGTTCGAAAATGTTGGCAGTCCTCAGATAGGGGGTGCTTTAAGAAAGAGGGAACAAGCATTATGCGTACCCTAAATAACACTGAGTGGGGGGGGGGGGGCGGGGTTTTGGGTTAAGTTGTGCGTTAGGGTTAGGGTCAGATAAAGTGTTAGGGATATAGGATTGACCGTTAAGATTCGATTAGTGTTAGAAAATGACCGCAGAATTATTGTTGCAGCAATTTACTGTTCTACAATCGACACGCGACAGATTTTAACATGCCGAAACTAACCTAGTGGAAAAAATATCGAGAGGGAAATTAATACTTTTTTTGCTCTTAGAATGATAAGTAACTGTAAGATATTTTCCTTTATGTTTGTATCCTAAAAATGACCGTTCTCAATAATATATCTGTACAGCGCTTAAAGTCATCTTGGATGTATGAAGCGCTATATATATATATTTAAAAAATTTAAAAAAAAATCATTATTATCATTATCATTTGTAACTTATATTCAACATATATATATTTAGTTTTTCTCTGTCATAAATGTGTATCTATCTTACTCCTGTTGTTCTTTTGTGCACAATGCAGAAATCTTTGGGTTGTCATTTTTTGCACCTTTGCACCTTGAGCATTCGATTTCAAGTGGATGTGGATCCTTATAAATGTTATCATTATTATTATCTTCATTAATTCGAAACAGCTTATTTTTTTACAAATGTTAAAACTAATTTCATCCTTATATAATCAAATACAATCGAGAAAATCATGCTGCGGGAGATTCAAGGGTCACTGTACGTTTTATCAATATGAATTCAAAATCTCCATCTGAAATATGCACCAATATGAATGCATTCGGATTGAATAAAAACTCATTCGTAAAAGAAGAAAGCATACTTATCATCGTGGTCAGACGGACAGTCCGAATTTTCATTAGTGTTATCTTTTTTTTCTCGATAAATCATTTATATACCTTAGGTATATTATCTATGTCCAGTAAAGATATTGGATTCACTGTCGATTCTCTGATAGGCAAAATCTGGAAATTTATAAACATGCAATATCCATCGTCGCCTTTATTAAACCCCCTGATCCCTGAAAAGGGCAACCATAACAGCCGCTTTCTATCTAGTTAGAATAACGCTCTCAATCGCATCGATTTAAGCGTTGACTCGCGAAATTGAAAGTAATCAATTCCACCATGGAATTTAAATTACGAAAAAAGCTTAACGTGTCGACAAAATTGTATAATGCCAGTTGGAGTCATAATCAATCTAGTGCAGCTTAGCATTCAGCGATCGTAATAATAATATTGATAATAGGCCATTAAATTACAGTATAGGCGAACGTGTGGGCAGAGAAGGGGATGGGGGGGGGGGGTGGGGGGCTGCATCCCCGAGAACTGGGAACCACAAACTTTGGAGATTTTTAACCTTAGGCGAATATTGTGTATTTTAAACCAGCTAAAATACGCGGAATGGCTACAAATGTATGCACAATATGTCAACACTGGATGTCACTATTTTTTTCCTCCTCGCTCGTTCACAAATTTAGAAACTAGAAAGTTGATGTTCGGGCAGAAAACGTCAGCCCTCCCCAGTGAATTTCTTCCCGTATGCATGTGAGTCAGACTCTTGTGAGAGTACCCGAGGTCTCATATTAATTAACGCAAACAATTAATTTAATCAACCTGGTATATATTCTCAGGAAAATTGCGGACCGTTATTGATTGTTTTAATGATTAAGAGTCTGCATATAATATTTGCACAGATCCTCCTCGAGGTCTCAAATAGCTTGATTTGTTGGTCCGTAAAATTATTCAAGGTCTTTCATTTCTTGGCAAATAACCTTTAATAATCAATTGATTCTTTCTTTTCAATTAAGGGGTTGGGATAGAAATTCGATAAAGGGTCGAGGTTGTTAATACCTAATGGGGGAAGCTTTATGTACATATTGTGGTTGATTTATAATCTTACGATACATGGAAATATATTGATTAGTTTAAAGAAATATCATCATTGTCTTATTGGGTCCTCAAGCAAGGCATTTTATTCACATTGCTTCTCTCCACCCATGTATTACAGGCTATAATGGTAGTGGATTTCATGGGGAATTCGACACCATTCGGGCGTTTTACCCAATAACAGGTGTTGTCAATCACAAAGAGTGGACTTAACTATTACGACCGATATGTCTTGTGTAAAGCGTTGTGACCTAGCCTATATACCGCAATACTGGATCCCGATCATAGTATTGAATTTTCCTCACCCTCGAGGTATAGGTTGCGAAAGCCACTCAAGCTTCCTCAGCACTGTGAGCGTAAAATAGCGCCTGGCTGGAATGCTCCCCAGGGAGTGGAAAATGTGCATACATTGTGTTCGGGTACGCCTGAATTCTATGAACAGGGTGCTAATACATTTTGTAGAGTGTTTAGAGCGCTATATAAACCCAGATTATAATCATCATCATCATCGTTATAATCATCATTATTATTAGGCCTGTTAGTATCATCATCGTCATCATCATCACCACTATTAATGTCATTGTTATCATTATTATCATGTTGCATCAAACATCTAGAAGAAAAGAAAAGAAAAGGAAAAAGAAAAAGAAAAAGAAAAAGAAAAAGAAAAAGAAAAAGAAAAAGAAAAAGAAAAAGAAAAAGAAAAAGAAAAAGAAAAAGAAAAAGAAAAAGAAAAAGAAAAAGAAAAAGAAAAAGAAAAAGAAAAAGAAAAAGAAAAGAATAAGAAAAGACAAAATCAAATATATTTTAATGTTGATATGAATAACCAGAGCAGCTTAACTCCATATTAAATCACCAAGTTGTATTAACATGCTATGTATTAAAATTCGTTATACTACCCCACCCCCTATGCCCGCCCCCCCCCCGTCTCTCTCTTTCTCCTCTCCCTGGCCCCGAGTCAATGAAACATAATTTGTATTCAAAATTTCTTATCACTAATCAAACCATTTGCTGAGATAATGGTCTATACATAAACATTCCAGAGGGAAAACCCGTTTATTTTGTCATAGGTTAATTGAGATTGCCGTGCTAATAATGGTCATATTTCATCCAAATCGTTTTCCAATTTACATTAAGCTATCTCCTTGACATTATAAAGCGCAGTTTCACCTTTAGTTCCTCTTGTCAAATGAATTTTCACCTTTTGAATTTGACGTGTTTATGCGAAAAATGAATAATTACAGAAAAGTGAAACAGCGGCGGCCTTCGTTGAACTTTCCGTCCGTGTTAATTAGACGTGTATTGGATTATCTAGAACCAGTAGAATCCATTATTAACTTATGGTAGCAATATTTTTACCGAACTGGTAGAAAAGAAATGAGTGATAGGTAAAGAAATGTTCTACACAAAATATTGACAAAGTGGGGGCGGAAAACTACTAAGAATGCGGGACTCGGTGAGGAAATACTAGGGTGACCCCTCTAACTCTAACCATGATCCACTGCATTTTGTCGGAATGTTAAAAGTAGAAGACGTACCTACGTCGGCTGAGATAGAAAGAAAAAATGGGAGAGAGAGAGAATGAGAGAAAGAGAGAGAGAGGGGGAGAGAGAGAGAGAGAGAAAGAGAGAGAAAGAGAGAGAGAGAGAGAGAGAGAGAGAGAGAGAGAGAGAGAGAGAGAGAGAGAGGGGGGGGGGGGGGGGGGAGTGGAAAAAGGTGGATAATAATATAAGGAGATATGCAGGAGTAGGAGTCCAATAGGAGAGAAGAAGGCAAATAATGTTTATATTTCAATATAATCTGCCAACTACAGCATGTACTTAATTTGATACTTACATTTTGTTATTGTTCTGGAACTCACTAATTATATGTTCTCCTTTATGGAGTGAAATGGTTATTGAATCTACGTGTATGCCGGAAATAAAAGGAGAGAGGAGAAAGTAGTGAATGAGGGATAAACATAATAGAAATGAAATGATGTATTATTTATCAACATTCCCGATTCATTTGAAAAATCACGAGTATATTATATTAGGAGATAATGAATTTAAAACAAAAACGGTAGATTATTACAATAACAACACAAGCATAACGAATATCAGGTTGAACACCAGTTTATTTCTATACAATCATTATATACTCGGTCAAAATGTCGCATTAGTTCAATTACATTATTACAAACGATATGAGTTGATCCAGTGAAAATTGAGGAGGTTACATATGATAATATGTCAGTGTGAGGTTAATCTTATGACAAAATGCATGGATTAAAAATATCTACCAAAATAAACAACACGATTTTTCATATATGAATAAAAACATGACTTTTTCCAACTCTAGTCCTAGACGTAATTAGGAGATAGCTGCCCTACCTCTACTTCGCTTGAGCTTTGTTTCGCACAGAATAGGCCAGTTTGTGAAGTGCCTCGATGCGAATTATTTTATTCAGATTATCATGTATGCATTATTAATGTGGCTACATTAAGAAAATGACTACTATGTACGCATTATTAATTTGGCTACATTAAGAAATTGTTTATTATGAATGCATTATTAATTTGGCTACATTAAGAAAATTACTATTATGTATGCATTATTAATTTGGCTACATTAAGAAAATGGCCTAGTGCACTGCTCCAGTGAATACATAAGCCATAATAATGGGACAGGATGATTTTAAAAATAGGTGACAAAATGATACATTGTGACAATGTTGTGTGTACCAATTAAGGTGGGGAAAAAACAACAGACAAACACAAAACAAAACAATAGTTTTAACCTAAACGACAAGTATTTGAAAGAATTTATAACATATTAATCATGAAAATAAAAAATACATTTCCACAATGTCCTTCCTAGTAGGTCCATGGTCATTTACAAGGGCCAGATGACATGAGTTGACTGATGGATATGGAATTGGAGTTGCTTATATGAATGTTATTTTTTGAAAACGTTTTGATTTCCAAATATTTCAGAAAGACCGTGAGTCTGCAATGTAAAAGTTAAAATACTGAATGGCAGCATTTTGCATATCAACAAGAAGGACATGCAAGCAGGGGGGGGGGGAGGGGTCTGACCTGTTATGCTGGCAACATTACCAAACTTTCTTCAACAAGGGACATAAAATGGTCCTTAGGTTATAGAATTTGCCACTGAAGTTGGTCAACACAATTGGTCAACACAATGGAGGGGTGGGGGGGGGGGGGGTCACACAAACCCTTGACTATCGACATCCTTGGTAGCACACCTTCACTTCTCTGAAAATGTTATGTTACAACGGTAAGTATCAATTTGGTGATGTTTAATATATATTCAATCAATATCAATTAAAGAATGCACAAAGGAAGCATCTTACAAACTTCCAAGTTAACTAAGAAAGTATCTGATTTATATCAACTTCGAAACCTCTATATACTGACAAAAAGGAAGAAGGCTCTCAAAAAGAATTTACTACCTTTCTTTAGAAAAAGCACTGCAGGAACAACAAACATTATGAAAGGCATCGTAAATATAATAGGCAATAAATCAAATACATTGTATTTCTAGTATTTAAAGGTTGTTTCATGAAATGAAAGAGGAAAGACAAAGTTTTAATACTTGAAAATAAAAACATATTGAAAAACCTATTCTTACATGATTCTACTACATGTATGTACAACATAACATTGTTTAAATGCCTATGCCCAAAATGTTTGACGTTTATATAGAGTTAATTCCATTCAGTGACTAATGGGTTTCAACATTGTATTATGTAGTTCATTTGCCTGTGATGGAGAAAAAGTGTGAGAGGTGAGGGAAAGACAGATAGGAAAAAAAAAGAAAGACAAGAAAGTTGGAGAAAGGGAGGGGAGAGTGAGATAGAGAGAGAGAGAGAGAGAGAGAGAGAGAGAGAGAGTGAGATAGAGAGAGAGAGAGATAGAGAGAGAGAGAGAGAGTGTGAGAGAAAGAGAGAGAGAGGGTGAGAGGGAGAGAGAGAGAGAGAGAAAAGAGAGAGGGGGCTATTTTCATAGGTGGAGTTCCTGGATAATAAAAGCTAACTAAAGAGGGAGGCATTTCCTTTACCATTCTAACATCATCAAACTTCAATCTACATGATTCCCAGACACATGGATATGTATAGCACCTGAAGTTGAGCTAAAATGGCTTACAAACCTATTTATCTAAAAAACATTAAATCCTTTAAAATGGTTCAACTTCATGATATAAATGTTTCAGGGGAACCTATATCTTCATAGAACCTTTGAAAACGGAGTTAACTCCTTATTCCGGTATCAAGTTTGACTTCACCTATTCCATAACAGAAGCAAATTGTCATACCCCAGCTATTTCCATACCTTTATGTATCAATTCTCAACATAAATTCTATTGAGAAATATTTTACAATATTGTCATTTTATGATCACTGACAGAAACCCATAGTCTTACCTTAAAACAAAAATCCATTCAAATCACATTCTAATCAAAGTGTAATACCATGTATGGTGAAGTATGTGATGATATATTTTCTATTCTTACGACAACAAAGATAAAACACATATCTTTTTTATTTTTAAATCTACTTTTTCAAAGAATTTATGAAAGTTATATCTGTTTTTTCATTGACCACTCTATGACACATTGAACGATTGTAAAATAATTCTGAATCTGAGACAAATCATAAACTCATCACAATTGGTCCTCACAACAGAAATTTTAGCATTACAAAAATGACATTTAGCATTTCATTCAACAATAGACACCAACATGTTCACAATATGTACAGCACCATACAAGCCACCAAAAAAAAAATTAGGCAGGTAATAATAAACAAAATCAACAGGGTTTCAGCATGTAAATATTTATAGCTT
The DNA here is from genome assembly GCA_035222895.1 of Strongylocentrotus droebachiensis. Classification (NCBI taxonomy): domain Eukaryota; kingdom Metazoa; phylum Echinodermata; class Echinoidea; order Camarodonta; family Strongylocentrotidae; genus Strongylocentrotus; species Strongylocentrotus droebachiensis. The sequence goes on along the minus strand of JAVYIG010000410.1, from coordinate 255,967 downwards.
TTGAACATAATCAAAATAATATGCACATATTTTGAACTGTCAAGAAATTTTGTACAAAGGTAAGAAAGTACTCTTACAATAAAATTGAAATTTATGTTTTGTATACATATAGTGGTAAAACTTTCTGAAGTATAAATGGAAATATGATAATACCCCCAACTAAAACACAGTCAGCTAGGCAATATGAACAATGCCACTATAACAAATGGCAGTATTAGTAGATATATTCTGAGGATAACAGACAATAAACAAATAACTGTCAAGTTGAGAAATATTTCTTTCATACCAATCAACATCGATTCAATACGTTTTTCCCCGCAATTTTAAATGGATTATAATCCTCTCACTTGTATGATGGAGTGCAAATTATATTCCTGTGAAATACACTAATCTCAACCGAGATATTGCTGAACCATTTTGAAAGGGGATAATCTGACCAATTTATTTGGCAAATCTGCATCTCTCTCTGTCAAAAAGGTAACTATGCCCCTGCACATGAAATTATACTTTTTACAACTTTAAAAGCTTGTCAGCTTTAACCTTTATTTTCAGTGCCCTCCAAGATCTAAAACAAAAAATCTTTTAATAAAGATTCCTTGATATAGGTGGTGAATTACCGTTTAGTTTTTAAGAGTATTACACTAACAAATGTTCAGACCCACTACAATATCAAGGGATTTTTCTTTGCTTCTCAGAGAGCAAACTGTCACGTTTACAAAAAATGTGCATTCATTTCCTCTTTAATACAGGAAGTGCAGGTCATGGCAGAGTGGTTCATTCATTTGACTCCCAATCCAAGGGTTCAGGGTTCAAATTCCCGCCTGGCACTATCTTCCCTTGCCAAGACATTAATCCACATATGCCACTCTTCACCCTGGTGCACCTGATATGCTAGAGTGCTACATATTTGGCTACTTGTCTACGACTGGGTAATAATGTTGGAGTACCAGAAGCAACATGGAATGTTGGACGTATGCGCTCTACATGTATATGAAGCCATCATTATTATAAGCCAGTTGACAGATACAATCTGCGCATGGGCAGATAAAGGTCATTTGTACCAAAATGGTAAAACCCACAGAGATGAATACTGGATATGCGCTCATGAAAGTTATGTAACATTATTCATTTATGCACCATCGGTACATTCTATGATACGCAGGTGGAAGTATTCTTTTCAAGAGGTCAAACAAAAGGTATTCATGAAGCACATCTAGGACTTTGGCAGTTATTATTCTAAGATGCTCAAAGTGGCTGAACTATGATGTGTAAAAGATCTGTGGATATTTGGGGTCATTTGTACCATGTGCTATCTGTAAACTCCCTTATTATTATAGAATCTTCTACTCTTTCCAACTTAACATCATCATACTTTACTCAGTACTTGGAGCATAAAATTTGTAAACACAATTATAAAAAAAAAAATCAGTAGGATGAGTTGTACATTTACATTACTGCTTCACAAAATCTCTTGCCAACTTTGACAAAGAAAATAAAATATATCAAAATATACAGTTAAAATATACAAAAATATTCACATGTTAAGTTCACGATAAGGAACTGAGATATACCAAGCACATAAACTATAACCATGATTATATATCAAATATGACTGATCAAAAGAAATGATCCAGAGATATTAATTTCAGGTCCCTTTATTCATGAGTATTCTATTCTCAAGTGATTTCCTAATTTTATACTTTATCAACCATGCAGCCCATTACTCTATCCAACTTCAAAATCAAACCAAACCACCTGTCTATAAAGACCATATTTTTGTTGCCCTTGAAAATGGTGTCTCATTGAAACATGTACTAAAGGAACCTGTACAAAAAGACCACCTGCCTTTTTGTTAGGCTACTTTTCTTGTCTCCCTTGAGCGGTCTTTATATACAGGTTTTACTCTACATGAAATGATTTGCTTCCGTGAAAACCTACCACATTTATCAATACATGTGGAGGTGTATAGTGAGTGGTTCATTCACTTGACTCTTAATCCAAGGATCGAGGGTTCAAATCCCAGTCAACCACGATTGTCCTTTGGCAAGACATTAATCCACATTTGCCACTCTCCACCCAGGTGAAAATTGGTACCTTATAATGCTAGAGCCTTTACATATTTGGTTGCTTGTCTATGATTGGATAATAATGTTGTTGCTGTTGTTGCTGCTGCTGTTGTTGTTGTTATTATCAATATTATCATTATTGAATGTTCCACTCTTTAAACTTTATATTCCTATTTTGTCTCAGTACTAGCAGCATACAAAATTTAAAAATGAAAATAAAATAACAGTAGGATGAGCTGTACCTTTTGACAAAGAAAATAATACTATGTATCAAAACATATATTTAAAATCTATAAATATATGAAAGTGTCATTTGAAAATATAAAACTTACATCAATCAACAAAACTAGAAGCTTCAACCCTGCACAAATGACCAGTGGTTGATCGAAAGAAACGATGCAGAGATAATTGGGACTACAGCAATTCTGAACAATTTTCAGATAACTTCAAGGCCCCTTCAAATGAGCATTCTAATCTCAATTTCTTTTCTAATTGTTCATACATTTATCAACCATGTAGGTCACTACTTCACCTCACTCCAAATCAAACCAAGTATATGAAATGTTTTGTTTCTGTGAAAACCTCTCGCATCTATCAATATATCATGGGGTATGTGATCGAATACTATACCTGGTCTCGTTATATGTATTGTTGTTTATGTCAAGATATACTTTTACTACATTTTACAACAACTTTAAAGATTACATTTACAGAGATAGTGTAACTATGTCACAAACAGACAGGATACAAAACAGCACCAAATATCAAAGAAGGTAGATTATATAAAAAATTACACAAGGCAACACAATGATACATTTGTAGATAAAATTATTCTGTTAAACGCGATAGGTTCAAGATTTAAAGGGGGTGTAGAATGACGAGACTATGTGTCTTTCCTGTGGCCTAACTCGGGGCAAATCGGGTATAATACGACTACCGACGACGTGACCACAGTATTCATGTGCATGCAACTTACGCAAAACCGAAGCGAGAGGAGAACTTTGGTCTGTTTCACGAACGCTTGCGCGGACTGACCGTTAATCAAGTCCATTCGTTTACGTGCGTTAACCAGTATTTGCCATGCTACACCCCCTTTAAGTCTACTCTGGCATCAAGTTGGCTCAACTAAAAGCAAAAGATCAAGAGAAGTAGATTGGTGAATGCTTGAGGTTCAATGAATTGAATTTAGTCTTGTAAAAGTTCCATTGATCTAATTGTTGAAAATTGGCAATTCAAGCAGATGATATCTTCATTTTACAAATGAGCATGAAGATACATGCCGTCATCAACACTGCCCCCATCTGACAGCTGCAAACCAGCATGAGGTTTATAATGTCATCTAGGACCACATACAGATGTCTCACATACTAGAGCCTGTCATCCCCTCTATTCATTTCTAATTATTATCATAGAGGCTCCCTATAGGAGACATGACATTTATTTCACAACGAGGTATGATTGTGGTTTGGTAGTTGACAACATGATGGATGTCAAATAAAACTGTCTGTTAAAGACCAGAAGGTCTGACCATAATGAAAGTGATACCGGATAAGGATCCTCATGGCGTTAATTTTACCAGGGGCATCAATCCCAATCCAGGGGTACCAATACAAACATGATTAACCATGTTTCCTGTGTAGCAATTGGGTAGTACGGATCACACAAGGAGGGGGGGGGGACTGGTATCGGAGGGTGGCGTCAAGTCTTTCAACTCAAATGAAATGCGTGAGAACAAGGCCATGGAATCATCGAGTCAGAGGAGTGTGAAGGAGTGGGTCAAATCTATTTTTACATTGTCTACCCCCTCTCCTTTTCTTTCCCTCCCCCTCCCCCTCTCTCTCTCTTTCTCTCTCTCTCTTTTGCAATTTGATTGGAGAAAGGGGCACCCCCTTGGCATTCTTATGTAGCTGCATCACTGCTATGTAAGTTGTATAAGTTATGTAAGTCGTTTCTTATTGATAAGATTTAAGGTGATAAATTCCTAAAACAATTATTTTTACAATATGGGGCTACAGGCTTGTATCATAATCATAATACTAGTTCTGGATTCATTAATTCTGTGAGAAGAAGTTGCAAATTAAAATATCAAAACTGCACTCTGCTTATATCTACTAGCAACTTGTGAGTTAGCAAGACATCACACTTGCATAGAAATCAGCATGTCGGGAAGATAAACCTGACTTAATTTAAGTGCAATCATGGTTTTAATCGAAGACAGGTCAGGCAGTGAAAGTTGAGCAAAAACTAATTAAAAACAAGAAAGTCATGAATTTTTGAAAGTGTGATCAATCAAACACAACTTTGCAACTCTGTGACGAATCTTGCGAGCTTCCTTCCCATTTGCCCTGTACTAAATCTTTAATCGTTAGAAAGTCTCATGTATATTGGTAGGGGTGATTTAAAGCATACCAAAACGATAGTCCCTTTTAACCCAATGGCTACTGAATCTGTTTATTTCCCATGTTCCGTATTGCAGAAGCCATCCTGTTCCCGTAGGCAAAGGGTTCATGCCCCCCCCCCCCCTCACCCCCATCAAGGCATTCAGGAAAATAAAAGTGAATAAATTGATTACATTCAAAATACAGTCAAATCTTTCTTATTGGCCGGCTCTATTTAAAGGCCACCTGTTTGTAATGGTCACCAATATTGCCTCCTGGCCCCCCCCACTCTATGTTATTTAGGGTACGCATATGCGTGTTCCATCCTTTTGAAAACACCCCCTAAGTCCGGTGTGTAAAGTCAATTTTGTGAATGTACGAGCCGGACTTTGGTGCGTGAAAAGTACCCCTTTACCGGACATTTTGGTAACACGCATGACGTCATTCCGAACCCGGAGTGGGGGCCGGGTATTGCCTCCATCTAGAAGGAGGACCTTTCTAATAAAGGTCACCGGGCTACAATGGCCACTTTTAGTCTAATATTAAGGTGGCCTAAGTAGACAGGTTTGACTTTAGTTTGACTGTAGAATGATATACAGCCTTAAGAGTATAGCTAATCCTTTCATTATCGATGCCCTGATTTCATGGTGGTATTGCCCTCATCTCAGTGTTCTAAATTATTCTAATCCAGGGATTTAACAGATTCTGAAACCCCTACCACACTTTCGAACCTCACGTTTACTGTTACATCTGCCCCTGGTCTTGCTGAACTGTGCTCTGCACCTACAAAATCACTTTACTTGCAAAAACACTGTCAAGCCACGCCAACAGAATTTGCATGTTGCATAAGATCTACTATTTCAACATCATTTTTAAAGAATATACTGGAATAGACTGTGATGTTTTACATCGATGTTTTCAATGACAGTACAAAATTTTGTCTATCGCTCACACCATAAAGTATTTGAGACCACTTCCCTCACTGTCTGGCATTTGCATGCCAAATTGCGTCAAATTACGTGCCATGGAGTAAACCATTTTCATGCAAGTTTCAGGAAGCCTCAACCGTTTGGTTGCTTTCTTTGCCTCTCTCCACAGTCACTTGTTTGCTATTATCACAATAGCTTTGCAATATGACCCACTTTCCATGACAACCCTTTTAACATTGGTACAGATTAATCTTGCATTGGAACCAGATAAATAATCTTGAAGCCTTTGATATCCCATGTGGCACAGTGTGATTATTTGTGTGGCATATAAAGAGTAAGTACCCACATTTTGAAGTACAACGTTTCCACAGGATGAATGCACCTGATATAATTCAAAGTAAGTACACAGGTCAGAGGATCAGAATTCAGAAAGAGTAATTCCCACATGTATCTCTTACAACTAGCGCCTCTATGGATGTATATGTATATTACATAAAAACTGTAACACAGAATTAAAATGGTTAACAGTGGCAGCCATATTGAATACAATTTTACGGGTGAAAATTGTAAAGCGGGGGGGGGGGGGGGGGGGGGGGGGGGCTCCCCTGCATATGGGTTCATGTCTTTTTTAAAGATTCCTCTGTAAGTTACATCATGACTGAAGATACAACTTCAGCCAACGTTGTCTGAGAATGGAGCTGGATACAGACTGATTTTAAAAATCGCTAAAATAACACATTGGCAATAATATAGAAAAACGATAAAAAGACGAAAATATAGCACTATCAAAAGCATGAACATAATTATAGAGAACAAAAATGTACTGTCCAACTCTAGGATACTGTTTTACAACATGATCATATACAACCAGATAAAAATTTCATTAAAACATTTCACAATATTCAATATGGCAGAAGCTCATAGATGAGATAGACTCTGCATGATTAATTCCTCTAGCGTTGGCATATCACCTCCATCAAGTCCAGGCTTGATATAGCGTGAAAGCCTCACTTCCAAGTCTCTTTTGTCCTTTTGAAGTCTCCACCTAACCCCGATCAATGTCTGCAGGAGAGGAATCAAGAATGGGTTTGTCTCATCCTCACCAATGTCTGTGAGTGCCTTCTCCGCGTACCCGAGCACGTGAGGCTGGCTCTCTAGGCGTGAGAGATAAACAACGATGATTGCACAGAGTGTCCGTACCGTATCAGGGTGCTTCTCCCCGATCATCTTCTCCTGGAGGTGCAGGGCATTCTGCAGGAGAGGCAGCGCTTCCTCAAAGTTCTGCTTGGACATGTACTTGTAGGCTCGCCTCAGGTCCTGGTTGTAGAAGAACTCCTGGAACTCCTCGCTCATGCGGATTTCATCGTTCTGGAAAGTGTGGCTCAAGTACTGTTCAAAGGCTCTGCTGCGCTCTGCGATGAACTGGTGCTTGTAGTTGCCGGTGATGGTCTTCCTTGGGAAGACCACAGACTCCATGGCCCGAGGGAAGCCCTTCCGGAGGCCTCTGTTCAGCTCATAGAATTCTGAATATCGCCTCTCAATGATAGCTTGAGATGTGTCTGCTCCTATCGTTCGTAGCACTGCTATGCTGTAGAGCTGAAAGAAGTCAAAGTGGAAAATAAGCATAACAAAGATTTAATACTTAAGGAACAATACTACCGTTAATCAGGCAAATAACATAATTTTGAGTTTACTTATTTTTTTGTAGTCTAATCTGGAAATAATCTAACAAAATACTACTTTCTCAGTGCTCTCAAATGTTTGTGTACTTCCTTGTTCCATACATTTTTGTCTGTGTTCAGGCATTTCAAAGAAATTCAGTAGGCTGACTTCTTGGCTAAAGCCTGCAATAATTTTGGGGGTCTCCCCAATAATGATATGATTTTTACATAAAGATTCTGGATCAGCCATTCAGAAAAATTCTCTCAAAATATGTTTTCACCGTCAAAACTCCACACCACATCCTAAAATTTCTCTTCGAAATGTTTTGTCACTGTCAAAACTCCAAACCACATCCTACAAATAAGTACAGGTAATAAAGACAATTGATTAACTCAATAGGAGCTCTATTGATACAATCATAATTTAATATCTACACCATCGGTTACAAAAGGAAGGAAATGATCTAAAATATAGCGAAAGGACAAAAGGAGATGAGTAATGCAAAAAATGTAAAAGGATTACTGATAAAACCCTATTAACACTCTAACCAAGATAACAGTAACAGCTCAGACTTGAGAGATATATAAACTGATAGTTCAAGAAAACATAAGTAAACAGGGGGTGTTTCATTAAGCAAAGTACCGAATGACTTTACAACTGATTTGAATATGAAGAGCCAAATGGGATACCCAAAGTTTTTCCTGACATTTTAACAAAGTGTGACTGTATTTCTCATAATCTCAATTAAATTGTAGCACTTTGCATTAAAATGTTTTGTTTATAATGATAAGGTTAATCTTCATCTGCATATTTCAACTTTAGCTTATACATGCAATTAAAAGGATTTGAGAATTCCATTCATATTTTTGTAAAGTCATGCATAACTTGATAAGACAACAAAAAAATGTCAGATGTATGCTGTGAACAAAATGTTAAAGGTAAAGACCAGTATTGGAAACGCCCCAATTTCAAAAAATGAAATGGAAGCTCTTATTACAAATCATGTGAAAGAATATGTTTTGACTAATACATGATGATAAAAAATTTGCCGGGAAACCGCCTACTAATTGATATATTTGGTAAATTAGTTTATCTACATGGTCTGTGAGAGATAAACGCATGTGTCCTGCACGTGTGCGTATAGTCCCATATACATCTTTCTGTGTACAGTGCTTGTAACTTTACGAAGACTGGGCCATATTTCTTATCATTTTGATGATTCCAGAACCTTGCAGTACACACCAATACTTATATACTAGATGATCAACCTTTTCTGATCGATTCCACAACGTTTCTTTGACAATGCAATCGCATGACCATAACTGCATGGTCTTTATCTTTAAGATTGCTATTACGGTAACCACCAAACCAAATAATGAATTGCAATGAATAATATGAAAGGTTCAGATTTTATTTAGAAAACGAACTGAAACTAAAATAATAGCACACCTATGGACCCATTGTTCAGAAACTAAAGAGGACTAGCAATTTAAATTGACTTAGAACCAAGTATAGACACAATGGCGATCCAATATCAGGAAACAGATAATGCGAAAACAATTTTGTTAAAGCACAAACTGAAACCCCTTCAACGGGTAGCTTGAAAAAAAAAACTTGAAACAAAGCACATTAAATTAGTTTCCATTGCTGCAATTATAGGCATCGTTTATTTAAACAATGTTGAATCTGAGATGCATGGCCCTACGTGTTATCAGTGTCTGTGATATGGTGTAATATTTAAGCCCTAAAAAAATTGTGCTTCAAAATGATCATGAAGTGCCTCAAATAAAGTAAAAATCTTTGAGTGACCAGTTTTACCATACTCATTCCCCCTATAGACTGTAGTGTTATAAAAACCGTTAGGAAAACAATTTTTTTCAATTTTGATTTCCAATCATAAATATCTTGATAATCAGACAGGCCATCGGCTTGTAAAAGTCATGGGGTTCCTGACTGACCTAAAGGTTTATAATTATCATTGTAACATGAGCTAAATCCAGGATTTTGTTTCAGAATCTGAGACAAAGTTACCCAATCCCTTTAACATACCACAAACTTCTTGTAACCATCTTTCATTGTCTTGGCAGAGACGACCTCAAAGACAGTCCTTCCTGGAAGGAACTTGTTGGGTTGTAGATGCTCTTGTCGGCTGTGGACGCTCCCGGTAAATCCTGCAAAAGGCAAAGGAAAATTACAGACAGTGTTAAAAGTCATGACATATTCAAATAATCAATAATGACAATCATGAAAAAGAAGAACATATTGATAAAAGGAACCAGTGATAGACATGGACAGGGAGGGGGAGGGGTGTGGGAGGGAGATTGAAAAGGGTACAAAATAAATTTATGAAGTGTTAAAACTCAGACTGTAATAATCCAGTAATTAGAAGAACATACAATGTAATAATACAAGGCAACGGTGATAGACATTGATGGGGGTGGGGGGGGGGGGGGAAGTGTGTTACAAGATAAAATGACAAAGCATTACATCTCAAGACATATTAATATAATTCATATTTTTTCTGAAATAACATATACAAAATCCAAGGCAACAGTGAAAGATATGGTGGGGGATGGGGGGGGGGGGGGGGGGTAAATCTTAGAAAGGGTGAATAATAAAGTCAGACATAAAAGCAGACATACAGGCAGACAGAGAGAGAGAGAGATGGACAGACACAAAGAGATAGAGGAAAAGAGAGAGATAGATATATAGAGAGAGAGGGAGAGAAAAAAACAAAGAGAGAGAGAGGCAGGAGGAAAGATAGAGAGAGAGGCAGGAGGAAAGATAGAGGAAGAGATAGAGAGAGAGGGAGAGAGAGAGAGAGAGAGAAAAGAGGAGAGAAAAGAGAAGTATTTCACATATTTACATACAATGTAGAAGCCTATAGGGGAGGGGGATATCAAAATAGGTTTCAGCAGCTATAGGCCTATGTTTATTGTTCGCAGTACTGTCCTTTGCGTAATAACAAGCATGCTGTTGAACATGCATAAATACATCTCACAACATGATAGCAATGCGTTGTAGTTTGAATGGTATCAGCAGACACTTTATATAATGCACGCCGTCAGGTAATAATCATCTTTGTAACACGACATGACAAATGTTTTCCTCCTATGTGTCATGTTAATTGTGGCAGCCATGCTCAATGGGAGGTGATGTCTCGTTAACCCAATGACTACTGAATTCTCTCATTCCATTAGGACATTACAGGAATCACTGGGGGGTCTAGAGCTGATTAGTTTAAAGCTGTTTAACTCAACAGTTTCAAACAGCTTTAAAGGTAAAGACCAGTATTGGAAACGCCCCAATTTCAAAAAATGAAATAGAAGCTCTCATTACCAATCATGTGAAAGAATATGTTTTGACTAATACATGATGATAAAAAATTTGGCGGGAAACCGCCCACTAATTCATATATTCGGTAAATTTGTTTCTCTCATGGTCTGGTGAGAGATATAGGGTAGTCCCATATACATCTTTCTGTGTATAGTGCTTGTAACTTTACGAAGAATGGGCCAAATTTCTTATCATTTTGATGATTCCAGAACCTTGCAGATGCTAGATGCTAGATGATCAACCTTTTCTGATCGATTCCACAACGTTTCTTTCACAATGCAATCGCATGACCATTACTGGTCTTTACCTTTAAAGCTGTTTAACTCAACAGTTTCAAACAGCTCTAAAGAAATTTTTCCCTGTGTGAACGTCGTTTATCTGATGTTCGGACAGATATAAAGTCGCGATTCATACGCCGTTCAAAGCAGGCTGCAGATCTAGAGAGCTTGACATTTTGTGTGTGAACGGTTATACGTGTTTAAACTGGATGGAGCATGAGCTTTGTTTGATATGACCTGACCTTCAATGCGCAATGGCACTACTGCACATTTTAAGGTTATACGTGTTTAAACTGGATGGAGCGCGAGCTTTGTTTGATATGACCTGACCTGCAATGCGCAATGGCACTACTGCACATTTTAAGAGCAGTTAATCACGAAACGATCGCACTGAAATTTCTGTGTGTGAATAATGTTGTATGTAAAGCTGATGAGTTTAAAGCCCTTTAAACTAATCAGCCTTAAAGAATTTGACTCTTGTGTGAAAAGGCCGTTTGTCAGCGACCTGCAGAGATGTCATGAAGTGGATAAACCGTTTCACAAAAACGATGATCAGCGACAAATTCATTATTTTGATACTATGTGCTAAAAATCTATAGTCTTTGCCATGATCCGTCAGATTTTATCCTGAATGACCAAATTAGATTACGAGGCTTTATTTCACTTAAACTTGTTGAAAAAGCAAAATTCTAAGTTAGTGGTAGCACAAATGATACAAATATCCATTTTGCATGAAAACATGTGTTACTAATGATATGTAGGAATGTATAAAATTGATGCAACCCAAAGTTGCTTTGGCGACGAGCGAATGGGACTTTGCAAGTAAGAGGATACCATAACCATAATCGAAAGAAGACCTTGAATTCTTTTACCCCCAAAATGATATTTTTAATACTCATATTTTTTAATTTATTCATCAAATATTAATGTGATATGATTTGTATCAAGATAAGGCTTAAAAATGGAAATTATCTAGAGAAATACCTTCACGAACATCGTTGTCATTCTTATGGTCAGTAATTACAGACTGTTCAATGTTCTCCGATTTTTCTATGGTAGACCTATATATGTACGTACAAATGATTTCTGTCTCATTAACTTGTTAATGTCTTAAAACCTTATAAGAACAGTATGTATGTATTTTATATTTGAAATAAAATTTCAGTTTTCTATTTTTTCACTGCCCATAGACTGACTTAAATTTGCCTTGAGATGGTGTTCTAAATAGATATGACAGACTTGGAGTGGTGACAAGGAATTTTCGCTGAAGTGCATGATGGCTCATCTTGGCAAAGACGGTTTTGTGAAACACTTAGCGTACAAGTTGAGCAATAGTGTCAAGTTGTCGTTGATCTTGTAGTTTTCGAGAAACGACCTCCTGGTTCCCAGATGCAATGAGTCATAGATAATTATGAACTACTGTTGCATGGCATACTGAATTGACCTGTTGCATGGCAGGACAAATCAATGGATGTACACTACAGGAATGACTCTAAACAAACAAACATGTGTATGTATATAGGGATGTTATTAGTTTACATGTGCACACAAACCAATGTCAGTCACTGTGGATAACATTGTCTGCAAAGAGAGACTAGGCCGACAGTATTCTGCACTGGCTCTGTACTTTAGCTGCTCTTATATTTGACACAGCCAATTAAAGACCGTCAGTGGTAGCTAGGATCTGCTCAAGGCTTTAGGAGGTGTGGTAAAGTGTCAAAATGGAGTATGTACATGTAGACTAGGATGTTACTGACTTGAACATCCAACTTCAATCTGGCTTAAAGTCTTAACACAAGCCCAAATTCTTATTCTGTATCGTATTCTTTGATGAAATCTAGCACAGAGCAAATTTTTCCCGAGCAAAGGTTGCATTACCAAAACCATTGTCAACAATTTTCATTTTACTTTCCTTTTTGCTATCATGATTTAAAGTTACATACTCCACACTCAGGTAGCTTGTTGAGAAATATAAAAAATTGACCTCCAACACAAAGCCTCCCCTATAAAGGCACAGTACAGAAAAGGGAAGACTAAGATTGACTTTAAGTTGGACGTAACTATGGCAGGCCATTCATGCCACTGTTTTCTATCACCATTTACTGGCATTGGTCTCTCAAGAGATGTACAAATCATGGTCACTAATCTAGAGCATTTACATTTGTTTATAGTTCATTATTAGAGGAAAAGATATATTCTAAAGATCAGAATGGTGAGAGCAAATAGTGGCATGAACGGCCTGCCATAGTTAAGTCCGACTTAAAGTTGATCTTAGTCTTAGTGAAACACTCCCCGTGCACAAACATCCTTTGAGATTTTATTACACATGCAGGGTCATGAATCATACAAAGAAACAAATGAAGACCACTTCACAAGAGCAAACTCTATAACTTTCTTTGTAATTACTTTCCACTCATTCTGTTTTCAAAATTACCAGACACATCCATCCAGCCATCAATTATGTAATTTATGTAAAGCACAATGATATGTCTTAGGACAGGAATTACGCTATATAAGTGGTGCATATTATTATCATTATTATCATCTTCCCTTGTTTATGAAAGAATAGACTCATTTCATTATGATAAGCCACATATGAGAGTACTGAATTTGTGTTTCTTTCAATTATACACGGAGGAGAACAGCTCTCAATACAAACCGTAGTCCAGCAGCCTCTATACCGTTTCCGTGTCTCGCGCCCAATTAGCTGATAAATTAACACACCCTCAACGTTAAAAGTAGGCCTATAAATTGCCATTCCTCTCATTTTGTACCCCATACTTTGGGGGATCGCGCAATGAGTGGAGACACCGCGCTGTGTGTGGGATCGATGTGTGTGATATAGAATAAAAATGGAAAAACGGACAGAAGCTGGACTATACAAACTACTGTTGTCAAACAAAGAAAGATAAACAACGAAACTTCAGTAGCAGACTTTCTTCCTACCGGTACTTAGAAGTTTCAATATACACTGTATCATTTCCACACTGATCCCGTTTCCATAAACAAATCTACGTACATGGACTATACACAATGTAGTAGAATACCTACTTCCAGTATCAACAGACAACGTGTCATGTTGGCAGCTGGTCATTGCAACAGTCTTTGTAATGAGAGAGCCAAATGTGCCTATCAAATGTTTTGCTGCTGCTCAGATGATATTAAACATTTGTTTTCTACCTAAAAATTATCATCATCATTGATCATCATCAACAACAAGAAATCAAAGGTTTTGAATCTTCCCCCAATAGAACAGTATATGTACTGTATGTAAGTGTCATTAGCTGGAGGTCAGAGAAATGAACATGGCCGGGAAGCTAGGTGACTTGTGGCCAGGAAAGTCTAAAAGCTTGCCCCTCATTGAAAATACAGTACGATTAATGACTTACCCATCATTTCAGACATTGCTACACACAGCAGCAATTCCTTTCAAAATATCAATCTATCTTGACTCCCCAAGTAAACCTGGTGAAGTTTCAAGATTAAAACACCTCTCCGTCGTCAACCCAAAATGATTGCAAAAACTATTTCCTCATGTACTTTGGGAACTGTATATTGTCCTAATGGTCACTCCGGCAATTAAGACACAGTCACATTTCAAACCAGTTTCCACTGCAGCTAACCCTGACTTAATTCTAGCCGTCTCTTTGAACAAACGTCAAAACAGGACCAATTCCACCAGAAGTGAGAGTATTTCTGAAGCCGTGGAGAGGCTAATGTTTCTCGACTCTTCACTTTGGTTTTGGCATGAGCTCTCATGTTTGGCAAGTCAGGAAGGAAACCAGACTGGATCAACCCATGTCACATGACTATACCGGAGTACCGGTACACCTTATGAAAACGATCCAGGTAAAAAGGTTTACAGCGATAACAGATTTGATTAAAAAGGGGAAAAGAAGGAATGGGTTGGTATTCATGTGATCATTATTTACATGTCCATTCAAACTAAATAAAATGTTTACAATACATCATATACAGAGTCCAAGGACCAAACTGGATGTCGAAAGAGAATCATAAAATTATTTGAAAAGGTCATAAATTTGGGATTCAAAGCTTGTAAAACAAAAAGTTTTTTTTTTAATTCATTTTTAGGCATATTTAAAGACTCCCGCTGTCCACTAAATTCCAGTAAACAGGAATGGAAGTGTTTCTTTTCTTTCCTGCTATAACAATGGTATCCCTTCCAAAAAATATGCGCTGAAAGTACTTTCCCACAAATTATATTTCCTTGAACATTGAGCCTTTAATCAACTTCCGCAATATCCTTTGTATGATATAAAAATGGAAAAATAGAGCCTAACGCCTGATGAATTAGTCACATAATGACTCGATGTTTGAGAAAAATATCTCTTCCAATCATTTCCTTATGGATGAACAGACATTGACAATGCATCAATAATTTCCATGTGAGACGATTAAGCTACCTTCACCACAGTTTAAAATGTTATTAATGGACTTGCGGTTTTCATGCTAGTACAATGTATGTGTAGTTAAAACTATGAATGCAATCAGGCCTCAGGAGAACAATCAAACAAGTATTTAAAATAAAACTTAAAGGGAGTGTAGCATGCGGAGACTACGTGTCTTTCCTGTGGCATGACTCGGGGCCAATCGGGTATAATACAACTACGGAAGATGTGACCGCAGTATTCACCTGCGTGCAACATACATGTACGCCAAACTGAAGCGTAAGGAGAACTTCTTTCTGTTTCGCGGATGGCTTTAACCAGTATTTGCCATGCTACACCCCCTTTAAATTAAACCAAAAATAAAAAGTTATACTGTCTGGAGTTGTCTTAATGAGAAGCAATAGTCCATCCATTTTGTTAAGAAAACTTAATTTATAATCTTTCTAATCTTTCACAAGAAAGGCTTTCTACATTGTGTATATCAAATTCATTGAATTGTTCAATTTTGATTCAAATAGATATTTAAAAGAAAATTATGAACCTTTGGTGTCCACCCTAGAGGACTGGGTTAACCAGTTTACCCCAGAGTTCGCCACGAGCTCCCCAGTTTAACCCGAGCTCGCCATGAACTCCCCCTTTTACCCACGAGCTCGCCACGAGCTCCCCCTTTTACCCACGAGCTCGCCACGAGCTCCCCCTTTTACCAACGAGCTCGTCACGAGCTCCCCCTTTTACCCACGAGCTCGCCACGAGCTCCCCAGTTTACCCCCGAGCTCGCACACGAGCTCCCCAGTTTATGTCTGAGCTCGCCACGAGCTCCCCCTTTTACCCACGAGCTCGCCACGAGCTCCCCCTTTTATCAACGAGCTCGTCATGAGCTCCCCCTTTTACCCACGAGCTCGCCACGAGCTCCCCATTTTACCCCCGAGCTCGCACACGAGCTCCCCAGTTTACGCCTGAGCTCGCCACGAGCTCCCCCTTTTACCCACGAGCTCGCCACAAGCTCCCCCTTTTATCAACGAGCTCGTCACGAGCTCCCCCTTTTACCCCTGAGCTCGCCCACGAGCTCCCCAGTTTACCCGCGAGTTCGCCACGAGCTTGTGACGAACTCGCGCACGAGCTCGCCAACATTTTGTTAGATCGTCACTAGCATCCTGGAAGCGTGTTACGAGCTTAAAGCCTAAAAAACGATCTTATTAAGCTCACCACGAGCATAATACGAGTTCGCGACGAACTTAAATTTGTATAGGGGTAATACAACTACGGAAGATGTGACCGCAGTATTCACCTGCGTGCAACATACGCCAAACTGAAGCGTAAGGAGAACTTCTTTCTGTTTCGCGGATGGCTTTAACCAGTATTTGCCATGCTACACCCCCTTTAAATTAAACCAAAAATAAAAAGTTATACTGTCTGGAGTTGTCTTAATGAGAAGCAATAGTCCATCCATCAATTATGCTCGGCTATTTCATGTCAAAACTAATATGTGTAATATGTTGATAAGGAGGGAACTTTTAAGCAATTAATAAACTTGAAAAAAATGTGTCCACCATTTTTGTTTTTTGTTTGTTTGACCTCAGTTGGAAAAAAATGCATATCGAAAATGCTCTTCAACTTGAACCTAAAACCATGGCTATTAACTAGATAAAATCAGCCAGCACTGTGGATGCTGATCGGAACGGTCCACAGGGAGTGGAGAATGTGCTGGTATTGTACACTAACATGACAAGAATCTTATGGCTGCAGGGAGCCTGTGGCACGATGCAAGTTCAGCAACTCGAGGGGCACTGGTATCGTTAGGGGCACCAACTTACGAAGGCATGGATAATATGCCCCGGAACAAGGCCTTTTAGTGAGGAGAGTGTTGGAGGGGGTCGTATCATCTCCTTCCCTCCTCCTCTTCAAACCTAACATACATATATGTACATACATACATACTGTGTCATTAAAAGAATAAAAACTTTCTATAAATTAACCATTATTCTCTGTTTTCAACAAATAACTGTTTTTCATAATATAGACTCAGTCATATCATTCATTATCAAATGTACCTATTAAAAAAAGAAATTGGTGGTTGTTGAGATTATTCATATCGGTATGCAATGTAAACGATAGGACTTTTCATATTAATATGGACAAAAAAATTGAATTGAATTGAAAATGATAAACAAAACTAGGCCCCTAGCTAGCAGTTTCATAAAAACTTGTTATCAATAACAAATGGTAAAATTCTATGGCTAATTAGCTCTCAGTCGATCAAATGCCACAATATCAGTAGCTCATAACAATTATTGATAAACTTGTTGTTGATAACAAGATTTATGAAACAGGGCCCAGATCATCTTAGCAGGAAAAACAATCATTAAAAACAAACCCATGACAATACCTCTGAAAAAACTAATCAGCGAGCCTTTAAAATCGTTTTCTTATAGATAAAGGGATTTGATGCAGACTAATCATTATTGGAATAATATCCAACGAGTCGTATCGTGTTCTACCATATAACGGAAATGCCTGGATTGTGTAAGGGTTATTTGACACTTCAAAGGATCTAATCTGCCTTCCAGCAAAAGATCTGCAGCAGAAGGATCTCCCCCAAGCCATTAGAAACTAATCATTTTTCACTGCTTAGCTAGGTAAGGCGGCGAGGAAGCTAGCTCACTGCCGGCTAATTGAATGGTCCAGAAATCCGGATATTGGAATGAGAAATAGAGACAAAATCATAACAACATGTACTAATTGCAAATGATCTAAAGTTAAAAGTGATATTTCACAATATCTCAGTCTTAAAATTGAATATGGAACATATATATATATGTAATGTGTTGGGATATAAAATGAAGCAAAGATTATAAAACACATGCTCATTATCAAAGCCAGAGGAAACATTAATTATGCTAGTATCTGAAGTGTCTATATTTTTTTTAATTTACACATATCAGACAAAAAGTTAAAAGAATACACAAATACACTTGACTAGTATGTTAATCCATATTTTAATATCTTGAATGACCATATTTGGTAACAAAGACAAAGTTATCCTCTACATAATACTCAATGAATGAGTACAATGCTGCTATTGATTTAAACAAAAATCACCACAAGTGTGACTCATGTTCAGAGAAAATCTCTCTCTCGAACATTATATAGTGACATCATCAACAACGAAAGTGAAACAGTATGATTGAATGGTTTCCTAATATGCTAATTTTACATAAAAATGACAGTGATTCACTGACCAGTGGAAGTTGAAAAAATAACAGTTCTGACAATTGATAGCACATGAACAACAACAAATTCTCATCATCCCTTTTCTAAACCAAGAGTTACTGAAGTATACATTGTCATCCCAAACCAATTCATTATCATTTTGAACACGATGTTAATAATAAAATCTAAAACAATTCAATTCAAGAAGAATCACATTAATGAGGTCATTTTAGAGGCCTTTATGGTGCTCCAGCAAAAGAGGGTAACTCCTATTATGGACCCATGCTGTTGCCCCCCCCCCCCTCTCATATCAAACACCCTAATGTACTTCTGAAATAATTTCACAGCATCTGCTATATACATGTATTTGTGACAAGTAACAACACCACATAATATTTACAGTTTATTGGTATCACCATTGCACCCATGGAGAATATCATAAGTTTTTGGAAACAGTTTCATCAACTGTGAGCTCTGTGAGAATTGATTTGATAACAAGATCAATAAATAGTAACATAACATGTACATTCAATGTCCTACACTTATTGCCCCACGATCATCATCGTTGTTTCCTTTTAAAGGCACACTGCCATACTTGTAGCTACTTGCTCCCTCTATATAGAAAACTTTCCCAATCGGTGCCTGTTGGTCCCCCATGATCCTCTTTTTCTTATGTTAAATGAGAGCTGAGTTAATGAGATAGCCACCTGTCACAGTGACCTCGATGGCTCTCTGTGTGGTCTAATCCCTTCTGGCCCAGTAGTGGTGACGGTCTTTAAATAAAAATACAGCTGAACCTATAACTGTAGGATCTCATTCACATAATCCTTCAGGTATAATGTAGTCCAAATTCTATCCATTTTTTATTCTTCAATCATCTACTGTATGTCCTCCTCCCTTAATTACATGCATCCCACACAGATCCTACGACCCCTCAAAAGAAATGAAAGGGAAGGGCCGTCTTAGGTTTAGCATTAGGGACTTTTAGAATGAGTGAACGAGAACACGACGAACGCCGACTGATCATGCGTGTCAACGTACTTAACTGCCGATGTTGGCTACAATTAGAAATCTTTTAGATTGCACTCGACGATATGCATGCAGGAAGTAACACAATAAAGATCACGGACAAAGAAAGAGGACATTCCTCATTCTACAAAAGAACAAAAGAACGTCCCTTCACTGCTATGTGTAGAACAGGTGCATGTGACACCTGTTCTACACATTTCAGCATGTAAAGGCGCTTTATAAATGTCAATATGTATGTATGTATTGCATGTACTAGATTTAGGAAAATCAAGGTTGACGCATTCTCGATCGCCGACTGAGACCACGTGACGCAGTGCCTTAAAATGACGTCACACGTTGCAGTCAAAGCTCTTGACGTGCATTTCTAAAAGTCCCTATCGTTAATTTGATGCGCGACACAAAAACACTTTAAGCAGTGGACTATAATGCTGATAAGAAAATTTCATTATGTTAGAACAACTATGCAAATGAGATGCAGTCCCTTTAAAGCCTGTCTGTACTAGTTTGGCGCGGAGAGATTAGACCATCCAGCGTGGTCACTGACAGGTGGCTATCTCATCAACTCAGCTCTCAATTGACATACGAAAAAGAGGATCATGGGGGACCAACGGGCAACGCTTAGGCATTGTTTTCTATAGAGAGGGAGCAAGTAGCTACAAGTGGTACAATGGTAAAAGAACTACAATTTCAGCAAACGTCACTGTCCATTTCAAAGGAAAATCTGGATAATTTTTTTTTTTAATTCTGTAAAATTTAGCAAATCATTCTTTACATGACTGATGTTATAATGTTCACAAACGTGTAAATCATAGTTCCTTCTATGAGATTTAATCAGTGTTATTTTCATTTTTGGGGTTCCCCTTTTTATTTCCCTTCCAAACATCAAGCAACCAAGGGTAAAAAATATACAGAACAAGGAAATACAAACAAAGAGGTGAGCAATGCTTTATTGATTTTTCTTTGCACATGAATTTACATATTCAAAACACATGAAGTCATAGCGTGATATATTCATAAATCTTTATTTTACAAATGAATTTTTCATGTAATTCACACCTTTGTCATACCGTATTTGTTTTTGTTCATATTCTGTCCTATAAATATTCTTCTTCTTCTTCTTCTTTTCGTCAGGAAATCACATTCCTTTTGCACGTAGCACTTGTTATTCCTATCTAGGTCCTTTCCTTTTGCTCTATTCCTTTCAAATTTCGTAGGCATATTCTATAGCATCCCATCAAGGTCACTCCATTCTTCGTTTTTCAAGATCCCTCATGCGTAACCGTCCAGGCGCCATTTTGTCCGTTTCTGGTCCATTATAAGGCCTTTCTTTTTTGTTCCTATCTCCACTATCCTAGATCCTAAATTTTTAAAACAAATTCCTCTGGATAGTCTAAGAGATGTTCTTTTATCTGCGACTGATAACCTGACCTTCAAAATGCCATCTTCGTACTCAAAACTCAAATCTGAAACAGACTCTGTCAAAAATCTCTAAAATTCTTGAAAAATTGAGCCCTAAAATCTAAAACTGCCATAACTTTGTCATATAAATTCTGTTTTGTTTTTAAATCTCACAGTATCTTTATCTCATAATTGCACATAGCCATGCCTAATTTTACGCTCCAATGGCTATGCAAAAAATAAATAGCACCCTCTAAAATTCTGGGAATTGGTTTTCTTTCTGTGGCCGTATCTCCATTGTTTCTGGCCAAACCTGTACCCTTTCTTGGATTTCGATACTTGAAAGTATGCCCTTTCCAGCCAAATGCAAAATTATATGACCTAACGCTGACCAAACTTGAGAAAATTCCCCTCCAAATTTGCTATTTTCAAAAAAAAATTGTGATATAACTTCAAACTGCTCTAAAATGACAATCCTTATACCTACGTCAATGGAACTTGGCACACACATGTAACCAAGTACGTGATAACTTTCTGCCAAGTTTGGTAAAATTTGATGACGTCAGCGCCAAGTTTGGTCACATTTGATGACGTCAGCGCAAAGTTGTTCTAAACACGGACGATACCATTATTTATTTGGGCCTTTATCTTTCCCTTCATATCAAGGGTTAAAAATATATGTTTGTATGGACCTTCATTAAATCAACTAAACTTCAGGGCAATTTCTTTACACTGCAAGCAAAAAACATCATTTTGTTCACATTCCGGAGTCATGTTGGAGTTGCAAGATAACTACCCATTAACACAACTGAAAACCTAAATAAAAAACTCAACTCTGAGTTCAGTTCTTTGAAAAGCCAGCCGAAAATCCACCCGTTTTGGATTTTTGCAGTATAAATGCTCGCTTTAAAAAACACTGGGGAATCATTCCAAGTTTTGGTCATGTGACTCTCCTATACCCCTTTCATGGTCCTTCTATCGGAGTCACACCGATGAAAATACCGATAGAATTTGACTTATATAAACAAAGGTGAAACCACCGCTTTTCCACATGTGCCATTCATACTGCTGGTGAAATTCACTTGTCGTGGCGAGAAGTGAAGAATTATTACGCAATTGCTTGTTAATTACTGGTGCTCGCTATGATTTTGTATTCGGCAGACTTTCAGTGCGCAGCTAGCTAGTTACCTACAATTTTACAATGCAGCTAGATTCATATCGCGCTAGTGGTGGATCTACCATGGTTGCTACTATTTCCTTTACTCCGGACTTTACAGTCCAAACAAGAATTTTTTTCTCAACAAACACAGCTAGCTGAAAGCGCGTATACACTAGCTTTAGCCGGAACAAGATAACGACTTTTGACCATTTTCATTAATGTTTTTCTCCCGTTTTTCTCCCGAACCCATCACAGTGGCCATTTCATCAGAGTCACACCAATAGAAATTAATCGCCTATTTCTCTTCTTTCTATTGGCTATTCTATCAGCTGTTTCTCCTCTGTACCATTCAAATACATATTATACTTGTGGCACATAGGTAACAATTTAGCATTTCTTAACTCTCACAAAAAGATCCATCAGTCCAAAGTGTTAAAAAAAAAAAAACTAAATATTTCATCAGAAAATGAAATTTGTATCATTGTTTCTGCCAAGTGTTCATTATGGCAGAATAGGCCATTGTCGTAATGTAATAAAATGTAATGCACAAATCTTTGTTAAGTGTCTCATTATACACTATTTCATTCATTATCATGGACAATTGTTTTTCAATAGTCAGAATGCAAAATGCATGAATTCTGCATTGTAAAGTAGGACAACCCATAATGTTTTTCTGTTTGAATTCGGACTATTGAAATACAATTGTTTATAACAAGTGAACAAAATATTTGTATCAGGTAGCTAACAAAGATTTATGCATTAATTACATTTGATTTGAGAGAAAATCCACATTTCCTTTTTAAAAGTGCTCCCTTGAATAAAAAGCTTTTTTCTACACTGATTCATTAGCATCCAAGACACACGAACATGTATTAGGCAACAGAAATTACCCTCATCCTATTAGCTTTAAAATCAAAATATTTCTATTCCATCCTCTCAGCTGCCAATGCAGAGGGCTACTAAAACAGTCAATATCTTTCTTGTAATTGATCTATCAATATTACGGCTTCCAGAGTTACCACAGGAGAGCGTTTCCTTCCAATTCTTGGCCAACACTGTCAACGCATTATCCTCCATAAGTTTCTGAACCGTCCCTGATCGTTCCTCTACAAGCAAGTTCACCATGAATTTTGTCCGCCCAGCCCCATTCTCACTCCAACAGGTATAGGTCCCTGTCAGGTTTAGGCCGACATGTTCAATAAAGAGGGCATTGTGAGGAAGGACAGAAACACTGTCTGGCAGTTCACTACCAATAGAGGGCAGTTGTTGCCTATGAGAGGTAAATGACCAGTGAATGATGTCCGACAGATTTGAGGTGATGATTGGGCAAGGTATCTCGACTGACTGATCACCAATGAATGTCAACAGTGTCTGCAGTGGCTGAGAACACAGTTGAGGCAGACATGTAAAGTTGTTGGACATTGCCAGTTCAACTAAACTAGAGTTAGAATAACCAGCAGGTTGACTGCAAACAACAGGATCATCCATCCAGGACTCCATCATACGGACAGCTATGATCAGGTCACAATCACATAACCAAGGATTATCTTGTAAATCCATTACTATTGACTTCAAAGAGAAGGACAAAAAACTAATATCAAGTTTTGTCAGTAGATTGCCTGTAAGATGTAGATTTGCCAAGTTCTTCTGATGTTCCAGGGCACTGAATTCGAAAGACACAATTTGGTTGTAACTCAGATCCAGTAACCAGAGCTGTTGAAGTTCTCCAAAAGAATCTTTATTGACACTCCTGATTCTATTGCGAGACAAGTTCAGAGAGTCCGCATAGTTTGGCAAGCAATATGTAGGAATAGAACTAAACAGATTATTGGATAAATCCATCACTTGTAAATATTTCATATGTAATAATGGACACTGGTTTCTGAGTTCATTGGACGACAGGGAAATATGCCGTAGGTTTGGGAAATTCGTGAAAGAAAAGACACTGGCTTTGTTGATGAAAAATTGTCTAAAAGCCATGTTTTTGTCAATGTTTAGTGTATATACAAGTTGAATGTCCTCCAACACATGAAAGGACACATTTGAAAATGGCATATTAGCAAGACCAAGATATTCAAGACCCTGTATTCCCATAAATGGCCGACTTGACTTATATGTCAAAGGATTTCCACTCAGTTCAAGAGTTTTCAGATCCCCAATATATGAAAACACCCCAGAAGGAAGGTGGACTATTTGATTTCTTTCCAGGGTGACAGTTCTAAGGCGCTGAAGGCCAACAAAGGATAAATGTGTTACTTTGACTATCAGATTGTCAGCCAATTCAAGAAATATGAGAGAGGATGCTAGGGAGAAGGTGTAATCAGGTATGTATGAGAGGTGGTTTTTATTGAGGTAAAGTCCCATCAAACCGGATGTAATACGAACCTGGTTGAAATCGGTCAGGTTATTCCTGGATGCAAAAACATTAAACCCAGCTAACAAACTTGAATTTAATAATCCAATCCCATTGTTGTTTACATTGATACTTACACGTGAAGCATGTGTGGATATAACACTAACGATTCTGTTACTCTCAGCGTTGATATATAGAATTCTGTGATCCAATAAATGATTAAAATTCATATGAGTTAAGAAATTAAAACCGATGTCGATTCTTTGAAGAGAAGGCAAGTTGATGTTTTCAAACTCTACAATAAAATTGGAAGCTAACTGCAAAAATATAAGATTGTTTAGATTAGAGAAGTCATGGGGGTGGATGGTCCTTAGCTGGTTGTGACTTAAAGATAGAGTTTTAAGTGATGGCATTGAACTGAGAAAACCAAGTTTTGAGATTTGATTTTGGCTAAGGTTTAGAGTAACAAGCATTGGTAGGTGGTCAAAGGTTGCATTTCCTATCACATGAAGGATGTTGCCTGATAAATCAAGACGGCTCAGAGCAGGCAAAGCTGTGAAGTTTAGGAGTTCTGACAACTTATTGTAGCTTAGGTCAAGGGTAAGAAGACTAAACAAGCCAATGAGGCTGTTATCATCCAAGGTTTTGATGGAGTTATGACAGAGAATCAGCCACTTTAGGTTGGGTAGGTTTTCAAAGTTTTTCACACTCCCGATTTGGTTATAGCACAAGTTGATGTATGTTAGAAAACGATGTTCATACTTGAGAGATATCACATCTTTAATGAAATTGTTTGAAGCATAAAGACTAGATAAACCAGGGAACGGATGAATGGAAAAGTTACCAAGATGGTTGTTGTCGATATGTAGAATTACTACATTTGAATAGTTCCCTGCAGGATTCATGTTCATAACTGATATTTTGTTGCTGCCAAGAAGAAGGCTCGATGGTACACTGAAGTCAGAGTGAGGCATATACCAAACAATTTCATTATCCTTTAGATCAATGACAGCTATATTTGGAATGTTAGTAAAAGCTGGGTGACGGATATGTCTTATATTGTTTTCTGTCAGTATAATCTCTGTAATGTATGACATGTTTCGGAAGGGTGAGACATCAACAATTCTATTTCTTGCCAGGTTAATTCTTTTAAGTGACGGAAGGTAGGCAAATATGGTGTCAGCAATGCTTCGAATTCCATTGGATTCCAGGGAAAGTATCATAAGATTGTCCATCTTCTGCAACTTGTCCAGGTACTCTACGTTATTTTTATCAATATTCAGCTCTAAAATCACTTCTGGATGTGTAAACACTGCATTGGACAGATCAGTAACAGCGTTTCCTTCAAGATTAAGGTTCCATATTTTGAAGGGAACTTTTGGTGCATCAGGTAGTTTGTTGTATGCCAAACTCATCTTGAAAGGTCGTCTTTCTGGCATACTAGAAAGAAACAACTGTGGCCACTCTAACAAGGAATTTTTAGAGATAGATACATCGATAAGGTGAGGTAATGAGCCAAGATATGGAATGCTCACAAGTTCATTTGAATCAAGTTTGATGTATGTTAGTTCCGTCAATCGTTCAAAAACATTGTTCTCAATATATTTCAATTTATTTTGTGATAGGAAAAGTTCAATCAATTGGGTATGGCAGGAGAATGACTTTTTATTTAGTCTAGTGATATAATTAGTATGCAGGTTAACTTCACCAGCATCGCATGGAATGTCCTCTGGAACATTGTTAAGACCACACCAAGCGCAGTCCACATTTACCAAACCGTTTACCCTCTCACAGTCACAACCAACAGGACATTTCCCTTGGACTGTTCTCCCAATGAAGGCAAGCACAAACAAGAAGATATGAAGATTCATCCTGTCGGTTTAATGGACAGGAGCGAAAGCAGATTGAAATAGAATGTCCAATCCAAGCGACTCTGGGAACTTTTAGAGCGCCAGCATCTAAAAGCCTGACAAAAGATACTGATGACAAGAGCAGTCCATGATTCCTTACTGGAAGATTTGAAGAGTGGCTGGTTGTATGCGAATTTGAAGTCTTCAAGGTAGAGAACATACAATGTATAACAAGAGCAGAGTAGCTGAGGGAGAATGTTCTACAACCTGCATGCAAATGCAGAAGCAGTGAATGATCTAAATGTCTTATGTTTTGATGTATACTGATGATCATGCCCCGACAAAGATGTCCTTTCCTCTTCCTACCATTCTCTTGTTCAGAAGCAATTCAAAGTTCATTAAAGCGGGAAAAAAGCTTGATCTGACAGCTGCTGTAAAAAGAAATATTACCCAACATCATGCACGCTGCTTTGATTCCTCATTTTGTGATGTAAAGACACAATAGCTATAAAATATAGTAATTTCCTGTTTGATACATAATGAAGTGGAAATACTAGAGGGCATGAATGCTAATTTGCCTTCAATCCATGTTTCATCTCAAGATAATTAGCTTTCAATGAGACCTTTGTATTAAAGTGCCTGAAGGATTCATTACTGAAAGGATAAAAAGATACTTTCAGACATATTATATTCATTGATTGTGTGTGTGTACTTTATTTTCTGGTAGTAATCAGTGATTTATCATGATTTTCAAGCACTTTCAAGAGTAGATTATTACGAAAAATGTATGAAAATATTGTTAAAGCCCAAGTCCACTCGAAAAATAACTTACTTTCAATAGAACCAGAAAAATCATGAAAATCAGTATTGATTTTATTATTTACGATATAAATCTACGTATCTACCTATTCTACTTTGCTATTGTTGCACCTCAACATTGCATAACCGAAACTTAAAACACATCGCCAAATTGCTCATACCCCCCCGCCCAAAGGCGCCCTCCGTGACCCTTGCGTCCGAGCGCCGCCAACGTAACCTCTTCCTCTTATCACGAGTTCCCTAGGATACACCTTGGTAAAGGCGCTGGGGATGGAGGGAGGGAAAATAGGTAGATACGTAGATTTATATCGTAAATAATAAAATCAATACTGATTTTCATGATTTACATCAATAAATCAACGTATCTACCTATTCTACTTTGCTAAAGACCAGCACAGATTAATGCCGGGTGGTAAAAACCAAGCAAACTTATCAAATCAAATGAGAAATAGACGACGAAGCCGCCTTCAGAGAAGCGACCACAAAGGCTCGTTCGCCCGCGGGCACATCTTTGAGGTAAAAAACAGAAAAAGAACTTGGAGACTTCCAAAAAACTGCTTTACAGATATCTTGAACTGAAACTCCGATGAAAAGAGCCCAAGACGTACTGACACTGTGAGTATCATGGGCACGAGGAGCCCTGCCAGGCGTCAAGGCCTCAGGACCCGCAGCCTTGATAGCCAAGACTAACCACCTGGAGATCGTATCCCGAGATGCCGCCGAAAGTGGCTCTCGAGAAACCAGAAAGAGCTGATCCGACTTGCGAAAAGGCTTCGTCTTGTAAAGATACCATTTGAGGGCGCGAAAGGGACACCACAGTCCGTCCCTGAAGACCGAAGAAAAATCCGACAAGGGATGAAGCACCACTTCCACTGAACCCGACGTGTCAGACTGATTCTAAGCAATAAAAGAAGCCTTGGGAATCAAACGAACCCCACGTCCTTCCCAGCGGATATGCCCAGGGGCAGCCGAAAGGGTATGAAGTGAGCTCCTACGCTGACCAGAAGTGATTACCCTGAGAAAAACCGTCTTGACCGTAGTAAGTAGAAGCGTCGCAGAACACAGCGGTTCGAAGGGAGTGCCAAAACCTTGGATAAACTCCACACTGGTGTCAGAGGTCTGAAGAAGGGCCTCTTAAGGAAGAAAGACTTCAAAAGAGCCGCTAGCTGAGGAGCAGAAGAAACCGAAGATAGCAGACCGATAGCCACAAATCGTTGACAGAGCTCTCCCCTTGTCATACAAAGAGCTCAGAAAGTCAGCAATAGAAGGTAAAGACGCCTCTCTAGGGGCGACGCCCACCTCCTCACACCAAGTGTGAAAAGCATCCAACCAGGAGTTGTAAACCGTCCTGGTCGACTCTCGTCTACTCTGGACTAGAAATTGTACAGCACGTTCGGAGAAACCTGACGAACAAGCCCTCTTCCCGATAACCGCCAAGCGGTCAGACGGAGGATTTCCGGTCGCTGGTGTAGAATACCAGACAGAGGTTGCGACACCAGATCCGGATGACACGGCAACGACCACGGAGCCCCCACCAGGAGGGTCAGGAGGTCCTGAAACCACGACCTCGCCGGCCACCAAGGAGCTATGAGAATCATCACCGCTTGATCTTCCCTGATCTTCCAGAGCACATGGGGAAACAACGCGAACGGGGGAAAGGCGTAAGCCCTCCATCCCTCCACGGGATCGCAAAAGCGTCCAGAGCAAAAGCTCCTGGTTCCCAGACTCTCGAAAATATCGAGGAAAACGATGGTTGAGCGAAGTTGCGAAGAGATCGATGTCGAGAACACCGAACACTCTCCCCAGTTGCCTGAAGACAGTCGGAGGCAGAGTCCACTCTGAGGGAAGGCACTTGCCTCGGGAGAGAAAGTCCGCTAAGATATTCTCTTCGCCCGGGATATGTGATGCAATCGGGAACACCCTCGTCCCCTTGCACCACGCCCAGAGTCGAGAGGCCAACTCGTTCAGAGCCACAGAATGAGTGCCTCCCTGTCTGTTGATGTACGCCATCACCGATACGTTGTCCGTAAGAAACAGAACCGAACAACCCACCAGACGAGCACGGAAGTGACGAAGCGAAGCAAACACTCCCATGAGTTCCAACACATTGATGTGGAGCAGAAAGTCCAGATGACTCCAGTCTCCTGAAATCATTGACCCCTGGCAATGACCTCCCCAAACCAACAGCGACGCGTCCGTGGTGACGGTCACAGAAGGGAGAGGAACTCGGCAGCGTTTGCCCTGAAGGAAGAAGGAACGACGAAGCCAAGGACCTAGAGGACCCTTGACTCCGGACAACAGGGAGATCCACGACAATAAAAGAACTCACGCTCGGCTGATAAAACTCCAACAGAAAGAGTTGGAAGGGACTCATCAAAAGTCGACAATCTGGAAGCATGCCGACTAGACTGGAGAGAAACCCTAGCCACTGAAGCCAACACCCGGCTTTCACCCGACGTGCACATCTCAGAGACCGAGCAGTCCTGACTATCGTCTCGACCCTGTCGAGCCTGGGACGAGCCAGCTGATGACGAATGTCCAGCTGAGCACCTAGGTAAGACGGCGTGCGAGCCGGAACGAATTCTGATTTCTCCCAAAATATGAGAAATCCGAGATCTTGAGTCGTGCTGATCAGAATCTGCATATGATCCAACAGCATGACTGACGCCACGACTCTCGTGAAAATCCGAGGAGCAGGGCGCAAACCGAACAGGAGCGCTCTGTAACGGTAGAATTTGCCCAGGAAGGCAAAAACCCCACAAGATCCCGCGACCGCGGATGTATCGGCACATGAAAATAAGCGTCGCGAAGATCCAAAGAAACCGCGACGTCTGCGGGATTCAATGAAGAAAGGATGGTTGCCAGATGATCCATTCGGAAATGAACCTTTCCCAAATGAAGATTAAACCGCTTCATGTTGAGAATCATTCTTAAAGAACCCGAGCACTTGGGAATCACGAACACCGGCGACAAACAAAGACATGGGTGATCGTCTACTTCCTCTATTGCCCCCTTCTCTAACAGAGACACGAAATCGGAGGAAAAGTGACTCTGAAAAAGAGGGGACATGATCGGAGAGCGGCTCCGGAGGACGCCATTCGGAAGAGGTTCCACAAAATCTATGAAGAACCCTTCTCGTACCACCGACAGAACAAATGCGTCGCTGGTGATCTTCTCCCACGCCGGGAGAAATCTCTGGAGCCGCCCGCCGACCTAAGACCCAAGCACTCGGGGGAAGCCATCACTAGAAAATGACTTCCCACCCCACGAAAGGGAGTCCGGGAAGATAGAAGAATCACGGTAAGAAGAAACTCGAGACGAAGGACGACCACGATCCTGGTATTCCTCCTCGGCCGGGTACCAGTCCTGAGGGCGGCCCTTAGACTGGCCGACGTTCTTACGAAAAGAACCCGAAATCTTCAAACTTTTCTTACGAGGTCTGGAGGAAGGAACCGGATCTTGGACATCGCGAAAAGCAACGGACAGGTCTCGAGCCTGCTTCTCACCATCAATCTCGGCTTGCAGTAGAGTAGTGAAACTATCTCCACAAAGGCGGGGGCTGGCCACTGGAATCTGCGGAAGCAGTCCTGGAATTTGATGCGGTCGAATGCCCAAATAAGTGAGCACAGCCTCCCGACGATACTTCTCGATGGAATGCGAAGTCACCGCAAGCCGTGAGAAAAGATCAAACAACAAATTGTCACTTTTATCAAAAGGACCACGAGTCCCAAACTTCTTCCCCAAACGACTGGCCACCGCCACAAGTTTGGGAGAAACCCGTTTAGGACACAAATACAAATCCGCATTCTGAGGAACGAAAGCGTACTTGTCCACCTGCCGCTTAAGAAATCCCGTCGATGACGACAAGTCTTCTGCGGCATTCACAAATTCTTCTTTGTGTAGAACAGGAAGAAACAGTCCCTGAAACGCTGAAGAGTCCGATTTAGAAGACAGGAAGCCCCGCCGATAACTCCGGGACGACACAAGAATCGGGCACATATTTGTGAAACAAGGCTAACGAATCCGCGCCAGAGACACAAACGGAAGTAGACGCATCATCCCCCGCAACTGAACCAGACGACTGAGCGATGGAACCAGTGTCCCAACGATCAACCGAGCCCCCCCTATCTTGACCAGATAAACAGGGACGATCCCCGCCTCTCGGAGCGCCCAACGAAGCGTGAGGCGGAGAAGCAAAAAAGAGAGGACCCCGGCTGAATACGACAACTCGAAACCCGCACCGGCGACTGCTCAGGCGAGATCGATGCATCTTCGGAAAACTCCGAAAATAAATCAACCGCGATCGGATCCGAAAGTGAAGTAGGACGAACCGGAGGAGCCGACTCGGGCACCGAAGATCGAAAAGCGACAGCAAAAGCCCGCATCCAATCCGAAAATTCCGGCGGGGGTGGAGGCACCGACGGAGGGAGAGTAGCCACCAAAGGCGGACCCCGAGGAACCGCAAACGGTGCCATAAAATCAGAGCGCGGATTCTTCGAAGGATAAACAAAATCCGAGGAAGAACCGGCCACCGCATCCCGGGAACCCCGCCTCTTACGAGACGTAGCGGTAACGGAAAAGGCCGAAGAAACGGGACGGTTATCCGATAAAGGTCCGACGGTAGGAGTTCCCCGCAAACCGAATCGGGAAAACGGAACACGCACCGACGGAGAGGCGCGGTTAGTTGAAGCCCCAGGATCCGACTCGGATGCACGGGTATCCGGACCGAAATCCGGAACCGGCAAATCCGACAAAGGGACAGAAGAACCGAACGGAGACCGGTTCAAGTCCGGATCCACAGAAGCAACCCGAATATCCGTCGATGGATTTGTGCACCGACCAAACAAAAGAACCGACGGAACAATTGTTGGCGGTGCAGAACTAAGGCCCGTTCCACCCAGGATAAGAACCCTGGGTTTCCGGGAACCGTATTGAGGGGCGACGTATCGCCTTGCTCAACCATTCTCCTGGGCTTCCCTTGCCCGCATAAACGTCCACTGACGTTCGCATCCCCGGGGTTTGCGGTGTCACCACCGCTCCCGAGGGGCGTAACTAACGAAGACTTATAACTGGAATCCTTCGTCTTCGTACCCGTCAATGGATTTGTGCACCGACCAAACAAAAGAACCGACGGAACAATTGTTGGCGGTGCAGAACTAAGGCCCGTTCCACCCAGGATAAGAACCCTGGGTTTCCGGGAACCGTATTGAGGGGCGACGTATCGCCTTGCTCAACCATTCTCCTGGGCTTCCCTTGCCCGCATAAACGTCCACTGACGTTCGCATCCCCGGGGTTTGCGGTGTCACCACCGCTCCCGAGGGGCGTACTTATTAATAGAATCCTTCGTCTTCTTTCTCGCGACAGAACTTGATTTCTTCTTCGTGAAACCTGCTAAGAGAAAATAAGAACTGCGAGACATATTATAACCTGCGGGAAAGAAAATTAAACAAAGGGTACGAGCAATTATCAACAAGAATTAAATAAACTACCAGTGACTAAAACACCCCACCGACTACCCCCGCACGCACCCGAGGCCTCGGAGGAGTGAGGGCAGGCAAACACGAAAGCGGAAACGTAACAGTAGTCGGCAAGAAAACGTTCTAGAATACTGATAAATAAATAAATTCACGGAGTGAAACTACTCTCTAACGAACAGGAAATCGTAGAGAATATTATAAAAGGCGAAAATGCGAACCAAAAAGTGACTAAAAGAGGAAAAACTCTTCAACTTTTGGGAGCGATTTATAGTGTAACTTATCCGTTCGGATGCGAAGAGATAAGAGGAAGAGGTTACGTTGGCGGCGCTCGGACGCAAGGGTCACGGAGGGCGCCTTTGGGCGGGGGGGTATGAGCAATTTGGCGATGTGTTTTAAGTTTCGGTTATGCAATGTTGAGGTGCAACAATAGCAAAGTAGAATAGGTAGATACGTTGATTTATTGATGTAAATCAGACAAACCAATCAAAAAAAGTTAGAGCTAAATTGGATAACTAATAAGAAATTTATGAATTTTTAATGACATGAAAAACTTTGAAAATCACTACACAAATTGGCAACTCGCTCATGAGTCTGTGACGTATGGTCCTCACTATCCACTAATTATTTTCTGTATATTGATAATATAAATTTTCTATTTTCACCCTAAGAATCTTATTTCTTCACACCTGCATCCAAGTTAAATTGTTAGTAATATGTGTTTGTGTGGATGCACAAATAAAGAGTGATTTTTGTCCAGTTAAATCATTAAAAAATTGAATTTTGATAAACTATTTATATAAAAATCAATAATTATGAAATACAATATTCAGAAAATAGTATCAATTCTTCAAAATTCATACAAGTTTTTGGCAAATGTCATGCACGCAATATGACACAAATCATATAACCTGGGCAGAGGTATGGGGAAATCAAGTTTTGGGGGATAAAAAGGGAAATTAATGGGATTAAACTATGTAAAGCAATTGATAAGTTGTGAGGACATGACGTCACAAACTGATAACCATCTTGGCAATTTGTGTTGTGATTCTCATTGTTCCATAGTTTTACATACTTTTTCAAAAATTCATAACTTTCTTATTAGTTATCCGATTTTGCTCAAACTTTTTTTGATTGGTTAGTCTGATTTTTCTGCTTTTATTAAAAGTAATTTATTTTTCGAGTGGACTTGTCCTTTAAACATACTAAAAATAAGATATTTGAATGTTTGATGGGCATTTTGGCAAGAAGAAGCATATAAAATACTAACGGACGGGATTAAAATTAGAAATATCGCAATCTGTATCCCCCTGCAGTGGCAACCATTTTGTGTCATCCTTATGTTTGAAGGAAGGACAAAAATCCCCTCTCCCCTCTCTGAAACAAAAAGATGATGTAGAGATGATCACTAGTGGCTCAGACTATTATCAAGACTAGGAGTAGCATCACCAATACAATATGTGTGTAGATTAGAGTATATTGCATTTCTGTAGAAAATATGAAAGAAATCTAATTTTATTATTTACTATGTAAATCAGAAAAATCAGAACTGATTTTATTATTTACTATATAAATCTATGTAAATACCTATTATTTGCTAGTTTATCTAAACTACGCCACCATCAGGAACTTAAAACGTCACATTCGCGAATGCCCCACCCCCAATACATCGCCTTCCCAGGGTTCACGTGCGCAACGCACGCCTGCCATTCATCCTCTTTCACGAGCCGCCAGAGACAACGCTTCGAACATGTTGCCGGGCAAGGAGAGGGGACGGAGGGAGGGACATAGGTAGATACATAGATTTATATAGTAAATAATAAAACCAGTTCTGATTTTTCTGATTTACCACAATAAATCAATGTATCTACCTATTATTTGCTAGACCAGCACAGAAAGGACCGGGAGGCATGTCCCAAAAAGAAGGAGATTACTGGGGAACAATGGCAGAACACCTCCCCAGAGGGAACGTCCCTGAGATAAAAGAAGAAAAGAAATGGAAGACTGCCAAATGGCAAATGAGATGCGATCCCTTTTACTCTATGTGTAAATGTCCATTTTACTTTCAGCTAAAGTATTTGTCCTTTTCAATCTGGATAAACATAAAAATATAATTATGTGAAATTGAGAAAATCATCCTGTACACGACTGATTGTTATCTCATAATTTCTTCTATAATATTCAATCGGTGGTTATTTTAATTTTCTGCGTTACCCCTTTTTTTTCTTGTTCAAACGTCAAGCAACCAAGGTTAAAAAAATAAACAGAACAAGGAAATATAAACAAGAGGTGAGGATTTATCTTTTTAAGTCAATGTTTTATTGATTCTTTTTTGTGCATGAATTTCAATACAGATTCAACATCCATGAACTAAAAACATTATATATTTATAAATCTTTATTTTACATTTACATCAATTCCCTTTATCTTTCCATTCATATAAAGGGTTAAGAATATATGATCATATAGACCTTCATGAAATCAACTAAACTTCAGGGCAATTCCTTAACCCTATTATATTGCCTAGACTCCCTAGATAAATCAGGTTTGGATTTTGTAACATACAGTATCTTTAGATGCATTTACACTGCAAGCAAAAACCATCATTTTGTTCACATTCCTGAGTTGCGTTGGAAGTTGCTAGGCAACTATCCAAAACCACAACTAAAAACCAGAGTTAAAAAAACTCCTACCTCTGGAGTTTGGGTTTTTGAAACACAATTGAAACTCCACTAGTTTTTGCAGTATAAATGCTCACTCTCAAAACACTTGTGAATCATTCCGGTTTGGGGTTATGTGACACTCCTACTCCTAGCTTCCGTCAAGTTCCGTGCTGACGCATGCAGAGCTGGAAGCCACAAGTGGCAATGCAAACAACTCACCAAAAAACAGAATTATCAGTGATGCAAGAGACAAATAAAATGTTCTCGCATTGATTTGATTAATGTTTTTGTGATTGAGCTTACCGGTAGTTGAGTTCTAAATATGCTTACTCTGTTAAAGAGAGACTGTCTTGAATCAACAATGATAGATAGATAGATAGATAGATATATACAGTATACATGTGGTACATTGGTACAATCTTATATTTCTTAACTCTCACAAAAAAAAGAACCATACAAAGTGTTTGAATAATAAAACACAATCAATAAAAACAAAGATTAAAATACATTCTCAGAAAAAGACATTTGTATTTTTGATTTTGCTAAGTGTTCATTATAGCACAATTGTATAGGGGGGGAAAAAATCAACATTTCCTTTTCAAAAGTGCTTTCTTGAATAAAAAGGGCTTTTTTTCTACGCCTCCCAGAAATTACACTCATCCCATTTGTTTTTAAATTAAAATATTTTTCTTCCATTCCCTCAGCTGCCAGAGGGCTACTAATAAAGACGATATCATTCTTGTAATTGATCTATCAATATTATGGCTTCCAGAGTTACCACAGGAGAGCGTTTCCTTCCAATTCTTGGCAAACACTGTCAACGTACTATCCTCCATAAGTTTCTGAACCGTCCCTGATCGTTCCTCTACAAGCAAGTTCACCATGAATTTTGTCCGCCCAGCTCCATTCTCACTCCAACAGGTATAGGTCCCTGTCAGGTTCAGGCCGACAGTTTCAATAAAGAGGGCATTGTGAGGAAGGACAGAAACACTGTCTGGCAGTTCACTACCAATAGAGGGCAGTAATTGTTGCCTATGAGAGGTAAATGACCAGTGAATGATATCCGACAGATTTGAGGTGATGATCGGGCAAGGTATCTCGACTGACTGATCACCAATGAATGTCAACAGTGTCTGCAGTGGCTGAGAACACAGTTGAGGCAGACAAGTGAAGTTGTTGGACATGGCCAGTTCAACTAAACTAGAGTTGGAATAACCAGCAGGTTGACTGCAAACAGCGGGATCATCTATCCAGGATTCCAGCATACGGACAGCCATGATCAGGTCACAATCACATAACCAAGGATTATCTTGTAAATCTATTACTATTGACTTCAAAGAGAAGGACAAGAAACTAATATCAAGTTTTGTCAGTAGATTGCCTGTAAGATGTAGATTTGCCAAGTTCTTCTGATGTTCCAGGGCGCTGAATTCGAAAGACACAATTTGGTTGTAACTCAGATCCAGTACCCCAAGCTGATTAAGTTCTCCAAAAGAATCTTTATTGACACTCCTGATTCTATTGCGAGACAAGTTCAGAGAGTCCGCATAGTTTGGCAAGCAATATGTAGGAATAGAACTAAACAGATTATTGGATAAATCGATCACTTGTAAATATTGAATATGTAATAATGGACACTGGTTTCTGAGTTCATTGGACGACAGGGAAATACGCCGTAGGTTTGGGAAATTCGTGAAATAAAAGACACTTGCTTTGTCGATGAAAAATTGTCTGAAAGCCATGTTTTTCTCAATGTTTAGTGTATATACAAGTTGAATGTCCTCCAACACATGAAGGGACACATTTGAAAATGGCATATTAGCAAGTATAAGATATTTAAGACCCTGTATTCCCATAAATGGCCGACTTGACTTATATGTCAAAGGATTTCCACTCAGTTCAAGAGTTTTCAGATCCCCAATATATGAAAACACCCCAGAAGGAAGGTGGACTATTTGGTTTCTTTCCAGGTTAACAGTTATTACGTGCTGAAGGCCGATGAAGGATAAATTTGTTACATTGACTATCAGATTGTCAGCCAATTCAAGAAATTGGAGAGAGGATGCTAGGGAGAAGGTGTAATCAGGTATGCACGAGAGGTGGTTTTTATAGAGGTAAAGTCCAGTCAAACCGGGTGTAATACGAACCTGGTTGAAATCGGTCAGGTTATTGTTGGATGCAAAAACATTAAACCCAGATAACAAACTTGAATTCAATAATCCAATCCCATTGTTGTTTACATTGATACTTACAAGTGGAGCATGTGTGGATATAACCTCAGCTATTCTGTTACTCTCAACATTGATATATAGAATTCTGTGATCCAATAAATGATTAAAATTCATACGAGTTAAGAAATTAAAACCAATGTCAAGTCTTTGAAGAGAAGGCAAGTTGATGTTTTCAAACTCTACAATAAAATTGGAAGCTAACTGCAAAACTCTAAGATTATTTAGATTAGAGAAGTCATGGGGTTGGATGGTCCTTAGCTGGTTGTGACTTAAAGATAGAGTTTCAAGTGATGGCATCGAACTGAAAAAACCAAGTTTTGAGATTTGATTTTGGCTAAGGTTTAGAGTAACAAGCCTTGGTAGGTGGTCAAAGGTTGCATTTCCTATCACATGAAGGATGTTGCCTGATAAATCAAGACGGCTCAGAGCAGGCAAAGCTGTGAAGTTTAGGACTTCTGACAATTTATTGTAGCTTAGGTCAAGGGTAAGAAGACTAAACGAGCTGATGAGGCTGTTATCATCCAAGGTTTTGATGGAGTTATGACAGAGCATCAGCCACTTTAGGTTGGGTAGGTTTTTAAAGTTTTTCACACTCACGATTTGGTTATAGCACAAGTTGATGTATCTTAGAAAACGATGTTCATACTTGGGAGATATCACATCTTTAATGAAATTGTTTGAAGCATAAAGACTAGATAAACCAGGGAATGGATGAATGGAAAAGTTACCAAGATGGTTGTTGGCGATATATAGAATTACTACATTTGAATAGTTCCCTGCAGGATTCATTTCCATAACTGAAATTTTGTTGCGGCCAAGAAGAAGGCTCGATGGTACACTGAAGTCCGAGTGAGGCATATAACAAACAATTTCATTATCGTTGAGATAGATGACAGCTATATTTGGAATATTAGTAAAAGCTGGGTGACTGATATGTCTTATATTGTTTTCTGCCAGTATAATCTTTGTAATGTATGACATGTTTCTGAAAGGTGAGACATCAACTATTTTATTTCTTGCCAGGTTAATTCTTTTAAGTGAAGGAAGGTAGGCAAATATGGTGTCAGCAATGCTTCGAATTCCATTGGATTCCAGGGAAAGTATTGTAAGATTGTCCATCTTCTGCAACTTGTCCAGGTACTCTACGTTATTTTTATCAATATTCAGCTCTAAAATCACTTCTGGATGTGTAAACACTGCATTGGACAGATCAGTAACAGCGTTTCCTTCAAGATTAAGGTTCCATATTTTGAAGGGAACGTTTGGTGCATCAGGTAGTTTGTTGTATGCCAAACTCATCTTGAAAGGTTGTCTTTCTGGCATACTAGAAAGAAACAACTGTGGCCACTCTACCAAAGAATTTTTAAAGATAGATACATCAATAAGGCGAGGTAATGAGCCAAGATATGGAATGCTCACAAGTTCATTTGATTCAAATTCGATGTAAGTTAGTTTCATCAAGCGTTCAAAAACATTTTTCTCAATATATTTCAATTTATTTTGTGATAGGAAAAGTTTACTCAACTGGGCTTGGCAGGAGAATGACTTTTTATTTAGTCTAGTGATGTAGTTAGTATGCAGGTTAACTTCACCAGCATCGCATGGAATGTCCTCTGGAACATTGTTAAGACCACACCAAGCGCAGTCCACATTGACCAAATCGTTTACCCTCTCACAGTCACAACCAACAGGACATTTTCCTTGGACTGTTCTCCCAATGAAGGCAAGCACAAACAAGAAGATATGAAGATTCATCCTGTCGGTTTAATGGACAGGAGCAAAAGCAGATTGAAGTAGAATGTCCAATCCAAGCCAATCTGGGAACTTTTAGAGCGCCAGCATCTAAAAGCCTGACAAAAGATACTGATGACAAGAGCAGTCCATGATTCTTTACTGGAAGATTTGAAGAGTGGCTGGTTGTATGCGAATTTGAAGTCTTCAAGGTAGAGAACATACAATGTATAACAAGAGCAGAGTAGCTGAGGGAGAATGTTCTACAACCTGCATGCAAATGCAGAAGAAGTGAATGATCTAAATGTCTTATGTTTGGATGTATACTGATGATCATGCCCCGACAAAGATGTCCTTTCCTCTTCCTACCATTCTCTTGTTCAGAAGCAATTCAAAGTTCATTAAAGCGGGAAAAAAGCTAGATCTGGACAGCTGCTGTAAAAATGAAATATCATCTCTGACATCATGATGCTTTGATTCCTCATTTTGTGATGTAAAGACTCAATAGTTATAAAATATAGTCATTTCCTGTTTGATACATAATGAAATGATAATACTAGAGGGCATGAATGCTAACTGGCCTTCAATCCATGTTTCAAAATGGCATCTCAAGATAATTAGCTTTCAATGAGATCTTTGTATTAGTACCTGAGGGATTCGTTAAAGGATAACAAGATACTTTCAAACATATCCATTGATTATGTGTGTGTACTATATTTTCTGGAACACTGGAGGCAGCATCACGAAAATCTATATGCTTGTAGATTATAACAAGATACCAAGTTTCAGAGCAAGGACAATAACTGGAATGTCCAAAAAAAGAAAAAAGAAAAAAAATGACCCATGGATGAGGTCATCAGTACTTGATGAATTTGAAAATTTTCCTGTTACGTCTAATGAGAATGATGACCCATGACTGTGCCAAAATTGAAAGAAGTTGACTGTATTGATCTTGAGTTATCCGTTGCACAAAAAAGGGTGAGAAAGTAATAAAAAGAAAGAATAATAAGAAAGAAAGAAACATTGCACCCATGGAGAATATCATAAGTTTTTAGAAACGATTTTATCAACTGTGAGCTCAATGGTATACAAAAGTATATCGTCCAGGCATGTAATTGTTAGAATTGATTCGATAACAAGATCAATACCTCTTGACACAAAAAAACAGACTGAGTATCCTAAAAAATCAGATTTTCATGAAAACTCGACTCTACCACTGGCCTGTCGGCCCCGACCCAGTCAAATTACAGGAAAATGTTTTACTGGTGAGTACGGTCAAGTAAAATGTTTGCTCTTTCATTAAAGAGGTATGCACAATAAAAATTTCCATAACATTCAAGTTCACACAGTGAAAAACCCCGGTACACAAAAAAACTGAACTCAAAAAAGGAAATACGCTTGGCAAAAGTGAACACTAAAACTGCCAAACTAAAGTGACTGAGGGTTAAAAAAACCCGAACCAAATTGTATAAAAACAAAATGGAAATGGAAATTACAGAAAGAAAGGCACCCAAAACGCTGCTAGGAGTCAAAAACTCAAAATTTTGCGTGAGTGACTTACCT
This sequence comes from Strongylocentrotus droebachiensis, assembly GCA_035222895.1. Lineage (NCBI taxonomy): Eukaryota > Metazoa > Echinodermata > Echinoidea > Camarodonta > Strongylocentrotidae > Strongylocentrotus > Strongylocentrotus droebachiensis. The sequence continues at coordinate 215,429 of JAVYIG010000410.1, read as the reverse complement.
GTACTCCTTATCGATTGACTGCGAAAAAGAGAGAGGAAGTTGCATGGGTGCGTGGTGCGCACGTGCCAGGTGGGATAGCGGGGTCTTGGGGTGGGGTATGCACAACTGTGACTTTTTTTTTTTTGATGACTGCTTTGTCTGGAAGACTAATCAATAATAGGTAGATACATCTGATTTATTGTGGTAAATTACGTATTGATGATGGAATAAATCTTTTTCATACAGGGGTTGTATAAAAACATATTTGCAATAATTATTTTTAGGGTGAATGTATGATTAAAAATTTACTTACGGTTTTAAGTTTTTTTTTGTACAGGACAAATGTGAGGGGACCTTGCAAGATACGTCACAGAGTTGCTAATTCATGTTTGATTGATCGCACCTCCAAAATTCATAACTTTCTTATTTTTGATAGGTTTTCACCGGCCTGTTTCTCTCATTTTTCTGCTTCTATCAAAACCAACTTAATATCAGGGTGGACTTCCCTTATCAAGGATGCCTCTTTTGCTTTACATGTACAAAATGGCTCATTCTCACATGACACGTGACACATACATGTATAACCTGTCTACTATGAAACTAGACCTACATACAGTATACATGTGGTACATTGGTACAATCTAACATTTCTTAACTCTCATAAAAAAAAACATACAAAGTGTGTGCACAATTTGGACTCGAAGAAAATTTGTCTGCCATCTTTAATTAAAAAAACGACATTGTTAATATTATTTGTGCCAATTTCACAATCACAAATTGGCGCCTTCAACTTCACCTCGTAGCAAAATGAAAGTCGCTTGGCTTTTCAAACGTACTACGGTGTCTGCTAAAAAAACACTTTTTCTTTTTTTTTGTCTTAAAAATAGGGGTGCGTCTTATACACAGGTGCGTCTTATACACAGATATTTATGGTAGTTGAGTTCTAAATATGCTTACTCTGTTAAAGAGAGACTGTCTTGAATCAACAATGAAAGATTGATTACATCTACATAACATAATAAATAAAAATTAAGTGTACAGCAAGGTTTTGGAATTATCAATATGATAAGAAATTGACTCATTCTTAAACTAGGATAGATAGATAGATATAGATAGATAAATAGATAGATAGATAGATATATACAGTATACATGTGGTACATTGGTAAAATCTTATATTTCTTAACTCTCACAAAAAAAAGAACCATACAAAGTGTTTGAATAATAAAACACAATCAATAAAAACAAAGATTAAAATACATTCTCAGAAAAAGACATTTGTATTTTTGATTTTGCTAAGTGTTCATTATAGCACAATTGTATAGGGTGGGAAAAAATCAACATTTCCTTTTCAAAAGTGCTTTCTTGAATAAAAAGGGCTTTTTTTCTACGCCTCCCAGAAATTACACTCATCCCATTTGTTTTTAAATTAAAATATTTTTCTTCCATTCCCTCAGCTGCCAGAGGGCTACTAATAAAGACGATATCATTCTTGTAATTGATCTATCAATATTATGGCTTCCAGAGTTACCACAGGAGAGCGTTTCCTTCCAATTCTTGGCCAACACTGTCAACGTACTATCCTCCATAAGTTTCTGAACCGTCCCTGATCGTTCCTCTACAAGCAAGTTCACCATGAATTTTGTCCGCCCAGCCCCATTCTCACTCCAACAGGTATAGGTCCCTGTCAGGTTCAGGCCGACATGTTCAATAAAGAGGGCATTGTGAGGAAGGACAGAAACACTGTCTGGCAGTTCCCTACCAATAGAGGGCAGTTGTTGCCTATGAGAGGTAAATGACCAGTGAATGATGTCCGACATATTTGAGGTGATGATGGGGCAAGGTATCTCGACTGACTGATCACCAATGAATGTCAACAGTGTCTGCAGTGGCTGAGAACACAGTTGAGGCAGACAAGTGAAGTTGTTGGACATGGCCAGTTTAACTAAACTAGAGTTGGAATAACCAGCAGGTTGACTGCAAACAACAGGATCATCCATCCAGAACTCCATCATACGGACAGCCATGATCAGGTCACAATCACATGACCAAGGATTATCTTGTAAATCTATTACTATTGACTTCAAAGAGAAGGACAAGAAACTAATATCAAGTTTTGTCAGTAGATTGCCTGCAAGATGTAGATTTGCCAAGTTCTTCTGATGTTCTAGGGCGTTGAATTCGAAAGACACAATTTGGTTGTAACTCAGATCCAGTACCCAGAGCTGTTTAAGTTCTCCAAAAGAATCTTTATTGACACTCCTGATTCTATTGCGAGACAAGTTCAGAGAGTCTGCATAGTTTGGCAAGCAATATTTAGGAATAGAACTAAACAGATTATTGGATAAATCCATCCCTTGTAAATATTTAATATGTAATAATGGACACTGGTTTCTGAGTTCATTGGACGACAGGGAAATATGCCGTAGGTTTGGGAAATTCGTGAAAGAAGAGACACTTGCTTTGTTGATGAAAAATTGTCTGAAAGCCATGTTTTTGTCAATGTTTAGTGAATATACAAGTTGAATGTCCTCCAACACATGAAGGGACACATTTGAAAATGGCATATTAGCAAGATAAAGATATTCAAGACCTTGTATTCCCTTAAATGGCCGACTTGACTCATATGTCAAAGGATTTCCACTCAGATGAAGAGCTCTTAGATCCCCAATATATGAAAACACCCCAGAAGATAGGTGGACTATTTGATTTCTTTCCAGATTCAGAGTTCTAATGAGCTGAAGGCCAACAAAGGATAAATTTGTTACTTTGACTATCAGATTGTCAGCCAATTCAAGAAATTCGAGAGAGGATGCTAGGGAGAAGGTGTAATCAGGTATGCATGAGAGGTGGTTTTTATTGAGGTACAGTCCAATCAAACCGGGTGTAATACGAACCTGGTTGAAATCGGTCAGGTTATTGTTGATTACAAAAACATTAAACCCAGATAACAAACTTGAATTTGATAATCGATCCCATTGTTGTTTACATTGATACCTACATGTGGAGCGTGTGTGGATATAACCTCAGCGATTCGGTTACTCTCAACATTGATATATAGAATTCTGTGATCCAATAAATGATTAAAATTCATATGAGTTAAGAAATTAAAACCGATGTCAAGTCTTCGAAGAGAAGGCAAGTTGATGTTTTCAAACTCTACAATAAAATTGGAAGCTAACTGCAAAACTCTAAGATTGTTTAAATTAGAGAAGTCATGGGGGTGGATGGTCCTCAGCTTGTTGTGACTTAAAGATAGAGTTTCAAGTGATGGCATCGAACTGAGAAAACCAAGTTTTGAGATTTGATTTTGGCTAAGATTTAGAGTAACAAGCCTTGGTAGGTGGTCAAAGGTTGCATTTCCTATCACATGAAGGATGTTGCTTGATAAATCAAGACGGCTCAGAGCAGGCAAAGCTGTGAAGTTTAGGAGTTCTGACAACTTATTGTAGCTTAGATCAAGGGTAAGAAGACTAAACGAGCTGATGAGGCTGTTATCATCCAAGGTTTTGATGGAGTTATGACAGAGAACCAGCCACTTTAGGGCAGGTAGGTTTTCAAAGTTGTTCACACTCCCGATTTGATTATAGCACAAGTTGATGTATCTTAGAAAACAATGTTCATACTTGGGAGATATCACATCTTTAATGAAATTGTTTGAAGCATAAAGACTAGATAAACCAGGGAACGGATGAATGGAAAAGTTACCAAGATGGTTGTTGTCGATAAATAGAATTACTACATTTGAATAGTTCCCTGCAGGATTCATTTCCATAACTGATATTTTGTTGCGGCCAAGAAGAAGGCTCGATGGTACACTGAAGTCCGAGTGAGGCATATAACAAACAATTTCATTATCCTTAAGATAGATGACAGCTATATTTGGAATGTTAGTAAAAGCTGGGTGACTGATATGTCTGATATTGTTTTCTGCCAGTATAATCTTTGTAATGTATGACATGTTTCTGAAGGGTGAGACATCAACAATTTTATTTCTTGCCAGGTTAATTCTTTCAAGTGAAGGAAGGTAGGCAAATATGGTGTCAGCAATGCTTCGAATTCCATTGGATTCCAGGGAAAGCATTGTAAGATTGTCCATTTTCTGCAACTTGTCCAGGTACTCTACGTTATTTTTATCAATATTCAGCTCTAAAATCACTTCTGGATGTGTAAACACTGCATTGGACAGATCAGTAACAGCGTTTCCTTCAAGATTAAGGTTCCATATTTTGAAGGGAACTTTTGGTGCATCAGGCAGTTTGTTGTATGCCAAACTCATCTTGAAAGGCTGTCTTTCTGGCATACTAGAAAGAAACAACTGTGGCCACTCTACCAAAGAATTTTTAAAGATAGATACATCAATAAGGCGAGGTAATGAGCCAAGATATGGAATGCTCACAAGTTCATTTGATTCAAATTCGATGTAAGTTAGTTTCATCAAGCGTTCAAAAACATTTTTCTCAATATATTTCAATTTATTTTGTGATAGAAAAAGTTTACTCAACTGGGCTTGGCAGGAGAATGACTTTTTATTTAGTCTAGTGATGTAGTTAGTATGCAGGTTAACTTCACCAGCATCGCATGGAATGTCCTCTGGAACATTGTTAAGACCACACCAAGCGCAGTCCACATTGACCAAACCGTTTACCCTCTCACAGTCACAACCAACAGGACATTTTCCTTGGACTGTTCTCCCAATGAAGGCAAGCACAAACAAGAAGATATGAAGATTCATCCTGTCGGTTTAATGGACAGGAGCGAAAGCAGATTGAAGTAGAATGTCCAATCCAAGCCAATCTGGGAACTTGTAGAGCGACAGCATCTAAAAGCCTGACAAAAGACACTGATGACAAGAGCAGTCCATGATTCTTTACTGGAAGATTTGAAGAGTGGCTGGTTGAATGCGAACTTCAAGTCTTCAAGGTAGAGAACATACAATGTATAGCAAGAGCAGAGTAGCTGAGGGAGAATATTCTACAAACTGCATGCAAATGCGCTTGCTATATCTATAGCTATGTGTGCACACTTAATTAAGCCTTTTAAAACTTGAGTTTTTTTGGTGAGCCATATACTGTCACGGAACAATCTTGAATGAATTCATTTTACATCAATCAACAAGGATCAGGAGCTTCGTTGTATAAAACAAATGATGCATGTTTTCATTCCTTTAATTATACGATCTATCCACCCTTGTTGATGCTGTGCGTATCTATCGCACTCAGTCTAACGGCTTCGTGAAATAGATACACACAGCCTCAATTCGAGTGCTGATAGATCGTATAATGAACTCATGCGCATGCATCATTTGTATAATATTGAAGCCATACAAAAATTGCGCTTCAAAATGATCAAGAAGTGCCTCAAAAAAAGTAACTTTTGAGTGACCAGTTTTACCATACTCGTTTTTCCCGATAGACTGTAGTGTTATGAAAACCGTTAGGAAAACGCAAAATTTGATTTTGATTACCAATCAAAAATATCTTGATAATCAGACAGGCGCTCGGCTTGTGAAAGTCATGGGATTCCTGACTGACCTAAAGGTTAATAATTATCATTGCAGCATTAGCTAAATCCAGAATTTTGTTTCTGAATCTGTGACAAAGTTACCCGATCCTTTTAAAGGAAAAACAAATACTTTCAGACGTATCCATTGATTGTGTATGTGTACTTTATTTTCCGGAAGTAATCACAGTGATTTATCATGATTTCAAGCAGTTTCAAGAGCGGATTATTTCAAAAAACGTATGAAAAAAATTGTTAAACATACCGGTACTAAAAATAAGATATTTGGATGAGTGATGGTCAATTAAGAGCAAGTAGAAGCATAAAAATAACAAGTCAATGCAAAGCGTAGCATCCCCTCGCAGGGTACAAATGGCCTCTATACGTCAGAACAAGTACCTCCATTCATTGGACTACCGTATACTATTATATTACTAGGCAAGGAAGCATTTTCAGATATATAGTTAGGTGTTTTTGCATATTTAATGAGCTATGACCTTTCACCTTCGACTTACATACCGTACTCAGAAATCGAACTTAGGCTGTACATGTATTTTGACAAGCGCGTAGCCAGGATTTTATTTTAGGGGGGGCGGTGGTGAGCACGCAAAGCGTGCGAATCACTTAAAGAGCGCGCGAAGCGCGCTCCCTAGGAGGGGGTGGGCGCAGAAGCTTTGAAAGAAAAAGATACGTTGTACCTTTCCCGACTCTTAATCATGAAAATCAGTATTGATTTTATTATTTACGATATAAATCTACGTATCTACCTATTCTACTTTGCTATTGTTGCACCTCAACATTGCATAACCGAAACTTAAAACACATCGCCAAATTGCTCATACCCCCCCGACCAATGGCGCCCTCCGTGACCCTTGCGTCCGAGCGCCGCCAACGTAACCTCTTCCTCTTATCACGAGTTCCCTAGGACACACCTTGGTAAAGGCGCTGGGGATGGAGGGAGGGAAAATAGGTAGATACGTAGATTTATATCGTAAATAATAAAATCAATACTGATTTTCATGATTTACATCAATAAATCAACGTATCTACCTATTCTACTTTGCTAAAGACCAGCACAGATTAATGCCGGGTGGTAAAAACCAAGCAAACTCATCAATTTAATGAGAAATAGACGACGAAGCCGCCTTCAGAGAAGCGACCACAAAGGCTCGTTCGCCCGCGGGCACATCTTTGAGGTAAAAAGCAGTAAAAGAACTTGGAGACTTCCAAAAAGCAGCTTTACAGATATCTTGAACTGAAACTCCGATGAAAAGAGCGTCAAGGCCTCAGGGCCCGCAGCCTTGATAGCCAAGACTAACCACCTGGAGATCGTATCCCGAGATGCCGCCGAAAGTGGCTCTCGAGAAACCAGAAAGAGCTGATCCGACTTGCGAAAAGGCTTCGTCTTGTAAAGATACCATTTGAGGGCGCGAACGGGACACCACAGTCCGTCCCCGAAGACCGAAGAAAAATCCGACAAGGGATGAAGCACCACTTCCACTGAACCCGACGTGTCAGACTGATTCTAAGCAATAAAAGAAGCCTTGGGAATCAAACGAACCCCACGTCCTTCCCAGCGGATATGCCCAGGGGCAGCTGAAAGGGTATGAAGTGAGCTCCTACGCTGACCAGAAGTGATTACCAAGAGAAAAACCGTCTTGACCGTAGTAAGCAGAAGCGTCGCAGAACACAGCGGTTCGAAGGGAGTGCCAAAACCTTGGGTAAACTCCACACTGGCGTCAGAGGTCTGAAGAAGGGTCTCTTAAGGAAGAAAGACTTCAAAAGAGCCGCTAGCTGAGGAGCAGAAGAAACCGAAGTACCATCGGCAAACCCCGAAAACAAAACCGCAGCTATAGCAGACCGATAGCCACAAATCGTTGACAGAACTCTCCCCTTGTCATACAAAGAGATCAGAAAGTCAGCAATAGAAGGTAAAGACGCCTCTCTAGGGGCGACGCCCACCTCCTCACACCAAGTGTGAAAAGCATCCAACCAGGAGTTGTAAACCGTCCTGGTCGACTCTCGTCTACTCTGGACTAGAAATTGTGCAGCACGTTCGGAGAAACCTGACGAACGAGCCCTCTTCCCGATAACCGCCAAGCGGTCAGACGGAGGATTTCCGGCCGCTGGTGTAGAATACCAGACAGAGGTTGCGACACCAGATCCGGATGACACGGCAACGACCACGGAGTCCCCACCAGGAGGGTCAGGAGGTCCTGAAACCACGACCTCGCCGGCCACCAAGGAGCTATGAGAATCATCATCGCTCGATCTTCCCTGATCTTCCAGAGCACACGGGGAAACAACGCGAACGGAGGAAAGGCGTAAGCCCTCCATCCCTCCACGGGATCGCGAAAGCGTCCAGAGCAAAAGCTCCTGGTTCCCGGACTCTCGAGAATATCGAGGAAAACGATGGTCGAACGAAGTTGCGAAGAGATCGATGTCGAGAACACCGAACACTCTCCCCAGTTGCCTGAAGACAGTCGGAGACAGAGTCCACTCTGAGGGAAAGCACTTGCCTCTGGAGAGAAAGTCCGCTAAGATATTCTCTTCGCCCGGGATATGTGATGCAATCGGGAACACCCTCGCCCCCTTGCACCACGCCCAGAGTTGAGAGGCCAACTCGTTCAGAGCCACAGAATGAGTGCCTCCCTGTCTGTTGATGTACGCCATCACCGATACGTTGTCCGTAAGAATCAGAACCGAACGACCCACCAGACGAGCACGGAAGTGACGAAGCGAAGCAAACACTCCCATGAGTTCCAACACATTGATGTGGGGCAGAAAGTCCAGATGACTCCAGTCTCCTGAAATCATTGACCCCTGGCAATGACCTCCCCAAACCAACAGCGACGCGTCCGTGGTGACGGTCACGGAAGGGAGAGGAACTCGGAAGCGTTTGCCCTGAAGGAAGAAGGAACGACGAAGCCAAGGACCTAGAAGACCCTTGATTCTGGACAACAGGGGGATCCACGACAAAAGAGAACTCACGCTCGGCTGATAAAACTCCAACAGAAAGAGTTGGAAGGGACTCATCAATAGTCGACAATCTGGAAGCATGCCGACTAGACTGGAGAGAAACCCTAGCCACTGAAGCCAACACTCGGCTTTCACCCGACGTGCACATCTCAGAGACCGAGCAGTCCTGACTATCGTCTCGACCCTGTCGAGCCTGGGACGAGCCAGCTGATGACGAATGTCCAGCTGAGCACCTAGGTAAGACGGCGTGCGAGTCGGAACGAATTCTGATTTCTCCCAAATTATGAGAAATCCGAGATCTTGAGTCGTGCTGATCAGAATCTGCATATGATCCAACAGCATGACTGACGCCACGACTCTCGTGAAAATCCGAGGAGCAGGACGCAAACCGAACAGGAGCGCTCTGTAACGGTAGAATTTGCCCAGGAAGGCAAAACCCCACAAGATCCCGCGACCGCGGATGTATCGAAAAACGAAAATAAGCGTCGCGAAGATCCAAAGAAACCGCGACGTCTGCGGGATTCAATGAAGAAAGGATGGTTGCCAGATGATCCATTCGGAAATGAACCTTTCCCAAATGAAGGTTAAACCGCTTCATGTTGAGAATCATTCTTAAAGAACCCGAGCACTTGGGAATTACGAACACCGGCGACAAACAAAGACACGGGTGATCGTCTACTTCCTCTATTGCCCCCTTCTCTAACAGAGACACGAATTCGGAGGAAATGTGACTCTGAAAAAGAGGGGACATGATCGGAGAGCGGCTCCGGAGGACGCCATTCGGAAGAGGTTCCACAAAATCTATGAAGAACCCTTCTCGTACCACCGACAGAACAAATGCATCGCTGGTGATCTTCTCCCACGAGTCCCAAACTTCTTCCCCAAACGACTGGCCACCGCCACAAGTTTGGGAGAAACCCGTTTAGGACACAAATACAAATCCGCATCCTGAGGAACGAAAGCGTACTTGTCCACCTGCCGCTTAAGAAATCCCGTCGATGACGACAAGTCTTCTGCGGCATTCACAAATTCTTCTTTGTGTAGATCAGGAAGAAACAGTCCCTGAAACGCTGAAGAGTCCGATTTAGAAGACAGGAAGCCCCGCCGATAACTCCGGGACGACACAAGAATCGGGCACATATTTGTGAAACAAGGCTAACGAATCCGCCGCCAGAGACACAAACGGAAGTAGACGCATCATCCCCCGCAACTGAACCAGACGACTGAGCGATGGAACCAGTGTCCCAACGATCAACCGAGCCCCCCCTATCTTGACCAGATAAACAGGGACGATCCCCGCCTCTCGGAGCGCCCAACGAAGCGTGAGGCGGAGAAGCAAAAAAGAGAGGACCCCGGCTGAATACGACAACTCGAAACCCGCACCGGCGACTGCTCAGGCGAGATCGATGCATCTTCGGAAAACTCCGAAAATAAATCAACCGCGATCGGATCCGAAAGTGAAGTAGGACGAACCGGAGGAGCCGACTCGGGCACCGAAGATCGGAAAGCGTCAGCAAAAGCCCGCATCCAATCCGAAAATTCCGGCGGGGGTGGAGGCACCGACGGAGGGAGAGTAGCCACCAAAGGCGGACCCCGAGGAGCCGCAAACGGTGCCATAAAATCAGAGCGCGGATTCTTCGAAGGATAAAACAAAATCCGAGGAAGAACCGGCCACAGCGTCCCGGGAACCCCGCCTCTTACGAGACGTAGCGGTAACGGAAAAGGCCGAAGAAACGGGACGGTTATCCGATAAAAGCCCGACGGTAGGAGCTCCCCGCAAACCGAATCGGGAAAAAGGAACACGCACCGACGGAGAGGCGCGGTTAGTTGAAGCCCCAGGATCCGACTCGGATGCACGGGTATCCGGACCGAAATCCGGAACCGGCAAATCCGACAAAGGGACAGAAGAACCGATCGGTGACCGGTTCAAGTCCGGATCCACGGAAGCAACCCGAATATCCGTCGATGGATTTGTGCACCGACCAAACAAAAGACCTGACGGAACAATTGTTGGCGGTGCAGAACTAAGGCCCGTTCCACCCAGGGTAAGAACCTCTGGGTTTCCGGGAACCGTCCCGAGAGGAGATAAAATCGCCCCCTCGACCATTCTCATAGGCTTGCCTTGCCCGCATAAATGTCTGCTGACATTTGCATCCCCGGGGTTTGCGGTGTCACCACCGCTCCCGAGGGGCGTAACTAACGAAGACTTATTACTAGAATCCTTCGTCTTCGTATCCGTCGATGGATTTGTGCACCGACCAAACAAAAGACCTGACGGAACAATTGTTGGCGGTGCAGAACTAAGGCCCGTTCCACCCAGGGTAAGAACCTCTGGGTTTCCGGGAACCGTCCCGAGAGGAGATAAAATCGCCCCCTCGACCATTCTCATAGGCTTGCCTTGCCCACATAAATGTCTGCTGACATTTGCATCCCCGGGGTTTGCGGTGTCACCACCGCTCCCGAGGGGCGTAACTAACGAAGACTTATTACTAGAATCCTTCGTCTTCTTTCTCGCGACAGAACTTGATTTCTTCTTCGTGAAACCTGCTAAGAGAAAATAAGAACTGCGAGACATATTATAACCTGCGGGAAAGAAAATTAAACAAAGGGTACGAGCAATTATCAACAAGAATTAAAGAATTAAATAAACTACCAGTGACTAAAACACCCCACCGACTACCCCCGCACGCACCCGAGGCCTCGGAGGAGTGAGGACGGGCAAACGCGAAAGCGGAAACGTAACAGTAGTCGGCAAGAAAACGTTCTAGAATACTGATAAATAAATAAATTCACGGAGTGAAACTACTCTCTAACGAACAGGAAATCGTAGAGAATATTATAAAAGGCGAAAATGCGAACCAAAAAGTGACTAAAGAGGAAAAACTCTTCAACTTTTGGGAGCGATTTTTAGTGTAACTTATCCGTTCGGATGCGAAGAGATAAGAGGAAGAGGTTACGATGTGTTTTAAGTTTCGGTTATGCAATGTTGAGGTGCAACAATAGCAAAGTAGAATAGGTAGATACGTTGATTTATTGATGTAAATCCTTATCTGTATTCAGTCCCCCTCCCGCGCGAAGCGCGGAAAGCTTTGACGTTTCATTAATTTATTAGAGAAAGAAGACGATTCGATATACCATTCTCGACTCTTAATCCTTATCTGAATTCAGTTTCCTCCTCTCGACGAGGGGGAGGGGATAATGATGTAAAGTTTCTTTGGTTGTGTTCGTTGGCAACTGTGAAAACTCATCTAAAATACTAACGGACGGCACTACATTAAAGGGTTCGGTGGCTCGTTGGAGGACAAACATACATTCTACGTTTTGCAGGGGTATTCTAAAGTGAAGTCTGGCATTTTCTCAAGGTTTGAAAAAGGGCATTGCATGTTTCAATCTGGTCCTCTATATGATTTGAACTATCTTTCTCTCGTTTTTCATTGCTGCCGTCACAAAAATCGGGGAACCTAGAAATAGCTTTTGGATAGACTTGTATACGGTACATGTACATGCACATGTAGCACATATGCAATGTGCGTAATGCATCGCTCTACACCGGAAATACATGTACCGGTATGTAAGCCCCAGAAGTGGCTCGAAATCACGTCCAAGAGGCTACACTGGGCATTTTAGGCGAATTAGCAATAGCGAAAATTGCAATATTACCTCTTTGTAGAAGTAATATTTTAAGTTCATATTTTGATACATTATAGCCGAATGGAACCCCTTATACATCAAGAGCAAAACATGTTATGGTGATTGGTACACTTCAAAGGGGAAATTTGTACATTTATATGGCTATGACTACACCGTTTCTTTGTCTGCGATCTGGTCAAGACAAATCCAACCCCCCCCCCCCCCCTCCCCCCTCCCCCCACTATATATAATTTTCCATCCATGGCCATATGATACGACAATTACGACAATTACAACAATTTAAGTATAAATATAAACAATATCTTTGCAATTCTAAATAGTCATATCAATTTAAAAATAATTATTATCAGGTGGGCTGTATAACGTACAGACCACCTTATAATTTCGTTAGAATTGCCTTTATTTATTATTAAATATTTTTATTATTTCTAACCACTTTTTTGTTGGCAAGATAACTTGGAAATGGCTCAATCAAATGCCTTGAAATTTGGCACACCTATGTATAGTAATATGTACAAAGCACAGATGTTTATCTCTTTATGACTATTAATGACGGAATGATCGACCGTTAAACATAAATTTCCGTGCGCGCGAGCTCTTGTAATACATAGCATATATGGGCAAAAACATGCCTATGCAAAATCCATTGTAGCTCTTTAGGATGCAAGGTGACCCCAATTTTTTTTCATATTTTGATTGAGTATGAATCGGAGATATGATTTCATGTCTCATTTGACCCTCAATTAACTCATGACGTCATCATAATGGCCTCCGAACTCAAAATTTCAATTTGCATATTATGACGTCAGCATATTTTTGGAAAATTGATTGTATATTTGTAAAAAATTGATCAATTTTCTTCAAAATGTTGATATGTTCTAGCTGAGACAATTCTCTACAAATCTAGTCGCCACGATTTTTCATTTTGACAAAGGAATCATGGCGTATTTTTTGCGATTAAAGGAGGCATGTCAATTTTTCACATTTTGTGTGTATTCTCTATGGGACATGACTTTTTCTCAAAACTTGATTCTACATTCCCGTCTTTCGCGAGCAATATCTACGTCGTTTTATCTTCATTTACGCTGAACTTCGAGTATGTTGTAGCTGAGACAAAAAGCTATCTCAAATGTACCCTTCATTTTGTCTCAATTTTTTGTTGGATCAGCCCACCTATACTTGTTCCAAACAAGTATTACAAATCTAGTTATGTTTCAAATCGCAATTATGTTATCATCGGGTCAATTTAATCTAATTATAAAACCAGACATTTGAAGGGAGAGTCCACCCTGAGGATGGCCCCCATAGGAAAGTGAAAAGTATGCCGCAGACCTGCCGCAGATCTGCCGCAGACCTGCCGCATACTAAAAGTCTGCGGCAAAGAGTATGCCGAAGTATGCGGCAGAAAGAAATTTTGCTGCAGACTTGCCGCATACCAGTATGCCACAGGAACAGTCTGCGGCAGATCTGCGGCAGGATGAAATTTTGCTGCAGACTTGCCGCATACTAGTATGCCACAGGAACAGTCTGCAGCAGATCTGCGGCAGGGCGAAACTTTGCTCCAGACTTGCCGCATACTAGTATGCCACAGGAACAGTCTGCGGCAGGTCTGCCACAGAAAAGTGGGAAATTATACAGTCTGAAGCAAGGCTATAGGCAGCCATTTTGTAGGACATGCAGTACCATATGAGGTTGCACGCTGAGCCCATGATCTTGTAAATTCCTGTGTTAATTAGCACTGTTAATTGTCTTGTTTCAAGTTCAACTGGTACCATAAGAGGAATTTATTACATAAGAGGAGACTGAGGAATTAACGGACTGTTTCAAACTTTTTTGTTGTGCCATATGTGATCTTATCTTCAGCCCCACTAACTCACTTTTTTGTTGTAACTACCCAAGACGAAAATCCAATTGAAACCAATTGAACACCAATTGAATTTTCAATTGGTTTCAATTGGTCTCAATAGGTTTTAACAGGTTTCAAGGGACTTTAATAGGACTTCAGATGGTTTCAATTGGTCCAGATTGTCCCTATTGGACCAATTGGGCCCATTGGCCTGAAGTTGGACTTCAATTGGTGCAATTGAAACCAATTGAAAACCTTTTAAAGTCTAATGGGGCAGATTGGTCCAATTGAAACCAATCATCTCATGCATATTCATTATTACTTTACACGTGTGACAGAAAAATACATTTATCATGATTTTGTTAAGCAAATTAAGACAATGCACATAATTTTTGTGATTTCTATTTTCCTTTTGCCATTATTAACCAATAGATTATTTTGTCTGATCATGTTACAATTACATTCACGTTTTAGCAATAGATATATTGATTACTAACCAAGAAACTATGATTGCTAACCAAGAAACAATATACATATTTAGTATATATATGTGTACGAGCCTGTGTCACTTTAAATGTTACTCTTGAATCACTTCAAATGATCTATGTGATGAAGTTAATACAATTGAGAATAGAATATACCTAATTAGTAATATCGATATATATTGGTATTACCTAATTGGTAATATCGATATTGCCAATATCGATTATGAAGTATCAATCAGTTTATCACTGGTTCTTCTACATGTATACTTTATTGCCACGTACTGGATATGAAAGAGTATGCGGCAGGTCTGCAGCAGGTCTATATGAGATATGAATATTCATGATGAAGAGTCTGCGGCAGGTCTGCAGCAGACTCTTCATCATACTGAAAGAGTATGCGGCAGGTCTGCAGCAAGTCTGCGGCAGACCTGCCGCAGACTCTTCATCATACTGAAAGAGTATGCGGCAAGTCTGCGGCAGACCTGCCACAGACTCTTCATCATACTGAAAGAGTATGCGGCAAGTCTGCGGCAAGTCTGCGGCAAAACTAATTTGCATGTGAAAAAGATGACTGTCTGCGGCAGGTCTGCTGCAGATCTGCGGCAATTAAGTCTGCCGCAGGAGTATGCGGCAGGCTCATTTCTTTCCTATGGGGGGTTTACTCCGCCTTTACTTGGCCACACACATTCTCAGGGTGGACTTCCCCTTCATTGCTACTGGGGCTAGACTCGATAAGCTTCGCTTTTTCTAGCCCCATCTACATTACTTACCTTTTTATGTCTTAATGTTGATGTTTGTTAACTGATGTAGTTTTTCATTGTTCTTTTATGCTTATGTATCTGTTTTTCATTTGCTCTATGTGTCAAATGTGTACAATGTAATCTGTTACCTGTATATTTTTCTGGTTTTTAATGTGGAAAATAAATGAAATGAAAAAATGAAAAAAATGCATGCTGGATTGAATCTACAATGTAGTAGTTTACATGAGTGAACTAATCCAGTAAACGCAGACCTTTCAAGTAGCCTGTATGCTACGTTGAATGACTATATCCTTGACTGCAAGCAAGAAGGCAGTTACTGTCATTGATAATACATAGCAGTTACATCCTTCTTGCAGGCAACCCGTGATACATAAAAATACTACACTAGGAATTCACAAGAAAAAGAGAGACTTGCTCTGGAAAATGCATTGCTATGAGCTCCGATTAAAAACCCCAGCATTTACAGCATCTGTAGACAAACTGGGTATTGACAAAATGGGATTTAACTAGCTGAATACTACGGTAGTGGAATTGGCATTGGACCAAACCAAATAGCAATCTTAACCTGCATGTTCAAACTAAAGGGAATTCATACAAAACGGTATATAAAGAAACCATGTATAAAGAAACCTTATAAAGAATCATTGTATGAAGAAACGTTGTATGAAGAATAATTGTATAGCAAAATGAGCGCACAGACTAGAAGACATTGTACAAAGAAATGAACGTCATATAAAGAAACTAAATTTGAAGAGGTTGAATGACATGACAGCTGGCCAATCATCAGTGAACGCTCACGATAAGCCCCGCCCAGTTATACCAATTGCGTACAATATCACGTTCAGACTAGAGAGGGACGCTGATTGTTCATTGAGCTTTTGTTCGAAAAGATGCTCAAACAGACATTCATGATGTTTGTTATAAATATGACGTTCAGATAAGGACAAAATTGATTACTTATCGTATAGCTACCCTAAATCTCTGTGTACAAGACGCACTTTTCTGCCGCCGAAAAAAAATTGAAAGTTGGGGGTGCGTCATATACTCAGGTTTTTTTTTTTTTAATTAAAAAACTATAAAAAATCTGTTCAAACGTCAAGCAACCAAGGTTAAAAAAATATACAGAACAAGGTAATATAAACAAGAGGTGAGCATTTATCTTTTTAAGTCAATGTTTTATTGATTATTCTTTGTGCATGAATTTCAATACAGATTCAACATCCATGAACTAAAAACGTTACATATTTATAAATCTTTATTTTACATTTACATCCATTCCCTTTATCTTTCCCTTCATATAAAGGGTTAAGAATATATCTTTGAATATACCTTCATGAAATCAACTAAACTTCAGGGCAATTCCCTAATCCTATTATATTGCCTAGACTCCCTAGATAAATCATGTTTGGATTTTGTAAGATACATTTACACTGCAAGCAGAAACCATCATTTTGTTCACATTCCTGAGTTGTGTTGGAAGTTGCTAGGCAACTATCCAAAACCACAACTAAAAACCAGAGATAAAAAACTCCTACCTCTGGAGTTTGGGTTTTTGAAACGCAATTGAAACTCCACTAGTTTATGCAGTATAAATGCTCACTCTCAAGCACTCTCTGTAGCTCTGTGCCAGGTGACACCCACACGTGCCCGGAAGAGCGCCGGCATGGTCCCAGCTCACTCACACACTGGATGTCGACTCACCATTCAGAAACTAGAACTATATAGCCTACCGTAATTAACGTTGTATTAACCGCACTTTTTTGCCGCCAATTTTTTTTTTTTTTAAGTTTTGATTTATGCCCCTCCACCTGGCGCTATGCCTGGCAATGTCTCCCAGCTCAGTAATCTGTGTGTTGACTCACCTCTCGGAAACTACAACAACACTCAAATTTGTCTGTCTTCTTGGTTTGAAATTAATCCTAATAGATCAAAATATGTAGTTTACAATAATAATTCCTCAAATTTTTCTTCTATTACATGGCGTACCACAAGGTTCTATCCTAGGTACTCTACTGTTTTTAATTTACATTAATGATCTTACACATTCTTCTAAAAACGACATTCTTACTATAATTTTTGACAAGTTCACAAACACAAAGCGGCGCCTTCAACTGTACCTCGATGTTAAATGAAAGTCCTTCCCTGCGTGGGTTTTCGGCAACAAAACAAAAGAACAAAACCAAAAAACATAGGGGTGCGCCTTATACACAGGTGCGCCTAATACACAGAGATTTACGGTAATTAAAAAAACGACATTGTTAATATTATTTATGCCAATTTCACAATCACAAATCGGTGCCTTCAACTTCACCTCATAGCAAAATGAAAGTCGCTTGGCTTTTCAAACGTACTACGGTGTCTGCTAAAAAAGCCACTTTTTCTTTTTTTTGTCTTAAAAATAGGGGTGCGTCTTATACACAGGTGCGTCTTATACACAGAGATTTACGGTAGTTGAGTTCTAAATATGCTTACTCTGTTAAAGAGAGACTGTCTTTCATCATCAATGAAAGATTGATTACATCTACATAACATAATAAATAAAAATTAAGTGTACAGCAAGGTTTTGGAATTATCAATATGATAAGAAATTGACTCATTCTTAAACTAGGATAGATAGATAGATAGATATAGATAGATAGATAAATAGATAGATAGATAGATATATACAGTATACATGTGGTACATTGGTACAATCTTATATTTCTTAACTCTCACAAAAAAAAGAACCATACAAAGTGTTTGAATAATAAAAAACAATCAATAAAAACAAAGATTAAAATACATTCTCAGAAAAAGACATTTGTATTTTTGATTTTGCTAAGTGTTCATTATAGCACAATCGTATCGGGGGGGGGGGGGGGGGGGGAAATCAACATTTCCTTTTAAAAAGTGCTTTCTTGAATAAAAAGGGCTTTTTTTCTACGCCTCCCAGAAATTACACTCATCCCATTTGTTTTCAAATTAAAATATTTTTCTTCCATTCCCTCAGCTGCCAGAGGGCTACTAATAAAGACTATATCATTCTTGTAATTGATCTATCAATATTATGGCTTCCAGAGTTACCACAGGAGAGCGTTTCCTTCCAATTCTTGGCCAATACTGTCAACGTACTATCCTCCATAAGTTTCTGAACCGTCCCTGATCGTTCCTCTACAAGCAAGTTCACCATGAATTTTGTCCGCCCAGCTCCATTCTCACTCCAACAGGTATAGGTCCCTGTCAGGTTCAGGCTGACATGTTCAATAAAGAGGGCATTGTGAGGAAGGACAGAAACACTGTCTGGCAGTTCACTACCAATAGAGGGCAGCTGTTGCGTATGAGAGGTAAATGACCAGTGAATGATGTCCGACAGATTTGAGGTGATGATTGGGCAAGGTATCTCGACTGACTGATCACCAATGAATGTCAACAGTGTCTGCAGTGGCTGAGAACACAGTTGAGGCAGACATGTGAAGTTGTTGGACATGGCCAGTTCAACTAAACTAGAGTTGGAATAACCAGCAGGTTGACTGCAAACAACAGGATCATCCATCCAGGATTCCAGCATACGGACAGCCATGATCAGGTCACAATCACATAACCAAGGATTATCTTGTAAATCCATTACTATTGACTTCAAAGAGAAGGACAAAAAACTAACATCAAGTTTTGTCAGTAGATTGCCTGCAAGATGTAGATTTGCCAAGTTCTTCTGATGTTCCAGGGCGTTGAATTCGAAAGACACAATTTGGTTGTAACTCAGATCCAGTTTCGAGAGCTGTTGAAGTTCTCCAAAAGAGTCTTTATTGACACTCCTGATTCTATTGCGAGACAAGTTCAGAGAGTCTGCATAGTTTGGCAAGCAATATGTAGGAATAGAACTAAACAGATTATTGGATAAATCCATCACTTGTAAATATTTAATATGTAATAATGGACACTGGTTTCTGAGTTCATTGGACGACAGGGAAATATGCCGTAGGTTTGGGAAATTTGTGAAAGAAAAGACACTGGCTTTGTTGATGAAAAATTGTCTAAAAGCCATGTTTTTGTCAATGTTTAGTGTATATACAAGTTGAATGTCCTCCAACACATGAAAGGACACATTTGAAAATGGCATATTAGCAAGTCTAAGATATTCAAGACCCTGTATTCCCATAAATGGCCGACTTGACTTATATGTCAAAGGATTTCCACTCAGTTCAAGAGTTTTCAGATCCCCAATATATGAAAACACCCCAGAAGGAAGGTGGACTATTTGATTTCTTTCCAGGGTGACAGTTCTAAGGCGCTGAAGGCCAACAAAGGATAAATGTGTTACTTTGACTATCAGATTGTCAGCCAATTCAAGAAATATGAGAGAGGATGCTAGGGAGAAGGTGTAATCAGGTATGTATGAGAGGTGGTTTTTATTGAGGTAAAGTCCCATCAAACCGGATGTAATACAAACCTGGTTGAAATCGGTCAGGTTATTCCTGGATGCAAAAACATTAAACCCAGCTAACAAACTTGAATTTAATAATCCAATCCCATTGTTGTTTACATTGATACTTACACGTGAAGCATGTGTGGATATAACACTAACGATTCTGTTACTCTCAGCGTTGATATATAGAATTCTGTGATCCAATAAATGATTAAAATTCATATGAGTTAAGAAATTAAAACCGATGTCGATTCTTTGAAGAGAAGGCAAGTTGATGTTTTCAAACTCTACAATAAAATTGGAAGCTAACTGCAAAAATATAAGATTGTTTAGATTAGAGAAGTCATGGGGGTGGATGGTCCTTAGCTGGTTGTGACTTAAAGATAGAGTTTTAAGTGATGGCATTGAACTGAGAAAACCAAGTTTTGAGATTTGATTTTGGCTAAGGTTTAGAGTAACAAGCCTTGGTAGGTGGTCAAAGGTTGCATTTCCTATCACATGAAGGATGTTGCCTGATAAATCAAGACGGCTCAGAGCAGGCAAAGCTGTGAAGTTTAGGAGTTCTGACAACTTATTGTAGCTTAGGTCAAGGGTAAGAAGACTAAACAAGCCAATGAGGCTGTTATCATCCAAGGTTTTGATGGAGTTATGACAGAGCATCAGCCACTTTAGGTTGGGTAGGTTTTTAAAGTTTTTCACACTCACGATTTGGTTATAGCACAAGTTGATGTATCTTAGAAAACGATGTTCATACTTGGGAGATATCACATCTTTAATGAAATTGTTTGAAGCATAAAGACTAGATAAACCAGGGAACGGATGAATGGAAAAGTTACCAAGATGGTTGTTGACGATAAATAGAATTATTACATTTGAATAGTTCCCTGCAGGATTCATGTCCATAACTGATATTTTGTTGCTGCCAAGAAGAAGGCTCGATGGTACACTGAAGTCCGAGTAAGGTATATAACAAACAATTTCATTATCCTTTAGATCAATGACAGCTATATTTGGAATGTTAGTAAAAGCTGGGTGACGGATATATCTTACATTGTTTTCTGCAAGTAGAATCTCTGTAATGTATGACATATTCCGGAAGGGTGAAACATCAACAATTTTATTTCTTGCCAGGTTAATTCTTTTAAGTGAAGGAAGGTAGGCAAATATGGTGTCAGCAATGCTTCGAACTCCATTGGATTCCAGGGAAAGTATGATAAGATTGTCCATCTTCTGCAACTTGTCCAGGTACTCTACGTTATTTTTATCAATATTCAGCTCTAAAATCACTTCTGGATGTGTAAACACTGCATTGGACAGATCAGTAACAGCGTTTCCTTCAAGATTAAGGTTCCATATTTTGAAGGGAACTTTTGGTGCATCAGGTAGTTTGTTGTATGCCAAACTCATCTTGAAAGGTCGTCTTTCTGGCATACTAGAAAGAAACAACTGTGGCCACTCTAACAAAGAATTTTTAGAGATAGATACATCGATAAGGTGAGGTAATGAGCCAAGATATGGAATGCTCACAAGTTCATTTGAATCAAGTTCAATGTATGTTAGTTCCATCAATCGTTCAAAAACATTGTTCTCAATGTATTTCAATTTATTTTGTGATAGGAAAAGTTCACTCAACTGGGTATGGCAGGAGAATGACTTTTTATTTAGTCTAGTGATATAGTTGGTATGCAGGTTAACTTCACCAGCATCGCATGGAATTTCCTCTGGAACATTGTTAAGACCACACCAAGCGCAGTCCACATTGACCAAACCGTTTACCCTCTCACAGTCACAACTAACAGGACATTTTCCTTGGACTGTTCTCCCAATGAAGGCAAGCACAAACAAGAAGATATGAAGATTCATCCTGTCGGTTTAATGGACAGGAGCGAAAGCAGATTGAAGTAGAATGTCCAATCCAAGCCAATCTGGGAACTTGTAGAGCGACAGCATCTAAAAGCCTGACAAAAGACACCGATGACAAGAGCAGTCCATGATTCTTTACTGGAAGATTTGAAGAGTGGCTGGTTGAATGCGAACTTGAAGTCTTCAAGGTAGAGAACATACAATGTATAGCAAGAGCAGAGTAGCTGAGGGAGAATATTCTACAAACTGCATGCAAATGCGCTTGCTACATCTATAGCTATGTGTGCACACTTAATTAAGCCTTTTAAAACTTGAGTTTTTTTGGTGAGCCATATACTGTCACGGAACAATCTTGAATGAATTCATTTTACATCAATTAACAAGGATCAGGAGCTTCGTTGTATAAAACAAATGATGCATGTTTTCATTCCTTTAATTATACGATCTATCCACCCTTGTTGATGCTGTGTGTATCTATCGCACTCAGTCTAACGGCTTCGTGAAATAGATACAGTACATGTACACACAGCCTTAACTCGAGTGCTGATAGATAGTATAATGAACTCGTGCGCATGCATTATTTGTATAATATTGAAGCCATACAAAAATTGTGCATCAAAATGATCAAGAAGTGCCTCAAAAAAAGTAAAAACTTTTGAGAAACCAGTTTTACCATACTCGTTTTTCCCAATAGACTGTAGTGTTATGAAAACCGTTAGGAAAATGCAAAATTTGATTTTGATTATCTTGATAATCAGACAGGCACTCGGCTTGTGAAAGTCATGGGGTTCCTGACTGACCTAAAGGTTAATAATTATCATTGCAGCATGAGCTAAATCCAGGATTTTGTTTCTGAATCTGTGACAAAGTTTCCCGATCCTTTTAAAGGAAAAACAAATACTTTCAGACATATCCATTGATTGTGTATGTGTACTTTATTTTCCGGAAGTAATCACAGTGATTTATCATGAATTCAAGCAGTCAAGCGAATTTTTATGAAAAACGTATGAAAAAATTGTTAAACATACTAAAAATAAGATATGAGGATGAGTGATGGTCAAGAGCAAGTGGAAGCATAAAAATAACAAGTCAACGCAAAGCGTAGCATCCCCTCGCAGGGTACAAATGGCCTCTATACGTCAGAACAAGTACCTCCATTGGACTATACTATTATATTACTAGGCAAGGAAGTTAACGACATTTTCACATATAATAATATAATTAGGTGTTTTTGCATATTTAATGACCTATGACCTTTCACCTTTGACTTACATACTCAGAAATCGAACTTAGGCTGAACATGTATTTTGATACCATGAACCTTCACATCAAATTTCATTAAAATCCGTCAAACAATACTAAAGTTATGGATCGGAAACCAGATTCGCATATTTAATGAGCTATGGCCTTTGACCTGTATACTCGAAATTGAACTTACAGTAATTAACGTTGTATTAACCGCAATTCTTTGCCGCCAAAAATATTCAAAGTCGGGGGTGCGTCTTATACACGGTACACACAATTTTTTTTTTATGTTGTTGTTGATTTATGCCCCTCCACCTGGCGCTATGCCTAGCAATGTCTCCCAGCTCAGTAATCTGTGTGTTCACTCACCACTCGGAAACTAGAACTACTTGGTTTGAAAGTAATATTTCTGATAGATCTCAGTATGTGGTTTATAATAATAATTCCTCCAATTTGTCTTCTATTACACGGTGTACCACAAGGTTCTATCCTAGGTCCTCTACTGTTTTATAATTTACATTAATGATCTTACACATTGAGCTGCACCTCGCAGTTAAATGAAAGGCCTTCCCGCATGGGATTTTTTTTTTTTTTTTTTGATGGCGAAAAAGAGGGGTGCGGTTAATACATGAGGGCGGTTTATACACCGTTAATTACGGTAGGCTGTATTTTGATACCTTGTACCTTGATATAAAAAATTTCATTAAAATTCTTCAAACATTACTCAAGTTATCGAATGGAAACCAGATTCGCATATTTAATGAGCTATGACCTTTGATCTACATACTCCGAAATCGAACTTAGGCTGTATTTTGATACCATGTACCTTCATATCAAATTTCATTAAAATTCGTCAAACATTACTCAAGTTATCCAATGGAAACCAGATTCGCATATTTAATGAGCTATGACCTTTGACCTACATACTCTGAAATCGAACTTAGGCTGTGTTTTTATACCATGTACCTTCATATCAAATTTCATTAGAATCCGTCATACATTAAGTTATCGATCGGAAACCAGATGTATATTTTTTTGCATATCAATGTTGAGTGTAAGAGGAAGACTCCGGAAGACTCCAGAATGATCACTATTATATACGTCACTTAAGAAATCCAGCCATCTGATTGGTCGAAATTGCAGTCATGGTTTTAACTATTCCTGTAAAATTCCCAGTAAAATTCCAGTTACTGGGAAAATAGTTCAGTCTTGGTGAAATACCAGTAGGTTCACATGTTAAAAACTGGTTTGAGCGATCGAGGATACCGTACATGTGCGAAGAATTGGTCGGTATTTTTAATACGGCAATCTCGATCGTACTGAATTCCAAACAAGGCAAAAATGGCTGAAGAAACTCTCCAAAGATTTCAACTTCTTGATGACGATCAAATGCAAGACTTGCTGACAAGAACACCAAAAAGGGTACGTGAACAGGCACGGATCCAGGAATTTCTTACCAGGGGGGCACACGGGGGGGGGGGGGCACACGGGGGGCACACATATATATATATTTTTTAGTCCCCCCCAAAATCGCAACGACTCAGCCAGCCGCTGAATAAGCCGGGGGGGGGGGGGGTAAGAGGACATTTTTTTTGGGGGGGGGTCACTAAATTTTAAATTTTGCTCTGTTGAGGGGGGGGGGGGGAGAGAAGGTCACCTTTTTATGTCAGCCATTGGCATTTTTTTTTTTTTTTAATATTTTTTTTAATAATTTTTTTTTTTTAAATTTGGGCCGGGGGGCCGAGCACGCCCCTTTTTTCCAGTACATTTTGGGCGAATTTAGGGCTAATTTTAACTTTTTTTTTTTTGGTCGGGGGGGCTGGTACCCACTGCCCAAATTTCACCAGTGCCCCCTCCCCTGGATCCGCCACTGGTGAAATTCTCCATAATTTTTTTTCAAAATAGATCTTTTTTCTTTTTTTTTTGCCAACTTTTTTTTTTGCCAACTTAAAAAACAGTAGAGGACCTAGGATAGAACCTTGTGGTACGCCGTGTAATAGAAGAAAAATTGGAGTAGTTATTATTATCAACTACATATTGAAATCTATCAGAAAGATTACTTTCAAACCAAGATGACAGACAAATTTGAGTGTTGTTCTAGTTTCCGAGTGGTGAGTCAACACACCGATTACTGCGCTGGGAGACATTGTCAGGCATAGCGCCAGGTGGAGGGGCATAAATTGAAACTTTAATATTTTTGTTTGTTTTTTGGTGTACCGTGTATAAACGGCACCCCCGACTTTTAATTTTTTTTGGCGGCAAAAAGGTGCGGTTAATACACCGTTAATTACGGTAGTAGGCCTAGATTCTAGTAGTAGGCCTACTGCTAAAATCCTTCCCCTAGAGATTGCACACATCCCTATGCATTGGCCATTGCGCGCTCATGCTAAATTGGTCAAAGTTTAATTACCAGAGATTCAAACTAATATTGCTCATGATCCTGAAGGTGATACTCAATAAGTGAGGTGTCATATGAAAACGCAGGTTTTTCTCCATATTCCCCACAGTGCGGGCTCACCTCAAAAATTGTAAAAATATCTTGCTCAGACTAGAATCTAGATCTAGTCTACTCTCAAAGATACACTCATAAAAAACAACCGTGCAGATAAACTAGAGAAAGGCCAAGGTGGTGTCATAAGTTGACTCTTTTTTTTGGGCATATAAAAGTATTAATGACTGCTTTAATATTCGAGAATAATTGTTTTTATACGCTCTCGGGAAGGTTACAATTGGGCTATTGCCCTCCGCACGCCTCAGGCAATAGCACAATTGTAACCTTCCCTTGAGCGTATAAAAACAACTATTTCTCTCAAAGCAGTCATTAATACTATACTATTGAATTCTAAATTATTTTGGAGGAGACATGTGGATTATTTAACGTGCAAGACATCTAGTGAGCTCTTTAGTGGAGAAGGAATAAACATGTGAAAATTGGATGATTGGAATAGAGAAAACGCATGAGTAAAATAAGTGGCTTGGTGATTTACTCTGCGGGATGGAACGCCTCAGTCCCACACATACACGCACTCACGCATTCTGGTAAACGACTATTTTATATACCTTTCTACTCTTCATTACTGAACCTTGTATGAATCATTTGAATTTGATAACACCGATATACTCTCTTTGCATAAACGATTATATCATTTTCATGATCCTTGTCTTCGATGAACTTATACATGATGAGCTGATTACAACGTTTTATATGCGACAGGGTGCAGTTGGTGTATGTGAAGTTGTGAACATTGATTTTCATTCAAACGGACCTACGTTATAACTATGGATATTAATCTTCACATCATCTTATGTAATTAATGTACTATATTATCTTGCTCTCCACTGGAAGGTCTACAATCAACAGTCTACTTATATCTATCTATAATCATCGTTCTCGTATATACTTGTACTTCATTCCATCTATCTTCATATCATCATCATGGCGAAAGCCCAAGCGACGGGTGTTGCCACTGCCCATAACTATCTTAAAGTAGAGGAATTCCTCAGTTCCATCGAGAAAACAGTAGAAAATGCTATTGAAAAGGCAAATTAAAAAAAATGCTGAAAACACATCTCTTTAAAGAGAAGGTTGAGTTCTGAAAAGAGGTGAAAAATAATTTGTGAGCGTTATCATTCTTATTATGCAAGTGTGGAAGAACATCAGATAAGACATGTTACCTGAAAAGCATGGCTCTTCAAATGCCTTCATGTTCTAAATATGTCATGTAAAACGTAAAACTCGGGGGGTAAGTTTTTTACGCCAAGTGTTTGTGTAGTCCCATATATATCTTTCTGTGTACAGTGTTTGTAACTTTACCAAGACTTGGCCAAATTTCTTATAATTTTGATGATTCCAGAACCTTGCAATACACACAAATTCTTATATGCTAGATGATCAACCTTTTCTGTTCGATTCAACACCGTTTCTTTCACAATGCAATCGCATGACCAGAACTCAACTCCATCTTTAAGTCTTGTTCCTGAATAGCTCTTTTGACCTTTTGCCTTTTATTTTTTATTTTTTGTAGATTAACGTAGGATACTATTAATTTATGAACTATTTGTATTTTGGTTGTAAGTGATTTGTAATTATGTACATGTATTATTTTCATTTGCAAAGTTTTAATGGTAATTTGAATTGATGTAATTTGTAATGCAATTTCTGTTTCCTTTACTTATCAGCTATTTTCTTCTAAACCGCTTAGAGGCAATTTGCAATTTGCGGTATACAAATATCTTATTATTATTAATATTTATTAAAGATACATTATATAAAGAAACCTTGTATAAAGAAACCTTATAAAGAATCATTGTATGAAGAAACGTTGTATAAAGAATAATTGTATAGCAAAATGAGCGCACAGACTAGAAGACATTGTACAAAGAAATGAACGTCATATAAAGAAACTAAATTTGAAGAGGTTGAATGACATGACAGCTGGCCAATCATCAGTGAGCGCTCACGATAAGCCCCGCCCAGTTATACCATTTGCGTACAATATCACGTTCAGACTAGAGAGGGACACTGATTGTTCATTGAGCTTTTGTTAGAAAAGATGCTCAAACAGACATTCATGATGCTTTGTTATAAATATGACGTTCAGATAAGGACAAAATTGATTACTTATCGTATAGCTACAATGTATACGATTCCGGTACATACAGTTGTACAATGACTTCTGGTAGTGTGAACAGTGGGTAAAGGTCTTCAATCAAACCATACAGTGAAGAATGTGTGATGTGTGTTGTATCCATTGTCACCAGGCTTCTAATAAAGGGACTATTTTCCAGTGCATGCGCATACAGCTGGTTTGGACATCTACATGGGTAGATTAGATAATGAGGATACAGCACACCATAGGCCCATTTACACAGCCAAAAAAACACTTTGAAAAACCATCGGTGTTTTGAACTGTCATTAACACTACTGGAAAAACCAACAAGTAAAAACGTTGGTGTTTGATGTGCGCATGTGCTACTTGTTGGTGCCCTGCATGTATTAGCACGGAAGCGAAGAGAGTCACGGATCAAAAACTGGAATGATTCGCCGGTGTTTTGACAGCGAGGATTTCAAAAATCACGCTCCAGAGGTGGGTTTTTAGATTTTAGGTTTTTTGTTGTGTTGCTTAGCAAATTCCGAGGAAACACTGAAATGTGAGAAAAAACAATGTTTTTTTCGTTCAGTCTAAATGCACCTCATGTTAGATGGCTTCTTGTTATCATGATTCAGGTGGTAAAAAGAGAGACAGGAGAACCTACAATGTAATGAACTCCCAAAGAACATTAACAAAACAAAAAACGTAGACTGTATTGTTCTTTTAACACTGATTTATCCATGACATCAAAACAAATCAAAACAAAACCAAACAAAACCAAACAAAAGGCATGTTTCAGGTTTCGTTTTTAGACATAATAAGCAATATCATGGGTTGGATGGATACAGTCTATATTATGGGCCAGACAGTGTTTGTATTACCTGTAGTTTGTGAAGTAACAAACCCTTGTCAGTTACTGTGTGTAACAGTGTCTGCAGTTGAGACTAGGCTGCAGCATTCTGCATACTGGTAGGCTCTGTAGTCTGTAGCTGCTCCCAACACAACCGGCCACTGGCAGACCTAGGCTCTGCTCAAGGTTTTATTGTGGTAAAGTGTCAAATTAAAGTCTGTGCTTGCAGACTATATCTCCAGCTGGGAGTCAGTAAGGTTTACCTCACTGTGAGCTAATGAACCACCAGCACTAAAAATAGATGGCTAGAGGCTACTGTGACAAAAATCTAAATGATTAGGGTAATGCCAATCCAGTCATTAATTAATTAAGTTTTCATGGAACTATATCCACATTTTGACAGCTGTTAAAATCAAGCTGGCTGTTTAATAGTACTTATCAATTTCCAATTCAGGTATTAATCATAATGGTTACTCCAATTACATTGCCAAGGAAGTGATCTAGACCAATAGTTACATCTAGATGCACGAATATTGTTCATGACATGACATAATTGTAATGTACAATATGCCGTTTCTCAGTATTTCAGTGTACATGTATATGAGGCAAGATAAACAAAAATGCTTTACATGTGTTGAATTTGAAATAAGCAGAGATGTGACGGATGTGTCTCTGAACTATTAAAGATGAACTGTCAGTGTACGTAGAGTGTTTTATCTATCATACAGGAACGGGAGAAAAGATCAATGAACAAGAGATGCAATTTTTTAGAAAAATTATGAATCATGAGAAGAACAAATATTGGGCCAGTCATGCATCAAATAAAGATGCATTCATGAACCATACATTCCGTTCTATCAAAATTATATGGTACCGGTAAGTAGGTATCTGAATGTGATGTCAAGTGTTGTATATTTTCCTTCAATTGAAAGATCATACAGTATCTTGCTATCAATAAATCTGGTATAATAACTAAAAGTATTTACACGGGGGGGGGGGGGGGGGGGAGTTACTCAGATTCGGTTTGGACGGGGGTGTGCCGCTCAAGCCTCGAAACCCCTACCCATTTTTAAGGGACATTTTGAGGGATTTTTCTCAAAAAAAGACCCATTTTTTCACAACTTTCAGGTGTAGCAAATTTTGAAAAAACGGGCCAATTTTTAATGGTATTTTTTTTGTTAAAAGTGGGACCCATGTA
This sequence comes from Strongylocentrotus droebachiensis, assembly GCA_035222895.1. NCBI lineage: Eukaryota > Metazoa > Echinodermata > Echinoidea > Camarodonta > Strongylocentrotidae > Strongylocentrotus > Strongylocentrotus droebachiensis. The sequence continues at coordinate 186,074 of JAVYIG010000410.1, read as the reverse complement.
TAGGGATTTTTTGTGAAAAAGTGACCCATTAGAGCGACACACTCCTGTATGTCCTTATATGTGAATACCCCCCCCCCCCCCCTGGGCGTGTATATCAAAATATAATTAGATCCGAGGAAATGGTTGTCTGTTGATGAACTGTATATGTGATTTAGAAATGTTTCAATAATATTGACATTTGTATTAATCTATACTATGATTTCTGTGGTTTATCGTGAAAACAACTTCCCTAATCAATTTTTTTTTTAATTGCTCATAAAAATTCAACATTTCCATTTGCAGGTTGTGATTGCTGTAATGTTGTTAGTTCAAGTTTTCTATGCTTGGTTTTGAAATGTTGAATATTTACTTTTCTGATCAGATAGCTAGTCTACTTCATTCAAATAGGAACTCTCTCTGGGTCTATAGTAGAAAAAAAACAGTATGTCAGTCACATTGGTCAGGATTTAATTGGAAAAACTGCTGCAATTTTTTTTTGTTAATCATTATTTATGGTATTTTCTTTCTCCACTTTTATCAACTGTTGCAATAGCCTTTGAAGAAAACAAAAGCGTGAACCAACATGAAATTCAGAATTTCACAGGTGATGTTGAATTCTATCAAGGTCTTGCTCTTTTGAAACTTCCACAGAAAGTTGGAGAATGCAGGCTCGGTGCAGTACAGTCGTATCATGGTGTGCAAGGTATCCTAAAGATACATGTACACCTGTACATGCACACGCATGTGAGAGGTTACAGTTCACAACCGCGATACACTACCACAGAACTATTGGTCGCAGAGCTACCAAGTGTCACGCATTTCAAGGGTCTGAAAACGCTCTCACGCACGAGTCGTGCGCGCGATTTCGAAAAAATGCTATATGCTATACGTGTTATACCCTCGCCCGCGCATTCGCGCCGAGTCATGAAAATATCACACATAGCTGATCTTTGAACTTGGCGTCTTTGTGATCATCACATTATATTTTTTTCCAGGATATTGCTGATAAGTAATGTTCAGCAAATACAGCAGATCTGTGTGCCAATTACAATTTATTGTAACAAAATGTTGCACTTTATAATTTAAACTAGAGCATGTCAGTGGCTGATGTCAGTGATTATAAACACACTGCTAACATAAACATCAATGTACAGTGTAATCTGAATCAATCCAAATCCAAATCAATCTATCAGTATCACCTTAAGAAATAAACTCGATCTCTCTCTCTCTATCTCTTGAATGTTAATATTCTCATCAGCAAAATCAACATCCCTCCTCAAGGTCGAGAATGGCAACACACAAGATGGTGGCCTAGCTGCACTGTTCAACTAAAATGTAATAATAACATGGATTGAAAGTTTGGAACACAAAAGATTCATAATCATATGCAAGGTAACACACCCATGAATAAACCAATATGTGTAGACTCTAGACATCTACCAATAAAACTGACATATTTCATTTTAAAGGGGCACGTTCCTGCCAGTGTAGTTATCGGAACATGCCATCTGCGTAAGAGCCATATTCTGTTGGTGTCAATAGGCAGCTATAGAGCCGTCCGCCAGCGCGTACATATTTTGAGCGCCCTCTGGAATACGGGGAACATGCCCCTTTAAGTGTGCTTTATTTATATATATTATGAGATGGAGTTATAAACTCGATCTCCCTCTCTCTCTCTCTTGAATGTTAATATTCTCATAGGCAAATTCAACATCCCTCCTCAAGGTCGAGAATGGCAACACACAAGATGGTGGCCTAGCTGCACTGTTCAACTAAAATGTAATTAATAACATGGATTGGAAGTTTGGAACACAACATATTCATATGCATATGCAAGGTAACACACCCATTCTTATGAAAAAAATCAATATATGATGTGTAGACTCTAGTCTAGACATCTACAAATAAATTTGACATAGATCTAGATCCATTTCATTTTAAGTGTGCTTTATTTAATATATATTATACATCATGCAATATATTTGATTTCTGCTTGTATGCACGACTTTGATAAGATGACTCATCTCTCACACTGTACGAAGTCAATGGCAATGCAATGCACCTGTTATAATCCCAATCAGCAGTGATCAGTCACCAGCCCAGCGGAAAATCAACTTACCAATGCCCGAGCGCACCCCGATAAGGGTTCCATTCTCGTCCGTCGGACTCTGCAGTGTTAAATGTCCATTGAATTCCAAATCGAAGTCTTCGTCGCCAAGCTCACTATCCGATGTCGCTGAACTGACTGGGTCGTCGATACTGATGTCGCACTCGAGCTTTTTCTTGGGACTTGGAGCAGCCATGCTCGTCGGAGTATTGATTGTTTACGTTTAGAACATGGCCGGTGTAAATCGGCTTTGCATCAAAATGTTAATGAGCATCCATATCCCTGTGTACATTATGCTGTGGAGGCTCTATTTATGAGCGACCAACGTAGGAGTCCGTACCAGTACCTATACCTCTCCGCCCCCCCCCCCCCCCCTCCCCATACGTATTTCCCCTCCCATTTCAGAGATCTTCTTCTTCTGTATTACCCTCGGGGCTAAAAATCTTCTTTTTTTTTGCTTTGTGATATGTACGTGTCAAGCGAATAAAAAGTAAGAAAGACAAATTGCATCTTGGAGAACACAATTATCTTTATAAAAAAAAGGCTGATCAACTTCCTTTTGAGGGACAATGATTATACCGGTTATTACCAATATGACTGTTCACACTTAAATATATTCAAACGGTAAAAAAAAAAAAAGCCATTCGCCTAAAATAGATTAAAGTACAGCTCTATGTGTCTTCTTCTTCTTCCAGTATAGTACATACCGCCATTGGCGTATTATTATACCTTGTGCTTGTGCTGGTTGATGACAACCAGTAAGTCTAAAGACTTGTAGAGGTCTGTTTCTGATCATATAAAGCTCAAATATACACTAACCTTTTAAAATAATTCTAATTTTAATGTTTCAATTACTTTTTTTGTCTCTCCCCCTGATATGGAATGGCTGAATAAAAGAGATATTTTGCCCGTTTGTCCTGAATATGCATAAATGTTATCATCTCTCTCTGTTGTAAAATGATCTAAAAAGACTAAAAAGCTATATTCATGAAGCACCTCCATCACTTTGGGACTCAAGCACTCAATAAAGGGGGCATCTCTAGTTAAAAAAAATATTTGGGTAATTTAATTGGGACATGTGCTAAAACAAAATAATCTATTCCACAAATGTAAGATAACGGACAGGTCCAATTTTTGTGGGGGTCCCTCTTGTCATCACTGATAGGTATATCATATTTTGTTTAAATTGTATCTGATTCTGATGACTGGATTAGGTTGATAGGTTGGATCAGAGTAAATACTTATAATAATAATAATAGCTCACATTTATAATGCGCCTAATACTTTGTTTCTAGGCGCGGAACATATTATTACCCCGGTCATCGGATTCAGGCTTACCCGCACACAAGGTATGCACATTCTCCACTCCCTGGGGAGCATTCCAGCCAGTCGCCATTTTACAAGCGCCATTGCTAATCAAACCACATTAGCTTTCGCATCCTACCGGGTACCCATTTTAACATGGGTGGAGAGTGGCAAATGTAGATCAATGTCTTGCCAAAGGACATTAGTGCCGCGGCGGGACTTGAACCGCGGACCTTGTGATCCACAGTCTGGTGACATATCCACTCAACCACGACAACTTATCAAGTGAAATACTACTTAAGATGTCAATTTATATTCAGCATCCATTACAAGTGGTAACAAATTGGACACACAATGTATAAATACCCTCGGCTTGCCCTACAACGAACCCCACTAAAAATTAAGTATCTTTTAAAGTCCGTCTGTACTAGTTTGGCCAGGGGGATTAGACCTCCCTGCAAGGTCACTGACAGGTGGCTATCTCATCAAATCAGCTCCAATTAACATAGGAAAAAGAGGACCATGGGGGACCAACAGGCACCGAGTAGCTTTAAGTAGTGCAGTAGGGCTTCAAATGACATTTTTTTTCATTTCTAAAGAGAGATTGAAGCATCTTCACGAAAGGTAAAAAGAGAAGCAAAAAATGAATACATTTCAGAGACTGAATCTTTTTTTTCTCCAAAAATGAAGGAACATTTATTAATACATTGTATCCATTGGATGCCTGCAATATCATCATTATAATACAGTGTGCAATACTAGCGAGATTGCAAGACATCATTCGGTTTACACCATCACTATCATGAGGTTTTTAAATGTCTTTCATTGGATAAAAGAACAGGCATGTCACAGTGCATAACATAGAAAAAACAGTAATGACATAAAAAATAAACATAATGGTTCACCTGATGGTTAATTTGATCTAAGATCACATATCCGCAGAGCAGAAATCTCGCATAATTATCAAGATTTCAAAGACATGAATGATTAAATGCATATTATCAGCATGACTTTTCTTTTTTACAAGGATCAGTGACACAACCATTGCCCTTGCGACTTTTGCTCAAAGCTTCATTTTGTCAAAAGATGCAGAGCTACAGCTTGGATGTGATCGGTTTTAGATTTATTTCTGTCGTAGGTGAGTGTTATGGCTCAAATAAGAGTTTGATCCTGGATTGATCTTGGATCGACCTTCGACAAGGTGATGATGACCCAAGAACAATTGTTGCCAGTGAGTGTGTAGTATGATTCTTTCAGTACAGCCATTCTCATATTTAAACATAAACAAATACAAATATCTAATTGGGAACAGTAAGAGCATTACCTCTATGATAGTGTAATGCCCTCTGAATTTCATCAGTGAATGGAGTATTTAACACAAAAAATAAAAATGAATGTAATTGTTTGTGTGATATGTCTCTTACATTGAAATGCAAACAATATTTATCACACTCGCAACACAATATCATTTGCTCTAAAGATCACCATTGTCATAATGTAATGCAACAACCATAAGTGTGAGCTGATATGTACTGGACCGGTACTTCAAAAAGACTACAACTATGTAACATATATCATTTTCATGAATTTTTATAATTTTCAGTACAAATACATTACCGTGCTTCATTAAAGTGATGCCTAAAGAGGCACACATACAAATAATCTGTACACAATCTCAGTAAGTATTCAAATTGATGAATATACAATGCAGGTTTTCATCACATCAACGCAATTAACTTGCGACTCCAACTCATTGCTACTCAATTCTACTGCTTCATTACCATATTTTCTATATCACAACAAAAATCAAACTTCACACAATTGACTCTCTATTAACAACATATGACATGAGCTGAGCTAAACAATGAAGAACCAAATGAATTAATATCCCTTTGATTCCATGGTATCTCAAAATATACAAAAAATGACAAAGGATTTCTTTAAGATTAAATAAAAAGAAAATGAATTGCAGAATGTGACAATATTGAAACAAAATTGCAGCCAGATATTGGAACAATTCATTTTTCAATATGTACTTTTTCTTGAAATAATTATGCAATACACCATTCTTCCTTTAAAATGTGCATATGTCAGGGAAAGAATTTATATTTGCTTGCTGTTTTACAAAATTTATTTCTCCTGTAGTTTTCCAAACTTATTCTTTCTCTTCACAAAAAGCAGGAATGAAAGGAACTGAATAATTATTTCTAAGCAAATTATTAATTGTGCACACAAAAAAGGACATTCAGTTCACTTCAAAGAATATATCATTCTAAAAATAGACGGAAGTTGAAGAAATATATCTGTGAAAATCCCTTGTTTGCTGTACTTCCTGTAAACTTCCTGCTTTCAGTAAACACAACCAACTACATGTACATATAAATTACAGAGAATCTACCACAACACATCAGATTTCAGGGGTTGTGACTGTCTAAATTAAATGCTAGTAACATGATTAAATTATTAATCCAAATCTTTTGAAAAGTAAATACAATGTCATGCACACTAGTTCATCACACTTTAAGCCAGACAGCCGATTATAAAACCGCAGCCATTAAGAGGATCAGATATTTGTACACATGTTCCACATCTAAACTGTTGCCCATCAAGTTGAAATAATTTCTTCTTACATCTTATCATGAAGTGATTGTGAGAATGTGGTTTGTTCTTGATAGATTACATCTTCTCAAAAAAATTGTATTGATCCATTTAAAGAGCCATAAATATTGATCAATAACATTCTGAAGATTTTTTTTTTAATCAAGAATAAACAGTACTATCACAATCATTTCATGAAAAGAGGTATCCAGCTTAAAGGGCAACAGTGTATGTTAATATCAACAATGATTGCCAAAAAGCTCAGAAACAACATAAGCACCTAGTAAGGAAATAGTACATTATTTAAAGTTAATAATACCTCATAACCACACAATCAGTCATTTAAATTTGTTCTCATACATCATGATTGCATAGACACTCACTATGCTCTCACCGCCAATATACATGTATGTATTCATGATGTAAAAACATCTTCCAGTCACTCAAAAATAATATTTATTTTAAAAAATTAAGCGAGAAACATAATGAGAAGACTACTGAATGTTCAAATTCTATTGAAAACACTCAAATGTACAGATATATCTAAGGAATTACTGTATTTGAGCTTGCAAATCTTCCTGAAAACATCCAAAATCACCTCCTTAACACACTGCTACATTGTATTAAAAAAGGGTGTTCACTTTTAATTCTGGTACTCAATAAAACCTGTATGGCTATTTTTAGTCAGTTGATCAAGAACTTGAGATTTGAGGAAATTTCATGGATAATGAAATAGAATTTTCGCTAGTATACATGTCCCAATAATTCATACATCATGTTATAAATAGGAGTATGAGTGTGTTTATGTTATTTGGCAGCATTTTAGTCCATTACTGGTGAACTTCGCTTAAAATATCAACTAATTGTGGTGGAATTGTGTACGGATCTAGATTTGTTGACACTGGATACCTAAACAAAGTTAAAACAATATTCCACTTCCAATAAAGTGTAACTCTTCATGCCAGTCATTAAAAAAAAAACCCAGCAACATGGCTATTCCACAACCCAACTATGGATGAAAATACCTTTCTGTTTTAGGGATTATTATTTATTTTATTTTATTTGGGGGGAGGGGGGATTGGCTTTGGTAAAAGATACATTTCCTTACAGTGATATTCATGATTTTTCTTTTTTTAAAGTAAAAATATTTATTTTAGAACTTTCCAGAGCTACACTGCTCTTTATCCGCCCCTGCACCCCTTTTCCCACTTATGGCAATGTAAGGCAAGGTCCCCCTTTCCCTACAACATTTACACATATAGCACATTTTAAATCTGCATGGGGATTCATGAACTCTGCTGAACTCTGCTGACCTATGCCTATAACAAAAATGACAAAGTATGCAATAAGTAGGGGAACACATAAATTTAAAATAAGTATTGTGACATTAATCAAATTTGAGGCATTGAAATAGAAATCCGAATATGCTAATAAACAAGACACAGTTCATATTATGTCATATCAAAGCCAAGTTAACACACAAAAAAATATAGAAAAAAAAAACTGTCACCTCATGTACTTCTATTTGTATTGAACACACAGAAACTAGCTTTAATTTAACCCTTAATCCCATCAATATACAGATGCTAAAGGTCATTGTAAATCTTATGTCTTATGTACATGGTGTATTGTCCTTAGCTTGGCATGTTATACAAATGCAGCAAAAGAGAAACAAGAACGAGGAACTTATAAAAGTGCAGTATCAAGACACAATTATGTATTCAAATTGATAGGCTTCATATTGCCGATTGAACTGAGAATCTAGCAACGCACGAGTCACGACCTGCCCCAAGAACTGACAGTCCTACAAATTTACTTGCAGAAGGGGGATTTGATAACCTTAACTTATGGATACACACATCAACATGCTCAAAAAATAGTTGTGTAATGTTGTAAAATACTCGATGTGATATGCAAGCTACATGTTTACAATCAGAGAAAATATGTGATTGAATTCAACATCTCTATTTAGTGATGCACTTTTTTGTCTTCTCTTGCATCTTACCAAGTCAAATAAGCTTTGCACATTGGAAATGTTTTCAGGATGAACGACAACTGTTCAGAGCTGTGTGACGCATGCTGAAGCCTCCAAGCAGGGGTGTAATGAAGAAGATCAAAATCAGACACAGAAACAACAGCAGAGAGAAATAGAGCGAGAGAGAGAGAGAGAGAGAGAGAGAGAGTGAGCTTCACTTCATCTTGGCTTTCTTCTTCCTGATCAGGTCTTCGACAGCCTGGAGTTGCTTCAGGATCTCCTCTCTCCTGGAGATGGATTCCTTCTTGGGGGCAGCGGCGGCCAGCTTGGGGGCGGGTTTGAGGGCCGGCTTGGGGGCGGGCTTTAGGGCGGGTTTGAGGGCGGGTTTAGAGACCTTCGAGGCCGGCTGGGACTTGGAGGATGGCGGGGACGTCGCTCGTTTGCGATCGGAGCTGCTCACCTTGGAAGAGGCTTGCTTGACATCGGTGGAGGACGTTGCCTGCTGCTTGACGGTGGACGATCCTACCTTGTGATCTGTGAGGAACAGAGGGTGAAAAGCAAGTGGAAGAGGGAAAAAGTGAGCGAGCGAGCGATGGATAGCGTAGAGAGAGGAGAAGAGAGAGAGAGAGGGGGAGAGAGAAAGAGTAAGAAGGGGGCAAAAAGAGGGGGCAGGAAGCATGAAAGAAAGCAGCGGTAGATGAAAGGGAGATAGAGAGAGAGAGAGAGAGAGAGAGAGAGATAGTGTTAATCATATAATACAATTCTTTACAAGAACCTTTCTTCAAGAATTCTAATCCAGGGTAGAGGCCTTCCAGGAAATGAACGTCCAAAGACGAAGATTATTAGGGTGACATAAAAAATTGAATTCTGTCCCTTTTTTTTAATCCCAAGGATAATAAACTGGACTGATTTCCATCTTTTCTTACTGTAATTAACAAAGAGCATATTTTAATTATAAAAAAACAAAAACATATTTCACGATAAGGAATTAGACCTACCTCTCTCAGGTGCTATCTTAGATTTCTTCTCTGGTCTTGTATTGCTTGTCGGCTCTCCTGGACGTTTCTTGCTTTCTTCTGTAGGCTGTAGTATTGAGAAACATACACCGCCAAGTATGATCAGTTTATTTAATTTTTTTCAGTTCTCACAATCACCATATATATATATATATATATATATACAATATCTTATGTCAGTTTTTAAAAAAGAATACAAAACAAAGCAATTAAAGAACAAAAAGACCATCTGATACATCAAAATTGAAATTGAAGCCCATTAAAGGTACGTTCAGATATGAAGCGTAAAAACCATGGCTTTTTATGATGACCTTAAGTGTAATACTGCTAAATCTGCATGACTAGAAGTTGGACAAGTTAAATTTTCAAAATCCATTTTTTTTGTGGTCCCAACACATTTAAATAATGCACAGTTAAACGTATTGTCTTTCAGCATATCAAAGGGTTATTTGAGAGGATCAAAGCAGTTCTGCCAATTAAAAGCATGCACTGATATATTTTGTTAGTACCTATGCGGAGCGGAAGGTGCCCGTCGCATTCCCCCCGTCCCTGAAATCCCACACATTTGGTAAAGGCACCAAGTGTAATGTTATACACTGGTGAGAACCCTGGGTGTATGGAACATACCTTGCTTATCAGGTTGAGTTTGATCTCTTTACGAGCAGCATGCTTTAGAATGCCCTGCTGATTAGAGGAGCTTGGTCGACTGGTGCTAGAGCTAGCCACAGGAGGTCCACGTTCTTTCATCCTGTGAAAAAGAGTGTGGCATATCAAAGGTAAGATTTCTTGATGATGGATAACTGTTCAAATAATTATTGTTCAGCGATTCTTAAATGCATTTCAGAGCACACTGTCCCTGAATTAATGATTATACTCTGCTCCAAAATATGCAGCGAAGAGTAAACACTCTATTAATCAATGGTAAAAAGGATGAATGAGCACATTGTTTGGTAGGGAGCAAAATTTGTTTAGGCCTATCATTTTCCATGTTTTCAAAATGGATTCCATGGGTCTTGTGGGACCATCAATGAGATGAAAAGTTGCCCATGGCAAGAAAGAGAAGGTCGTACTGCAAGAGATCATCTATAAATGCAGAATACTACTTTGAACATGGCATATACATGTATGGATCTGACCAAGTAGAAGAATAGGTCTTATGGCTCTACTGCTCTTTTACTTATTGTAGCAATAACAACCATAGAATGTTTTGTAAAACATATATTCGTCTCAATCCCTCTGATTAATTCATATATATGACAGAATTCTTATTAAGTTCTGAAGAGTTCTGTCAATATTCATGACTAACTTGAAAAAAAAACTTGAATAAACTGCCCGATACTTACTTCTGTTCTGGTGGCTTTGCTCCAGTCTTCCCTTCTGTCCCCTTTGAGGGTTTTGTCTTTGGCTGCTGCGTGGTAGTGCTGCTGGGTCTCTGAGCCCCCTGTACCTTGGTGCTACTGCTGGGCCGCTCTCCTGAAGATGTCTTTGACAGAGACTTGCCTACAGGTCCACCTCTGGGTTGCACCTTACCTGCTGCTGCTGCTGCCGATCTATCAGGGTTAGGTTTACCAACAGGAACCTTGGTAACCTTCTTGGATGCTGCTGGGCGGGGCAGTTGAGAAGAAGGTTTGGACGCGGGTTTAGCCATCTTGTCTTGCTTTATTAGAGGAGCTCTTGGTTTAATAGAGGAGGATACGGTTGACGATGGTTTGGAAGGCCCTTTAGTACCTTTGGTTCCACGCTTTTGGGCTGGAGGCATCTCTGTGGAACTAGCAGATGATACGGGGCTAGCAAGATTGGCATACATGTTCTCAGAATCTGCACTAGACACGGACGACCTGCTGCTGACAGAACTGCTTCTTGAGCGGGACCGGGAACGCGAGTAGGACCTTGAGCGGCGTGGTGGTGGTCTTCCTGCAGCTAGTCCAGTTCCCGACCTGTCTCCTGCTGGCCTAGTAGCTGCTGACCTAGGAGCTCCTGGCCTAGGAGCCCCTGGCCTAGATGGTGCTTGCCTGGCAGTTTCTGGCCTAGGAGGTCCTGGCCTAGGTGGTCCTGATCGAGGCAGTCCTGATCTATCTGGTCCTGGTCTAGGGTGTCCTGGTCTGGGTTGTCCTGGCCTAACTTGTCCTGGCCGAGGTTGTCCAGGTCGAGCTTGTCCAGGCCGATTTTGTCCAGGCCTAGGTTGTCCAGGCCGAGGTTGTCCTTGCCTTGGTGCTCCTGGTCTTGACCTGGTCATGGACCTAGACCTAGATCTGGAACGGGAGCGAGAAGATGAGGAGGAGCCAGAGTAGCTCCGAGAGCGGGAGCGAGACCTGGACCGACTGTAGCTACTATAGCTAGATCGACTGCTGATACTGCTTAGACTCTCTGATCTGGTTCTGGAGCGAGATCTACGGTTCATTGGCACTGGCTTGGGGAAAGCTGATTTGCCCTTAATTGGTGGCTGTTATATAGAAACGAAAAATAAATAGAAAAGCACATCAAACACTGTAAGCACTCAATTGCAAGTAACTAATTGCAACCCCCCCCCCCAAAAAAAAAAATAAATAAATAAATAAATAAACAAGGGATTCCATGAAACATTGAGACGATGTCAATGCCAGATATCTTCGTCCCACATTGTCACACGGGTACATATTCATGGCTGTCATTATCATCGTATGCAGTTTCCAGCAACTTTTTTTGCTCTGTTTGGCTGGCCAAAATACTTTACAACTTATAATGATTTCATGATATCAATCATAAAATTCAATACAAATTCATGCAGAGAATTCACAATGATTGTAAAGATATATTTCTCAAAGTGAAGCCTCACTATTAAAGTGGAGCATACCTGTTTATCAGACATCTTGGTTGGGGAAGTCTTGGGTTGAGGTGCATGAGGACCTACAGGTTTCCTGGCTGATGGCTGCGGACCAGGAGGCCTTCCAGCAGGTTGATTGGCTACCACTGGACGTCCAGCCGTTGGTCTGGAACCAGGCGGTCGTCCCTGGGATGGGGCCTGACCTCTCTGCTGCTGGGATTGTGCAGGTTTGGATGATCTGAGGCAATAAGTGAGACATTCAAAATTGTAAAACTTGATAATTACCAAAATTAAGTAAAAAGAGTAATATTTCATTCTCATTATTTCATTTCATTATGATATAGCTTCTCTGCATCTCTATTATTACCTCCGACTTTAATATCTAAAAGTAATGCAAAAACTCTTGCTTGCTCATAGTTTTTTTCCACATTGTTAAAGAAGGAGTGAGATTTATTTTTGTTGTGTCAATAAAAGTCAAGTTTTCAGCCCATTTTTTTTTACTGCAACAAATTTTCTACAAATTTTTTCCATTACAATTTTTTTTCTAGAAAGGATTTCAAGTCAGAATACTTGAGATGAAGAATGAAATGACTTGCCGATCGTAAGGCACACCTATGATGTTCAACATTTGCATTAAAACATCTTTAGATTACACGCTTCCTATAAACTCACGATACTGGTTTAGCGGTAGACTTCACAGTAGGCTTTGCCCCTGGTTTGGCTACAGGCTGCGCTGCCCCTGGCTTCGCTATCGGCTTCGCTCCTAACCTTCCCTTGAGTTTAGATGGCGGTGACCTGCTCCTGCTGCGTGAGGAGGAGCTAGAATAGGAATGGGAACCAGGAGACTTGGACCTGGACCTGGACCTGGAGGAGCCACTGTAAGAGCTCCTGGAGGAGCTTCTACTGCGGGAGGAGAACGAGCGGGACCTGGACCGGGAATCTGACCTGGATCTGGATCGAGACGAGCTGGAAAGAAGATAATGATGGGGAAATACAATGAATCCAGGCTTCTAACCATTTATTATTGTGTCCAACCCTTTGTAAATGTCAAAGTAAATGAGCAACGTCACTGAATCACAAACATTAATTTAGAAAGAACCTGACAACTAAAGCTGAAAATCAAAGCCTTATAAAGCAATATCGGGTTAAAATATTACAATTCATCTGTTTCAATTTTGTATACAAATCTGAAGACTGTCACAGAGTTTTTATTTTGAATTTTTAGGTTGAATCATTTGTCATGATTACATCCAGACCTGCCAAGTTTGGGACAACTGTAATCAAGAGTCCATTAGAGCGAAGCGTTTAAATGCTGGGGGTCCCGGAGCTGTGCCCCTGTCAAGAGTCCGTAGCACCCTGAAACTCAAGGGGTTTAGCACTTTCAGGCATGTAGGAAAAGGTATTCAGAGGCCAAAAAATAAAGATTTTTCATGCTCAATTTTTTTTTTTTTTTTTTTTTTAAATAAACAAATTAAAAAAAAGAAATTGCAGAATGCGGGATAGTCCCGCAAAAAGCGTGACACTTGGCAGGTCTGTAACATCCAGGGATACAAAACAAAAACGCACATCAAACTTACAATGATCTGTCGCTATACGATGCTGACGAGTTTGATCTTGATGCTCAATTTTTTTTTTTTTTTTTTTTTTAAATAAACATTTTTAAAAAAAGAAATTGCAGAATGCGGGATAGTCCCGCAAAATGCGTGACACTTGGCAGGTCTGTAACATCCAGGGATACAAAACAAAAACGCACATCAAACTTACAATGATCTGTCGCTATACGATGCTGACGAGTTTGATCTTGATCTTGGGCGACGCCCACCTCCAGCTGTTGATCTGCCTTTCTTTCCAGGTGACTTGGTCCTTGCCCAAGGATCCTGCCAAGAATCTGCTGCTTTGTCCTTTCCAGCCTTCCCAGCCGTGGGACCACCATCTCCCGCCTTGATCCCTGGCTTGTCTCTTCGGGGCAAGTTCCTCATGGCCCCAGGACGCTCATCGCGACGCTTGTCCGCAAGGCCTCCAGGACTTCGCCCGCGACGAAAGGGCGGCTGCTGCTGCTGCTGCTGCTGTGGAGGACGCTGGCCTCGGAACTGTTGCTGGCGGTTGCGGTTGAAGTTGTTCTGCTGCCAGTCGTTGCGTTGTCTACCCTGGTTCATCATCCTCCTTCTAGGGTCATTGAACTATTTTAGGGTGGGGCAAAGAACAGTGATGTAATTATGGCTTTTATTCCATACATGGAATACTCATAGAGCAGGGGGTGTTTCACAAAGATCCTAAGTAGAACTTAACTCTAAGTTGGACTTAAAAATTATGGACAGCCATTGGAGTCTTAAAATGAAATATATTCAAAAGCAGAAATTCAAGTATTTTAGACTTTTTATAAATTCCACATCCAGAACATGAAATCTCCTTGATGATAGAAAATATGAATGATTTGAATAAACAATTAATGCCTTTCAAAATAACTTTTACAAAATATTTTCAAAGATGCTAATGGCTTTCCATAATGTTAAGTCCAACTTAGAGATAAGTTCAACTTAGGATCTTTGTGAAACACCCCCCTGGGGTGATAGTGAGAGTTAAACAAAAAAAAAGGTTTTAGAAATCAGAGCGCTCGCACAAGGAGTTCAAGCAACTCATGAAAAAATAGCACCTCATCCCCCCTAATTTAAAAGTGGATTAACATCGATCTCAATGCCTTCCCAATTTTGGAGAAAAAATATTTCAAAAACTCAGGAGAAAATTAGTTACTGATAATAAGTATAAGTATTACAGGAGAGACTAATAAGGCAAGAAAAATGATGACCACAACACTATACTCACATCTTGTTGAACTCTGTAGACCTGTCTGGGAGGGGAGGGTTGTTGCTCCCTAAAGTTGAAGTTCCTCTCATAGTGTTCAGGGGGCATTGGATAGGGGTATTGCTCTGGGGGATATACATCACCTTGCCTGTATATCAACAGAAATACAAAGAGAACAATTATAAAACAGATGGAAGTGAGCTTGAATACAGAATTCACACAATCTGCAGATTTCTTCCAATAGCAAGCATGATTAATAAGTTCTGCAGTTTGGGTAAGAACCTTACAAAATCCATCTCCACAGAGAAAAATTCACTCTACCGCAATGATAAATTCATGATAATAAAAACCCATGAAATGTACAACGTGTCTACCTTTTGAAAAATATCACAAGATCCATCTCCACAGAGAAATATTCACCCTAAAAAAACACTTGTAGGACGTGACCCAAGTGATTGCAAATGACATGTTATCCAAAAAATGACCTGAAAGTTTGGCTCTATCCGAACTTTATAAATACATCAAATGCAAATTCCAAAGAGTCTAGTGTTAGCTATAGTGTTAGCTAATTCTAATGCATTGTATAACTCTTAAAAAAGACCATCCTTGACACAAGAACTTACATAGAAGCGTCATCATTATCGCCTTTTTCTGGGAAGAATTCATTCTCTTTGTCAAAGTCGTTTTCTTCATCAATCATGTCCCCTATGGTCTTCTGTTCTTCAGGAAGAACACCCTTTTCTTTCAGCTCCATGGCCTTCTTACGAAGCTGTCAAGAAAAAAAACAAAAAACCTCAGTATAAAACATCACAGATATTAAAATAATATACAAAATATACATAATAACGAAAGGAAAAAAGAGATTAAACACCTTCTATTTCATTAGCTAAGACTCTTATCTTTCTTGTGACAATTTGATCTTTATAAATGTCTCCTGTTTTCCCTTAAAGGCATTGCTTAAACAATGTTTCCAGTTTTACCAATCTAAGATGCATGGCCCTACGTGTTATCAGTGTTATCAGCTAATTTCATTAGCCCAGACTTTTATCTTTCTTGTGAAAATTTGATCTTTATAAATGTCTCCTCTTCTCCCTTAAAGGCATTGTTATGTCCCTTAAAGGCATTACGTGTTGTCAGCTAATATCATTAGCTCAGACTCATTTCTTCCTTGTGATAATTTTATCTTTATAAATGTCTCCTCTTCTAATAGGCATTGTTTAACAATGTTTCCAGTTATACAAATCTGAGATGCATGGCCCTATGTGTCATCAGTGTCTGTGATATTGTGTAATATTGAAGCCCTACAATATTTGCGCTTCAAAATGATCATAAATTGCTTCAAAAAAATATATATATATAATTTTTTTTTTTTTTTTTTGAGTGACTGGTGTTACCATACTCATTTCCCCCAACAGACTGTAGTGTTACAAGAAACTGTTAAAAACGTTTGGCAAACACTTTTTGAAATTTCTAATATAAATCATAAATATCTTGATAATCAGACAGGCAATCGGCTTGTAAAAGTCATGAGATTTGGAGATAGGGGTACTGATGTGCCGATTTGAATCATTAATAGGGGAAAATTAATGGTTTCAGTTGCAATAATGTTCTTCTTTCTTTTCTTTAGAATCTTACCCCAGTCTTAGAGAAGAAATTTCAATGTGAGTACAAATATTATACATCCATTTAACATAGAGCCTCAACCCTTTTTTTTCTTCTGAAGTAGTATTCAATAATCGTTTTACTTTCTGGACAAAACATTCTCACCTCTCTGGCGTGTCTGAGACCCCTCTCCCAGGCACTCTCAGGGCGTGGCTCCTCCGGTGGTGGGGGTAGAAACTCTTCTTCTTCCTAAAAAAGGACAATTCATCAACAAAGACATAGTGCCATCAGCAATAAGCCACTGCAGAGTAACATGTAGCACTTGTGCAAATGACCCAAAATACCCACAGATCTTAAATTACACATGGAGATATCCCACTTCATGCTTTTCAGAATAATCACTGCCAAAGTAATACAGGTGTTTCGAAAAATACCTTTTTTTGTTGGCCCTTCTGAAAAGAATACTTCCACATATGTATACAAAAAAGTACTACCGGTGCATAAATGAATACTGATTACTTAACTGTCATGAACGCGTATCCACCAGTTTTGTACAAATGACCTTATCAGCATATACGCTTATTCTACAATGATGTAAATAATTTACTTGAAAACTGAAGAATGCTATAGAAAGTGCAACCAACAAAATACAAATGAAGGAACAAATCTCATATTACTGATCTTAAAGTCGTCATAAATCATTAAAGTTGAATAATATCCAATTTTATACCCGAGTTGTTAAATCTTTCTGAAATAGTGAGCAGAATGGGTAAGATTAATGCTTCTCAAGGTATTAAAGCTTCTCTTTAAGTTTCTTTTAATAGCAATTTCAAATGAACACCAGCTATAGAGCATTGTCAAAAGATTTGCTTTATAGTCGTGTCATAATTGCACACTTGTTTCATTCCAAAGAGCTTGTACACCTACACATGTACATACAAATACAACAAACAAATAATAAATAGTACAGCTCACAACAAAGCCATGAACAAGTGAAATACTTGATTATCAAGCCACTCAGTAAGGACAGGACTTCTGAGGTGTTGCGCAATTCTTACCTCAGGAGGAGGGGGAGGCAGGTCTTCCTTAGGAGGGGGCGACGGGGGCTCAAGGGGCTGCCCCAGTAACACGGCCTGGGCGTTGTGAAGCTCTCTTCTGTCAATCAATGAGTAGTTGCCTATTGGGAGGAGGAAAACAAAAAAGAAAATATGAAGCCTTTGTTAAGCACAAAAAAGTGTTTCTGACCTCTGTCTGTAAAGCAAATTTTCATATTTCTTAACACTGGTAACACTGTGTGATATTAAAAATTGTACTGGAACTAACTTGAGCTGTATTCAAGAATTAACAATCAGTGCATAACTACATGTATTTGCAGAAAAAAAATTATTACTTATCTTTCAGCTTTTAGTTAACAATGTTATAGTTGAAACAGAAATATCAATACTTTACTCTAAAATCCAATGACAAAGATTTCCTCTATGAAATTTACTGAAAACCATACTTAAGTTTAATTAGTTTTTTAAATGGTCATGATGATATGCTTGTACTAACCCTTATCATTGATGCCCGGGTGTATGAAGCGACAGTTATTACCCCAGAAGCATTGCCCTCTGGTATAGAATCGACATGTAGGACGAACGTCCGGTTTCTTCTTCTCCACCGGGTCCTTGACCTCTCCTTCTTCCATGTCATCATCCTGAAGAAGAAACAATGAGCAAAGTAATGAACACACTCCATGTATTAGTTCAAAGGATTACATACATGTATGCATGTTCTAGCAATAATAATATGAGATTTGTAAGGCACTGAATTCATTTGAAATCAAATGCTCAAGGCATAATGTTCTGCAATCAATCAGCACTTAAAAATGTCATACCTTAAAGGGATCGTTTAACAATGTTAAATCTGAGATACACGGCCCTACGTGTTATCAGTGTCTGTGATATGGTGTAATATTGAAGCCCTAAAAAAATCGCGCTTCAGAATGATCAAGAAGTGCCTCAAAAAAGTAAAAATCTTTGAGTGACCGGTTTTACCATACTCGTTTTTCCCAATAGACTGTAGTGTTGTGAAAACCGTTCGGTGAACGGTTTTCAAAATTTGTAATTTCAATCATAAATATCTTGATAATCAGACAGGCGATCGGCTTGTAAAATTCATGGAGTTCCTGACTGACCTAAAGATTTATAATTATCATTGCAGCATGAGCTAAATCACGGATTTTGTTTCAGAATCTGAGACAAAGTTACCGATCCCTTTAAACATGTGTGAAGCTTTGCCAGGGTCTCAATTATGCATGGATCTACTGGTTCAAATTACAAATTGATTATTTACAAAAGTCCACTACAGTATACACTGGATACATACATGCACATGGAGTCCTGTATCTTGATTCTTGAAAACATTCGAAGAATAATTTGTACAAATTCTTTGACTCCAGTACACTGTACATGTACTGACAAGTTAAGTCTACAGTAAAGTTTTACTTCATGCCCACATGTATTGTTTACTCTATTTAAATGGTGTAATTCTGCATTTCTAATATTCAAAAGAATTGATATATTAGACATGAAATATTTAACATTATGCAACTGCAAAACTTAATAATGGGATAAATAAATACCGGTCAGTTTTGCTTTCCAATGTACATGTACATGTAAAATGTAGTTCTGTGTCGATACATTTACAATATTTGTTCACCCCTCACTTAGGCCTGAGTCATCACGGGTTTTGCCGAACCCGGGTTTGACTTGAAAATTTCGGGCGGGGACCGGGTACCCGAAATTTTCACCACTGCACTGACACTAAAAATCGTGTGCATGCAGCGGCGGGAGTTAGACTAAGTTGCTGTTCTAATAATGCGATGGAAAGGACAGTTACTGCTTTCAAAACAATAAAATAATCAATTAAATTAAATTAAGATGCTTAAAAAAATAAATGAATATCGTTTCAGTTGACGGTAGGTGTTTTTATCGCTCTAAAATTGAGGCTGCAAGAAAGTAATCACGCTTCGTGGTACCGATCGAGTGCGTTCAGAAACGGAAGTGGAAATAGATCTATGACCCACTGAAGACAGAGCAAGTAAGTGCCACACAGAAGACTAAAATGTTGATCAGACTATTGCAATTAAATCGTAATACTAAAGGCATTAATTTAATTGTCAAAATATATCCACAATATAATGGTTTACCCTTGATAGTTTGATGAAGGAAAATAAATTAAAGCTCTTGAAATAACATCGAAGTGCCTTTCGTTCGTTCTAAAAATGCGTGTATAACGGCAAGCACAAGTTACGAGTCGAGCTTGCATGATATGCATGTTTACATCCCTGCACCG
Source organism: Strongylocentrotus droebachiensis (assembly GCA_035222895.1). NCBI lineage: Eukaryota > Metazoa > Echinodermata > Echinoidea > Camarodonta > Strongylocentrotidae > Strongylocentrotus > Strongylocentrotus droebachiensis. Next base: position 166,551 of record JAVYIG010000410.1, on the reverse strand, counting down.
TCATCCGACCTGATCGGAACAATAAGCATTGAACCAATTAAAAAACATCACGTAAGACTTTGAGGGACTCCAATTCAACAAAATTACCGTAAAATAGTTATTTGTTTTGACAAATAATACTATAGATATTCATAATATCTTACAGAAATAATGATATTTCATGAGCTACGTACTCGATTTCGAGTTCAGCTAGCCATCATTTTGTAATGAGACGTAGTTGTCATGCAGTAGACTGTAGAGGGCAGTATGCAGGCAGAGAGAGGAAAAAAGCGCGGGCCTCAGATCACGTGATATTCACGTGCCTATCACGTGATTTTTTTTCCCTCTATGCGAGCTGCCGTATTCTGTCTATAGCCTACTGCGCTGCATGCATGACAACTACGTCTCATTTCAAAATGATGGCTAGCTGAACTCGATATCGAGTACGTAGCTCATGAAATATCATTATTATTATTACTTCGATGTTATTTCAAGAGCTTTAATTTATTTTCCTTCATCAAACTATCAAGGGTAAACCATTATATTGTGGATATATTTTGACAATTAAATTAATGCCTTTAGTATTACGATTTAATTGCAAAAGTCTGATCAATATTTTAGTCTTCTGTGTGGCACTTTCTTGCTCTGTCTTCAGTGGGACATAGATCTATTTCCACTTCCGTTTCTGAACGCACTCGATCGGTACCACGAATCGTGATTCCTTTCTTGCAGCCTCAATTTTAGAGCGATAAAAACACCTACCGTCAACTGAAACGATATCCATTTATTTCTAAAGCATATTTATTTGATTACATTGAAATATAAGTTTGTGAATTGCATATTTTTAGTTCTATATTTCAAAATATCAGTGTGAAATTTAATTTTGAAAAACCCGAAACCCGAAAACCCAAAACCGGGTTTCAGCTCGACGGTCGGGGCCCGGGCGGGGACCCGTTTCGACTCAGGCCTACCCTCACTTATGTGAAACCCTACAATCAAACTTGTACCTGCAGTAAACAGACCATCTAAACGTTACATTTAGAAGCAATTGTCCCAGAGTCCCAATAGGATACAGCCATTTTTTAGGAGGAGCAGGACAACCTTGTTTTTGATAATTTAACAAATATGAACCCTCACAAAATGGGCCTGTCCTACTCGAGCCATGTCCAATATCATGCTGCCTTACAACTTTAGCAAATGGGAAAAAGTTTCGAGACCATAAACAAGGTGATTTTAGCACATCATACATGTAAGTATTGTTTTTTCACATAGCAAGACACACTGCTAAATCATAAAGAGAATTTATCAAAAATTTACGGGCATCTTTGAAAGTAGATTCGAAGTTGCCCTGTACATCGGTTTTACAGTAAGTATACATTCATCTGACTAAAAATAGCACATCTGAAAAGAAATACTTACATCTAATTCCCCATCTTCTCCTTCGTCTTCCTCTTGACATTCACCATCATCATCATCCTTCAACTCTCCATCACCTTCAGATTCCACAAGCCCAGTATCGTCCTCTTGCTGATTATCCACCTTTTCCTCCTCAACCACAGAATCTTTCTTTTCCCCGTCCTCCTCCTCCTCCTCCTCCTCTTCATCTGCTTGCTCTCCTGAAGGTTCCTGGTGATAAGGTTGTGCATGGTCATCAACATCTTCTTCAAAGTCCAGCTCATCACCATGATCCTCTATATGATGCACTTCAACCACTGCTGCAGCTGAACGCTCACGGTACTTTCTGGATGTTTTTAAAGGCTCTGTTGGCACTGTCAAATCTAAATGGTCATCATCATCCTCATAAGCATCGTCTCTATGGCGATCTTTGCGCACATCTTGCTCATGATCAACTTGATCAGGCTGAAGTCTATCATCCTCCTTCTGAGTTCTTGAATCAACATCCTCAGTACTTTGGTCACCTTGCTTGTTGTCATTATCATCTTCTTCATCACCTGAAAGTTTTGATAACCTACTACTACCATCATCTCCTTCTTGGAATAATTGCTCTCCATCTCGATACTTCTCTTCCGCTTCTTCATCTTGAAGTTCTTGAGCATCTTGTTCTTCATCTTGAAGTTCTTGAGCAGATTGTTCTGCACCAGAAGATGTACTAACTCCTGTCCTTTGATCATAAGAATAATCTTCCTGGCCATAGCAAGGCACAGTCGGTGATTTCACCGTTTCGTCAAGCTCCTCGCTTGATTCGGCAACATCAGCACTGGAAGTGGGCGCTTCATCGTCGCCTCCCCTATCAAACATGTCAGATTCCTCGTCTCTACTCTCTGAAAACTCCACTCCCTCGCTGTCTTGTGTCATTAATGGTTCACTTTCATCCGCGCTCTCTGCCGTACTTGTCATTGGACTGGCCGGTGTTGCAAGTTCTACCCCGCTACTCTCCTCCTCTCCTTCTCGCTCTAGTCTTTCGCTCTGTAACCTGACAGAGGATTCAGTCTCTGAGGGAGTAGCATAATCAAACTCTGCTGCCTCACTCCCACTCTGCGCAGTCCCGGGGCTTTCAGGTGGAGAGCCAGCCGGGCTACGGGGACCCCCTCCTTCTACCCCCTTGCCTCCTGACTCCGAAAATCCACTCATTTGATGGAAGTCTTCATGGCAACTGTAAAACATGTCTCCTTCCTTTGCAGATTTTTCACCAACATCTTCTTGGTATTCATTCCCTGATGTATAATCCATCTCTTCTTCTTCCTCTAGCTCCCCCTCCTCCTCCTCAGTTCCTTGGGCAATTCTTCCTTTCTCTCCATCATCAAACTGATGAGCAGTGTTCCTTACTGTTGAAAATCCATCTTCTGTGATACGAGGTTCCATACCATCCTGCGAGATTCTGTCATCATCACTTTCAGAATCCATGCTTGTACTGAACTCATTGTCATCCATGATTTCTGGAAGTATTCTGTAGAAGAAAAAGAAGGAAGAAATTAAGAACATTCTAATTTGTACAGCGTAAATATTATGAACATGATGAACTATTTATGAAAGTATGATTGAATGATCGTCTAATATTAATTTATTATGTGAGCAGTGGTTGGACACACAATTCACCACAACAGTAAAACAAACCATGAAAATTTCAGACCAGCTGCAGCTTCAAAGATCTCATTCTCAGGCTCTGGCAGTGTCACTGTATATCGCCATTTACATCTGATCATGCATGCACTGCCACGGCCACTGATCTGCCTGTTCACACGGCGTTCACACAGCACTGCACGACTCGCAGCGACAATGCACTGCTGCCATTTCAATCACACAGGCACTCGCAAACTGCAAATAGACCGTCGAAAACGTCATCTAAATTCCGGCTTTTTCTACGATCTATGAGAAAATGAGTACATCAGTTATAAAGAATATTTATCAAATAACATGACTTACAGTATAAGAACTCTCTAAAATCAACGAATAGATGTTAAAAACGAGTCATATTCGTAATTCACATCCTCATCTTGACATTTTGCCTGGCTTTACATTGACTACTCAATAATTCGGCCACAGTTTTTTCGTCCGATACAGAAATCTGGATCGCCCTCCAAGAGATTTGTATGTATATTTTATATACAAATGAACATTTACAAATATAGATTCAGGTTTACTTATCAGCATGTATTCTTGAATGTAATACAATAAAAGAAGTCTGAGGGAAATGTGCAGATAGACTTAATAATTTACCAATTCTGAAGAAATTATCCTGGAAAGAAATTAATTATAGGAATAGATGACAGTACCATGAAAAACAGAGCAATTATTGAACCATATTTTGATTTTGATTAAATATATGATTTTCCAAAGTAGAGAGAAGGGAAATCCTCAAAAAGCAAAAGAATTAGAAAATAGATTACTGGAAAATAGAAATGAAGAGAAAAAAATTTCAGTGGAAAGAGATGCCCTTTCAATTCATTTAGCGAAATGGGAATTTTAGCCTTGGAAGATGTTGAATACATTTTTTTTTTTTTTCTTTTTTCAATATATATATATACAAGGCTCGACCATCTTCTCTTCTTTACCCTCGCTTTTCTTTTCTCATTTGTTTTTCTTTTCTTTTGTTTGTTCGTTTTGTGTGTGTGTGTGTTTTTGTGTTTTGGGGGTGTTTTTTTTTATTGTCGTCCGTCTTTAGTAAAGATGAAAAAAAATTTTTTTTAATCGGGATGAGGAAAAGAAAATGGCCATTATAATGGGAAAGCTGGGATCACATTGTGGGAGCAGCATAAGATTAATTAAGATTTGTTTTCTTCTTCACCGTGAGCTTGTTAAAAATTGTAACTCTATTTTGCAGCCTGGTTAACTTAATTATTTGGTATAAGTATTTTTCTTGAGTTGAAAATGTTTACATCCACTGAGTAAGTATAGTGTGTGTGGGGGAGGGGTGGGTGGGTGGGTGAGTATGTGTGTGTGGGGTGAATTGAGGTGTTTGTGTGAGGGAGGGGACAGGGAGGGGGCAGGGAGGAGCAGGCATTGTTCCAGTAAAATTACCTCCAGATTTGTTTAATTTTTTTTTATAAATATAAGTGAATAACATTTACAATTGACATAATATGTTTAGGTACTTATATGTTTACTAAGTTATATGCAAATAAATTTTTGTTTAAGTTATGTTTATATAATATAAGCAATCAATATTGAAAACGTTTATTTTATTCAATTGTATGTTATTGTTTGTATTACACATTTGGAGAAATAAAACAAAATTGCTTTAAACAAAAAGTTAACGGGTGTTTTAGTGTTATGTTGGGCGGGTTGGGGGGGGGGGAGCAGTGGGTGTTCTCATTCTTTTTCTTCTTTTATCATATAGGCCTATCTTTTTTAATTTTTATAAAATCACATAACCCTTTTTTCTTTTTTTAAGGAAATTTTGAAAAATTATTGTGGAAAAGACAAGAAATAATTGGAAATTCATATGCAAGCTGGAGAAGAAATTGAAGAAAAAAATTATGTAAGATTTGTTTATATACTGTGAAACTATTGCCTTGTTTATTTGAATAGTTTTCTTCTGTAAATGTGTAACTTCATCTGCAAATATATTTTATATGCACATTTATTGTAAATCACTTGCAAATTTGAGGATTATTTGTAATTTTGTATAAAATGTCATCAATTATGTGAAATTTTCTTTATGAGAGAAGAGAATAAAAATCTATGAAAACAAAAAAAGATGCGCGATGTTGCATTGCAGTGCCGGATCCAGGGGGGCCCCTCCCCTGTGAAAAAACAACAGATAGAAACCATTAATTTTACCTTTATTGGAGACGAGCCCCCTTCCCTGGTGCTCAAAGGGGGGGGGGGGGTAGTGAGCACTTTCGTTTTCACTGGCTGCCTGCCGTATCAATAAACGAAATTAACAAAAGACTTAACTCCGTTTCGTTGACAATCAGCCGTAGACGAGAGTCTTCATGCATGGCTGATTGTCAACGAAACGGAGTTAAGCCTGAGTCTTTTGTCAAATCTGCTTTTTGCTACGGCAGGCACCCAGTGAAAACGAATTCGTTTGTTAAAATTATGAAAATGTAAGGGCTACTTTAAACAAACAGAACTTTGTTATTCCTTGCTCATTTTTCCTGATTGAGGTGTCATATGAAAGGGCAGAAAATCAACTTTCTAGAAATGATGTGAATTTTTCTTCGAAATTCAGATACCCCCCGCCAAATGTCTTTTTGGTTTCCTTCCTTCAAAATGCTTTTAATCACTTATGCGTAAAATATGCATCATCTGAGTAGCATCAACTGAAAGAGGAGACTCTAAGCTTTCCAAATATGTATCATTCATTAATTATGGTTGTGACTAAGTTATGATAAAACATCGATACTTCTCGGTTTCGTTTTTTCTGGGACGCACTGCATGTATACAATCATCATGATCGTCGTCGTCGTCATCATTATCAACATCAACATTCTATTTTGATCATCGTCAGCATCAGTTTGGTGTTCTTTTTTTACTTCAGAATATTAGGTTCCCCCCCCAACTCCGGGGTCAGAGGAACCGCATTTGTGTTCCATAAATCTCCGATAAAGGGGTACTTTTTCGCGCGACAAAGTCTGGTCCGTATTGACTTTAACACCCGGAGATATGCTTTCAAATGGACGGGGAACAAGCATACGCGTACCCTAAATATAATAATGAGAGTGGGGAGGGGGGGGGGGTTTAGGTACAAATAGGCTCACAAATGGGGATAAATGGCCTTCCACATTTTCAAGACAAAAAATTTGCGAGTTATAGAAAAGGCATTATTACAGGGTTGCATTCAATAACGAACTGTTCACAATATCAGAGCGAAATATTGAGCCAGTTTTGCTTAGGGCGTAATGAAAATCATATAGAAACAAATCAATGTAGGGTCTAGGTCAAAGTCATCATAGGTCTATTTGAATATTTAGTTTTATCCTCCAATTATGATTAATTTGAAACTTTTTTTTATCATATTCCTCAATTGACAAATGCAGTGATAAAATCAACTTCGAAACATCTTATTCTGCTTGCTTAGCTAGCTAACTAGCTCAGTGCAGTACACATGTAGCAGATAGTGACGTCACATTTCCACTTCCGGTGTTACTGTAATATAGAAAACGCCGGTTCTTGTGTTGTGGCTGGGCTAAATATACCATTAAAAATGTTTTCGGCTGTCTCTAAAGTAGGAGTTGTTGCTCCGTTTGTGTCCGCCACATCCCAAAATGTGGGATCTCAGCTTAGACAAGCAGTTGTCGCAGCTCAATCAATTGTTCACAAAGTCACATTACCTGAGAGGGAAGATAGACTTACAAATGTGAAGCTCGGTGCTTTGCTACCAAAGAGTCACGGTACGCGGGCGACGAGTGGAGTCCAAGGTAATGTGCATTTTAGGGTAGTGGAGTGTCAAGTGTGGACTGGATACATTTTCTATGAATTAACCTAAAATTGTGAAAGTGACCAAAAAATCATTATAAGTCTTACATTTTTATAGTTTAATTGCTTTATATCTTTCCAATTAAAACAAGATTGTCTAGACCAACTGATAGTCTAGATTTAAAGTGACAAAACCTACAAAAAAGAAGATAAAAATGGGGTGCAATGGCCAATGCCAACTGAAGTCAAGATTGGCCTGGCCCTTATTTGTTATAAGGGCTAAGTCGCCTAAGTGATAATATGAAATACAGAGCTACCAAGTGTCGTGCATTCAAGGGTCTGAAAACGCTCTCACGCATGACACGCGCGCTCGATTTCGAAACTTTTGATAAACTACACCTTCGCTCACGCGCCGAGTCATGAAAATGTCACGCATAGATCTAGACTAGACTCTAGCTGATCTTTCAACTTGGCGTCTCTGGAAATAGATATTGAGCGTTGTACACTGAAATAACGTGCTCCCATTTGCCGATCTGCTTGAGCGGTTTTTAATTTAAGAATAAGAGAGAGGCCACGTAGAAGTTTAGCTTACATTTATCGCATGCGCAGAACGTTCATCCGATCTCAGCGAATGGCAGCCTCATTTTACTAAATTGGCGCAGACAAGGGCCCTTCTTATTGGCTATCAGTATCACTGGCAAACGAAAAAAATCCTTAATAATTAATAGAAGGTTCGACTGGAATATCATGATTTTGGTATCGGATCAAACAGAAAATCGCAAGCTTTCTCCTCGCACTAATATCTTATAACGTTGGCCAAATGGCAGCCAGCGATATAGAGTCAGAAGGGCCCTTGTAGTAGGCGCCAATTTAGGAAATTGAGCCTGAGACAGGATCAACGTATTTGCGCTAGATGTAAGCTAAAGTTCTATGTGCGCGACAAACCGGGCTTCAGATTTTGCTAGTGGCCTTTTTTGTTCCTCATAAAGAATCATAGTAAAGGCTAAACGCTTTGAAATCAGTCAAGAATTAAAATTAAAATGTGGAAATTGGTTACTGGAGTGATAATGATTTGCTCATCTTCCATGTGTTCCTGATGATAATGAGGTAACATGCGATTGACGTCCCGTAGTCTAGTGTACTCAGATGCATGAATGGACTTTGCTGAATTTAGCAAACTCCTTGCGCATGCGCCTTGTATACCAATCTCTATTATCAAGAGTAAGTATTATATTGGTAGCCCCAAAACTTTTTTTTTGTTGTACAATGCATGTTTTTGCGCTTCCAACAGGACCAACATTGTGAGCTCTTGTGAGAGGTCAGCAATTTTGTAATTTAAATCACAAGTTAACTCATTATCTTTATATGAAGAAGAGGAAGAAAAGGAAAAAAATAGTGGAAATCAGAGACTGTTTCCCATATTATTGGAGATTTAGCTTACAAAAGGACAAAAAAAACCAATGCCACCAACAAGGCAGTAAAGGTCGAAAGGAGTAATTCATGAGGAATCTGCGTATCACACTTTCAATTTCAGCTGAGGTAATCTCTTCGCAGCAAATGTAACTAAAGAAAATTGGTAACCCGAATAGGAGACCGTCTCCCAAATAGCCAACTAAAAATCTTGATAAAAGTCTCTTGACAAACGACAATAGAGACAAACTCCCAAATCGTAAAGACAATGTGAATAGAGTTGGGGAGAGGGGGAGGCTGCCTCAAGTGTATATGTCCGTCCATTGGGAATTTATATACTTCTAATACATATATGTCTTTTATTTTAGCTGCCGGACATGTGAGGTTTGCACACACAGACATCCAAGTACCGGACTTCTCAGAGTACAGACGTGACACAACGAGCGATCCAAAGAAGCCGGCAAGTACCTCATCGGCTGACCGTCAGATGTTCTCATACCTCCTGGTTGGTGGAGGAACCATTGCAGCAACATACGGTGCAAAGAATATTGTCACTGATTTCATCCAGACCATGAACGCCTCTGCAGATGTCTTAGCTATGGCCAAGATTGAAATCAAGCTGGAAGAAATTCCAGAGGTAAGGATTGGCCAATTATATAACATTTACGATCAAAAATTTGAAATATATAAACAAAATTGTAAAGTACTGTAGGATGGAAATAAAAAATACTTTGATAAATGCCGCCTGATTGTAGATCTCTTTATTTTGTATTTAGCTTGAATAATAAACAAATATATATGAAGGTTCTGCATCATTACTGATAAGGACATTTATGCAAAAACACTTTCAAATTTTGTGTATTTCAGTTTTCCTAATTATTGTTTGTGTTGGTAATTGGTAAATGTTTTATGGCAATCATATTAATAGTTCAGGTTCATGTACATGTACATGTGGTCTTGTGTTGTGTGAAAAGGCTAGAATTTTATCAAATTTATATCTGAAAAGTATCAAGAAGTAAATGAAAGTCAGATTTAGTGTGGAGGATCACATCAGGTCAAATGTGTTTTTGAGAAGAAAAAAAAGGTTTTGAATTTGTGATAACATATTCTAGCTAATTTAGTGTGTACTATAAAAAAGAAGTGATGAAACATGTTATACTGGAGATATGGGAATGTAATAACATGCTGCCATAAAGATTAGATGTCTTCAAAGTATAATTAGTTTTGATTACACTATTTGAAACCAATACTAAATTTCATGGGGAGTAGGTAGTTAGTTGATGAATTTATCTCCTTGCTGTCTGTCCCATGTGTTGGCAGCTTTATCATGCATTTTGAGTAAACACAATGTTTCTGTCTAATCGACAGACCTACTGGGTACTAAAGCTTAAATGTACTATGTCCCTTTGCAGGCAAAAAAGTAAAAGGTTAAATTCCAAGTTTTCAACGGCATTTGAAAGATAATACTAATTTAGAATTTCGCTAAAAAAGAGGGGGCTTGAAAATGTCTTTAAGTGGGAAAATAACGACTATTAGTTGTCGAATCGACTTAAGAGCTATAGAGCCAATAAGGAATAGTCTGATTTTCAGACCATTGTACTGAATGGTGGTACGTTTTATGCTGCGCAAAGATTGAATCAGTTTAATTTTGGTCATTACAAGAAGTGGGTTATTGATGAAGACAAATGCTCATGTATCCTTTACAGCTCATGTTATGTTTGTTATTATCCAAGAAGAAAAAAGCCAGTCAGTCACTCAATAGTGTTTGACAGTGATGTCTAGCAAGTAAACGGTTTCCTTGCATAATTTGAATATTAGGACACTGCTAACGTTTAAATTTCACAGATAGATTTCATGACATATTCATAATTCCTGCAAAGTTCTACAGAATTGATGTTGGCTGCAAAAGGGACAAAGTATCTTTAAAGCTTGGAGCTTTAGTAGGAAATTATACTTTTGGTGGTAGTTTTTGTTCTTCTTTTCATTATTTTTGGTCACATGTTTTCAGCAAATTTACTTGCCCTTTAATAAATAATAATCATCAGTTGTGTTTACAATACAAAGCTTATTTTAACCACCTGTCTCAGACTCTCAGCAGACCAAATATGTCGGCTAATAGCCACCCTGAACACCAGGCACAATACAGCTGTAATTATGTGTAAACTGTAAAGGAAACACATTATTATTTATTAGATGTAATTGTTGTCATGTCTGATTGTGTTTATTGTCATTATGCTCATGCTACAGGGCAAGAACATGACCTTCAAGTGGAGAGGAAAGCCCCTCTTTGTCAGGCACAGGACGCAGGAGGAGATCGACGTTGAGTGTTCCGTCGACGTCGCATCACTGCGCGACCCCCAGCACGACAAGGAACGTGTGCAGAAAGACGAGTGGCTGGTCCTCATCGGCGTGTGCACCCATCTCGGCTGCGTACCCATCGCCAATGCCGGAGAATACGGGGGCTACTACTGCCCCTGCCACGGGTCCCATTACGACGCCTCAGGCAGGATCAGGAAAGGACCCGCACCCCTCAATCTAGAGATCCCCGAGTATACCTTCCCCACAGACGAGATGCTTATCGTAGGTTAATGTTGGAATGCAAAGCCGATTCATAGCATTTATATCGTCATCAGGAATTTTCAGCATGCTTGTCCACAAAGCCCTTACACTTCCGTTACTTGACTTCATAGCTCTGCCAAACCAATTGAAAACTTAACTCCAATTGATATCTACCATACAATAGTGATCATACTTAAATTATCCTTTCCCCTTGTAGCCAGATAGAATTTAATATTTCTTGAGGCTCATTCATAAAAAATTATGCAAATAAAGTCATGAAGAAGTAAATGCACACTAATTAAGAACTACCGATGTCCCATGTAACTTGCACTTGTACTGGTGTAATACAATTAAAGTTTGTCACGTGGATATGCCTTGTCAGAATAAGTGGATGTAGAATTTCACATAGGAGATGAATATGCAAGGTCATGTTTGAGTTATTTATTATTACATATTGGACAAAATAAAGAATGAATTGGCTTTGTTTTGATTTTCTGGTGCAAGCATTGTGGGAAGGTATTATCCGTACAAACAGCAGATTGGGTGTGCTGTGAATGTGATCTATCACCGAGTTTATTTACATAATGCTCCATTTATGTGTGATACATGCCTAGTCTTTTTGCTGTTGTATTGTAAAGATATTAGGATTTTACTATTGAGACAATATGTGTGTTTTACCATGTACAAGAGTTGAATAAAATTGGAGAGACCTATATTAAAAACATGTTCAAAGTTGATCTGATTGTATTTGAAATCTTTTGGTTGTATGGATGTACAGAGAAGGCCTATGGTTTGAGCAAGTGTTTGAGTGATGCAATTGAGACTTCATCATTAGAGCTCATTTTTGAGCCGGTAGTATGGTAAGCTGTACTGATATGTTGAGGTTGTAAATCATCTACTGTGAGTGAGAAAGGCGATTTAAAGTGATCCGGTAACTTTGTCTTAGATCCTTTAAACAAATCCTTGATTCAGCTCATGTTGCAATGATAATTATAAACATTTAGGTCAGTCAGGAACCCCATGACACATACAAGTATGGTAAAACCGGTCACTCAAAGGTTTTTACTTTTTTGAGGCACTTTTTGATCATTTTGAAGCGCAATTTTTTTTAGGGCTTCAATATAACACCATATCACAGATGCTGATAACACGTAGGGCCGTGCATCTCAGATTTAACATTGTTAAACGATGCCTTTTAAAGATATCTCCTTCAGGCTCTTTGGAGATGTATCTTATGGTAACAAAGAGTTTTTATATAATTATTTTGATAAAACGATCCACTTCTATTTCTAGAAGAGTAGACAAAACTTGACTGAGAGAATGGTATGGGAAGATGGTGAAGTCATGTGAAATACAATATAAAGGGTAGAGAGACAGAGACAGATGGGGAAACAGAGTTTAGTGGATAACAGACTGCATGTGTGACAGAAAAGTGGAGAAAGACTCCAGAGGAAGGCATGTATGCAAGTGAGAGAGAAGGAGAAGATTGAATGTTGGTGAGGGAGAGAGAGGGGGGTGGTGGTGGTAGAAAAGTGGGGGAGAAAGAGAGGGTTGCATGTGCATGAGAGCAAGAAATGTACATAAATGTACATTTATGAGAAAGTGTGGAGAGAAAGAGAAGGGGGGGGGGGGAACCGTAGAAAGATAAAAAGACAAACAAAATGAACCAAACTGTACACGGGCTACAAGTGATGTTGGGTATTTTCATCCTAGTCTAGTGACAGATTCCCAAAATGGGTGCAGAAAATGGCTCCTAGCCTTCATGGTTTTCTAATGTTTGAATACATGTTAAAAAAAAAAAACACCACAGTAAGTTTGAAACCCTCAAATCTCCTACACCCTCCTGTACAATGAATGAAATTTAGGATAAATGAAATGGTCATTAATATTATTTATATCTTGACTATATATAAATTTCATTCACAAAAATTCATCTTTCTTTTCAATCCTGTACCACTCGTGCTTGCTGTTCATTCAAAGTAATTTACATTCTATAAATACATCTTGCACAACTTTTATCATTTATATGTATATTAATAATGATTTTTTTCAAATGACAGACACCACACCTGTACAATGAGTTTAGTTTAGTTCACTTGTTTAATAGCAGTCATAAAGTCTTTCCATTAATCAACTATCAGTTTTAACTGATTACTTCCTAGAAGTATATATATACAATTATCTATTTCTTACCCGGGTTTCCACAATGGAAACACTTGTTATACTTTGCAAGATACTGAATTAAGGTCTTGTATAAAATTTCCACAAAAGCCAGCATTAATATCCTGCAAGTGCTTAATAAAGCTTTCTTACAAAGGATCTTCCTTTTACCAAGAAGCAATACTCGCTCATTATTTTAAAGCCTAGATGAAATTCAACATGAAGTGATCTTCAAATAACACACATACATGCATGTATAATCATCCATGTGTCATTAAATTGAATGATGGGCAAATAATTTACTTATACAAAAAAAATACGCAAACAGAGACATGATACAAGACTTTTTACATGTGAATTCTACAAAAAAAAAAAAAAAAAAAAAAACAATCACCCTCTTGAATTATTAGCTAATTTAGTAATAATTTGCTTCTTGAATAGCGTTCATGTGGTAACAAATCATTACTCCACCTGTAGCTAGAGGCTCCTGACTGGATGGCTCACAGCTTGCAAGGAAATCCTCACAACCTGGTACCCATTTACAATAATGTATATCTTATTATATATGTCTTATAATTATACATTTAGATTTAATAAATGGTTTCCCTGGTATGGGCAAACATGGCACTCTTCTAACTTAAACAACTTGTAGATGAGATACACTGACAACATCTGAATCATTAAGTCCCATTAGTGAATCAACCATTTGTATATATCAAGAACACAGATAAATTATCAGAAAGATAAAGAAGATATTGAGTTGCATTATCCATATCAAGTTTGCCTTTGAGTGTAGATATGGTTATGAGGGAGGTACAGTGAAGGTGTGATATCAGAGAGGAGCAATATTCTATTCTTCTAATCATCCAATGATATTGTACTACTACTACTACTATGTAGTAACCCGGCATTTCCTTTCAACTTCGCCTTCGAAAGTTGCTAGTACAACACCCTCCCCTCTTCTTTTCCAGTGCCCATGCTTTGCAATCTTTACAGAGATCCTTCCTTGTAATAACTATTCTTGTTTTGATTTCCTGTTTCTAGTTTTTCCCTCTTGATTCCTACGACTTCTCATCTAAACATGGAAATGCAAGTTTAAAAGTTTACCAATCACCAATTAAGTATCGATTTGGTACTTAAATGCACAACATTCAGTACTTCTTTACCAAAGTGCCAGTCACAACATATTCCTTTTCAAATGAATGAGCAATACCAACTTCCTCCTTCACTTTGAGCAAACATATATTTCACATTGCTGCAGATCCAGTATAGATCACAAGTAACTAACAAATAAATATTCTTGAAAAAATGAACCTGTGACCTTTTAAGTGAGCTCTGATTCAATTCATATTATCCTTGCCTCACAATATAGAACACAAAGACATTTTGTCTATAGTTTGAAAGTGTTTTTCACAGTTCTACATATATCAAGTAGATACTTTCTTTCAAAACCAGAAGGGTGTTAGACTCTACATACATTCAATCCTGCTTTAGCAACCACCTGATGTATAGAAAGACCACCCGTCTATAGAGACCATATTTTATGTACCCTTTGAATATGGTTTCTCATTGAAACCTGAAGTAAAGGAACCTGTACATAAAGACCACTTTTCATGTTTCCCATGAGCAGTCTTTATTTACAGGATAATGCACTTCTGACTCGAAGCGGAAAATTGTCCTGATGAATCATCAGTAGGCCCTGTTCAGATATAACGAGGCAAAATTTTTTTTTTTTTTCTCCCCATGATGATGTAAAGTGTAATACACATCACATCTTTGTATCTTATAACACAGAGCTCAAATAATACAAGCAGGACCTTGTTGCACGTCATTGCCATTCACCATTCATTGACAACTTAAAAAAATGTTGCAGTTTTTGTGCGATAGTTTACCGTGTCATATCTGAACGCACCTATACAGATGATCATTCTGTGCAAGACATACTCGTACCAAGCAAGAAGCAAGCCACTTCTAAAATCAGAAATCAAGGTTGAAGCTACATGTAGCTTGTAGTACAGACAATCCAGAAACAACATGCAAATAGCTCTGACACAGGGATACCATTTAGAATCGATCAGAGGGCCTGAAAATCACCTACAATGAGCTATTTTGTACACAAAAAAGCCTTAGCCTGAAAATAAATTGCCAGGGCCTGAATTCGGGCTTTTGCCTGAAAACTGGCATCTCTGTCTGACAGTGAGCCTCAACAGTTCATATTCTACCACCATCATCAGCAGCTATCGTCACATCTGATAAGTAGATGAACCTCCGTTGACAGCGTTGTAGATGTAGGTGTTGTTGAAAGGCACAAACTGACGGGTCACGACCTTGATGACCTCTTGAGCGGCCACACCCCCAATGAACGCAGCCACCGAGTGGAGCTCAGCTGCACCGTACCGACAACTGAAAGAATACAAATCATGACAACAGTAAAGTAAATTCCACCTCTAAATTTCCTAAAAACTCCCTTATATAAAGATTAGTTCAATTTAAAGTGGTGAAAAAACAAAAAAATTAAAATAGATTTGTAAGTTGGTATTGGTATTGAAGTGGTAATAAGTTTATCCCCTCTCACTAAATAACATCCTTTGTGATTATTTTCATTTTACTGACAATGGTACAATTTTCCAGCCAGTACTATATAATCAGCTATAGATAAATGAAACTATAAGCATCTTTAATAAGTTTGATCTACAGTAACCAGTTTGCAGTTTGATAAGAATTAAATTAGACAGGTTTGCTGCGAGAGAAGAGACATGGAGGTCTTTCACCAATTCCTTTTGAGAATCACACAAACATTACCTGATGGAATGGGAGAAACTTTGTATGAATTATGTTTTAGTTTGGCATTAGATGTCAATTTTTGGAGTATAAATATATATCATACCTTCACTGCATCACAATTACATAAATGTATTCGCGATAATACAATTCGTTCCTGATATTAAAATGAGGAATAGAAAAATCATGTACTAACAATTGGTAAGTAGTACATTGGTTGGAAAATACTTGCATAAATTTGAATACATTATATACTTGTCGTATGTGATTTCTTACATTTCCCTGAAGTAGTCTTCCTTGATGGTTGCACTGATGTTCCATTCCTGTAGTAAACTGTTTGCACAAGCCTGGTTAATTAAAGAGAAAACACAAAATTACGTCTGGATTGTTTTCTCCATTTAAAATGCTAGAAAAAAACTATAACAACAACAACAACATAGAATCCAATCGGATATACCTGAGAGTAATTTATCTCTGTGGAATGAAAGAGAGTAATGTGAAATTAAATCAGTCTTCGATGGTTGAAGTTCAACAAAGGAAAATGTCCATGTGTGCGTAATCTTATGTTAAAATTTAAAGTGACAAGCCTAATTTTTTGTAATAATGTTATGACTATTATAACGTCACATTTTTCTTTTAAAAAAATACAAAATGGCTGCTTAGTAGGTAACCTAAAATTGTTCAATTCTGTATTAAATTGAATTGATTTATTTCCACAATTCCATTCAAAAAATATATATACATGATATACATAGTTATTATTCAATACATTAATGATATAAGAAACATTAGAAAAATAGCAACAAGAACGAAAGCAGAAATACAGAACAAGATAAGACTACAAACAAATTCATGTCAATGTGGAGACTAAGCCCATGCTTGTATTTAATAATATATGGATAATTCATATTGGAAAAAAGACAGATAAAACAAATTAATAAATAACAATAACAACATTCACATATTTCTTCATGAGTCATATGTTGTAAAATCAATTCTGAATTGAAAGTCTCGGAAAGGTTTATGATTGATCTGAATTAATTGCAACTCATCTCGAGTTTGATATCTTTCTACTATAAGAAAATTACAGTAGGAGCTAAATTGGAGCAGCTCTGAGATTAATTGGTGGACCAATTGCAACTCTAGAGGCCCCTATAGACCCAATAAACCCCTAAAAATGGTCTAAATGTTGACTTAATATTTACCTTTAATCTTCCAAAGTCCTCTTCTATCTGATTGTCACACCATCCTGGGTATTGGTTGTACTGGTTAAAGAACTTATCTACCGCCCTCAAGGCCACATGTAGACACATCTCACTGTCCGGGTTCTCTAGATTCATGGCTGAATGAGAGAACACAGGAAAAAAGAAATCAGTTGATTAAAGAACACGCAACAATTTATATGTATATATTTTGATTTTTGCTGAAATTTTTTTTCAAGCTAAATTTGTTGAGGTTAAAACAGCATGAGGCTTGATTGCGTCAGATATATACAGATTTCATCCGCGACAACGATCACTGAATATTGTAGGATCGCATATGCTTCCAATATGTTAATTTGAACCAAATTCATAACCGCATACTAAAAATTGGTATTACCTTTAAGGGTTTGGTATAGTGTTTGCCCCTTGATCCCAAGTTGAAGTTAGGAATTTGGTTAGAGTAGGACTTAGCTGTGTTGCTAGTGCACCTTTTGGACGATCTTTCAGATACTTGAGCTACCATTGAAATTGTGAAGCAGAAACAATTAAAATTGTTTTGTGTCCTATTTTTTTTTTTTTTTTTCCCTGTTTTTTCCATAAAATGTTTCTCTCATCGATGGATTGAGGGTCAAAATGAGTCGGGACTTTACCTATATCAGCTACATTAGCCTTCTCTGGAATGTGCTCCTCTGCCAATGCTCTGCATCTCACCAACCGGAGGAAGGACGCATTCTTGCAGAAAAGACGGATCTCAGAGTCCTGTATACTGTCTGGAGACTGAATAAGAACAAGCCATCACAATATTCTTAATTTACATATTGCCTATTAAACCTACGATGCCTCTAAGCACTTTAAAGATATGTTATCAACCTGGTTATTGCATTCAGACTTGCTTAATATTACCAAAAGTGTTATTCAGATATATGTCATATTTCAACTTTTAATTCTCTGATATAGGAAATATCACAAAACCAAAATGCTGCATGCATTTTGGGCATGTCATTTTTTTTGTGCCATGTCATCAGGATACCCTCTGAGAGGTTACCAAAGCAAGTACTATTCTCGCAACTACCCGCTGGCGAAAGAGGGATTGGTCGTCCACGGCTTCGCTACAAAGACACGATCAAGCGAAACCTTAAACGGAGGCAAATTGATATCAAGACTTGGACAACTGCTGCAGGCCAGCGAGCTGTATGGAGAACAGCTGTAAAGTGAAAATGAAGGCGGTCATTGCCACTTCGCGACAGACAGCTACTACTACTACATATGACTAAAACTGATCATTCAGCTCACTGCTGGCTTACAAAGATATTGATGAATAAGAGAAATAAGGATAATTATTTTATTTTCATATTTACCCTCCCCAGAGAAGCCAATATCTGTTGTACGCGTACGGATACTGCTGATACATCATGTCTTGACTGCTCTAAATATCTAAGGAAACAAAAGGGAAAGAAATAGAGTAAAGGTCAAAGGTATAATACATTTATTCAAAAAAAAATTGAAAGAAAAAGGGCAAAATTACATTCACTACACTATTGCCTAACATAAGGTCAAAATGAAAAATGAGCAAAATATAACTCAGAAATATAAAGTAATGGAAAAATAACAATGGGTCGACATAAAATAAAAAGAAGAACACTAAGACAAGATATTTAATTGTTGTGGAAACAAGATTGAATTACCTGTTATATTTCATTTCTGATTTTATAGGAAATGTGAAAGAGATTGTGAGAAAACTATCAAAATTTCCAATCTGCTAGCTTTCAGTACAGTGAAACCAGTATTCTGTTTTAATAGGGATACAAGAAATATAGTCTTTATACAAAGGTAGTTTTTCTGTACAGGTTTCAATGAGAAACACTGTTCATGGGTAACAAAAAAATGGTATTAATAGGCTGGTGGTCTTTCTTTACAGGTAATCGCCATACAAGGTTTTGAGATTCATGGACTTTGCTGGAAAGGTCATGAGTAACTACATGTAGTTTTGCCTCTCACACAAGTGTCATGTTAAAATATCAAAGGCAATAAGCAATTTTGACTGCTCTAACAATGAGTATGGTTAAGTGTGAGATGAATTTTTCCTTACACATTCTGGAGCTGTATATATCTCTTGGAGTCTGCCGTCATGTCTGGGATCGACCCTCGTAGAGGGAGTGCTCCGTTTCCTTCATTCTCAGTAAACTGCTTGACTGCCTGGGCCAGGATCCAGTAATTGGAACTCTATAAAAACAAACAAGTGCATGCAAACGTTCTTTACTGTAAGAATTTCAAGTCCAGTCAGATCAAATATGACAAAAAATTAGAATTTACAATTCTTCTTCTAGGGGGCTACTACTTGGTCAAACTATGTTGTGCATACTTATGTGCATTATAACCCACAAAAAGAAATTAAAAAAAACGCTGATCCTTTTTTTCTTCATTCATATTGACTTTTTCCCCAAAATTGACCTCAGCTCCCTAGAGATGCACATTATGCCTACCGTATCTAACAATTTGTTTTCACCCGGGCTATATTTTCTTTTGTATGTCCTGTAGACAGTATCATACATAGCAGAATAAATTTTTGTTTTAACCACACAGACTGATCAAACAATATTGGGGCCGGGCATATCTTCTTCTCTTTTTTTTTTTGGGGGGGGGGGAGGGGGGTAGAAATAATTTGCCGATCAGAGAGCAATTTTTTTTGTTACACCTCGTAAAAAAAAGTTTTATTTTCAAATTGGTCGACAGAGGTAAAAACAAACATCAGCCCCTATTATGTTACTCCTATATGAGGGTCAAAGTAATCATGAGTTCCGCTAACCTCTAAGTTTGGGCCTGTAGACGCTAGTTCATTCCGGGAAACATACTACAACAAAGTACCGTAACTTTGTATAACGAAGGGACCTTTTTTGTGGGTTAACACATAAAAAAGGACCAATCACTTTAATAGACCCACAAACTTTTGAAGTTAGACCTGTACAGGCTGGGTTTTAGGGTGTCCTAGACTTGGCTTGGGACACTGGCCTTAGTCATAGAAATTTACCTCTGGGACCTGTTTTATGGTAAGCACCGTAATTGTCAGACCAGACTCTAATGGGTCATGAGGTTTATTAGACCTGTAAAGACTGGATCATGTGGGATGAACTGGACCCACCTTTGGGTCCTGGTCTCAGTTTAATAGGGAAACATTCTATACTGAAGTGACAATTTTAACACAGGGACTTGTTTTGTGGTTTTCTACTTGGACCAAGCTCATAAACAGTCCAACCTACCTCTGAAGTTAGACCTGTGCAGGCTGGATCATTTAGGATATCCTGGACTTGGTTTGGGACCCTGACCTTAGTCAAGGAAACATTTTACAATCATGTAACAATTTTACCTCTGGGAACTGTTTTAGGGTTAGCATCGTAATTGTTGGACCTAACTCTAATCGTTCCAACCTCCCTTGGGGGTTAGACCTGTAGGCTGTAAAGGCTAGATCATTTGGGATGTACTGGACCTACCTTTGGATCCTGGTGTCAGTTTAATAGGGAAACATTCCATACGGAAGTAACAATTTTTACACAGGGACTTGTTTTGTGGTATTCTACCTTGGACCAAGCTCATAAACAGTCCAACCTACCTCTGAAGTTAGACCTGTGCAGGCTGGGTCATTTAGGATATCCTGGACTTGGCTTGGGATCCTGGTCTTGGTCAGGGAAACATTGACAGCCTTGATGGCTTCATCAAAGTTCTCCTCCATCTCAGGAACACCATGTTCATTCTTCAGAATACCTTGCCTGATGATATCCTTGAAGGCTGTTTTCTCTTTGTAGTTCTTGGGCATCTCACCATCATGCTGTATCAAGAAACAAGGAAAAATACTTTACGTTCCTATTCTAGTAAATAATTTTCAAATACTCCCTCCTTCCTCAATTTGACATTGATTTCAGAAATGTTCTACATGTATTAGCATAATGTAATTTCCAAACTCAGCTTAATATATGGAATGGGTAACTTTGTCTCATATTCTGAAACAAAATCCTGGATTTAGCTCATGCTGCAGTCATAATTATAAACCTTTAGGTCAGTCAGGAACCTCATGACTTTTACAAGCTGTTCGCCCGTCTGATTATCAAGATATTTATGATTGGAAATCAAAATGAAAACATTTATTTTCCTAACGTTTTTGTTAACACTACAGTCTATTGGGGAAAATGAGTACCGGTATGGTAAAACCGATAACTCAAAGATTTTTACTTTTTTGAGGCACTTCATGATCATTTTTTAAACACGATTTTGGTAGGGTTTCAATATTACACCATATCACAGACACTGATAACACTTAGGGCCATGCATCTCAGATTTAACATTGTTAAACAATGCCTTTCAGACATACCGATTCCTGTATTCCACATATTACAACTAGCCGCTACCCCTGTCTCTCCCAGGTGAATCATGGACAGCATATTCAGTATTTTTTCAGCCTCATCTGTGCCTGTGATCAGGCAACTAGAAATTGGCACTCAACAAATTCCTGGATAAGAATTTTGAATGGAGCTAGTTTATTATTTCTTTTGGAACTCACACATTCACAATGAAAACTTATCTTCCACTTCTGAAATCCCTGTTTCAAAAATACAATTTATGTCTGTATATTTTCTAAATTCATTAACCTTTTATCTAGAAATTTAAAAACTTATTTGTTCAACTGAGAGATCTTATTTTGTAGAGTTTAGTAAAAAGCAGCTCTTAACCAGCGGCGCTATATAAATTTATTATCATTATTATTATTATAGCTGACAGATTGCATTAATACAAGTATATAATTTCTTGCTCTAGCTACATTATCTCTTACCTCTTTCCTCCACTCCTCCAAGTACTTGTGTAGCAGGATGAGGTAAGGAGTATGCATGTGGTCCTGAAAACAAGATAATTTAAAAGGGTTATGTATTAATGTAACACATCCAGTAATAGATACATATACCACAAGCTACGAGATTAAGCAAATCATACTAATTTTGCATGATAAATAATAATCATAATACCGGTAGCCACATTTATGTATGCATATGTATCTATCTCAAGGGATACTCAAGGTGCCTACAAAGTAGTATTATTATCCTAGCTTTAACTCAGCTGCCCCAAGGAGCTAAAAGTATTCAAGTAATACATTTCTACCAGGTACCCATTTAGTACACCTGCATGAAGAGTGGCAAATGAAGATCACTTTCTTACCAAAGGACACAAGTGTCGTGGCAGGACTCCAGCTGTGAACCATGTGATCCACAATCTGGTGACATATACCCACTAAACCACAATATCTCTACAGAAGTATCAAACATGAATATCTAACATGAATAGTGCAACATAATCAATATTCATCATTACTGCTTCGATAGTCGATATAATTCACTTATGCACCTTTCTTCCAGCAATCGTACCCCCTCAATGGGGTCATAACTTACCTGTTTTGTCATAGTGCTGAGATCAAATGACTTGGCAAACTCTACAAAACTAGGGAATGGACGGTCAAGCCTCAGGTCATCATGGGCGTTGTCGGGGTGGGATTCAATTACTGAAAGAGATAAAAAAATACATAAAGAGTGACCAGCAAGTAAACACACATTGAAGTGAGTTGGCCTTGTTGACAAGTCTTTTCTGCCTATTGAAAACAGAGTTCTTTCTTACACTGTAAGACCCTGGATTTGGTCCCGAGTCATTAGGGACTGTTTCATTTTGGACTGCTATGTGTGACGTTCGTAAAAGCGTCCACTATGTCAAAAAGTCCCTATTGTCTTTCTGATTGTGACGTTAAAGTTTGGCACTCAGATTTAATATTCATTTCTAATTGGCACAAGGCTGCAAAGGTCAAACTACACACACACCATCTAGTATAGCTTCTTACATTACCTTTACAAGATATATGTAGACAAACTGAAATTAGCCAATTCATCTACTCTTTGTATCACACTTCTCTGAACATAGCACATTGCATATAAGAAACACATATAACTTACTATTAATGACTTCATGTTAATCGCAACAATCATTACAATTCTAATAGTTTTTATTTACAGTATTCATAATAATTTCGCTTAAGACAAATCAATAATTGATCATGATTTTTATTTACCTGTATGCTCTTTGATAGCCAGTCTCATGTATCCTAGGAAACCATAGCAACGGCACACCAACAGAGGAATACTATTCCTCCACAACACAGCAGCTAGGTCCAGTAGTGTTCTGAAATCAAGTAGTAGTAAAAATGTAGGACATTCTCTTTTAAACGTATGGGATTGCACAACAACAGTGTACAGAACATTACTTCAATGCCAGGTTTGAATTTTGCTCCTAAAAGTATGGTACATTGATTTCTCGTAATGATGAGAAACAATAATTTCAAAACAATCAAACAAAACTTACAGTGAATGTTCAAGATGATAAATAAATGACATCAGCCATGTTATTTCAGTAAAAAATAAGTACCAAAGCTAAGTAAGAAACAAAGAAGGGTATGAAAATTGAGCTAAAAGTCCCCACTAAATTTGAGGGTTACTTTCAAGTCAATTAATTTTCAGAAAATATTACTTTCTTTCTAAACGATCAGCCCATTTCCTACGGGAACCAGTGGTTCCTGAATTAAGACTATGGGAATTGAAAACTTCAGTAGTCAAGAGATAAATAACATTAATTACAATCTTTTTTGGAATATATGAGGCCAATATTTATCAAGAATAGATAACAGATTTACACAAAAACACAACATACGTTATCTATATTTTAATACTTTACCTCTCTGGTAGGTCCGTTGCTATGACAACATTGAAGTTATCAAAGAAGCTGGGATTATTTTCCAGAAGTTGCTCCACAGACTGCAAGAGATGAAATATTGAAAACTTAAAATGCAGGGTTAAATGTGCATACAAAGTACATCAATTGTGATTTATTTGCGATCTGAATTTATGAGTGACATATTACAACGTTATTCTTCCATATGGGGCAATATTACATTTCATATCGCATTTGATATTTGATTGTATAATGCTCAACATCTTTGTATTGGCATTTTGTGTTGATATTTCATCTCCTGTTCATTTTTTTATTCTGTTGATAACTTCATGTGGAGTGGAATACATTTGAACATAGTTATTTCAGAAGATTTATTGAACAAATGCTAAATACAGTTGAACATTATCTTTTAATGAAGATATGATGTATCAAAAAACTTAATTGAACATTGACAAAAATAGTTACAATGGTAAAAAATTATATCGTCAAAATCAGACTTCAAGAACCCAAATGCATTTTGTTTACTTTCATCAGTGGTTTTACATACATTTGGTCCACATTGGTTAAATTTTTGTTGAATAATCAGTTAATAACATATTTTTAAGACTTTCATGGCCCTATGACCCTTGACCTCTTCCACCCAAAATGTAATCAGTTCATCCTTGCATGCTCAAACATACTTCATCCAACTCTGGTTAGAATTGATGTTAATCTTTTCAAGATATGGCAGTAACAAGTCATTTTCTAATATTATAAACACTTTTATGATGCTATAAACTTTGAACATCGACTTGTTCTCCCCAAAATCATATCAGTTCATCCATACTTGCTCATACATACTCCATCCAATTTTGGTTGAATTCTGTTTTATGGTTCTTGAGTTATTGCAATAACGAAAAGCAGATAGACGGACGGACAGACCAAAAACCTTATGCTTCCAGCACCACCTTTAGTCGCAAAGGCATACACAAAATTGATCCAAAAAACAACTTAAAGAGAAGGTTGAGTTCTTTGAAGAGGTGAAAAATAATTTGTGAGCATTATCAATGTTATTATGCAAGTCTGGAAGAACATCAGATTAAAAATATTCCCTGAAAAGCAAGGCTCTTCACATGCGTTAATATTCTAAATATGTAGTCCCAAATACACTGTACATCTTTCTGTGTACAGTGCTTGTAATTTTACCAAGACTGAGCCAAATTTCTTATCATGTTGATGATTCCAAAACCTTGCAGTACACACCAATACTTATATGCCAGATGATCAACCTTATCTTTAATATGAAGCGTGAAATTAGGAAGGAAATATATGCATACAGAAAGATAATGGATTGAAGTTTTTCCCATTTACATACCTTATGCAGTAAAAATGACAATAATAATGGTAATAAATTGTTGTTCCCTCACCTCTTCCACAAAGTCTCCTCTGACATCGCTATTCAATTCTTGAAGCAACTCTGTAGATACCTGAGCTCTCGCCTGACCAATGCTGTCCTTTGTCATGAAAAAACTGAGAACCGGAAGAAAAAAGAGACATTTGAATTAACACATGCCATAATATAAACAGTCTTTAAGGAACAAGGGGTTGATTTATATGTCAGCAATATATGAGTTTCTACCGAAAGAGGTACATAGATAAAGTGGGATTAGAGTAAGAAAATATGATGGAATACGAGAATCAGGATGCAAAAATGAGAATATACTCTTCTGATGCACATGTAGCTTTGTCCAATGATTTGACATAAAAATATAATGTTAATGTTCTGGAAACTTCAAGAGCTTATTAGATAATTGTTTTAAATAGCAACAACTTTGAAAAAGGGCAATCATTTTAAAGGCATAATAGATTATCTCATGACCACTTTACCAGAGCAACTATTTACATTGCATCATTTCACATACTGGTCATACTACTACTACTACTACTACTAGAAGTAGCATGCAATACAAGTCTCTCTGACAGGATTTGATGCGTATACACACACTTGCATTAATACTTTACTACTTGACGTGCACTGTCCTCTTTACTCACTTGTTGCCGACATCTTCACCTTTGACCTTTCCACCGTCCACAATGGTGAAAGAACCGATCCCAGGTAAGATGAGATTCTTCAGAGTCTCTGTTCCAGTAGCTGTAGCGTTGATCAGACAGACGTGAGCAGATTCTAATGCTGCCTGGCCATGGTCACCCCAAAGTCTGGATATGAGTAAACAAAGGAGCGTTAATTGTTCTTTGTGGTGTAAAGTTTTTGTTAAAAATATTTGTCACCAAAGAAAAAGGGGAAAAATTGTTCCATTTACCAACAGGCAGGGCAAACATGAGAAAAGCATAAAACAGGAATTAGACATGATTGATACAGGCATCTCAATCTGCATTCAGAAGTAAACCTTTGGTAACATTTAGTAAAAGTTATGAATTGATTAACTCAAACTAACTTGATATCAGATTGTGGAACAATTGCAGAGTACCCTACCACGGTTTTACGATGGCACAGATTCAACAGTCTGACAAATATTAGAAATAGAAACCAACGACCATCGACCAAATACTTTTGAATGAAAGAGTCCAACGACCATCGACGAAGATACTGACAAATATTAAAAAAGAAGCCAACGGCCAATGACCATTGACCAATACTAGTCTAGTCTCAGCACAAAACTTTTTTTTTCTTTTGTATTTTTAGCACAAGACATTTCACTGATTATAAGCACAAATGTGTTTTTTCTTTTATATTTTTAGAAAGAGACATCACTTGTTGATTAAAAAAGCACAAAATAATTCATCTACTAAATTACCATAACAGACAATGAACAAGTCAAAGGTAAGGACAAGAATCAGTGCTTATCAATAGAAATTTTGCATGAAATATCATCAGGAAAGCCATCTAAATTTGTCACAAATTAACGATGAACACACCAAATTTAGCGCTGCAATGCCGCACAAAACAGCATAAAAACTGTAAAATTCAACTTCTCATCCACCAAATGAATACGAACACTTGTATTAAACAATCTTAAATACACGTATCACCGTTATCGCAAACAATAAAATCACAATCTATATCTACGGCTAATATATGAAGACTTAATTACTAACAAATTGGTAGGGTATTCTGCAATTAGTCTAGAACGAGACGATTTTTAGTTTTTTTAAGTCATCAACAAGTGATGTCAAAAAATTGTCATGATCATTAATTATTTGTGATTTGCTAATTGCTTAAAAACCTTAATGTAGAGAAATTTTGAAGTAGAATAGAAGGGGGAAGGGGTGTCACTTTCAAACTCTCAGATCAGCCTCAGACTTCCAAAATCGAAACACTGCAGCGCCGAATTCCGAGTTAAAAAGGAAGGACTGACAGGAACACAAATGTAGATGAATGGGACTGAAGAAAATATCAGTGTTGTAAAAATAACATCAGAAATCAATAAATGTTAAACACACTCAAAAACTTTTCAGGCTGCATGCTAAGACAAATGTATGATTTTGATTTATATCAACAGAATACCTCAGCTGACGATCATATTTCTTGGCTTTGTCAATTACCGGACTTCCCCTGGACGCTGCCATTTTCTATTTTTCTTTCACGCACTGCTGCACTCTCTAGCTCTGGCTACATTGATGATACACTACGCGTATAGCGTACACAGTGACCGTACCGTACTAGTCTGCAGGCACAGACCCTAATTTGACACTTTATCAACAAATCATTGTGCCTTGAGAGTAGTGTAACGATCCACCCTCACAATATTATACTTGTAACTGATTTCCATGCTAGCTGTCATATCTTTCAGTATCTGAAACTTCTGAAACATGCAGCTTGAATCATCCCATCCTTTCTTTTCTCAATCTTGTCTTATTTCTGTCTTTTCCCCTCTGTCTCCCTCTCTCTCTCTATGCTCTCTCTCTCTCTCTCTCTCTCTCTCTCGCTCACTCCGAGACCTTGCATGCAGCCAGCCTATTTCTCTTCATCCCTTCACATTCTTCATTTATAGGTAAAAATTAATCTCGATTAATTTTATTCCAGAAGTACCGCTGCGAGTTATAGTCTGGATTGTGTGTGTTTTTGTGTATAAATACCTGCTTACGAGCAAAAGTTTCTAGTTTGAAGAAGTCTAGTATGAACGGCTTCACGTATAAACACAACCGGAAGCATACGCGTACGTTGCTTCCGACACACTAGATCTAATCTATAAATCGTAGTAATATGCCTAAGAATTCAGTAGACCTAATCTATGTATGAAATATGTGATAAAGTTGTATATTTATTCAGATAGACAAACAAATTATCTCTAATATCATATTATTGTCTTAACAATCTCTTGTCAAAAACGTAAGAGAATTCGAATTTTGTACTTCTTTAAGTTTATTAACCAGGATCGGAATTCAGGTTGTGCGGTTGACGCGCATTATGTAAACAAACAGTGAATCCCAAATTCATGCTATGGAATATTATTTTGTTTGTTAAATTTCTGCTCTTATTACAAAGGAGAGCTTGAAAAATGTATCTTATGCCTTGTATAAAGTTTCAAATAAACGCATTGTAATGTTTCCATTACTATAGCAGTGTAACTTTTGGAATAAATAAGCATTTAATATTGAATTAATAAAGATTTGGAACTTTATAAGGACCGGTTGCAATGTGTACGAGCGCATCTAGTTATCTAGCTATGTGCATGATCGCGGCGTTGCTTACAGCACGCGCATAGATTTCCCCCACGTACGCATACAGTGCATATATAAAATAGATTTTTCGGATTCGGAAGATTCAGTCGCCCAACAAACTGGTCCAACGGCGATTCGGCAGAATCGCGCAACAAATTGGTCCAAACGTCGTCTCGCAAGAGCCGCCCAACAAATTGGTCCAAACTTAACACTAAACTTTAAATAACATTTACTAATTCCCTAAACTCTCCTTCATAAACAAACAGGTATAGTTCCTTAGTTAATTTAAAGTCCATTACCAATTTACAGTGTTATAAACAATAAACAGATTTTATAAAATAAGTATTAACTTGTGTGAATATATATATTTATATACCTCACTTAAGTAATCCAGCCCTCTGATTGGTCGAAATTGCATTCATAAACTTCAACTGTTCCTGTAAAATTCTCGGTAACCATGCATAAAACATTTCAATATTTTTAATAACCATGGTTATTAAAAAAATAAGTCAGTCTCCATGGTTACCCCATAGGTTTACATGTTAAAAAATGGTTTGAGCGATGAAGGATACCATACGTGTGCGAAAAATTGGTCGGTAATTTCATACAAGACAAGACAATTCCAAACAAGACAAAAATGGCTCAAGAATCTCTCCCAAGATTTCAACTTATCAAATGCAAGACTCGCTGACAGCAAGAACAACAAAAAGGGTACGTGAAATTATCCATAAACATGTTCGTTTAGTTGCTGAAAAAGCATAGACGTATAGACTAGACTGTAGACGAAATTAGATCTAGTTGTCAGGGTGTCTGATCGCGTACCCGATGTTGTGTGTTAAAATTATTCACATAGAGATTGTACGCAATGCATTCCCTATGCAGTCTACGTGCATTCCGCGACCATGCAAAAAAGGTCAAGTTTTTTTTTTCAATTCGAGATTCAAACCTTTATAATCTGTTGTGATCCTGAAGGTGATACTCAATAAGTGAGGTGTCATATGAAAGCGCAGGTTCTTCTCCATATTCCCCACAGGGCCGGCCCACCCCCAAAATTGTAAAAATATCTTGCTTAGACTAGAATCAAGATCTAGTCTAGATCTACTCTCAAAGATACACTCATAAAACACAACCGTGCAGACGAACTAGAGAAAGGCCAAGGTGGTGTCTTTAGTTGACTCTTTTGTTTTCGGCATATAAAAGTATTAATGACTGCTTTAATATTCGAGAAATAGTTGTTTTTATACGCTCTCGGGAAGGTTACAATTGGGCTATTGCCCTCGGCACGCCTCGGTCAATAGCACAATTCTAACCTTCCCTTGAGCGTATAAAAACAACTATTTCTCTCAAAGCAGTCATTAATACTATAATATAAAGACTTATTTGAATTTGTAACAGTGGCGATAAAACTATTGATGTAAAAAGAAATGATTAAATAAAAATGAAGTTTTTGTTTTTGTGTTCAAACTAAAATCTTGTCTCAAACAAATGTGTTCTTCTTTTTGAGTATCAATTTAGTTATTACATATACCTGCATTTCTATAGTCATATATTTTGACTGAAACGAGCTAGGATTTTATAGAAACATCACTTCTATCTTTCTTCCACGAGATATGGCCACCAATACCAGGCTCGCCGTGAGGGAAGGTAGGGGTGATGCGGTCGACGCCCTCAACGAGGGTGACGGCCGGTACAGTAGTCTATGGCCTATGGTAGTCTTATAGTGCAGACTCACTTTTACGACTGACCAGGGTTTGTGCTTGCAGACTAGTACCGTACCGCGGCGCGTGTGGTTTGTTGAGGGGGGGGGGGGGGGGGGGGGGCATACAAAACTTCAGAGCTAAAACAATTACGGCAAATACGGAGTCATCTCAGTTGTTGTTGTTGTTGGGTAATTGTTTAATGGCGTTCATTCAATATTGAATATATACGCCATAATTATCTTTAATTTTATAAGGAAAATCAGTTATAAATAAGTAAGCTGAGGATAAAGATTTGTAATGATATAATAACTTAAAAAGTAACGCAATTTTTTAGGAGTCTCTGGATGGTTTGCAACTTCGTGTTCGGCTGCTTTTTTAAAAGTTTAATCTCAGGAAGTGGTCTCTGTTTTCGCATGGTTAATCTACTTCTACTTTATTCATTTTTTACAATTCTATGATAGCGATTTGAGAATAAAATTTTGTAATTCTGTCCCCTTTAGTTTTTTTTTGGCAGCCAGTGGCTCCAACCATTGACCTTGTAATAAGTTCATTTGTAAGAGAGCAGAAAAAATAAGATAAACAGACTGGTGATTGTTTAAAATAAATCCACCAATGATAAGAAAGTTAAGAGTGTTTGAAATAGGAGATCAGCCCGGAGTAGCTGTTAGCTCTCAAATTGACAGCTA
Source organism: Strongylocentrotus droebachiensis (assembly GCA_035222895.1). Taxonomy (NCBI): domain Eukaryota; kingdom Metazoa; phylum Echinodermata; class Echinoidea; order Camarodonta; family Strongylocentrotidae; genus Strongylocentrotus; species Strongylocentrotus droebachiensis. The sequence continues at coordinate 135,834 of JAVYIG010000410.1, read as the reverse complement.
GTTTATTCAGTGACGGGGGATACACGGCGAGCTTTCTTTTATTTCATTCCTTCTTTTAATAATTAGCAACAGCAAATGTCTATCGGTTATGAAATAGTAGCTTTGTGTGAGTGAGCGAAGCAAGCGAGCAAAGAATTTAATTACATTTGGCTCCGAATGAGAGTTCCCCCTTCCATCCATTTTGAAGTTCGACATCAAATATCTGCCCAACAATAAAATACATGTACAATGTATGCTAAAGTGCTATAGTACCGCTGAACAGAAATCATTAGCATTAGTTCTGTAATGTTTCTTAACATTTCCTGATTTGACCCTATAAACAAAACAACGGTGATCAAAAGTTTTTGCTAATTGGATTTTTGTTTTAAATTTTCATTTACGTTGGTAGGATACCCTCTTGCACCCTCCAAATCTATGCCCACCGTTCGTTACCAGGCGTGACAGGGAGCGATGCGATTTTATTGTATGCATCGGGCACCAAATCCTTGTATACGCCACGCCATGCACTGAGAGCCAATCATATTTTTGATTGGAGTAGAGGTCCGCACGTTTCTAGATGTTTGAATGCGTTTGCCCCCATTTCCCTCCTGGATCTAGCAATGAGGTCAATCAAGGAATTGTTTACCTCTGTAGCTGTTTGAACTTTTTCAAAAATGTAAGGGCCTAGGCTAGGCTAAGGGACGGCGATCCCGGGGGGACGGGGGGCCGGGGGACCTCAATTTTTTAGGGGGTGGGGTCGTCACCCCGAAAATTTTAAATATACTGACTAAAGACTACAACACACTTTTAAGCTCTGGAGGGCTCAAGAGTGCAGCGTTTAGACTAATAAAAATGCACAAAATCTCCTCGCTCGGGAGCGTATTCGCATAATATCCTTCAAAATTTAATACAACAAAACTTCAAAAGCCTGTGAGGGGGTAGTCACTTCCGTCACCTTCACCCCTCTCGTTCACTATGCTCTCTCGCACTGGCATACTGATGAAGGGGGAGGGTGGAGGGCAGTCGCCCCCATAAAATTCAAACGTGGTTTATTTCTCATTCGATACCAATGATTTACAAATGTTGCTGAAATTGCATGATTTTTCCCAAACCTTCCGTGGTCTGCCCCCTGGACCACGACAGGACCCTAAGGCGGGACGCTAGATGCTCATCTGACCGTGATTAAATGCCTAAAACCCCTGTGCTTCCGGGGATCTGCCCCCTGGACCCCACCATGGGCCATAATATAAGGCGGCCCATGGATGCTTATCATTCTGTAAGTTAATGTCTAAAGCCACCGAGTTTCTGGGGGGGGGGGTCTGCCGGCCCCTATACCCCACTCCAATTAGCGAACTGCATGCCAGTGTCACAAATGAGGTATCAAAATATGCTCATCTGACCGTAATTAAATGCCTAAAATCCCTGAGCTTCCAAGGGCGCTCTGCCCCTGGACTCAACCAAAGGCCCTATATAATGCTCATCTGATCGTATTTTAATGCCTAAAACCTCTAAGCTTCATGGGGCCTTGCCCCTGGACCCCACGTCAAGGCGCTCCACTTTGCTCCACCTAATCGTAAATACTTTAGCCCCCCCCCCCCCCCCCCCCCCCCCACTTTGAAAAACGTTCCGCGGGGCCTGCATGTAAGATGTAAGAGTGGTGGGGATGCGGATTTTTGTTCTGCGCCCCCCCCCCCAACGTTTTTGCTCATTACACCACTGCTCCTTCGTCCCTCGCATTTCGCCCCCCCCCCCCCGGTCATGAAAAGAAATCGTCGCCCCCGGGCCTAGCTGTCAGAGGGGTCCCTGTGAGTATTTTCCATATCTTCTTTTTCTTCTCTTTCTTATCCGAGTTTAGAAATAATAAGACGGTTACGAAATATCCACAAAAATATGACATAGTCTTATAATACAGACACAATTAAATGTTTGCACATTTTTATGGAATGTATGGAAACTATCGTTATTCTATTCAATTTTTTTATGGCAGAACTTAAAAATTTATTTAAAAAAAAGATTAGTTAAATGATAGAAAGTAACGAATAATCAAGAAGAAGTCAATTCTTGTTTGTTTATCGACGGAACTGAGACGACAGAGACTGCGAATGCAAACTAATTATCGACTTCAATTGATACGTCGTCTAACGCAGATCTTGGAGATCGAAAGTTCTCGTCGTCTTGAGTGGTAGCGGGAATGTTTGAACGAATTTTGCTGCTGATCAGATGTGAACATAATTAAAGATTGAGTAAGTTCATAGTTGAATGCTGTGTTTCATATTTATTATGGATTTTTAAATTTCCAAAGCCTAACGAAGGGCAGGTAGGCCTACGTAAAAGTCAGTTTAGACATCTGTGGGAAATCCGCGAAGACTGCCGGTCTTGCATCATACAGCCTGCCGAAGCTACCGGCGCGACTTACGGTTTGATGACCGCTTTATGTAGCCGGTGGGAATTCCCCGACGTTGTCATTGCCATGCCCATGCCATTGCCCTTGCAGTGACTGTTTATAAGGACAAGACTCGACAAGTTTGATAAATTGTTGAAAAATGAATAAAAGAAGATCTAGACTAGTACTAGATGCTAGCGCTAGTGCACTAAACCTAAAGGCAAAGCTAGAGACAAGTAAACGGGTATAAACTGTGATTCCGTTGCATGGCGTTGCATGAATTCTGATTAATAAAAAATGCAGAGGGATCAAAGCAATTAAGAAAGACCAAGACTGAAAAATTCAGTTTCTGAAGAGTCTGATATTGATGGTTGTTCCGCTGAGCTGCGGCTATACAGAGATTGAAGTACATCGTACCGTACGGGTTAGTGAGGGGACTCGGGGGAGATTTTGCAATACAGTTATTGTGTGATTGCCAATCTCATACTCGTAATAGCTGGGCTGCAGCTGCGCTGCTGGCAATGTAAATACAACTTCAAAGTAATCAACAATGTTTAAAGAATGTTTCTCTTTACAATTTAGATTTAAAAAAGGAGAACTGAATCAATTTAAAAGTATTTCAGTTAACAAGGGAGATTAGAAAAAAACCTCACGCTTGCTGGTGTCGGTGTAACATGACTGACAGTCCTTCAAAATCAAATTCATAGCAAAAAGTTCAGTTTACATATTCTCCCTTAGTCTATACACATGTCGTTCTTGTGTAGTTGTGTAGCAGAAAATTAAATGATGCTCGATAAATAAACTAGAAAATGAATGCAAAAAAGAAGAACCTTGAGACTAGATTAAAATCATGTCTTCTAATTTATTTACATGGACATATTTATGAAGAAGTAATTTGAACCAGTTGTTATCCCTTTGTTTTATAAATTGACACGTACTTATAATAATGATTATGTTTGTTTGTTAGGGGGAGAGTACCCAGTTAATGAAAGTTTAGAGAAGTTGGGAGCAAAGATGGCTGGCTCTCGGAGTATGGGCAGTGGGATGCAAGATCGTCTCAATCTGAGAGCCGCACCCCCATCCCTCACCGATTTTGACGGTAAGTACTTCTTTCCATTAATAACAAATATACTTGCACACTATATTGTTGTATACTATAAAGTTTTGGAATCATCAAAATGACAAGAAATTGACTCAACTTGCTGAAAATCACATGCACTGCATACAGGAATGGCATGAAAGCTTTTCAGCTATTCCTTGTAATGTTTCCAAATTGAGGGCATTCAAAGACCAATCCTCTTTCAGGGGGCATTCTTACTACGATATTCTTCCCCCAAAATGACATAAAAGAGTGAGAAAGCTCGCAAGCTAGCTATGTCTCATCTTCACCGTAAATTTACCATCTGCCGAAACTGTCTCTCCTAGATTCTGATGCAGTGCCTGCAGCCAATGCCCAAGCCATGATGCAGATCCAGCCAGCGGGCTTGCACAAAGACGTCATCTTGATCTCTCTGCTGAAGGGGTGGTGCGAGGCTAACGGGAAGAGCACCAGCAAGAGTCAGAGACTCTACAAGAAAATGTTTCGCAAATTCCAGGAGCACCAGGTGAGATTGAGTGGGAAACACTTTTGAAGGAATCAAGGTTCGATTGAAGCCGGAGGTCCTTTAACTCATCATTATACACAGAGTTACTGCGTTTGTGCCTGTAAAATGAAGAATTTGTTTTTCTTCACCCATTTCACCTGTACCATACTGTAGAACAAGCTCACGCCCGACGTTGCTGAATCTCTTATGCTAAAGACTTATTTGACATTGGTTTATCTGTATGGGTTGTCTGTTTGGTTTGTAAGTCAAAGATGATTAATAAATACAGTGTAAGCATAAAGATTTCATTGCAAATACACCGAGTTATGGATGTGGATTACATAAAATCACCCTAGAATACATACACTATTCAGAAGTCCCCCTTAAAGATAAGACCAGTTATGGTCATGCAATTGCATTGTGAAAGAAAAGTTGTGGAATCGATCAGAAAAGGTTGATCATCTAGCATATGAGTATTGGTGTGTACTGCAAGGTTCTGGAATCATCAAAACGATAAGAAATTTGGCCCAGTCTTGGTAAAGTTACAAGCACTGTACACAGAAAGATGTATATGGGACTATGCGACACATGCGCGATATCTATCAGGGCCAAATAGATATAATAATTTACCAAATATATCAATTAGTAGGCGGTTTCTCAGCAAAATTTATATCATCACGTATTAGACAAAACATATTCTTTCACATGATTGGTAATAAGAGCTTCCATTTCATTATTTGAGAGGGGGGCGTTTCCAAAACTGATCTTTACCTTTAATGTTGTATTTATCTCTTGTCTTTTGAACATATACTTTTTCCTGTCTGTTCTTTCTACAGGTTATATCACCTGCACACATTGAGGCTCTCAAGCAGTGTAACTATGACTTCCTCTTGAAGACGCTGGTGTCGTGGTCTCTTTCTTCCTCAAGCGATGTAAGGTCATTCGGAAGAGTTTGTCTTAAAGCCCCACTGTCCTACTTGTAGCTAATTGCTCCCTCTATATAGAAAACTTCCCCAATCGGTGCCTGTTGGTCCCCCATGATCCTCTTTTTCTTATGTTAGTTGAGAGCTGAGTAATGAGATAGCCACCTGTCAGTGACCTCGCTGTGTGGTCTAATCCCTTCTGGCCCAGTAGTGTTGACGGTCTTTAAGGTTACCCATAAAAACGTCACATCTTAGCCTTGTGCCATAAAACTTTAATCTATTATAGTTTTTTGCAGTGCGAGCTTTCCTGAATTTATCGCCTAGGTTCTAATGCATCTTTTGATACCAAATTTCTAAAATTTTGACACACGGGTACCATGCATTGTCAAAATCTCCATGCCGCATGCAGTCAAATTGTACATTTCCCCAGATGTATTATACACAATGCAGAATTGTCAATTCATGAATAGTGACTATTAACGGTCATTAATCATTGACTCAAAAATAATTGCGATTTAGATATGTGATTTGAATCTCATAAGCAGTACTGAAAAAAAAATGCTTTCTAACTGAAGAACTTAGCCAAAAAGATTTCTTGACTTTTCAATGTCTTGGTACCTGAAATTAAAGATATATACAACACTGTTTATCATGACTTATTCTGTTTGATAGAATAATTTAGAGATATATAGAAAAGGAGAATTTATTTATGAAACAATCAAATTTTGTTTTATAACCGAACACTGTCGTAACAAAATCTCATTAGAATACGGTAATTCAGCCAGTTTCACTCTGTTTATTTTTTAGCCCTGATAAAACAAAGTAATTGTCTTGGTCCCAAGGAATCCATGATGAAATAGTTTTTTTTTTTTTAATTTGTAAAGTAATGTTCATATCTTGTACTATTGTAGGATGCACCAGATGGCGGCGCTGTATTGCCCTTTACACATTTTATGCCGCTGCCAGATCACGATCATTCGAGCTTCTTCCATCAGCGCTATGAAGAAGACTTCATCCAAAAAGAACCCATCGGTGAGGGAGGCTTTGGCAAGGTGTACAAGGTATAACATTTTCATCCTGTTTTGTTTTGCATTTTACACTCTCTTTACCTGAGCTGCATTTTCACCATAAAACACTGTCTAAAATGAAAATGGTTTGTTACTGTTTTTCAATACGTTGCCCTTTCTTGCATAGTTGTACAGTTTGCAAGCTCTAAACTCTCATTTATATCGCATTCAAATAATCAGGGTATTCTTTTAGTATTCTTAGAGTAAATTGAAATGCCAGTTGTCAGAAAAACTATCTGGTAATGTGAGGGTTATAAGCAAAAACCTATTCATTTACTCTTACCTAAAAAGAAAGTGTATTATACATTTTTCTCTCATTTTAATACATAATTCTTCTATTTTCCAGTAATAAAGTGAAACATTATAATCATAAAAATGGTTGTAAGGCTTAATATATGAAACAAATATTCAAGATATTCAGTGAGTAAGAGAAACAGTGTGAGGTAGAAAGAAAGAGAGAGATCTACAGTATATTTGACACATGTGTGTTTTAGTTTCAACTTTTCAAATTGTTAACTGCTGGGATGGATAAATGTCGATACTTGTATCCCATTGTTTTTATCAAATGAGGAAGTGACACATGGAGCGAAAAGATACATGATATATTGTGCTTATGTATAATCAAAATCTGATGTTTTGGGTTCTACTAATGTTTAATCATTCGCTAAACTAACTTAACCAATGTAGTGCCAGGTAAAGTTGCGTCCAGAATGCAAATAGGACAATTGTGAAAAATCATTTGCTTAATTTCGTAGAGTCAGAACCAGTTTATTAGGATGTAGAGTTTAGACAGTACATGTACTCTTTACCTCTTCTTACTCAATAAGGTAAAATCTATACCCAACAATAGGCTGTTTTAATATTGAATTAAATCAGATCAGAATTTTAGATACACAGACCTACATGTAGCTAACATTTAAGCCTTATGTATTCTGGATGCATCTTTCTGCGAATTTTTCTCATAACTAAGACATTCATATATTTATTCATGAATTTCATTTTCTTTTTCTCTCAGGTTCAGCACAAGCTGGATAAAGAGCACTACGCTATAAAGAAGATCAAAGTAACAAAGAAGAAGTCATGCTCCCTTCAGGTGAGCGTTTGCACCATGTTATCCTATGTGTTTTGTGATACTTTCAACCAAGATTACTATAATGATGAATAGGGCAGAAGGAGAAGAAGAGGAAGAACTTAAAGAAGAAGAAAAAGAAGAAGAAGAAGAAGTAAAAGACGAAGAAGAAGAGGAAGAAGACAAAGAAGAAGACGATCAAGATGAAGAAGACATAGAAGAAGACAGAGGAGGAGGAGGAGGAAAACAAGAACAAGAAGGAGGAAGAAGAATAAGAATAAATGGTGAAGGAAGAGGAAACGGGGGAAAAGGAGAAGAAAAAGAAATAAGTAGAAAGAAAAGAGTAGAATGATGAAGGAAATAATGGGGGGGGGGGGAATCTAACCTGTAGAGAAGAAATTATGTTGAATGAAATTGAAACCTTAATTGTTACAATTTTTTCATAATCTCTTTCTCCAGTCTATGCAGAGAGAGATAAAAACCCTAGCCTGCCTGGACCATCACAACATCGTAAGGTATCATCAGTCATGGTTTGGAGAAGAGTTTCAGGTGCATTCTAATCAACCTCTTATGCTGGGCCTCAGGTAAGCGCATCAACATACATTTACACTGTCCTTTGACAAGACATTGATCTACATTTGCCACTCCATACCCAGGAGAGAAATGGGGCCCTGGTATGATGATGAATGCTTTGTGATAGAAATTGCCTTATGCCCTCACAGTGACCGTAATGGTAGGAATATTCCCCAGGGAGTGGTGATGGTGCACACTTTGCCCGTGAATGAATCTGATGACCGAGGTAATAATGATATCTGTAAAGCACTTGGAGACGCTATTTAGTATGAAGTGTTATATGAATCCAGATTTATCAATATAAAGTTGAGTACTGGTTATTACATTGTGAAGAAAGTGTCTTGATGAAATTGGGAAAGAATGATTATGTAGTACATAAGTACATTGCTTCAATACACTTTATTTTCCAAATTAATCACATTACCAGCACTCAGCGTTATCTTGTATCAATAATTTCAAATCTTTAATTACAGATCCTTCAAAGACATGGACAATGGTTTCGAAGGAGAAGATGATGATGAGGAGGAGGAAGAGGAAGAAGAAGAAGAAGAAGGAGAGGAACAGGAGGGGACAAAGAAAGATGGAGACAATTCGTTCTATGAAAAGTCCAAGAATATATACTCTTGCCAAGAGAATGAAAGCATTGGCAAACTTGGTTCTACATCGCCAATCATAACAGAAGTTGTAGAAACGAGGAGTGAACGTCACTCCCAACAAACTAGTATGACCGTCTCTATGAATCCAGCAGGAATGGATCCGTTTGATCCAAACTTTACTGTCTCATTTGAGGATGAGAGATTTGACAGTGGTGAGTTAGTGAACGAATTCTTCTCTCAAACAAGTGATAATGTAGAGAACATCAGGCCCTTGGCATTCAACAAAAAGGAGGAAGAATTTGATAGAATAAGTGATAGTTTGGAGTCATCTGGAACTTCTGGTAGCACAGTTATTTTTAAGAATGTTGAGTCGGATGTAAGGGACTGTGATGAGTTCAATTTGCCGTCTCTCGATGAACAGAACTCATCTGAATTTGAATTCGTAAGACAATTGCAGCGAACCGAAAAGCACATTGGAACCTCGTCCAAGTCTGACTGCTACGAAAAAATCAAAATCACTGCCACGACAAAGTCAAAGAAGATTGTGAAAAGTACGCTCATGCCTGTTACGTCAGCAAATGCCGCATTGCTAAGCACAATAACGTCATCGCTTAGCTCGTCAACTCGCATTCACAATAGGATTCGCACTGCACCTTTCCACTCACAGCAGCCAATTCGAAATGGTAAATTTCGGAGGTCAATTAGTTGGGATGGTCAAGAGTCTAGTCCTGAGGTCGAGAGTGGGTATTGGCCCCGGTCAAGGCCGTCCTTTAAGAGACGTTGCTACCTCTACATTCAGATGGAGCTGTGTTCGAGTACACTAAGAACATGGCTGAGTGAGCGCAACGAGAAAATGTCAAAAACTGAGAGTAAGTAGACTGTTAGGCCTATAAAAAAAAGATGTCGTACTGCCCTTTGCGACTGACCCAAAAATCTTGAAATATATGGTCGGCTTTTAATTATTTTTTTTTTAAAGAGAAAAAAAATAAAAATAAAAATTTCTGACCAACCGACCCATGTTTTGGCACCTAAAGGGCAATACAACATCTTTTTTTTTTAGGCCTTATTGTAGAAATTTTAATTTCTGAGTTGATGTACTTGTTAACTAGACTGCTAAACCTACAATGTGAGTGATTTGTATGAGTTTGTAAATTTAATTAAATCTTTGCATCTGTATAAGCTCATAATATTCATTCCAATAACAAAAATGATTGTATTACCGATTCAATGATTGTAGCCACGATATAGTTATTGATTTACTCTAACATGTACCACTCACTTTGTGTAAATTGTGTAAATTATTTCTACCATTGTCTGATTGCTACGTATTGCTTTGTATTGTATTGCTTTGACTGCAAAGTCTATGTCTATGTCAGAGAAATTGAAATACAAAAAACATATGTAGAGAACAAAGAAGAATTGTTGACTCTTGAGAAATCTTGCTTACATGTAAAGTTTTGATATGGGTCAATAAAGAACTTTGGGAATCGAATGCTCTTAGAGAAAAGAAAGAGTACATTTTCTTCTAGGCTTTTAAATGTTGAGTTTAAAAAAAAAAGCATTTTGTAATGCATTTCTTTGAATTCTCACTAGATGAAACATGTATCTTTCTGCAGTTAGGTTTCACCACATTTACATCATCTATTCTCTTACTTTTGTACATCGCTTTGTAGATCAGTTTGATGTAGTGAATGAGAAAGAGAATCAGAACATCTACGTGCAGATCCTGGAGGGGATGAACTACATCCATGGACGGGGTATACTACACAGAGATGTGACAGTGAGTACCAGAAACTTTCACGTGCATAAAATGTTTGTGAATTTAATGAGTGGCTCAGATTTGCAGAAGTTTCATACCACTATATAATTGAATCACAGTTGACACAAGACAGACTTTTGCAATTTGAGGAAGATCATGAATTATTTCCAAACTTCATGAGTTGTTGGGATTTGCAGAAGTTTCATACCACTATATAATTGAATCCCAGTTGACACAAGACAAACTTTTGTAATATGAGGAAAATCATTACATTTTGCAAACTTCATGAGTTGTTGGGATTTGCAGAAGTTTCATACCACTATATAATTAAATCACAGTTGACACAAGACAGTGTTTTTGCAATTTGAGAAAGAACACAAAATGTTTGTAAATTTCAAGAGTGGTTGAGATCCACAGAAGTTTCAAACTACTATATAATTGAATCACAGTTGACACAAGACAATTCTTTGCACTTTGCGAAAGAACATGAAATGTTTGTGAATTTCATGAGTGTTTCATATTCACAGAATTTTCATACCGCTAAAAAATTGAATCGCAGAAAAATTTATGAATACTGGTAGGGTATCATTAGACAAAAAAACATGAATTTGTAACATTTTTAATCTTAAGCCACCAAAGTTAGGTACCGGTATCCTTTTTTTAAACACACACGGTATATTGAAGTACCACTGCATTTTATTCAATATTTTTGTTTGTATTAAAGCTGTTTTAAAGCCCATCTGTACTGTACTAGTTTACAGGAGGGATAGACCACCCTGCAAGGTCACTGACAGGTGGTTATCTCATCAAATCAACTCTCACTTTTATAAGAATAAGAGGATCATGGGGGACCAATGGTAACCGATGAGGCATTGTATGCCATAATGAAGGCAAAAGTAGCTATGAGTAGTGCAGTGGGGCTTTAACAAACTTTGGGAATTGTTCTTTTCCTCCAGCCTAAGAATATATTCTTGAGTGACAAGGATGATGGCCACCCTCTGGTCAAGATAGGAGACTTTGGACTAGCCAGGGAGGATGTCATCACTGAGCCCAAGACCCCGATGAGATTTCGACGTGACCAAGACTTTGACGGTGAGATAAATTTTGGAAAATCTTCACAAAATCTTCAGCGATTAAAGTTTGAGCATTGATATCTCTCTTGTTACTTATATTTGGTATCAATGAAAAGCCTACTTATTCCCCTTTATGATTACGTATGTAATCATGAAATGCGATAAACATGTTCATTGGGCAGAGTAAAAACCTAAATTTAGCCCCAAAATGCATTGGTAGTGTCAAAAGGGATAAAATATTTAAATGAAATGACAATGCTCAAATTTGAATTACAGAAATTAAGATTTTTTTTTGAGTTTATGAAAAACTTCTTGTTAGCAATATTTTGGTTTGCTTAGAATTGTATACTACACAAAGATTACTGGAAGGGGGAAACCCCAATGTAGTGTTGTGATACACCTGTATATCCCAATCAGTTATACAAGGAATAGAGACCAAAGGGTTGCAGTGATTCAGTTTGTTTTTCCCCTTCCAGGCACAGGTGATGCCAACATATAAAAATGATATAATGATGAAATTAAATAATACTGATAATTAACATAATTCTAACAATAATGATGATGATGATTAGATAGTAATTTTACCAGAACTTCTACTACTAATACTAATAAGGCTAGTACTGATCTTAGTCATCAGTTGACATTTAATTTTAGGATATTTGTTTTCATTTTGATATGTCAAAAATAATTCCATCCATTCCCTATACTGAATTAAGGGCGGAGGCATATAGAGACGCAGTTGCATTTGTCTTGTTTAAAAAAAAAAAATTAATGACACTTACTATAAGTTAAAAAAGGATCACTTATAATGCCATATAGTATTCCCTTAAATTCACTAGATGGTATTGGCCCAGAATTCCTTCATAGATCTGATTGTATGTTCACACGTATCAAATTGCTAGATAAACTGCCATATGTGTCAATATTGTGGAATTTAATATCCTCTATTTTCTTTTGTGCCACATAGAGTCTTCTGTAGACCCCTGTGTCTCTCAGACCTATACATCAGGCATTGGAACAGAAACGTACGCTGCACCAGAACAGCTGGATGGGACTACATATGACAACAAGGTACCATATTCTTTTATTAAACCTATACATTTGATCAGTTTTTCAGAATATGTAGATGATGCGAATTGTTCTGTGGTTATTATGGTCATTGTGATAAGAATAGAATTCTTTTAATTCCTATTCCTGCATAACAGGAATAATTTGTTTTCAAACTTTTTTGGGTGTTTTGGGGGCAAGTCCATGGTGTTAAGTCATAAGCGTTACCATGTTTTGTGGATTTTTTTCTCATACATTGACATCAAATGTATAATTAATTTTATATTTGGTCTGACCTAAGCTGTTATAGGGCTATCAATTTAATACAATAATCGGATATACTAAAATCTAGATGCGGTCCGTAACCTATGGGACAAAACAGCTTAGGCTTGCCCTCTTTTTAAATTCCAAAACAGATGTTAAAGAATGCAACAACTTTAATGACTTGTGACATTGTTAATGCTGTGGTCTAGTGGATTTATCTGTGGACTGTGAACCACAGGGTATGGGCTACAAATCCATGCCTCAGCACTATATTAAACGTCCTTGGACAAGACATTGATCTACATTTGCCACTCTCCACCCAGGTTTTAAATGGGTGCTGGTAGGAAGGAATTCCTGGAATTCTTTGAGCACTGATATTGGTAAAATGGTAGCCTAACTAGAGCCTGTGTAATATTGGATCACCTTCAATTATTATCATTATGATGATGTTGAATATTATTGTTATTAATTTCATGATTAATATTATTATTGATATTAATGTAATTCTTATTATGTAACAATGGCATATTTTTCTCTTTCTAGTCTGACATGTACAGCATGGGACTGATCCTGTTTGAGCTTTACCATCCATTTGGTACAGGCATGGAGAGACACAAGTGCTTAGAAAAGTTACGAGCAGGAAACATTCCAGAAGAGTTACAAAAAAGGTGGCCAGTACAGGTAATAATAAGATTCTGTTGAAGATGTTGAATTTCATTAACTGACATGTACTTGGTGCTATGCCTTGATGAATAGAACAGCTGTATATTTTGCCTCATAAAATAGTTTTACTAGCTCTCCCGCAATCATTAAACATTTGTGTGATATCACACTTGGCAATACAGCATTGTGGAGGTGTTGTGGTACCTTTATATTTCTGGCCTAAAATTGGACAGTTTCTGTTTTTATTCAAGTTTTGTTAAATCAGGTTTATGATTGCAACAGTCTTTTATTGTCACATGGACAAGCAAGGTGTTTCCCAAAGAGGGATGGAGGAAGGGGAGGGGGGGGGGGGGGGGGCAGAAAACATTTTATTTATTCCTTCAAAAAACTATTATGTGTCACTTTGCAATGTTTATATTCAATCTCACTTTGTTTTTCTGTAGCACTCTGCCATCCAATGTCTGACAAGACAAGACAGTCAAGAAAGACCCAGTGCATCTGATCTCTTATCTGGTGATATGTTCCCATCAAAGGATAAGGTTAGAGATGAAATATAACGATGAAAGATTTAATAAAGCCTTCTCTATAATGTTATTAGCTTTCTGTCGACAGCATGAGGTTTTTCTTTCCTAAACTTTGGCTTTAGCAAAGAAAAACTTTGCCACATCCATGTATTATGCTAACAAATATTTATGTTGCATCTTGTAGTGCTGTTTCATTTTTTATCGATACTACTTTTTCAACGACCGTGTACAGGTCTTTCAAATAGACTTAAAGAGAAGGTTGAGTTCTGGGAAGAGGTGAAAAATAATTTGTGAGGGTTATCATTCTTATTATGCAAGTGTGGAAGAACATCAGATTAAAAATTTCCCTGAAAAGCATGGCTCTTCAAATGCCTTAATATTCTAAATATGGCATGTAACATTATACAAATCGAGACAGATTTTTACGCCACATGTTTGTGTAGTCCCATATACATCTGTCTGTGTACAGTGCTTGTAATTTTACGAAGACTAGGCCAAATTTCTTATAATTTTGATGATTCCAGAACCTCGCAGTGCACACCAATACTTATATGCTAGATGATCAACCTTTTCTGAACGATTCCACACTGTTTCTTTCACAATGCAATCGCATGACCAGAACTCAACTTCATCTTTAATGTGAAGTTAGCACAGGTCTTTAGGCAGCCCATGCATATTGTATTGAATGGACTCTTTTTGTTCATTAAAATATCAATAGATACTATTGTTATATATCTTAATATCATAGATAATTCATTATGATTTAGGATGTGTAAAAAACAAAGTTGCATCATAACATTAATAATCTTTTTATTTAATGGATTTTGATCTTTGTAGGTCATAGAAAGCCAAGCAGATGAGATCCAGAGACTCGTGAAACTGCTCGCAGAGAGAGATGCAGAGATCAGTCAGATGAAGAAGCATAAGATTCCTAAGACGTAAAAGAACTATGTCATCAACTTGCAGAACCAGTGGTCAATAATATGAATAGGATTCCTAAGACGTTACAGAACCATGTCATCAGACAACAGACCAGTGGTCAACAATAGGAATAGGATTCCTAAGACGTAAAAGAACCATGTCATCAGACTACAGACCAGTGGTCAACAATAAGAACAGGATTCCTAAGACGTAACAGAACCATGTCATCAGACTGCAGACCAGTGGTCAACAATAGGAATAGGATTACTAAGACGTAAAAGAACCATGTCATCAGAATACAGATCAGTAGTCAACATTAGGAATAGGATTCCTAAGACGTAAAAGAACCATGTCATCAGACTGCAGACCAGTAGTCAACAATAGGAATAGGATTCCTAAGACGTAACAGAACCATGTCATCAGACTGCAGACCAGTGGTCAACAATATGAATAGGATTCCTAAGACGTAACAGAACCATGTCATCAGACTGCAGACCAGTGGTCAACATTAGGAATAGGATTCTTAAGACGTAAAAGAACCATGTCATCAGACTACAGACCAGTGGTCAACAATAGGAATAGGATTCCTAAGACGTAACAGAACCATGTCATCAGACTGCAGACCAGTGGTCAACAATAGGAATAGGATTCCTAAGACGTAAAAGAACCATGTCATCAGTCTACAGACCAGTGGTCAACATTAGGAATATTTTTCCTAAGATGTAAAAGAACCATGTCAGACTGCAGACCAGTGGTCAACAATAGGAATAGGATTCCTAAGACGTAAAAGAACCATGTCATCAGTCTACAGACCAGTGGTCAACATTAGGAATATTTTTCCTAAGATGTAAAAGAACCATGTCAGACTGCAGACCAGTGGGCGACAATAGGAATAGGATTCATAAGATGTAACCGAACCATGTTAATTAGACTGCAGACCAGTGGTCAACATTAGGAATATTTTTCCTAAGATGTAAAAGAACCATGTCAGACTGCAGACCAGTGGGCGACAATAGGAATAGGATTCATAAGATGTAACCGAACCATGTTAATTAGACTGCAGACCAGTGGTCAACATTAGGAATAGGATTCCTAAGACGTAAAAGAACCATGTCATCAGACTACAGACCAGCGGTCAGCAACCTCTATGGAATGGTCACCTTGATACAGAGGCTACTCTTTAAGGGTCAAATACATCTGTATCTTTGACCCCAAAAGGAGCCTGAATTGATGATTGCCTTCTTCATAGAGGTGTTCTAGGAGCTGCCTCATAAAGACTTGTGATTGATCTATGGTAGATAGATGGCAAATATGATAATTATGTGTGGGTGATATAAAGCCCCGAGGAACATTGATATTATGTGCCATAATTGTATAATTTTTACTCCTTCAAACGGAACGAGGTAGCCTAGACTTTGAGGTATTTGTATGTGTGCCACTATAGATTCAGAGTGAATGAATTGCTGAATAATGTTATATGGATGGTGCTAAAGATCTGACATTCATCTTGAAATTTATTCACCACCTGTAATTAAACATGTACAGTATGTGAACTGTGAACATCATGTTTAATTATCAATATTCATAAGAAGAGAGTTGTGCACTCTGTACCACTGTGATTTTTTCTTTGATTTCTTCACCTTGTCTTTTTATCATGATTTGTGATTTATGATGATAAATGATTTTGTTTGATTATATCATCATTCATGTGTGATTATAATTCTTCTAGTTCTTTTGCTTACTGTGTATACCTCTATAATGAAACAGTCATCATTCCATCTGACTGTGAAGTTCACATACCTAGATGTAAGCTCATGTTGAGTACTTTGGATGTATTGTGAGAACTATGTTATCTTTCATGTTACAGAACTGATGTTAATTCACACACCAACTGAAATTGTGCGGACTAAACACTTATTATGGTGCTTGCACAGATGTCATTTTAAGGTACCGGTATATGCGAATCAGCCAGCTTTGCACAGGCAGTTTGTCCTAATATTGATTTGTTATAAAATAAATATTGTTTTACTAACTTGAATGTAATATAGTTTTCTGATCTCTTGTGTAATTCAGTAAGGACATTATGTAAATGATAAAAACATTCATTCATGTGAATTTTTTGTTTATTATTTATGTGGAATATATGCCATGTCACTGTTTCTTGTACAAATTCTGTGTAATATTTCAAAATAAGGGATTTCATGATTTTACTTTTACTTTACATGTTGAGCATTAAGGAAGAATGTGAATCATTACACCTGGTTAATGTTTTCTTTCATATGCTTTCCTGGCAGGATGGAGCCTGTTTATAATACCACTTAAGGTTTCCGACATTCAATACGAAACCATTTATTATACATCAATCATTTTCATACTGTATTCAAATAAATGAAGGTTGGTTTTCTTTTATTCTTTTGGCTAGTCATTTCATTCAGCTATAAGTCAGCAATACCTTGTATACATTTGGTTTCACCATTACTGTTGAGTTAGTTGTTTGGTTTAACAGTCATTTTTCTGTTCTCAAATGCTGCCTTTATATGACTATGAATATGTCATTCTGTGTTTCGCATACAATACATGTACTGTAGTGTCAAATTTTTGTTCAATTACTCTACCAAAGCTCATAGACATTTTTGTGTACTAGATATCATTTTCATTTGATTTCCCCTTCTTTTTAATTAGTTAGTTATTCAATTTGATGGATTTTTTTTCTCCATTCTCTTTACTTTACTTCGCTTTACTTTTTACTGTTTCACGTAACTTTTTTGCAAAGTAGCATCTTTACTTACTAGTTTGTGGCAGTGGCAAGGAATTTTAAAAGTTACAAAGTCCATACAATGTAATTAGATATATCACTATTAAATTTGAAATGTATGTACTATGTGGAGTATAACACTGATGGAAGTGGCATACACAGCTTAAATGTTCTTCTTTGTTTTGTTACTTACATGTGGTTTATATCTTTGAAGTAAATACAAGTCAGAGTGCAATGTTGATTTAAAACTACCAAGCATGCAATACTTTTGTCATTCTAAAGTACTGTAAATCCAGATGAAACAGTTCAATGTTATTGTTGTTGTTTTTTTGTATTTTTAGACCAAGTTGAAAGAAAACGATTCTTTTTTTGATTTTCCAAATTATATTCAATGAGATGTCATGTTTGTGATCCAGATAATGTGTGTTTATGGAGAGATATGAATTCAAGTGAATGAATGTGTGTTCATATGATATTTTATGATACAGAACTCCCATATTCAGTTTGGGGAAACTGTCTTCTAACCTTTGTGCTACATAGCTGGTACACGTCTATTTATTTTAAATAAAAATTGCCTCATTTTGGGGGGCAATTTCTAGGATGCAATGAATTATTTGCATTTCATCACATAACAAATTGTGATTTGACATGTGAGGATTATGAATGAGCTGAAATAAAAAAGAGTATATTATGAACTCATTAGTATATTTGAATCTTTATTGTGTATTGTCTGCTCAGCCAGCTCTACCTGATTGTAATTTTGTGATGTTTTTTTTTTTGGTACATGGATGATGTTTTTATTGTGATTATTTGTTCCTGTATTATTATATCATCCAAAACCCTGCTTATGGGTATGGGAAATAATATAATTGTCATTACTGGATATGATTGACTATAGCTACGGTGATAAAGGGGAATGTGGAGAAAATGATGATGATATCAACATGAATTGAACGTTATCTTTTTCTCAATCAGAATACATGCTTTCAAATGATATGAAAGATGAATGCAAAGTGTTGGTATGGGGTCATGAATTTGGTTTAAATGAGCATATTGGAAGCAAATACGATCTTATAATATTCAGTGATCGTTGTCGCTGTTGAAATCGAGTCTAAAGTGATGAAATTGTAAATAATAAAGTCTTTATGTTGTATAGCTCCCTCTCAAGGGCAAGATATTGAATAGCTTTAAAACTATGTTTCTTGACTAAAATCGACCAATTTGCTATTCCCGTTTGGAAATCATATATCACAATTGCATATTCTGAGATTTTCATGGTCGCAGCTAACATTGGATGGCCGTATAAGCTATTTGAAATTTATCAAAAATTTACCGGGAGCACCGGTAAATTTTTATATTCAATTTTTCTCGAAAGCAGAAGTGTTTTAGGGGCTAATTTTTCTAGTGCTTATAATACATCCTAAGGGGCATCCAAATGTATCAAAATAGTACAAAATCGCTATCCGGCCATTTTCAAAATTTCCCAAAACTTTGTATTACCTTTAAGCTAATATTGTGCTCTGCAATGAAACAAAATGCTCTGATTTTTGTTTAAATATTCGTTTTCATTTGGATTCGATTCAATTCGGTTTTAGTCCAATGATTATTGTAAAGTGTTTACAATGCAACAACAAAAATGGAAAATTGATATAGGATCTGCAATTTATTATTATTATTGTTTTAATTAATTAAGTTGAACAGAAAACGGCTCCTTTCAAATCGAAACGACACATTAAAAGAATAATCAAGCTTTGGAAACAAATAATTGATAATTATTATACACAAAAAATGAACAAAAATATTCTCCAATAGTTGGCTGAAAATTACTAGAGGGAGGTATTCTCTCTTGTTTTTGAGAGGGACTACAACTGCATGTTAGAGGGATGGAGAAAAGGTGGCGTGAAAGATATTCTTTCTTCAAAAGGTGAAGCGCCCTAGAGATGACGTGAAAACTAGAATATGATACGAGAGCAAAGCTTGAAGTAAGTCTCGATGTTTCAAACAGGGCAACTGCTGGTCGTTGTCATGCTATAGAAAGAAGAAATTAATGGTATTATTCATTACAGCTTCCAGGGGGGGGGGGGGTTCACAAAGATCCTAGGTCGAACTTAACTCTCACTTACAAATTACGGAGAACCATTTGTAGCCTTAAAATAAAATATGCTCAAAAGCGAAAATTCAAGTATTATAGGCTTTTTATAAATTCCACATCAAGAACTTGAGATCTCATTGATAATAGAAAATATGAATGATTTGAATCAACATTACATGCCTTTTAAAAGAACTTTTACAAATTATTTTCATAGATGCTAACGGCTTTCCATAACTTATCTCTAAGTCCAACTTAGAGATAAGTTCGAGTTAGGATCTTTGTTAAACACCCTCCCCCCCCCCCCTTGTATTATAAAGACGACATTTTTTTCTTCGGTCTCCTAACACCTAGACAATCACGTGGTAGAGGACAGCGACCGACACATCAACTGGAGTTGGTGATCGATGAAATACATAGATTATTTTGATGACGGGATTAACTTTATCTCTCCACGATTCAATCTTGACCTTCCTCAAACAAAACCGACAGACCTTCCAACTAATCCTATTACATTCTCGAAGTTACACCTTAAACGCACCTGCGTATGAATTGTGTACTTTGTTGTGTACCTAGGGATGGTCAATTTCTTTAAAGCTCCTGCATGCGATTTATTTAGTTTGCAGAAAACTTTTCTGCCATGCTAATTTACGCTGACCAGATGACTTTCATTCGTTTGTAATCAGCAAATAAATGGCGGTTGACACAAAAGACATGTAGACAAAGTCCATGAACAAAGAACCATGTTTCGTAATGTTATGACGGGTACAGGTAAATATAGGCCTCGCCTTAAAATTAATTCGTGCTACTAGAACGTTATTTAGAAGAAGTTTTTTTTCTTTTTCTCTCCCCGTCTCTAGAAAACTCGACACGTAATACATGTATCCCCCTAACCCTCGATTTTTGCATTTGTATTTTGTAATACCCTAACATTTTGGTAAGATGTGGCCCATTAGCTAAAATATATGCATTACGATTTCTTAAAAATGTTGGTTTTAGTTGCAGTGAAGACTCCTACTGTATCATGATGACGTAACTAACGGTAGCGTTCAGAAGAGGAGCAAGAACGTCCTCTGATTTTATCACCAAATTCTTAGCTTTAATTTTTGTTTTAATTCTTTACAAAATGCAGCGTTTTCAGTGCTCTCGACATATGTTTACGATTGGTGTCAAACCATCTGTGATGTAGGTCCTACTACGCGGCGGAGCGACTTCCAAAGTGGGGGGGGGGGGCAACAACAAAAAAGGGCACTTTCTGGGAAAAAAGGGCACCTATACAAAGGGAAATCTCAAAGCGAAAATAAAAAATTTGATTACATTATCAGGGATGATTTCAATATTTGTTTCTCTTATACATCGTATTAAATATTGCTTTTTAAAGCACCATACCTTGCAGTTGGGTGTGATAGTCGAAAAAATCATGTGCGAGCGAGGAAAAATATAAGATTTGTGAGGTCACAGTGCGAAAAATACATCTTATAAAGAGGAAAAAACCAATCCCCATCGGGTTATAAATAAGCACATTTTCATAACAGCAAACTGAAAAGACCTTTGATAAGTAACATAACTATAACATCTATAAATGTGAGCGAGCGTAGCGAGCGAGCTTTGGGAGATATTGCTCTTAGTCGCTTGAAATTAGGGGCACGTTTAATGATGAGAGGAAAGGGGGACACTTATCGAAGGGATAAGACACTTATTATAAAATAAAAGGAGCACGTGTCAAAGTACAAAGGGTTATTATCAGAGGTGAAAATGGTGCACTCACCAGGGATGAAAAGGCACTTATGAGAATGGAAATTGGGCATTTGTCGACGGAAAAGAGGCAACCATCAGATTTTAATAGGGGCATTTATGAAAAAGGGATAAGTTCCTCATAAGAAAGGAAAAGGGGCACGTATCATTGTTAAAAAATGTTAATTATCAGAGGTGAAAAGGGGCACTTATCGCACCTGAAAAGGGGCAAACACCATATATGAAAGAGGCACTTATGAGAATGAAAGAGGGGCACTAATAATAAAGGGAAATGTGCATTTGTTGAAAGAAAAGGAACACCGATCAGATTTTGATAGGGGCATTTATTGGAGGTGAAAGGGGGCTTTTATGAAAAGCGGAAATTATGAAGGAAAAAGAGCATTTATTAGGAAGGAAAAGGGGCACGTGTCAAAATAAAAGGGGGTGTTATTAGAGATGAAAAGAGCACTTATCAGGAGGAAAAGGGGGCACTTGTCAAAATAAAACAATTGTCTCTCAGAATTGAATAGGGTCATTTACCAGACATGAAAAGGAGCACTAGTAGGAGAATGAAAAAGGACTATTTTCATAGGTGAAAAGGGGCATTTATGAAAAGGCGAAGGCCTCTTTGTTAAATGGGGGCACTTATCATAAGGAAAAGGGGCACTTATTAGAAAGGAAAGGGGGCACATGTGAAAATACAAGGTGCGCTTATCCGAGTTAAAAAGAGGTAGTTATTAAAAGGGAAAGGGGCACTTCTTACAAAGGAAAAGGGGCAATTGTCAAAGTAAAAGGGGCACCTCTAAGATTTGAATAGGGCAATTATCAGAGGTGAAGGAGGCGCTTAAAGGTAAAGACCAGTAATGGTCATGCGATTGCATTGTGACAGAAACGTTGTGGAATCGATCAGAAAAGGTCGATCATCTAGCATCTAGCATCTGCAAGGTTCTGGAATCATCAAAATGATAAGAAATTTGGCTCATTCTTCGTAAAGTTACAAGCACTATACACAGAAAGATGTATATGGGACTACCCTATCTCTCTCACCAGACCATGAGAGAAATAAATTTACCAAATATATGAATTAGTAGGCGGTTTCCCGGCAAATTTTTTATCATCATGTATTAGTCAAAACATATTCTTTCACATGATTGGTAATGAGAGCTTCCATTTCATTTTTTGAAATTGGGGCGTTGCCAATACTGGTCTTTACCTTTTAACAAAAGAGAAAAGGGGCGCTTCTCGTATCCGAAAAGAGGCACTTACTACAGATTAAAAAGGGCACTTATGAGAATGGAAAATAGACACTTATTGCAAAGGAAACTGGGAACTTGTCTGGGAAAAGAGGTACGTGTCAAAATAAAAGGGGCACATATCAGAGGTGGAAAATAGAGGGGGCACTTTTAAAAATTAACAGGGGCACATATCAAAGTAATAGGGGCACTTTTTATGTAAAAAGGGGCGCTTCTTACAAAGTTAAAGGGGCACTTTTCCCATGGAAAAAGGGGCACTTTTTGGGTACTTGAAAAAGTGGGGGGGGGGGGGCACTGTGCCCCCCTGCCCCCCCCCCCCCCCCGGCTCCGCCGCCTCTGCTACTACGACGAACACCCGTCCAATTCCACCTCTTTAATGTTCAAACGCACCGACAGCGCCAAACAATTTTGTGCAGACGATTTGTTTATTCACCTGCGAGTTTCTGGCCGGTGCAAGTTTGGCGCGCAGCGTGAAGAGGTATGATACAAACCGCGATTAGGATTAACACGGGCAAGATCAAGTTTAGCGGATCTCATAAAGAAAGTGTTCCAGAGATAATTTCCTATGGAAGCTTAAAAGTGCCACCCAGATGTTGAGATAATTATCTTCGGAAGTCGACATCTTGCTAGCGAAAAGATCAGATGACGAGATCTCGGATCTCATCATGTCGACATCCTGTAGAAGAGATGATCAGATGACAAGATCCCGGATCTCATCATGTCGACATCTTTTAGAAGAGATGATCAGATGACAAGATCCCGGATCTCATCATGTCGACATCCTGTAGAAGAGATGATCAGATGACAAGATCCTGGATCTCATCATGTCGACATCCTGTAGAAGAGATGATCAGATGACAAGATCCTGGATCTCATCATGTCGACATCTTTTAGAATAGATGATCAGATGACAAGATCCCGGATCTCATCATGTCGACATCTTTTAGAAGAGATGATCAGATGACAAGATCCCGGATCTCATCATGTCGACATCCTTTAGAAGAGATGATCAGATGACAAGATCCCGGATCTCATCATGTCGACATCCTTTAGAAGAGATGATCAGATGACAAGATCCCGAATCTCATCATGTCGACATCTTTTAGAAGAGATGATCAGATGACAAGATCCCGGATCTCATCATGTCGACATCATTTAGAAGAGATGATCAGATGACAAGATCCCGGATCTCATCATGTCGACATCCTGTAGAAGAAATGATCAGATGACAAGATCCCGGATCTCATCATGTCGACATCTTTTAGAAGAGATGATCAGATGACAAGATCCCTGATCTCATCATGTCGACATCTTTTAGAAGAGATGATCAGATGACAAGATCACGGATCTCATCATGTCGACATCCTTTAGAAGAGATGATCAGATAACAAGATCCTGGATCTCATCATGTCGACATCCTTTTGAAGAGATGATCAGATGACAAGATATTTCAGTTTAATATCTAGTCACCTCGCTGCCAATGATTATGTATGGAAGCTTAAAAGTGCCACCCAGATGTTGAGATAATTATCTTTGGAAGTCGACATCTTGCTAGCGAAAATCTGATCATCTCTTCTAAAGGATGTCGACATGATGAGATCCGGGATCTTGTCATCTGATCATCTTTTCTAAAGGATGTCGACATGATGAGATCCTAGATCTTGTCATCTGATCATCTGTTCTAAAAAAAGGGCGACATGATGAGATCCTAGATCTTGTCATCTTATCATCTTAGAGATTGTGCATATGCTGATTGTGGCGCATTTGACCAGAATCTACAAGGAAATTTCGATCTTTTGCATGTAAATGCCAGGAGTTTATGTAAGAATTATGATGAGATGTTACAATTGTTGTCTTGCTTAAAGCATGATTTTTCTGTGATAGGTGTCTCTGAAACTTGGTTTAAAACTTCAACTGATGTCAATATGTTTCAGATACCTGGCTATTCTTTTGTTCACATATGTAGGGCAGACAAAAATGGCGGTGGGGCATGTCTGTACATTAAAGATGATTTGGAATTTAAATTCCGTTTTGATTTATCTGGATCCAATTCAGGGTATGAAATTGTTTTTGTTGAAATAACAAACCTCAGTAAAAAGATTATTGTTGGATGTGTATATAGGGCTCCAAGCTATGATAGTATATCCTTTGTGGAAAACTTAGAACATCAGCTACAGATATTGAGTAGAGAAAACAAGGAAGTATATTTAATGGGTGACTTCAACATCAATTTAATGAATTATGATACTGATCGTAGTGTTAAAGATTTTGTAGATTTCATGTACTCATTTGGATTATTTTCTCTCATCACTAAACCTACCCGTATTACTGAAATTAGTGCAACATTGATTGACACTATTTTCACAAACTGCATTCAAAATGAGTTTAGCTCGGGTATAATATGTTCAGATATTTCAGATCATATGCCTATATTTTGTGTTAAAAATGGCTCTGTGGTAACTTCTGTCAAGAGAGATGGACAAGTTATGAGGCGGTCAATAAATGATGAAAGAATCTCAAGGTTCAAGCAACACTTAGCTGAAATTAATTGGCAGGCTCTGCCTTCACTGGAAGGCGTCAATGAGTCATATGAACATTTTCTACAAATATTTCTGGAATTATATAATTTATGTTTCCCATTAATTGAAGTATCGATAAAAAGTAAATGTAAAAAGCCATGGGTAACTCGTGGTTTATTGAAAACAATAAATCATAAACATAAGCTTTATGGTAGTTATGTCAAGAGACCAACAGCTGTGAATAAAAAGAAATATATCGATTATAAGAATGTCTTGGTTAATACTCTTCGTATAGCCAAGCAAAAATATTACAATGATTTGTTCCACAGTGTTAAAGGTGATATTAGGAAAACTTGGTCTCATATCAATGAATTGTTAGGTCGGTCAACTAGGCATTCACTCCCTCAAGAGATGGATTTTAATGGAGTACTTCTTTCTTCTGCCAAGGATAAGGCTGAAAGTTTTAATAAATATTTCATTGGATTACCCATGAAAATCAGTGCAGACATTCCTCAAGTACCACAATCTTTTCAAGATTATATGAAACAGTGTGATGATAATGCGTCAATGTTTCTAAAACCAACTTCAAAATCTGAGATCATCGATATTGTGTTGTCTTTGAAACCATCTAAATCTAGTGGTTCTGATGATATTTCACCTAGAATTATAAAGGAGTGCATTCACCTTTTTATTGATCCCTTGTGTAAAATCATGAATATGTCTTTATCTCAGGGAGTTGTTCCTGATAAACTCAAGGTAGCTAAAGTAGTACCAGTGTATAAAAAATCTGACCGTAAAAACGTCATTAATTACAGGCCAATAGCATTGTTACCAATCTTTTCTAAAATTCTTGAGAAAATAATTTATAAACGCTTAAATGAGTTTCTATCTAAAAAGAATATCTTGATTCCTCAGCAGTGTGGTTTCCGTAAGCACTTCTCCACACAAATGGGTGTGTTTAATTTATTAAGTAATATCATAAAAGCTATTGATGGAGACAAGTATTGTTTGGGGATATTCTTAGATCTATCTAAGGCGTTTGATACTATTGACCATGGCATCCTCCTTAGGAAACTTGAGCATTATGGAATACGTGGTGTAGCATTGTCTTGGTTCCAAAGCTATTTGTTTGACAGGACACAATTTGTTGTGGTGAATGGTACTAATTCTCAACTTGCTTCTATTAAATATGGTGTACCTCAGGGTTCTGTTCTTGGTCCCCTGTTGTTTCTGATCTATATAAATGATATAATACACTCATCAACATTATTCTCATACTCACTTTTTGCTGATGATACCAGCTTGCTGTTGGCTGATAAGAAGGCTGAAGATTTATTACTAATTGCGAATCAAGAGATTCAGAAACTGTATGCATGGTATTGTTGTAATAAGTTATTGTTGAATGTTCAAAAGACCAAATGTGTTATTTTTCGCTCCAAGGGTAAAAAGCTTCCAGATGGCATTACTTTTCTTAATGTTGGAGGCCATGATGTTGCGCTTAGTGAAAATGTTCAGTTCTTAGGGCTAATCATGGATGAGCATTTATCTTGGAGAAATCATTTAGATGCTGTATGCACAAAGTTGTCCCGTAGTGTAGGTGTCATTTTTAGATTAAAATTTATTTTACCTGAAAGAGTGCTGATAACATTATATAATAGTATTATTCTTCCTTATTTGACATATTTTGCTTGGGGAAACACCTTTAAGTCATATCTTGATAAGTTGAGAGTATGGCAGAAGAAAGCAATACGGCTTATTACTAATTCTTATTATAGACATCCAAGTTCTCCATTGTTCCTTCGACTAAGAACGTTACCACTAAGTGGACTTGTGTCGTTCAATTGCATATTGTTTATGTTTAATCTTAAGTCTATGCCTCATGAATGTACGTTAAAAGATTTATTCCGTCAGAACTCGCAAATTCATAATTATAATACACGTCAAAGGTGTCTTATTCGACAGCCTTTTGCAAGAACAAATGTCACTCTGACCTCTTTCCATATCTCTTGCATTAAAGAATGGAACAGTCTGCCTGATGATATAAAAAATAGTACAACTCTTTCTAGGTTTAGAAGTTTATCTAAAACGTACCTGCTTGAAAGACTGACATAGTTTTTATTCGCATCTTAGTAATTTCTCATTCTGAAATGCTTTTTGACCACTAAGGACCTACTCGTCAGTGTGTTTGCTGTGTATGGTGATGTGCGTGTGTGGTGTCTGTGTGTGTGTGTGTGTGAGAGTATTTGTATGTTCTATATTCTGTAGCTTAGTATTTTCATCCATTGTATAATCATACGTAACATTCTTTTTACTGTAAATGTATGTATTTTGTTATAGGGCCCCGCTCACAAGCTTAGCTTCTAAAGGGGTCCTAAAACCATTCAGTTTATGATGTAATCAAGTTAGAATATGTTGATTGATGTACTATTACCAGTCTCTTTTTTATGTAACAGATTATATCATGCTTTGTATGGTTTTGAATAAAATGAACTGAACTGAACTGAACTGTTCTAAAAGATGTCGACATGATAAGATCTTGGATCTTGTCATTTGATCATCTGAATGGCACTTTTAAGCTTCCATACTTTTCTGTTGTTGGTGTTTGTGTTGGTGGTGGTGGCGGTGGTGGCGGTGGTGGCGGTGGTGGTCAGGCGCGTACGCAGAGGGGGGGGGGGTTGGGGTTGAATCCCCCCTTTGATACTTTTTTTTTATAATTTGTTTTTTAAATTAAAAAAAAAATATATATATATAAACAAATTATACCAACGGCTGACCTAAAAAAGTCGACCTTACCCCCCCCCCCTCCCCAACGGAGAAAAGTGTCAAATTTTCAAATTTCGAGACCCCCCCCCCCCCCCCCCCAAAAAAAAAAAAAAAAAAAAAAAAAAAAAAAAGTGTCCTTTTAACCCCCCCCCCCCCCCGCTTATTCAGCGGCTGGCTGAGTCGTTGCGAAATTTTCGGCCCGATTTAAAAATGTTAAAACCCCCCCCTTGAAAAAAATCCTGCGTACGCGCCTGCTTGGTAGTACAATGGTAAATCAAAGGTAATTCAATGATTAACATGGTATTTTAATGGTATACATGTGAAAGTGTATATGGACAATTAACGGTGGTTCGATGTTACACAAGTAAAAGTTGAATGGTACATTAGTAGTATTTTAATGGTAAATGAATAGTATTTCAATGGTAAATTGATAAGTAAGATAGGCTGAGTAGGAGGTCAATGATACGTCAGAGGTAAATCAAAATTGTGGGTTATTATACAGTGCGTCCCAGAAAAAACGAAACCGAGAAGTATCGATGTTCTATCATAACTTAATCACAACTAATCATAATTTTAACAAACGAATTCGTTTCACTGGGTGCCTGCCATAGCAAAAAGCAGATTTGACAAAAGACTTAACTCCGTTTCGTTGACAATCAGCCATGCATGAAGACTCTCGTCTACGGCTGATTGTCAACGAAACGGAGTTAAGTCTTTTGTTAATTTCGTTTATTGATACGGCAGGCAGCCAGTGAAAACGAATTCGTTTTATAAAATTATGGAAATGCAAGCACTACTTTAAACATACAGAACTTTGTCATTCCTCGCTCATTTTTCCTGATTGAGGTGTCATATGAAAGGGCAGAAACTCAACTTTATAGAAATGTGAATTTTTCTTCGAAAATCAGATACCGCCCGCCAAATGTCTTTTTGGTTTCCTTCCTTCAAATTGCTTTTAATCACTCATTCGTGAAATATGCATCATCTGAGTAGCATCACATGAAAGAGGAGACTCTAAGCTTTCCAAATATGTATCATTCATCAATTTTAGTTGTGATTAAGTAATGATAGAACATCGATACTTCTCGGTTTCGTTTTTTCTGGGACGCACTGTATAAGGAATTCGGATTAGCAATGTCAGTGTTTCTATTTTGATTTTGTTTTAAATTATACTTCCTTCTGACCTGGGGGTGTTTCGCAAAGATCAAGTAACTCTACGTTTCTTTGCTTTCCCGTGCTGATCATTTGCTGTGATGGGGTGTTTTGTATGTGAACATAGTACTTTGATATGTATTTCTAAACACATTGTCAAAATCATTGTAAAACGATTGCAGTGTATAGGCATACCGAAATTTAAAATTTAAATATTTGTGACCGTTCATGATTTATCATATCGAAGATAACGTGTTAGTGAACTTTTGGGGGTTTTGTGCGAAGCTAACCAATTTTTCCTATTTGCAAAATTATCAAATTTGATTGACATGGTTATCGTTATATCATGTATTCATACATAAAATGTATCCATTTTCAGCTATCTTGTAAACAAGCTAAGTGTATTAGTAAAAGAACAATTGAATGTAAATTTGTATATAACAATTTTATCAGATTATAAAATGAACGTTTTCAATCATATTTTTTCTTTCTTTTAAATACGTGGTTATCATCTATTCTTGATTTTATTTTCATTAAAAAAAGAAAGTATTTTCTATTTAAATAGAAAATTCCATTCACATATTTCTTGTAAATGATCAAGGATAATTCTTGAATGATCAGTTATTTCATGGGGATACCAATTAATATGTATTTTACCTGTTTATTTGCTTGTGTATTCATCTATTTTGTTTTTACTGCTGTTATTTATACCAAAACAGGGCCTCATGGAAGACCACCAAATTGGTGATATGTGCCACCCTGTATAAATATCAGAGAAAAGAAATACATAAATAAATAAATAAAGAACATCATAGGAGCCATATCTGATCACGAAATGTTCTCATATCACAAACAATTATTACTATAAATAGTGTATTGTCATATTTGTTTGCATCATTATACCTATAATATAGTGCATTTCATTGATTGCGTTTATCAGTAAGATCAAAATAATTGTTAACAAATTATCCCTAAATCACTACACAATTCCCCATTAAAAATAATTTCCACGCTTTTTTTTTCACAATAAAGTTTCATGACCTGCACTGAAATGCACTGTTTAATCAAGG
Organism: Strongylocentrotus droebachiensis; assembly: GCA_035222895.1. NCBI lineage: Eukaryota > Metazoa > Echinodermata > Echinoidea > Camarodonta > Strongylocentrotidae > Strongylocentrotus > Strongylocentrotus droebachiensis. The sequence continues at coordinate 106,075 of JAVYIG010000410.1, read as the reverse complement.
AGTTTGTAAAATCTCCTTGGTTTAATAATGCTTGTTAAATATTCTGTATAGATTGTTCTGGATTCTGCTTTGTTTAGATGGTGCCATCTGTCATCTGCCTTTTGAAGCAATATAAGCAATGGACCTTGGCCCCTTTTCATGAAACTTGTTATCAATAACAAGTAACGATAACCGTTTTAAGCTGCTGAAATCGTGGCATTTGATTGACTGAGAAGAAATTTAGCACTTGTTATTGATGACCTATTTTTATAAAACAGGGCCTTGGTACGATTGCAAATTTCTCACTATTATGTTTATGTCACTTTTATGTCAAAATGCTATTATTATTATTATTTTTTGGCTCTTCACTCAACCCATTTTGGATTCATTTATATTATGCTAAGTCTGTGTGTTTTCCACTTTTAACTAAAGAAAAGATATCACGAACAACATGCCGAGTGCAGGTATGGGTAAGAGTATTATACTTCTTTTATACTTATTAGTCTTTATGAGAGAAATATATTGAAATGATAATCATTAAATCGAATAATAGCATTTGGATTTTCAAATTTAGTTGTTTTTCTTTTTTAGATAAGCAATAAGAGGTTGACTTATCTGTATTGGGACCAACAACGACGCAATTATAATATCATATTTCAAAAGAGGTAGGCCTATATCTAAAACGACAAAGTTCCGTGCATCGTCTGTTTTTAAAGCCTATATTACCAGGGGTGTGTTTTAAAGTAAATTGGCACTTCTCTTCAGTTGAAAATGTGTTGCACGAGAAAACAAAACATTAACCTATATATTACCTTTCAGTTTCTATGTTGTTTTGAGAAACATCGTATTGTTTTGAGTTTAAATAAAACGCAATTTATTATCGTTGGCTGTGACAGCTCATGGATTTAAACGTTATGTTATCTTGCATGATGATGACGATGATGATGATGATTGTTTTACCTGACTGCTTAAAAGCATGTGTTTCTAAGTAAACAACCAGGGGACCAACTGCTTTAAGTCATCACCGAGTTATTTGTTAATAAGGATGAATGTCTTAACAAAGGATACGAGCGCACTGACTTGGTTTCGAACCCAGGACCTCCTGGTTACGACACCACTGCTCTACCACCGAGTCATCGCGTCTCCTCTCATACTTGTGATACGAACAAAAGAAAAAAAGAGGGACTACATGACTGTATTCCACAGGTAGTATCGGTCCTTGCATTCCTTTAAAATCTAATCATCAAACGTTAAGATTTTCTCTACTACGTGATTGGATAAAAAACTGATATAAATTAGAAATCAATTTGACGTAAGTCTATAATTATCATACTATTGAACAACTACGTAGACCCATGTTACAATAATTAGTAGTAGGCCTATGTTATATTTTTGTTCCAAATGGTAAATAGATTGATTATTCAATGTAATTCCTATTAACCATAAGGTGCAGAAAGTGGATTATATGGGAAAAGAATATTAAAAGACTCATATATTTTGTTTGCATCAGTATACCTACATACGGTAGTGTAGTGCATTTCATTGATTGCGTTTATCAGTAAGATCAAAATAATTGTTAACAAATTATCCCTAATCTCTACACAATTCCCCATTAAAAATAATCTCCACACTTTTTTTCACAATGAAGTGTCATGACCTGTACTGAAATGCACTGTTTAATCAAGGAGTTTGTAAAATCTCCTTGGTTTAATAATGCTTGTTAAATATTCTGTATAGATTGTTCTGGATTCTGCTATTAGATGATGCCATCTGTCATATGCCCTTTGAAGCAATATAAGCAATGGACCTTGGCCCCTTTTCATAAAGAGCACTTTTCAGAGCACTTTTAAATTCATTTATTTCATGCATTCTGTGCATTATCAAGATTCAATTTTTAATGCCAGTTTTCAAGTTTACATGTCAGTTTTGATACTGCTATTATTGCTATTATTATTATTATTGCTATTATTATTATTGATGTATTTTCTTTGTATCCTCGAATGTATTTATATATTTTTTATGTTGTTTGTATATGTACGTCACTCGCCAGTGGAGGACGAATTTCTGTATTTTTTTAAATCAGACAATCAATTATCTTGAATCTTGAATCTTGAAAACTTGTTATCAATAACAAGTAACAATAACCGTTTTAAGCTACTGAAATCGTGGCATTTGATTAGCTGAGAAGAAATTTAGCACTTGTTATTGATGACCTATTTTTATGAAACAGGGCCAACTGGTATGATTGCAAATTTCCCAATATTATGTTTATGTCACTTCTATGTCAAATTGCAATTATTATTATTTTTTGGTTCTTCACTCAACCCATTTTGGATTAATTTATATTATGCTAAGTCTGTGTGTTTATTCACTTTTCTTAAATAAAGCAATGATATCAAGAACAACATGCTGAGCGCATGTATATAGGTAGAAGTATTATACTTCTTGACTAGTCTTTATGGGAGGCCTAGTTTACATGCAGGGGCGGATCTAGGAGGGCACAGGGGACACGTGCCCCCCCCCGGCCCTCCCCCCAAAAAAATTAGTGCTCACTACCCCCCCCCCTCCCAACCTCGTATCTCAATTTTTTGAGATTTTGATTTTTTTTTTTGCATAATTTTGTACCTAATGGCCTACGACACCACCTGATAAATCCATGGAACGCCTCCTGTCTCGGTTTTTTCACAAATTCCACACAAAGGACGGTGTCACAGCACTAAATCTGTTGAGACAGGAAAAGTTTTTTTCGCTCTCCTGAAAATTCATGATTTTTGAGATACAAGGTTTTGTCACCCCACCGACGACATATATTATATTGAAATGATAATCATTAAATCGAATAATAGCATGTGGATTCTCAAGGAATTGGCACTCCCCTTTAGGCTTTGGTCGGATGTGTTGCACGAGAAAAACACATTAACCTATATATTCCCTTTCCGTTTCTATGCTGTGTATCCTGTTAAAAAAAATATCGTATTGTTTTGAGATTAAATACAACGCAATATATTATCTTTTGTGACGTCTAAGTCCTTGGCTGCGCAAATTCATGGAATTAAACGTAAAGTTATCTTGCATGATGATGATGATGATTGTTTCACCTGACTGCTAAGAAAGCATGTATATGTTTCTAAGTAAACAACCAGAGGACCGACGGCTTTAAACCCTAACCGAGGTACTTGTTAATGAGGATGAATGAATGCCTTAACAAAGGGCACGAGCACACTGACTTGGTTTTGAACCTGGGACCTCCTGGTTACGAGACCACTGCTCTACTACTGAGCCATCGCGTCTCCTCTCATACCTGTGATATGAAAATAAGGAAAAAAAAGAGGGACTACAATCATGTGTATTCCACAGGTAGTATCGGTCCTTGTATTCCTTTAAAATCTAATCATGCTCCGAGATTTGGGTCGTTTTCAATACAGAACTATATACTACTTACTAGCTCTGTTTAAATGCCGATGATCGCTTTACAATGGGTTGTACAAGTTACAACGATCAAAAGTATGTCAGGGCTCAGTTAGCTTCATGCCATCTGTCAAATCATCATGTCGTAACACAATGTACAGAGCTTGCGCAACGGCGGGGCTCGGGGGGGGGGGGGGGCTCGAACACCCCTCTTTTTTGAAAAAGTATGTTAAAGAAAAATAGAAAGAAACCAATCAAGGGCAATGTCCCCTGGACCCCACCCCAATTAAAGCTCCGCTCTACATGCTCGTAAATACGTTAGCACCTCCCCCCCCCCCCCAACTTTGAAAAACGTTCCCCGGGGGCCTGAAGTAAGGTGTTTGAAGCTGAAGCCAGTGATTGCTGTCTGCCCATCCCAACTGCTGTACTCGTCTTGTACTGACTGGTTTTGACAATCAAGTGTTACCTGAGGCAGGCGCGTACGCTTTGAGTTTTTTTTAATGTGTATGTTTTTTAGGAACCCCCCCCCCCCCCTTTTGATTTTTGTTAATTTTTTTGTTGTTGATTTTTTTAATGAAAAATATAAAAATGATGCCAATGGCTGACCTAAAAAAAGGTGCCCTAACCCCCCCCCCCCCCCAACGGGAAAAAATGTCAAATTTTCAAATTTCGAGACAAAAAAAAGAAAAAAGGTGTCCTCTTACCACCCTTTAACATTCGATTCTTCTTCAGCTTCTCAGGGGGCCACAAACCTCTCTGAGTCACTCTGTTCGTGCAAGTGTGGAACGCCGCTAAATATTTTCCCACGAAATGTATCTACCGTATCTCTATGTCTATTTCATTTCCCTCAACCTTCTGATATTCTTCCCAGTGAGTGATTTCTCCTATATTTAGTGATATATCATTTTACTGTTTCATTTTTTCTCACGTTACTACATTAAATGAGTGAATAGATGCATATTCTGAATATTCTTTTTTAGTTTGAATTGTGCATGTGGAAATTAAACAAATGCAAATCAATACAATTCAATTCAATGTCAAATACACTTTTTTACATCTCCAAATATGCAGCATTGGGAACATAATATGTCAATAGCTTCTTCAAGGAGGAATAATAGAAGTACGTTAATAGAAACATTGTCATTACCAGTGATAAGTTAACCGCTGATTTTGTCGAAATTCCATATCATATATATATATATTTGTTTTAATGACAATTTTTTCTTTCAATGGGGGGAGGGGTGGATGTTGAGTAAAAAAAAAGCACTACCCCCCTCCCCCCCCCCCCGCTTATTCAACGGTTGGCTGAGTCGCCGCTAAATATTTTCTCACATATTGGGAAAAAAAATAAAGAGAACAAAAGTGCTCCTTACCCCCGCCCCCCCCCCCCCCCGCGCTTATTTACCGGCTGGCTGTAAATATTTTCTCACATATTGGGCAAAAAAAGGGGCTCCTTAGTTCCCTTCCCGCCAGCTGGATCAGCCCCTGCATCACCCCCCCCCCCCTGACGATGTATGTCAGGTACGCCACTGGTGCTACCTATTAAGCTTTTCAAAGAAGTGCCCCTTTTGGGCGATGTTTGCACTTTGAGAAAAAGAAGAAATCTGCTACCATTTATTATTGCTCTCTTGAAGGCGCCTATACTTTCATAATAAAAGCACATTTTCTTTGTATCTTTTTTGAGCGAGCCCCAGTCTTAGAATGTTAAATTAAAAGAATTAAATCTTGGCTTTGATGTTTCAAGCCTCTGTCTTATCCTTGGTCTTGGTAGTCAAAACCTTTAGGCCTTTAAGGGGTTCGTGCCTTGACTACAACGCTGGCTCGGGTGTATACCAATGTCTCAAATTCGTATTTTCCACTTTGTGGTCACCCTTTGTAGATTCACATTTATTAAAGAAGTACCCTTTTTTGAAAGATGCTCCACCGCCATGACCGCCCCTGGTATGTAACCCCAATTAACTTTTCGTCTTTTTTCACTTGCAGGGCCCCATACAAGATCAAATTCACTGTATGTGCTACCCTGTATCACGGTAGATGGAATAAATAGACATTTCTGTTTGTATCTAAAGAAATCTATTTAAACTCTCTTTATTTTTAATAATGGTCGCAATAGTGACTAAACAAACATGAACTGGGAATAAAATCTGAAACTTTCAAAATGCTCGTACTTGTAAACATTCTGTTTCTAAGATATTTTGCACAATAATTAAATCAGACTAAATTATTAATTGGTAGGCTCAGTATTCTCAATAATTACTTTATTCACAGTTCTCTAATAACTACATAGAAAATTTAGAAAATTCGTGTAAAACGCAAAGAATAACCAGGAAAAAGATGGGTTTTTTTTCTAATGAATGAAGAAAAAAATATATAGTACTCAGCTAACAAAAAAATATGATTTCCTTCTCATTCTTGGAAGGAATTTTATAAAATAAAAAAAAAAAAAAAGAAGAAGAAAACCGAAACAACTGCTCGATGACAAGTATCTTTACACTCTCTAACTGTAGGGAAGCATTATTAACACCAAGTTTATTCGAAAAATAAAAGCGTTCAAAGAAATTCTTTATTTTCGAAGTAGTGATCTCAATAGTCTCAAAAGATATTAATGTAACTAGCAGATAGTAAAAACATGGGAACGATGGACGGATTTCCTATATACCAGAACCAGTTCACCGCGATATGTTGACACTAGACCGCTCAAAGTCACGTACATTATTATGTCATGTATGTTATTGCGTTCTCGCAGCTATATACTCGACAGCCATTTGCGTTTGTTGCGCAGTTCGACACACGTCCTCTCACCTACATGTTCCAAGCTTCCAGAGATCAATGTAAGTTTGCTATATTTTAATTGTTGATATCAAAAGGGCAAGTTCATTGTATTTGGTAATTTGATGTCCTATATGTTACTGATAATAATGAAAACAACAAGTGACACCGAAAGTGTTTTTTTTTAGACATTTAGATATGGGCTGATCCAAACTTGACGCTTTTACAGAAGTAGGTCGGAGAATGGAGTGTCACGTATCAAGACTTTTTCTTTATAATCCAAATAAAAACGTTAAAGGAAAGAAAGGAAAACTTTTGTGGTTATTATTATTATTATTTTTTTTTTTTAAATTATATTATATTTCATAATTTTCTTCTCAGATAATATCCTCAGCCATGAAGTTCTCTTTGGGATCGTTAATGCTGTTCTTCATGGGAATGTTGACAAGGACAACCGCTAACCAGGGTGAGTTTGGTGGTGGTGGTTATTTTACCTGACTGTTATAAGAAAGAATAAGAAAGAATAACTGCTTGTAAGTAAGCAACCAGACGACCGACGGCTTCAGGTCCTCTCCGAGGGACCTGGTAATGAGGATTAATACCTTACCAAAGGGCACTAGCGCATCGCTTTGGTTTCGAACCCTAGTCATCGGATACACTGCTCTAAATACCGACTGAGCTATCGCGCCTGGTATCCGCGTGATACTCTTGAAAAGAATTGAATTATTTCGGTTTCATTTTGTTTCATCTTGTAGTTAGCTTTCGATGTTGTCGATTTTTCACAGAATAAGTATTCCTTTCTATACATTCGTGTTTTCCTAAGGAAAATGTTAACGATATTCATTTCATTGCATTGCACAGTCATATAATCGTCTACCCCCCCCCCCCCTCCATCTCATAACAACATTCTTCATATCCTTCAAACATACTGTGGGGAAATATGTTGGTGTTTTGGTATTTGTATCTTCCGTGTTTCCTATTATCACGAAGTTTGGTAATAGTTTTTTTTTATATTATGCTTTTTTCTGTTTTTTCGTTTTATTCTCGTATTTTGTATCTCCTATGCTAACTATTATGTAAATTCACTCCAAGTTTGGTAATAGATTTTTATATTATGTTTTTCATTTTATTCTGGTATTTTGTATCTCCCATGCTAACTATTATGTGAATTTACTCCAATTTTGGTAATACTTTTTTTTTACATTATGCTTTTCCCGCTTTTTTTCGTTCTATTCTGGTATTTTTTATCTTCCATGCTTGGTAGTACTTTTTTGTTTACATTATGTTTTTTTCTTCTGTTTTTCCCGTTCCATTTTAAGCAGTTGAAGCTCGTTTGAAAGCGGATCTGTTTTCCACCTATGACAAGCGTCTTCTTCCTACTCACAACGAGACTCTCGAGGTCAATATCCGAATGAGTTTGAGTAACCTGAGAGAAATGGTAAGTTTATTCCTTCCAATCAGTTATAATTTGGAGATCAACAGAATGTAAAATCCCGCGCAGATCGACTCGATTCTATGTTATTTATGTTCTCCATGTTTCTCGATATATCTTGAAATTATCTCATTTGGTGTTTGGATAAAAAGAAAATCGTAATTCGATCTTTGGTAGAGGGTGGGGGAGGTTCTGACATAGACAACAACTAGATATTTTCAAGATTATGCCGAAAGTCATCGAACTTGATTTTGTCTCGAATCTTATTACGGTTATTAATCAGAATCAGACCTCTGTAAACGGTCTAGAATTCAGAGGGGGGTCAAATAAAACAGGCTTACTAACAGCAATGTGGGGCGACTCTTTACGGTACCAGCAGATGGGCGATCTTTTTAAAAGAAATAAAGCCATATTTGCCCACATTAGTTGAGTCTTTATTTTCAAGACGCATTTTTGTGAAACAATGTTGAAGACATCCACTGACAATGCTCCTTCTGATAATTGTTGTTGTTGTTGAGGTTTTAAGGCTGACCAATCTGATAATGAACCATTATTCAGAAATGGTATTATGCCTGACCTTTGGGCAAGCTGTAATAAATGTCAGGTTGAACACAAACATAACATTCCACACATATATTTCAGGGGTTCTAGGACACCTACCCCCTGGACGACCATCCCCGGATAACCACCTTCTAGGACGACTACCCCCTAGGACAACAACCACCCGGACAACTACCCCCCCCCCCAGACAACTATCCTAGGGGGAAGTTGTATGGAGGGTAGTTGTCTGGGGTAGTTGTCCGGGGGTAGTTGTCCTAGGGGGTAGTCGTCCTAGAGGACGGTTATCCGGGGTGGATGTCCAGGGGGTAGGTGTCCGGATACGGTTAAAAAAAAGAGCTCTAGATATCACTTCTGCAAAGAGAATAGAACAGGGACCAAACTGAACCCGAGTCAGACTTGGGTTCAGTGTGAGCGTTTGTATGACATTTTTTCAAAAATGTCTTTTTTAATGAGACTCTTTAATCTAGACAATGCAGGATGAACATTTTTGGGTTGATTTTGTGCATTTTAGCCGTACACAAATTATTTTAGTTCTCTTTAAGCATTGAATTAATATTGCTATGTTGGTATTCATGTCATTTAAAGGTGTGCTCTTTTGAAATCTCGATCATATCATATAATATGATGGGCTTACATGGATAGACGAGATTTAAATTTTGTCCAAATGATTCACTACAAATCATAGTTTAAAAAACATGTTTTTTTAGTAGATTCAATGTCAACATGTTCAAATAGACATCAAATATTTCAATCTTATTACAGCAGTCTTTGCTTTCCCCCTTTCATTTGTCTATGCAGGATTTTTTTCAAGGATCCATCAAAATGAATTCATGGTTAAAAATGGTAAGTCAAAAGAATATACAGCTTCAGTCAAAACAAAAGAAAATAAAAATACATGACGTCATCCAAATATGTAATATACCAACTCAAATTGCCTAAATACGTTTTGCCGGCATTATAGCTTATACTTTTAAGGTTAAGTTCCCGGAAAGGTGAAAATAAATTGTGAGTTTTTTTAAATTCTGTTCACTGAAAAGGATGGCTCTTTAAATACCCTCATATTAAAAGTATGAACTGTATAAACAGCTAAAGGTTGTGGACGACAACATCCCTCGGGTCAACTCTCATAAAATAAATTTGTGCCAAAACTGGCTGTCAAATTTTTATTTGTGAAATTTACTCGTTGAAGAGTATTGAGTGTCAGTGCTCACTTCATGCACAATCATTGCGTCCCTGTATTGTACGAGCAAGCACTACCCAGCAGCCAGTAGCGTATTTCATGCCTAAATTGATTATGCGATGGATATGACTGCTTTTAGGGGCATGGTTAAAACTATTGCCCAAGGTGGGCTCGAAACTGTACTGTGGCCCGACACGAAGTCGGGCGGGGGGGTGGGGGTGGGGGTTTGGGGGGTGGGGGTGGGGGTGGGGGGCATTGTGCAGTCTCGAGATCACCAAGGAGCAATAGTTTTGACCGTGACCCGAAAAATAAGCAGTCAATATTTGTTTTTATATAGCGCATCCCCTGTTTCAATTCTCCAAAAAAAAGTATTTATTTGCAGGAAAGCAAACATTGCGTCCTTGCACTTTAAGCACATGTAGAACTATGTTCGGAATATATTTTTCGCTATACTGCCCAGCAGACAGTATAGCGTATTCCATACCTGCAGTTTTTACTAATCAGAGGTTCAGAATCTTCATATGCGGTATACAATAGTGTACAGATATGCCTAATGTTATTATTAATGGTATTAGTATAGTAGAAGTAGTACCATCATTATTATTACTTTTATTATTATTTTCATTCGTAGAAGTAGTAGTAGTAGCAGTAGAGGTAAAAATGCCCACAATGTACACTCAGAGCGTTTCACTTTGTAATCGCTTGAATAAAATTCCATTTTTATCACTAATCATCATCTTTGTTCAGTTGTGGAGTGATTCGCGTTTGACGTGGGATCCGGCTCAATATGGGGACATCAGTATCTTCCGCGTTCATTCCTCCGAGGTCTTTGTGCCAGACATCACTCTTTATAACAGGTAGGCATGACATTTCATGGTTAGTGTATGGTAAATTAATGATTAGTCAACGGTAAATCAATGGTCAATCAATGGTAAGTCATTGGTAAGTTCATTGTTTTCAATTCAAAGTAAGATTTATTTTCTCCCATTTCTCTTTTCTTTCATATCAACAAACTACTCAGTAATAAATACGCATAAACAAATGTTAAGTCGATGGTAAGGCAATGGCAAACAATGCTGAATTACAATCCAACGTTGACAGCGTTTGCTTTGACGGAATTCTTTGACGGAAGCCTTTGACGGAAGCCTTTGACGGAAGCCTTTGACGGAAGCCTATTGAATAAAGAAACGTCGTACAAAGGGGTCATCGTATAGCGAAATGACCGTAAAGACTGGACAACAACATCGTATAAAGAAACGACGTGTAAAGAAACTGCTATTTTTAAAGTCAGTTGGCATAAAAGCTGACCAATCATCATTATTTTACACGATTTTCGTACGATTTGACGTTTAGATTAACGCTCAAACATGTACTATACGCTATACGATTCGTTATGGTGTGACCATCGTTCACGCGGGACCTTAGTTCGCTATCTCAAAAATCTCAAAGATGTCGAAAATCTAATACCACCAATGGAAAGAGGAACCTCACATTACACAGGGAAGAATTTTCTATTGAATTGGATGAATATTTTCGACAAAAGATCGGCTAAATCTTGCAATCTTTTCCGTTCGTTCTGTACTTACCGACAAGGGTCTGGAAATCTTTTTTTCAGAGCAGATGTCATTAAAAAGTGATACCAACTGATTGTATGATATTTTGCCTAGCAAAATATGCAATTATCGCTTGTTATATTTTCTTTTAATGAATTTTTCTTTAGTTGCAACACATTCCGATCTATCTAAGTATCTTCTCACAAGTTCGGAGGTTGATTGCAACATCTCTCCATTTCACTCTATCTTCTGCCATTCCGGTGCGGTCTTGCAGTTTTAGTCCACTCCAGTTCTTAACATTCTCTTCCGAGTTGATTCTGGGTCTCCCTCTTGGTCTACTTCCTTCCACTCTTCCAAAAACATCCTTTAAGAGGTTAATTCATCTTCAATTGTAATTTACATGGTGGCACTAATGGGCTTCCGTGTCTCCCAAGTCCCTGATTTGATGTAGTATGTTTTCGTTTCGTTCTCCTACAGCCACTCCCCAATTAAGGCACTGTCCGATGATATTTCAGCTCTTGTGTACAGCGATGGTACCGTGTACTATCTTCCACCCGTGGCTATTGAAGCAGCATGCAACCTCGACTTGAAGGACTATCCCTACGACAGCCACGTAAGAAATGAAAACAAAATCATCAAATAGTTCCATGATTATCAGCGATGATTATCAGCGATGATTTTTCATGATGGAGAAAGTGAATCGTTGGCAAAGTTTTTTGGGTCAACACCATGTAATTCTTTCAAAGGATAAGAGTCATTAGAGAGCCAAAGAGCTATCAGCTGAGCTCACCAGCCCTTTTCATGACTCTGATTCCTTTTGAAAGAATTACATGGCGTAACCCTGAAAACTTCAGCTGAAATTGTGTAGTCAAGTCTTAATAAGTACTTTGATACTTACACGCGAATCATACAATTGAAAGTAGACACCCCGGCCCCCCCCCACTCAGTGTTATTTAAGGTACGCATATGCGTGTTCCCAGCGACCCCCCCCCCCCTTTTCAGCAAAAGTCCGGTGTGTGAAGTCAATACGGGTCGACCTTTTTCTTTTGTTATACGAGCCTTTTTCAGCACCCCCCCCCCCCCTTTTTCAGCAAAAGTCCGGTGTGTAAAGTCAATACGGGTAAACCTTTTTTCTTTTGTTACGAGCCGGAGAGTTTGGGAACACGCATGGTATCCCTCCGTTCACGGAGTGGGGGAGCCGGGGTGGACACACAATTTCGGCCAGGAGTACGCAAATGTATCAAGAAGAAGATATTCTGGCAGGGGGGCGTGTCCCTTATGCCCTCATAATAGACTCTACATAATTGTATTTACCAGATATAAAACTGCATTCATGGATAATATCTTAGAATATGAAATTGAAAGCGAGCATCCATGGCAGTGAAATCATCCTCGTACCAAACGTGTTCATATTGGAATTTATCATATTGAACAAAGAGCTGCGAACGCGTCATGTCGTATAATTCCTTTCGATATACATAATTCATGAAACTAAAAACAAAGAAGTATTCATATAGATCTAATTAATAAAAAAGGTGAAAAAGGGGTAAATACAAGGACGGTTAGCAAAAATAAACTATGCCCCCCCCCCTCCCCCCTATGTCACTTTTTGGATGAGAAATTGACAAGTAAAAATATATATATATATATATTATTCATGGACTGCGTGTGTGTGTGTGTGTGTGTGTGTGTGTGTGTGTATTGGATTCCTTTTAGATCCCTTGTTGACCTTACATTGCGAGACAAACGAATGTCACTAGCGATATTATTTTCTATACTATATCCGCAATGAATAATATATTTAGCATTAATGTCAATCTAATTTCCTGATTCATATAGACCTGCCGCCTAAAATTGGGATCATGGGTGTTTGACAGCTTGAGAGTAACTGTTACGCCAGCGTCGGATACGATTGATCTGGAAGATTACCATGAACACCCTGTGTGGGAACTCGTAAGCACATCAGCCGAAAGGAACGTCATCACTTATCCATGTTGCGATGATGTTTACGAGGACATCTCATTCAATCTGACCGTCCGACGACGAGATAGTCACGGTCGTATCGCCTCCGCCGTGATCGCCACCTGGCTTATCCTCATCGTCTTTCTGATTGGGCCGTCGTCGGCTGGAGAACGGACCATCTTTGCGGGCTTCGTCTTTGTCGCTTTGGTGGTGTTGTCGGCAGCGCTGAGTGCAGAGGTCCCCGCCTACTCGATGACCAGACTTGGTCGGTTCCTCATCGGTGGGATGCTCATCAACGCCGTCGTCATCATCATCAATGGCCTCATCTACCGCTTCTACCCCAAGGACCAACCAGGACACATGAAGGTGAGAAAAGTTATCTTTCCGTCGTCTTTGGGATATCAGTTCATACTTGCAAATTTCTCCAAATCTTTCTATCCTGTTGTGTCCTTGTTTACGCTCATGGTCAGCGCCTTTTCCGGGTCTTCATTTTTATTCGAAACTTCTTTTTTTTTTATTTAGGCTTCTTCCATTTCATGCCCCGTCAAGAGGAACTTACCACACAGCATCAATTTTAGGTGAATAAGATAGCGGTAAAGAAGCACTGTGAACAGAAATACGTGAAAGGCAATCTCTAAGAATTGAAGCATTGATAGACGACTGTGTATAATTAAAGAGAACGGGTCAAAATAATCTTGAGGAATATGAAAAGTTAGATTTTGTCCTTGACAGGAAAAATAATGGACATCACTATATCTGATTCATGTGTGATATCATCCACTTACTTTTCTTCAAGTGCATGTTTCGATACCGTTTCAACCTCCGATTCTTTGATTTTTTTATGTCTGTGCCTCGGTTATATCGATGTACATATTACTGCATCCATGCACCTTCACGAAATATAGATATTTTTAGTCATGAATTTAACACATGCACAAAATGGAATAATATAACCTTTCGCTTTTGTCTTCTCATTCATGTGCAGGAGGGAGACGGGACTATTTCTCGCGTGTTCCTCTTCATCGATATCGGTGCATTCCTGGGGACCACCATCATCCTCGCGATAACAACGGGCGCCCTCTTCGCCTAAGGCAAGGAATTTCTGCTTTAAGCCATCAACTCATATTTTAAGAGCCGGTATGACAAAATCAACAACAATAATGATAATGATGATTATCATAGTAGTGAAAATAATTTTGCTACCCCCCCTGGCATTTTATGGATTTAATTCCTGCCGGGTACCCATTTACTTCACCTGGGTTGAGTGTGGCAAATGTAGATCATCGTCTTGCCAAATGATGTCCGTTCCTGTCCGGGATTCGAATCCCCTAACCCTGTGGTTCACATGCTGTAGACTTATCAACAAGACCGCAATACCTCTACATCGATAACGATAACCATCATTATAAAACATGTCTGTGTAGAAAACGAAACGGATCTAAGATCATAATCGGAAATGTAAACCACACCCCAAAGAATTAAAATGGCTGCGCCCACCTCATGCTAAAAGGCATTACATCATGCCACGAAATCTTCATTTACATATATATATCTTTTACACGTTCGTAAAATTGAGTGTACATCAAAAGGTAGGAATTCATCTCGTTTTTCAAGATACCTACACTTTATTCTTTGGGGTTAAAGTCTTTGTGTTAATTATTAATCTTGTTTATTCAAAATTGCATTCGCCAAATGTGACATTGTAATCGTTTATCATCATAATCAAAATTGTGATTGTTTCTTATTTTACGTCGTATGTCTATTAGGAAACATCTCCATGAAATGTATAATAAAGTGACGAACATTGTGACTTACTTCAACAATGTCATTGAACGCTGAATATTACTACAGACGATGTTTCCTAAATGTATGCGTCTGAGGTCTTTATCATTATAATCGTTTATCCTGGTAAAATATGCATCATTTTTGTATAATCTCTATCATTCATTTAATTCTTTGTGTTCATTTAGATATTGATATGAAATACAGTAGTTTTTTTTGTATAAAGATAACTACGTCTTACGTACCAATTTCATAAAACTTGTTATCTATAAGAAGTGTCACGTTGCTTATAACATGTTTTCCAGCCCATTAAATGCAACGATTTCAGTAGCTTATAACAGCTATTGCAACCTGTCATTGGTTACAAGCCTGAACTATCAGAACTACTTCCAATGGCCCAATGCCTAGAACTAACAATAATTGGTGGTATATTTGCCATTATTTTTTTTTCTTCTCCATATTTGTTTCCCTCCACAGGGATTTTATTGATTTTCATTTTAAACAAATTAACAAATATATATTCAAGGTAATTTACATTTATAACATAAATAAAATTGGCTTCTCAAGATACAAGTATTGTTGAACTGTTCAGTTAACAGAAAACTAACAAATCAATAATTCATTTCTAATACTCATGGAAAGAAACAAAATACCGAAAAAATGTCATTTTAAGTAAACAAATTCCTGAATTCCTATATTTGCCATGGTAACTTCCTTGATTTGATTGACCTTGGACAACTACCCCTCATTACAACCGCCTCGAACAACTTAACCTGGACATATATCCCAGAAGACAACTACTATCCTAACAACCCCCGAACCATCAACCCCAGCAGTGCTACTCCTTACTTCTCCTCCTCCTCCTCTCCTTCTTCATTTGATTCTATTAATCTTTAAAGGGTTATGCAACCTTTCACGAAGAAGTTTATATCAATTGATATATATATTTGTGTCATTTTGGTGTGAAAATTTTATGAGAGGTACTTGTCCGGATGGCCAGTGTCCTAGGGGTAGCTGTCCGGTGTGCAGTTGTCCTAGCTTTAAGTGGTCCGTTGAGGTTCTATGATGGGTGGTTCTCCGAAGATGGTATTTCCAAATTCGTTTTTCGATTCATGTCTACAGGAACTTTTTCAATAAGCGCCTAAATAGCTACTTTTGAAATGGGGAATACAGTATCTTGTTCATGTATATTATTGATGTTTTGTTGAATATAATGTTGCTCTTGTACTTGTGTCTCACAAATAAAGTTTTGGAATTGTAATCCGGTTTTTCAGAGTGGCATTTTCTAGATGTTGTGTGTATATAGCTCTTAACACGAATATGTTTTACAATTTTTATATCATCATAAATGAATGGTGTTTAGCTAAGAATTTATTGTTTTGTATTTACTATGAGAGTAAATTCATAGAAAATAAGTTTATCCCGTGATTATTTGGTGTGGAACCGAAGTAATGATCCAACAATAATGGGTCCGCAAATAGACGAAGTTACATTTGTCCGCCTTTTCCAAGGAGAGCGAGAGACACCAGTTCAATTTTGTTTTTAGTCAATGTCACAATGGTGCTGAAAACAGGTCTTCCGCCCTCTCTCGACAGGCCAGTGTAACCATACGTTGTTAGTATTCATTTTAGTTTTGGTCGATTGTTTAAATTGTTTTTAGCCTATGGAAATATTTATTGATTCTTTTGACATTAAAGTCTGTAATTTATGATGCTTATGAAAAGAGAAACCCGTAAAACTCACCCAATTTTTAGTAAGAAAATATATATTTTTTTAATTCTACATTTTCGTCACTATATCATTGATATGGGCAACTCGAAAAAATTTAGTTTCAAGTTATGAAAATGTAGGCCTAAAGGTCACACTTCTCGCTTTTGCTTCAATAAATCGAGTCGGGGTTTCAAGGTCGGGGGAAAAGACCCCCCCCCCCCCCCACACACACACACACACATTCGCACCCATACACCGCACAAACACATCAAATATAAAAAGTTCACACCCCTGTATTTAATCTTTGGGATGAGAAAAAAAATTGTTCCAAAAAAAGGGGAGAGGGGGCAAAGCCTTGTTCAAAGGGAAACTTTTGGTGTGCTAATTAAATCGTCTTTAGCCCTGCTAAAAGACTCATTGAAAAACTTATGCCCCAACGACATGAAATGGGATGATGCCCAAATAGTCGGTGAATGTAATGCATAATTTTATAGATCGTGACAATTTTCCTTTTTCTTTGTGTTCCTTAAAGTTAAAGACCAGTTCTAGTCATGCGATTGCATTGTAAAAGAAACGTTGCGGAATCGATCACCATTTGGGTTTAATGTCTCTCTCTTTCTTTCAAAAACTTCCTCAATTTTAATTGTTCTGAACATTACGTTGATGTCAGTTGATATATGATTATTGGTCCATATAATTATGTTTAAATCTTATTTTACATATGTATTATTATTATACGACACCGGTATTTTAAAATAATAGGTAGAAAAAGAAGCAGACAAAAAACAGTTTTGAAATTCAGACAAGGATTAAGAGTCGAAAACGGTACAACGAATCGTCTTCTTTCTCTAATAATTTAATGAAATGTCAAAGCTTCCGCGCTTCGCGCAGGATTGCGGGGGGGGGGACTGAATTGAGACAAGGATTAAGAGACGAGAACGGTACAACGAATCGTCTTCTTTCTCTAATAATTTAATGAAAGGTAAAAGCTTCCGCGCTTTGCGCGGGAGGGGGGGGGAACTGAATTCAGACGTGGATTGAGAGTCGAGAACGGTACAACGAATCGTCTTCTTTCTCTAATAATAATAATGAAATGTAAAAGCTTCCGCGCTTTGCGCGGGAGGGGGGAACTGAATTCAGACGAGGATTAAGAGTCGAGAACGGTACAACGAATCGCCTTCTTTCTCTAATGATTTAATGAAACGTAAAAGTTTCGGCGCTTTGCCGAGGAGGGAGGGGGAAATTGCCCCTCCCTGCACCCCCCCCCCATTACGTCAATGCTGGTCACCATCACGTACCAATATTTGGCTCGCATAATTTCAAATTTGGCCCCCCCCCCCTAAGAAATCCTGGATCCGCGCCTGCTAGAGATGACTTGTAAACTAGAATATGATACGAGAGCAAAGCTTTTGAAGAAAGTCTTGATGTTTTGAACAGGTCAACTGGTCGTCGTCATGCTATAGAAAGAAGACATTACTGATACTATTATTCATTACAGCTTCCAGGGGGGTGTTTCACAAAGATCCTAAGTCGAACTTAACTCTTAATACGGAGAACCATTTGTAGCCCTAAAATAAAATATATTCAAAAGCGAAAATTCAAGTATTATATACTTTTTTTTTATAAATACCACATCAAGATCATGAAATCTCCATGATAATAGAAAATATGAATGATTTGAATCAACATTTCATGCCTTTTAAAAGAACTTTTACAAATTATTTTCACAGATGCTAACGGCTTTCCATAACTTATCTCTAAGTCCAACTTAGAGATAAGTTCAAGTTAGGGTCTTTGTGAAACACCCCTCTGGTATTATAAAGACGACATTTTTTCTTCAGTCACCTGACACCTAGAAAATCACGTGGTAGAGGACAGCGACCGACACATCAACTGGAGTTGGTGATCGATGAAATACGTAGATTATTTTGATGACGGGATTAACTTTATCTCTCCACGATTCAATCTTGACCTTCCTCAAACAAAACCGACAGACCTTCCAACTAATCCTATTACATTCTCGAAGATACACCTTAAACGCACCTGCGTATGAATAATTATGTACTTTTTTGTTTACCTAGGACTGCATATAGAGCATGATCGATTTTTTTAAAGGTCCTGCATGCGATTTATTTAGTTTGCAGAAAACTTTTCTGCCATGCTAATTTACGCTGACCAGATGACTTTCATTCGTTTGTAATCAGCAAATAAATGGCGGTTGACACAAAAGACATGTAGACAAAGTCTATGAACAAAGAACCATGTTTCGTAATGTTATGAAGGGTACAGGTAAATATAGGCCTCGCCTTAAAATTAATTCGTGCTACTAGAACGTTATTTAGAAGAAGTTTTTTTTCTTTTTCTCTCCCCGTCTCTAGAAAACCCGACACGTAATGCATGTATCCCCCTAATCCTCGAATTTTGCATTTGTATTTTGTAATACCCTAACATTTTGGTAAGATATGGCCCATTAGCTAAAAATCCATGAGGATTTCATAACAATTTTGGTTTTAGTTGCAGTGAATCCTCCTGCTGAATTATGGTGGCGTAAATAACGGTAGCGTTCAGAAAAGGGGGAAGAACGTCTTGTGAATTTCTCAGCAAATTCTCCGAAACATCGGGTAGCTTTAATAATTTTTTTTTCTTTAAAAAAATGCCGCGTTTTCAGTGTTCTCGACATTATGTTTACGATTGGTGTCAAGCTATCTGTGATGTAGGTCCAACTATACGACGAACACCCGTTCAATTCCACCTCTTTAATGTTCAAAAGCACCGACAGCGCCAAATAATTTTGTGCAGACGATTTGTTTATTCACCTGCGAGTTTTTGATCGGTACACTAGTTTGGCGTGCTGCTTGAAGAGATAGGATACAAACCGCGGTAATGATTTACACGGGCAAGATCAAGTTTAGCGGATCTCATAAAGAAAGTGTTCCAGAGATAATTTCCAGATATCTGATAAGAATAATTTCATGTCGTGTGGTCTACATGCTTTAATGATCTGGCACGCGCTGAAAGTGTGTGTCTGAAGGTTTGAACAGGTCGGGGTGCGTCAGCGGTGGATTTAACTCTGGATTTGGTTGTGCTAAATGTTGATCATATTCACAGTAATAGTTGTTAGGCGGGACAAACAGTATAGCTTGTCCTACCAAACAACACGTAATATATGCTATTCGCATTCTGACGATAGAAATACAATTATTCGTAACATGTGAATGAAATGAATTTTTAACGAGGCACTTAACAAAGAGTTATTCATTACATTTGATTACATTACGAAAATGGCCTATATACGTCGTGCAGTAGCGAATCCTAAGTATCAATGAATTATAGTAATAGAATGTGATCTTTCTCGTTGTATGGATATAACCAACTTTAATTTTTTAAATTTTTATTAATAAGCCAGTGTGTATGCTTTATCTGACAGCGGCTTCATTATAATGACAGAGAAAAGCTATTTTTTAGGAAGAGCTTTCCTCTCCACCTTGTT
This sequence comes from Strongylocentrotus droebachiensis, assembly GCA_035222895.1. Lineage (NCBI taxonomy): Eukaryota > Metazoa > Echinodermata > Echinoidea > Camarodonta > Strongylocentrotidae > Strongylocentrotus > Strongylocentrotus droebachiensis. The sequence continues at coordinate 86,249 of JAVYIG010000410.1, read as the reverse complement.
TGAGAAGTAAATAATTGGTACCATAAAAATTACTGATCATCTACAACCCTAAGATAAGATCACAGCAACTCTTTTTTGGTGGTGGTGGGGGTCGTGGTGGTAGTGGTAGTGGTGGTGGTGGTGGTGGTGGTGGTGGTGGTGGTGGTGGTGATGGTGATGGTGGTGGTGGTGTGCGTGGGTGGGTGGGTGGGTGGGTGGGGATGTTAACCAACACGTTGGGCTGATATTATGGTACATTGATCAGTAATCTTGAACGGAAATCCAACCATTATAGCAAACTACTCTAAATGAAAGCAGAAAAATTAGAGAAGTAGACTGGTGACGGACTGGTGAAAGGTTGAATAAAAGTTTGGGAAGTTGCAATCCCTATAGGTATGGGTCCTTCAAATTGGTTCAATCGCTAATATCTGTGATGAAGTGGCGGACAACTTTCACCTTTGTTCCAACCCTTACAAGGACTATCATTTCAATTTTTTTTTAAATATGACTCTGGAGGGTTTATTCTCTTTAGAGGACCTATTCTATCCATTTTGAGTAGTGCAAAAGGAGAAGACACTTAGGAGAGAAAGACATTAATGAAATTCTGTACACCACAGACTGGAGAGTTGTCAACTACTGCGTCATAATCCATTGACCAAACTTTCAATTTGAGTTTCGCGTAAACTTAATGATCTCATATTTCAAACATTTGTAATTTTCTCATTATTGGTCCGATATATTTCAAACTTTCGCTATTCTGTTTATATCATCTTTCTGCTTGCATACAAATGAACTTATTATAATAGTTGGATTGCCCTTTAATAGCCTTCTAGCTATTCATACTCTATAGTATTCAAGGTATTATCGTTATCACCAATATCATCATTAATATTATCATGGTCATCATTATGCGTGTAGTAACCAGAATCAAGTTTTTTTTTAAGGGGGGGGGGGGGGTATAAATTAAAAAGGACCAAAGACTACCTCTTGCCATTACAATAAGTATAATGGTAATCTTGTATTCTTTTAAAGCAACCGTCGCAATTTATTCTTCCAAGTTCTATCATGCAATCATCCTTCTTTCGTTATTTTCACCATCATTGCATGAAGGAGAAAAATACTAAGCTGACATAATTATATAGGCTATACTCTATCAGAACAAAGAAGATCAGTGAATTAAAGGTCCTTTTTTGTATAGTAAATTACTGAAAGAGAGAGAGAGAGAGAGAGAGAACACAATAAACTTTGCCCATCACTCAACTAAGCCCAACTGAAACATAATGGTTCTTCGTAAATTTGCAAGCACATAAAATGTCGTTAGACTTTCTTTTTGGTAATGATCACATTTTTGCACACTACGGAGTAAGTGTACCTTACAACCGGGCAAAACTAGTCGTTAAATTCCTGCGTAACATTAGTCAAGTTGGTGCTACTTTCGTGAAAGAAAAATGCGCCCGAGTCGAAACTCAATTTACTGAAATACCGTTTAATTTCAAAAGGTCACGCCGCCCAAGTTTTGAGATAGAACAAAACAAGTTGGCCAAGCCGGGATAAAAGAATGCCAACTCTCTCTGCTTTTTTCTTACCCATAATTCATACTGTGAGCTGAATTATGCCCCAATTGAAGTGTTTAGCTCTTTAAATGTGATGGCCAATTTTGGCGGGGTCTTGGTTAAGTTAAAGATTATACGAGCGCACAGAGGCTAAAAGGGAATTAACTGTAATTTGTTTGAATTTACTTCAATCAAACGACAACCACCTACCGATTACGATGGCAAGCAAACTGTACTAGACGCTGTTCATACTTGAACTATTAATCCATAGCAATTTGCTGTAGTTCTATTGTTGGTTTTGTTTATGTTTTCTACAAAAAACCTAATACTGAAGGACATCAGGCATTTTCAAATTCATTGCAAAAGTATATTGCTCTATACCGCAGGTGACAATTTGAAATCTCCCTTATGAAATTTTGTTTGAATATTTGATATGTGAGAACAAATATGGAGCAAGATATTTTATAGCCCATAAAATCACTAGTGCAACTATCTTGCCATATGTTTTTCACAAATAGTTTTGATTTACATATAGTTTATAATGTTCTATAGTCCTTACATTCGTTACATCTTTCATTGTAGATTGGTCTAACAGAAACACGATGATACAAAAGCAATGCTTACCAGCACAAAGTTTCAAAACAAGAATATAAGCCATTCAGAAATGTCAAAACTCTGTACTTTTACTGAATTTTAATTGGTTCCTAATAATCTTGTAATGATTATTATAATCTCAAAATTAAACCGTTTCAATGTCAAAAGACTTCTGTTATATTTTATGGGAATAATATTAGAAATTAAATGTACTTGTAAGTTGTAAAATTGCAACGTTTAGGGGCGTGTTCTTCTCGATACACTGTATTTCTCTTTCGTAAAGTCAGACCTATTGTTGACTTGTGTACTGCTAGAATGCTATACTTTAGTATTATTCAAACACACTTTGATTACTGCTCTATAATTTGGAATCATGCTACTCAAGTCGTATTAAATAAGCTACGTGTTCTACAGAATAGAGCTGTACGGATTATGATTAAGGTACCTTTTGAGCAAAGAACTCGAGAAATCTACCAACAAGCAAAGGTAGTCCCAATCGTTGATAGATGGACAAGAGGAAATTTAATCATGTTATTCAAGATAATGCATGACTTAACTCCAACTTACTTATCTTCACGAGTTGAATTACGACATAATCCACACAATTTAAGAAATAGCGATCATAAAATTCAGCTTCCAAAGCCTAAGACCGAGTTTTTGAGAAGAAGTTTCTTTTATCATAGCTCCAAATTATTCAATTGTCTCTCTTTTGAAACGCGCTTTGTTCGCACCATTGATTTGAATGAACTCATATAGACTGAACATTGTTTTGCCCTTTTTACAATTTTTACCTTCAATTTTATATTGTATTAGTTATGTTATAATTTTTTTAATTTTTTAAAAATGCTTTTAAACGTGATAAATATTATACCCATCCTGTTATTCCTGTCTTGTTTTTTTTCTTCTTGTTTTTCTCTTATGTTTACCTTGATGTTTTTTTTGCGTGTTATGTATCGGTTTTACAGTTTTACTAGTATGCTTGTTGTCGTTCTAGTTGAATATATGCAATTAACTGTCTTATTGTTTGTTTGTTTTGTACATTAATTTGTTAGATATTTATTTGTTGTAACTACATGTACATATTCATTACCTTACTTCTTGCATTTGCAACGTTTTACATATTATTGTATAATTCACTGTATATTTATTGTTATTTTATGTTTGTGGACTCCTTTGAAAATCAGCTGTGCTGAAAGGGCCATCCACCCTATGAGAGGAAATAAATAAATAAATAAATAAATAAAAATAAATCTTCAATGTACTATAACTTCAAAATATTTCTCATTCATCTGTCCTGTTTATAATCCTTCTAAATTCAAAGCCAGATGTAAAGATTTCGAATTTCAGTGAGTTTCTTGTAATAACAGTCAGTAGCTTTAATAAATCAGATTTTGTTTACATCCAGGCCATATTATAATATATCCGATTAACTGTTCAATACCCACCCCAACTTCAATTTCTCACCAAAAAGCGCATTTGTGTTGCATTTGCGTTCTTTGTTGTTCTACTTTAGCTTGCCATCCCCGTAGCCTATTGTGTGTTTTTGTTTGTTAGTGCTTTCAAACACTGTTTCTCATTTGGAATCTTTGTTTACTTCTACAACATTAACGGAACCACTGAAAGGAAGTTCCTCACCTAATCTATTTGTTAAATCAAAACACTTGTTCTTTGTTCAACTCAAACAGAACGAATGAATTTAAAAAAATCAAATCTTCTTGTCAACTTCCGTGTGAATTGATTTGAAGATGTCAAAGCGATTGCGTAACACAGGAAACCGGAGGGATTTTGAAATTGACAGATGACATTAATTACGTTAAACACTTACTTCTGTCCAAAAGGGTCTATAGTCTAATCAAAAACACAAAAGGTCTATTTTAAGGTCTGTTTTACGTGTAGCACGAGTTGTAGGCTTTTATGAGAGTAGCCCTTCAAGTTGATTATAAATTATGTACCCAACTGTAGCGGCACTCTATATGAACAAACTAATTTAGATAATTTGGAACTCCGTAGGATCAAACAGTTAGCTCATCATACTGCTTGTCCTATTTATATAAGTAATATTTTTAAGAGACAGCTTATGATAAATAGACCCAAAACAATATTACGGCAAAAGGCAAATTACTTTTAAAAGAGGAAAATTATGGAATAGTCTTTCTGATGATATTTAATTGAGTTCATCAAATGAACTATTTAAAAAAAGATTAAACTCAATTCAGAATGATACATTGTTGAATATAACACATTTTTAAGACAATGTACTGGAATTGGGTAGGACCCTGTTATGTATATTTTTCTGGGTGAGTGGGCGGGGATGTGGATGTGGATATTTTTGTTATTGTCTATTTGATTTAATGTTACATTTCATCGAATTTGTATGCGCAATGTAATGTTATTCATTTATGTGTATTTGATTTATTGTCTTATTGTGTAAAAACATGCTATTTTTAAAAATAATTGGACCCCTATGAAAAACGACTATGCTGACTAGAGTGTTCCGCCCATATGTGGAAATAAATAGGAATAATAAAAAAAAACTGATGTTCACCTTTGATTAGGCAACATTATGGGCGCTTTACAAATTCCCGGATTTGATTTGATTTAATCCTCTTTATACACATCATTTTGTTGTTGTTATGTTATTAGTCCGATTTCTTTGCTTCCTCAATCATAGAAAAGAAAAAAAATACATTTTGATACACAGTGTAAAAATACGAAAAAGGCACACACGATTAAATAAAATTGGGAAAAAATTGATACAAAATTGTAAGACATAATCTCCCAAGGTAAACACAATACAACAACAAACCATATACTTCACGAAAAAATAAATAATAGGATCCCTAAAATTACAATGCCAGTAAAAATGTAAATCTCTTGGAAACGAGGAATGATATCCATACACTTAACTGACTTGCAACAAAAAAATCAGCTATTACTTTTACATTGATGGAAACCAATAGAAGTCATGGGCATTCCTAGATTTTGCTCAAGCGCAGCAATTCAAGAACACACATTTCATAATATTATGCCAATATTATCATCACTATCATGGCATAACCAATCAGACTGACCAGAGGCGATGATAGACCTTTTTAGTGGGGGGGGGGGGGGGGGGGGGGGGGGGGGTGATCAGACTAAACTGTCATACCATTTTTTTTTTCAACCAGAAATTTTTCAACACCGGGGGGCGTCAATAGATTTTTTTTTTTTTAGAGGGGGGGGGGTAATCGAATCATAGTTTGCTTCAACATGCGAATGTTATTATTAGTCCTATTTCTCATGCAGTATGGCGACAAAATATTGAATCAGACACTGCTATATACCCACATGAATTTATAATGGCTGGGGAAGGGGTAATGGGGTTACCCCCACTACTCCCTCAAGCTACGCCCCTGATGCTCTCAAATCATATCGCTATAACTTGGCTAAAGCCCCCACCGCGATGGGATGGACGCTTTGAGGTTGTTGCTACCTGCGGCGTGTAACGGACGCGCCGCTGTGTCGCCCTTCCCTTATTCGGTAAGGTATGCCCATGCAACAGGTTCCATGGTTCGTTCTGTGGTGGAGTGTTGAAACCTATAGCACCAGGATTCAAAGCTTGGGTGGATTTTACTTATTATGCTTGCTTATATCTACTTAAAATGTATTAATGATCGAATTCTATTCTTGAATAGAATATGATCGTCAACTACATTTTAGATAGAGATATGAAATAAAATGTGATCTTATTCATAATACAAAAACATGGTTGCATACACGTGTCATTTATATTTTGTTCGTACTATAATTATTGCGTTTAGTTTTGCAAGGCCCACAAGTTTAACATTGAACATGTTTCTTCTTCTGCAACTGATTACATATATAAATGAAAGTCATGTACATAAAGAAAGGAATTAAAAAGTGTATAAATAAAACGTTTAAATAATAAATAAAATAAATAAATGAGTAAAAAGATCAATAACATATTATGATTAATCAAACATCTATTATTAGATCAATACAGAGTGAATGCACGATCATACTTACAGTGAATAAAATACTGAATATACTTTGGGAATATTTCAACCGTTCTTGGCTTTGTAACTTATTATTACTTGCAAAGAAACTTTTCAATACTTTTTATTAATAGTTTCTATAAGATAATTTGTGCAAATATGTAACCACATGTGGAGATATTTTGAAAAGAGTGTAATTAATATGTAAATTACATATTACCCCCCCCCCCCCCGAAGAATAAGAAAATATTTATATTGGTATATGCCACCGATAACGCATACAAAAATGATAAGTGTATATCCATGTACATGTTAGTCTCAATGTCTGAAATGCATAAAAACTAGATTCGTATACACTTTATCAAGACAACAGCAAGTGAGTTCTAAAGTAGTAGAGCATGACTGAGTTGATAGATGCAATATAGTTGTTAGTATGCCATGCAAATCTGTGTCAGGAAATCGTTTTCTTTAAAGTCGACCAATGATACTTAACAAGCCATTAACTATATTTTCGTTTGTCATTATTATCATTCAGTTTTGTTTTCCTGCATCATACCCAACGGAAGATCGCTTATAGATCCTTATCAATGTCGCCATTATCATCATCATTATCATCATCATCATCATCGTCATCAGCATCGAAATCGTAAACACACATACACACACACATTCTCACATCAGGGCCTTTGTGGGGCACCTGATTGTGGGGTATTTCTGTGCGTTCCAGATATACCTTGTGGTCCCCTACTAGTGGGGTATGTACAACCTGGCGATAACAACCCGGCGGTGTGCTTACGATGTTACCATAAAAAAGTGTGCAAGTTTTAGCACACGCTCACAAAATGTCATTTATGGGGTACCACTTCTAATGCCCCGCAGGGCATAGGACACCGAATATACAGTCATTTGAAAGACTTTACTCTGTGGGGTCCTGAAAAAATACCCCACAAAGTAAAAATGCCTCACAAGGGGTATGTGAAGCGCACATAAAACCCCACAAAAATGCTGAGGTGAGAGCAGTCAGTCACACACACACACACACACACACACGCACACACACCGCACTTGCGTACTTCCAATATCTAAATTATGATGGATCTCATGTGTGTCACTTTTGTGCGTATCGCTTTCCATCTCTTTCGCCCTCACGTGCCGCGCATGCGCGCATCCCGCATCCGCACAGGCATAATCCGTGTTGCCATAGCAACTGTCTCCGACACTGCCATCGGCATTCCCCTACACTCCCACCGGCTTGCATATTTCATCAGAACACTTTTCATTTTACATCATCATCATGTCACCGCAGCGAAGTGGAATCTCTGTTCATTCATCATGATCACTTAAAGATAAAGTTGAGTTCTGATCATGTGATTGCATTGTGAAAGAAACGGTGTGGAATCGATCAGAAAAGGTTGATCATCTAGCATATAAGTATTGGTGTGTACCTCAAGGTTCTGGAATCATCAAAATAATAAGAAATTTGGCCCAGTCTTGGTAAAGTTACAGCACTGTACACAGAAATATGTATATGGGACTACATAAACATGTGGCATAAAAATCTGTCTCAATTTTTATGCTGTGACATGCCATATTTAGAATATTAAGGCATTTGAAAAGCCATGCTTTTCAGGGAACATTTTTTATCTGATGTTCTTCAAAACTTGCATAATACAATGATAACGCTCACAAATAAGTTTTCACCTCTTCCCAGAACTCGACTTTCTCTTTAAATATCAGAGCATGCATGGGGGCATGTCCGTTTTGTTCAAATGTATCTCGATTCGTCAGAGATGCGCTTTATTTTCAGTTGAAATAAGGATGGAATTCCTCGATATGACATCTTATAAATGCCATTCCCCCTGAACATCAATAGTTCGATGCTACACCTTCCCAAAATAATCTCCGACACAATTTTGTTTATCTTGTTTCGTATCACTGAACACTCAGCGAAAAAAGAAAGCGGACACTCATTATTGTTCAAGATTTTCATATAAAACATCAATGCAATATAATCAATTATACATCCAAAATCAAATGAAAATTAATACTCTACCAACATTAATTAAGTTCAAGTTTTGAACTTTCACAATTGGATGAGCACATTCATTTTGCCGTTAGAAGGTCTGATTAAGAAATTGCAAAAGTAGAGCAAATGGCACGTCAAATGGGAATAAACGTGTGCATCTGTGAGATATTCTTGTTCAACAATGAAAACAAAGAGTGAAAACTATCAAATCTCAGGACTGCACGGTTTAAGCAAGCACGGTATTAAAAGATAATTCCCCTTTTATGTTTCTCGTGATTGTCATTTTTCTTCGCTGTTTTGATTCGACTCTACAAGATGGAAATGCTCATCAAAATTTGAATGGCCTGGTGCTCAATTTTGCAATTTTCTTTCAGAGACTCATATGTTTAGTGGCTATGTTCATGTGCGAATAGCGTGATTTTAATTGCATGATTACATCTTAAGGAGGATTACTTAAGATTACTTAAGACAAGTTTATATTTAAATACGTATTTGAAAATCTTAATCATCAATAGACGGTCCACTTTCTATAATTATGATTATACCATAATTTTTGTAGCAGATCAATTATCAAGGTTTCAATGAACAGGGAAACCTTTGTCATTAAATGATAACTTAATGATAACTTTCTTTCAAAATTGACCCATAACCGTCCACAATTTGGTCCTTGAAATCACCATAACCATAAAAGCCGGCACACGACCATTATTACTGTTCTTTCACGATAATTCTGCCGAGTCTCCACCGGCACGCGAGCGCACGGGTTCAGTCCATTTAAGGGCATGACACATCCTATTCTTACATGCACGAAAAATAAAATTATTTCTGGCATCTTTACTCAATTTCTTTACCGGAATTTCAAAAGTTTAGGTCGGGTCAAAAATAATAAGGGGGCGGGGGGGGGGGGGTAAAGAAAATGTCATTGGTTTGATCGGACATTGTTATAATTTGTTACTATCTATCATGATTTAAAGGGACTTGATAACATTGTTCAGATGAGAGAAAATGGTGCTAGGATAGTGACTTCAATGCTAGACGTACAATTAAAGATAATCTGAAAGTTTGAATGAAAACAGACCATTATTAATAATACAAATTTGGAATAACTGATCTGATCGATTCCTTAATTCTCCCAACTATATCATTACAATTTTATTACACTTTAGGTGAATGAAAATTGTCAAAAAGCAATGAATTGGCTCTGTCTTAATGTCTTATTTTCATGGAAAACGTTTGGGAAAATTCAAAAATGATTGGGAGAATTTACTGCTTGAGGGTATTGCACAGTGACGCCTTCAAAGATAACCATAAATATATTTGTGGTTTGAGAATTTTGTTCGGGATTTTTTTGCATATAGAGGGTAAGTACAGTAGAAGGAGTATAATAAGTATTATTATATTCCAATATTATATTATAACATTATAACATTATATACAAAATTACGCAGTTTCTTCATCAACCTTCAACAATGTTACCGAGTACTTTTTATATCAAGCAGGACATCTGCTTTTAAAGCATTGATAAAATATAACGATGGAGGAAAAATATTTCAGATTGGATTCTCTAAATTGGACATTATTAAAAACATTGAATTTAAGAGGATATTAAGGAAATACTGGACATATACCCCTCAAAAAAGTTTAATAACTAAAATTGGATTGAATAAATATTTCTTAACATGGCATAATCATAACTTTGATTATTATCAGTATAAAGTATGTTAATTCCTCTTTAAAATCATACCACATTTGTTATGATTTTACAGATAGGTAGTGAGCAGTACATCAGAATATGGGGCGGAATCAAAAAAGAAAAGCTGCAAAATGCACTATTAAGGCTTTGATTCTCAAGTGGTCATCCATGAATGCCTAATTCTAAAAAATCTGAAATTGAAATGCATGCACTATGGTGACATGTCAGGCAATATTCGCCACCGTTTGGTCATCAACTTTCTGAAGCATTATGCCTAGGTTTAATTGAAAAGTAATTGGACAATTTTAATGCACAGTCGAACAAGAGAAGTGCACTTTGCTCTTTCAATGATTCAAAACTTGTTCTTTCTTTTAAAATGGATTTCAACTTCAGTCGCACAACTCTTGGTCCTCAATGGTACTACGATTAGAAATGTTGATATGATTTGTACTAAGTCCATGACGTGGGTAGGAGGGATTGGGGGGGGGGGGGGGGTATTAGTTGGCTTTGAACTTGATGTATCTGTCCAGCTCATATACGAGGGGCAGTTGATGTGTCGGCCTGATGTTGAGCTTCAAAGACTGAAGTTTATTTATCAGAGTGATAAACACTGCCCTATGTGTGCCAGTCCGGAAGCAATTTATATAACCGCCAATATGAAAGGTTGTTCAATGGAAGATGGATGGAGGAAGAGAGAGAGAGAGAGAGAGAGAGAGAGGGGGGGGGCGTGTCGAGGTTGTGATTGTGATTGAATGAATAAAGACTGAATGAAACAAGGAAAATAATTTGGAAATTACAAATAGAACTATGAACATCGACTAATCCTACAAGAATAAATATTATTTTATGGCGGAGGGGGGGGGGGGGATTAATGGTATTATAAAGGGACATATCAAGGTTACATTAAGAAATAAAGGAAAGTGGGAGAACATAATAAAATAGGAAAATGTCTACCGTAATGTAAGAGAGAGAGAGAGAGAGAGAGAGAGAGAGAGAGAGAGAGAGGGGGGAGAGAGATGCATGGGGTTACGCAATAATTGAGAGATAGGGAGAGAAGAAATAGAGAAACAGAGGGGAGGGGAAGCAAGAGAAAAGGAGAGAGAAAGAGCTAGAAAATAAAGGAGATAAGAGGAAAAAAAGAGAGAGAAAGAGAGAGAGAGGAAGAGAAAGAGAGAGAGACAGAGAGAGAAGATATGAAGCAAACCAGATGGTTAACACACCATCTCGTTCGGACGAAGCGATGCACTTTTTTTTGTACATTATGGTATCCTCGATGATCGAGACCAACCCCACCAAACATCTCCTCCTCGCATCCATAACCGGAGTGAAACACCAGATTCCATCACACATCATGGTCATCATCATCATCATCACCCCTAACATCATCCCCCATCTGCGGAAATATGCCAAGAATCTCGCCTTCCTCTCCTCCTCCTCTACCTCCCCCCTCTGTCCGTTAGGGGCGGATATTTTCAATGGAACATTAACGAAGAGATGCATTGTTGGTTTTCTGGTCTTGTTAGGAATAATCATCACGGAGTAGGAGAGAGCCGGAGAGATGGGGAGAAGTGGGGAGAGGTGGAGAGAGGAGAAGGGAAGGTCGCGTGCCAATTTTGTCCGGCGCGTGGCACTGGTAAGGTCAATGTCCATATATGGGCGATAAACTTAGCTGGACCCGAGGGGTACCAGCCGCTTTACTTCATGGTGCGTCAAAACACAGGACCAACTTGTCAGGGCTATGATATAGAAAGTGAAAGGATTCAAGATGATGATGAGGAGGAGGAGGATGATGATGATGTGGTTTAGAAGAGAAGTAAGAAGAAAGTTCGCATACTGGTTTCTGTCTTGAGGTCAGAGATCTCTTCTTTGTGTTTGAGGGAGGATGAAAGTCATGTGTAAATCATTATTTTTCGAAGATGATATGTAAACGGACTATGAATAAAGGGATGGATATTTGGACAAATCGTCAAACAGAGGATCCTAAAATATAGGTCAGCAACAAAAAAAGTTCCTGTATCCTAGAATTGAGAATGAATTGACATGATAATGTAAAGTTTCCAAAGAACTAGTTTTAGAAAAGTTAGATAATTTTAACGCTTCATATCACTACCTTTTCCATCACCATTATAAACATCACCACTGCAACCATCGAAACCACCTCCACCATCTCTACCACCACCACCACCACCATCAACACCACCCCTACCACTACCACTACAACCACCACCACCACCATTACCACTACCATCGCTACTACCACTTCCAAAAAGATTCTAGAAAGAAATAAAAAGATAATTTTCTGTAAAACAAAACAGGAATAACAATGCGAACGCAAAATAATGTCATCTTCATCTCTCGGCCAATCCTACATGATGCTTCAACAAGCGAGATGAGTGCTTTTTGTTTATGGTAGACGAAATTCATGCACTCACGAAACCGGCAGTTATGTTCATGTAGGCTACTTGATGAAACCAGGAAGCTACTAGAATGAAACAATGTGTTGAGAGTGCGACTATATAAATGAAAGAAAAAGACAATGTAAAATTGCATAGTCATTATGATTAATACACACAATGCGGGCGAGGTGGGGGGGGGGGGGGGGGTGGGGGTAATCAGGCTTGCAGACAAGAAAAGGAAAGAAACATGCTGTTTTTATGAGTTTAATTAGTTATTAAGACGTTATTAAAGGTTTCTAATATGGGCGTGGTGAGTGAGGAGTATAGGTTACAAATTCTTACAGTCATAATCTTTCTGTTTCATAATACATTATTTGATAGATAAATGAATGGTATGTTTTGCAAAGAGCATATTAAATCAAACATGGTATTATTTCGTACAACGTTTGTCTTCTCCCCACTATTAGCTACTATATAACAGCAGATTTATTTGTATTCTTACTAGGTGGTCTCTCTGACCCCTCCCCTCCCCCTACCTTACCCCTCTAATCCGAGGAATCATCCCGATGTAGGTATGATAAGTGGAAAGAAGGTGTGATGTTGGAATAACATACGCGGTTTAAACCTGGTTTGATCAAGAAGTTTGATACGATGTCATGATAATATCGTATACCTGCGCAGGCGGAGAATGACTGTGGTCAAGTTATGTAAGGGGAACCAAGAAGTTTGCTGGTAACTTCTTGGGGGAACATCTGTCAATCTCACATGTGTAGTGATTGGGTTGAAGCTAGCTGACCAAATTGGAGGTGCGGGCAAGCGCTCGAAGGGGGGTGTATGGCACTTTTTTAAAGGAATTATACCAGAGACATTTACCCTTTTTATGATATAAGGACAATCTGTTTTCGCATAGAATGTAGAATAAATAGGAATTATTTTACATGATTGAAAATCATGAGGCAGTTAAGCTTTGTTTAAAACGTCTTGGAACGGAGTCCTATAGTATATTCGGACATTAGGCTGACAAAGTTTGATAACAAGGCTACTTTTGTTAGTTGAAAAAAAGAAATTCATATTTAAAAAAATTGTAAAATGCAAAATTCAATACAAATATTAAAGATTGTAATAGGAAGTGAATGAAACTACAACAAAAGGATTACTAAAACCAACAAAGAAAAAAAAACCCATTAAAATAAGAATAAATTTGTAATTAATAAATTATACAGATGAACTTGAACGATTGCAATTAGTATATAATTTTTCTTGAAGGGAAAGAGAAAGAGAGAAACGGGGAAATAGAGAGCAACAAGGAACGGGAAAATGGTACACAAGTCATGAAGTGAAACTGAAATAAACATTAGTAAGAACAGAAAGTCATATGACTGCTCCCTAGTGGTCTTTATACATATTGCTCGCTCAGTGACCTTTCTTCTTATTTCACAGAAAGAGAGATAGTGATAGGGCATGGACGGTACCATAGGGGCAGTAACATAATATTTCTTCAACTCCATTCTAATCCACGATTTGACGAGGTTGTCGATTAATATTTCATTTAAAAGCAAAAGTTTTAACAAAGCTTTGTTGCCAGAATAATAATATTTCATGCGAACAGTCTCTGACGTTTATGACATGGTTGAAGTTTATTCAATTTCTTTTTTTCTTTACGATTTTCTTCTTTGTTTCCATTTTCCATTTTCGATTAAGGCGTACTTCATGATTGACGTGTATCTCTCACTCTCTCTATCTCTCTCTTTCTCTCTCTCTCTTCAGTTACAGAGTACATACAGGCCACCGTATGCATATAGGACCATGGACCTAACCAAACTTACAAATGAGTCACATGTAACCAGAAAGAAAAAATGAAAGAAAAACTTTAGAGAACGCTTGAGGAATTTTATAGGGGTGGCCCGAATCATCAAATTATCTTGTGAGAAATCAAGAAGAATAACTTCATAGTATCATGGTGTATGTATTCATAAGAAAGAGCGCTTGTGAAGATAACCAACATAAGTAAACATTATTGGGACTACAGCCTGCGTTTGGGAGCGTTTATCGTGGGTGGTTCGTAATGTAGTTCATGGATTGTCCTGCTCTACTTATAATATTTTTCATTAAATCCAGTTTTCAGTTTCAGTTTAGTTTTTTTTATTTCGCATTAAAAAAAACAATACGTTGACAAAACATAGCATATTAACAAAATTGATATTCATAATCATTAAAGAGATCTACACAGCATAAGTTTGTATTCAGTGCATTTACACTAGATAATTTCGATATCACAAAAACGGAACTTGATAAATAGCATAGCTTGTAGAGTTTAAGTTCCTCAAAATCATTTTGACATAGTGTCATTGATAATCAGGTAGAAATATAACAATAAATTAGGTTGAAGTATAACAATTAAATTACACACGTATATGATAGAAAGATGACATTATTTTCAAACACCTTTAAACAAATATTATTCTTTCGTTTTATTGAAATTAAAAGAAGGGAACCCCCCCCCCCCCCAAAAAAAAAATTAAAAAAAATCATATGAAATATTTAGTTGCCTTATTCACCCCTTATTAGTTTCATTCCGTTTTTCATTTGTGGCTAATTTCTAAAGTGTCACGTGCTTGCTAAAGTTGTCCAAATTTCATCCGACATAGCAGCAAGGTATGAAACTCGGTTGGCATGAACAAGTGCGTATTATATTATTCTATAATTTCGGAAGATTCCTCTTCAGAGTGTCTTCATGAGAGAAGTGAAATCGAAATGAAATTTCATAAGTTTGCGTGGTTGTATGCTGATCAAAATAATATTTCGCATAATTTTAGATACGTTACCAAATTTGGTATTTTCGCTAGGTCAATCCTTATTGCGCGCGGTTGTCATCTATCTGCCCGTATACCAGAGAAATATTGTTCGTGCTGCAAAACTGGAAAACTATTGCCTCAATGTGTTTCGATAAAATGAAAATATAATCCTTTGTTTTGGTGATGATAGTAAAAATCTAACCAAAAGAGAAGAAGAAAAAAACGAGGAAAAAATGGGAAAATCTGTCAGATTTAAACCCACAAACTGTAGAGTCTGATTTTAATCATCCTTTTATGAAGTCGGATGGAAATATAAGATACTCTTATTACAAAACAGATTGTTTCACATCATTGGAAAGAAGACATTTGGGTTATAGTTATTTAATTAATCGTTTTCTTTTCTCGGCACCCATGTGACTCACTTCAAATCATACTTTTGTTTTGTACTTAATTTTTCTTGATTTTGTCTTTGCCGCATAAATAATAACAATTATAAGTATTCAACATTATTCCATGATGCATGATATATTCTAATATCTTGTTCTTTGGAAACGTGACAGTTAGACAAAAATACTGTTACGTTTTCAATGTACATGTATATTGTCCCGGCTTTGTTCCTAACTATGCCTATATCGTTATAAATTATGAATATCAAATAAGTGGAGCTATAACCTTGCTCTCAAATCGGGAAAAATGTAAAACCAAGCTCTGAAATTTCTGCAGACACTCAAACCTTGGCCCACATATATTTATGTCAGTCTGTGTCAAGTGCGTACGCCTGTGTTAGATGCCTCACACGATGCTTTTTGTTGTTTTTGTTTTTAATGCACGCGCGTCACACTCCGACAAGGTTTTAGTTTTGTGTTTCCTTTTCTTGTGTGATATAAGAAGGATTATGGATGAAATCTGGAGAGCAGTTTTATCCAAAAGAGGTTAGAAAATGCAGGATCGGTAAAATGAAGAGGCCTTGATGTAGTTGTGTGGTATTTTCTTTCTTGTAGTCCTATTTTGTTAGTGAATGAAAACAGTAAATAAACTTGAAATTTTTACGTAGTCAAAATGAAGGATATATTAGTTAAATATAAATAATTCGAAGTTTAAGCCTATTCTCGACAATAAAACATATATACAAAATTAATTATACTTGGGTCTATACACCCTCCTAAGAAAATAATTTATTCACTAAATGTCATTTCCTCCAACATTTTCGTGACTAAAAACCCACATGTTCTATCATAGATGTTTATTTGTTTGTTTTTGTGGGAATGGATGATCGAAGTACCAAAATTCAAATAAACGCTGTAAAGCGAGTTTTACTTCCCGCAAACAATACATGCGGTGACCGTTATAATGCTGAGTATACTTTCAAGGCATGCATTACTTACTTGTACACGGAGCTATTCTAACACAGGTTCTTGGTAGAGAGATTCATATACATTTTTATGATGATTGGATTCAGATGAACAATTTTTCTGTAGTATTGATCGGGCAACAAATTTATATTTAAAAATAAATACAGATTTCCATCATTTTTAGAATGATGCTTTAAGGAGTTTCCACTAACTTCTTGGTCTCTTTCAAACACACACTAATTATCAACTACATGTTTTAGTTAAACAGGTCTCTACCTCGTCACCTTTTGTTCTAGTTTAATAATCTCGTTACTAAATCGCTCTGACACACTGTATTTATGAGGTGGATAAACCTGATTAAACCTGAACATACAGCTGGTATAAATCTCTGTCAAACGAACAGTAATTCGTTTGTTTGTCTAATATATCGGTATGTTTGTCTGTCTGTTTGCTTAATACTTGTACATTTTTGTAGACATTTATTTCTTTGTATTATTCAAATCTGTATACATGCATATTGCTCAATGATCATGATGATATATTCATACATCTGTTAGAGCATATATACTTCATCGCCTTTTATTCTTCTTTCATAACTCATTACCGAAACACAGACATTTTGAGTGGAAGTACCTGACTGCCTGCCTGTTATAACCGAACATACAGCTGGAATAAATCACTGTCCAAACATTGTATCTTTTGTGCTGGAGAGGAGAACGTCAGGTCCCGTTGACCGGTAGTAGTTAGTCCTAATGATTTGGATGACGATGGTGGAGTTGTAGTCGAGTTGTAGTCTACTTTTCCAAACCCTCTATATTGCAGTCAGTATGTCCCAACTTTGTAAATACATGTATTATAATTATAATGGCCCGTGTTAGAAGATTATTTAGTTAATCGTGCTCGTTCCATTTCATCACCTTTCTTGTTTTGTAACGATTAACTTGGATAAATAAGTTTTCTAATAATTTGTAGAAAGCTGAATATTGTGATGAACTGTATCTTGATATTGGTAAACAAAAACATTTATTGATTCTTTTGATTATTGTGAATGATTTTTAGTCTCTGCGATAAAACAATTTCATCAAAATGTATTATCATACGAGAACACATCATGCATCAGGCTCACGGCCTTGATCGGAAATAGCTTTTAGAAGAAAACAAATAAATGAAAATATGAATATTAGATGAAAAAGTTAAAACAGCAGGCCTCGCAAATTCATTACTTATGAAAACGTGAAATTGTATTTAATTGTTTATTTTAATTAAAGTATTTAGTCGAAATGATAATGCTATAACCAATAAGTGAAGAAGAAAGTTAAGAACTGACTTCTTTTTATTCTTTAAAAAGCATGAATTATCGTAAAGTTTTATAAGGATTTGCAATTTTTAAAAGAAGACGGTCTGGATCTATATCTTCTATACTAACCCTAGCCAATTTTACGCACGAACTGCTCAATAGAGTAAATAACTGGTATATCAGGACAACCAATTTAACTCGTCAGGATCTCCGTCTGTCAAAATTACTTGACAGATCTTAACAACCAATGAAAGTAACCGAAAGGCCTGTCACGGGCCGTTGGCTCCCTAAACTCAGCTTTGATTGGTGGGTTGGGCCTGCGAAGGGGCACGCGCGCGATTGTGATTGGTGGAGCCGCGAGAGGCATGGTGGTGTAGGATGGGGTGTGTACTCGACGGGGGGAGATGCGGTGATGGCGATACCAGTCACCTACCAACTGATGCGTGCTGGAGCTGGCCCATCCCACCCCTGGACTGGTATCAAGGACTTACCCTGGTTCAAAGGGATAATAACACTTGTTGCTGGAGAAGAAAGGTAGATGCGCAGTATATATAGGATCTAAACAGCGCTTGGTGTCCAGTCAAGTCGGTCGTTGCTCGTCCCTCCATCTCCTCTTCCTCCTCTTCCAATCAATGTCATCATCTTGTTTCATCATCAGCATCATCATCATCAGCTTTCAACTCAACCTATATTTCACCTTTGCTATTATGATTGTGTTGAATCATCTTGCCTTAACGCTAATGTGAGTCAGAGAGTGTGTCACAGGAGACCACCACACAGCAACATCGACCCCGCATCACTTTCCAGACAGGAGGAACCATCATCTTACATTCGATACAATCCTCACCATCACTTAAAGTTGTTGACTTTTAGCGTCTTATTTATTCCACTTTTCATTCCAATTTCATCTCGAGACTGAAGAGGTAAATCGAAAAAAGATAAACCGTCTGAAAAAAAAAATTTGCATTCACCGTTTTCGTCTGTGCCTTGTGGTCGTTTTGAAAACAACTTGCATTATCCTTCAATAAAAGGGATACCACATCCTACCAGTGCCAGTGCATCATCCACGCCGCATCACCATGCCTCGCTCTTTCCTCGTCCGCCGTGTCTCCCGGCCTAACAAGGAGAAAGCAGCCATGTGGGACTGCTTTGCAGCAGAAACAGCCATCCAAAGTAAGTCTTCATTTCATTCACATTTCTTCCCCAAAAAATCATCACCATAGAAAGAAAAAAAGAGAGAGAAGAAAAGAACAATTTGCTAAATTAATTTTGACAGCGAGTTATGTTTATGATGTTTTGATCCGAACTCGAGAACCATTTCTGCAGTGCCCCGTCTCAAGTTGCCAAGGAAATTCGGATGTAACAAAACTAGTTTTGTGACTATTCTTGTCACCATAAAAGCATTCCAACGGTCGAGTTTCAAAATATGTTGTCGTAATTATATACAGTGCTAAAACCATGACTTTTAGAAGTATTAAATGTCATCTTATTTTTGCCACAGAACAACAAGTGTACTTTTCTTTGGAACAAATTCTTGTCTTCTATATTTAGCAGAACAAAATCTAAGATTCATGGTAATATTAGCGAAAGTGAGCTCGAAAGTTTCCCTCAATTATCGTCTAAAATGAACAATTTCACCTCCTGGTTCGGATACATTTTCTTAATTCGATACGAAATTTCTTCTCGGTCCATCTATCTTTAAAGTTTAAGGCACGAGCCAAAAATGTTGCTAATTAACGTTGAAAAACAATTTCTCCATCGGGAAAGTGATCGGGTATAAAAAGCGAGGTCTTCAAGTTCTTTTTATGCGCTCCATTGATTTATAAGTGACGGGGGCAGGGAGGGTTTTAGTTACCCCCAGTTTGTATTTAGCCTAGGTATATCGCTGATGTAAATGAGGTGTTGGCGAAAATGACCCCTTTGGGATGGCCGAGTGATCAAGCGCGTCGCGGTCACTCGCATGGTCACTATCAAACGGTCACTCCTCTCCTTTGACCATCGTTGATCAACCAATTTTGTTTGTCTTTTTTCATGGCGCGCGACCGAAATTCCCCTTAGAGGGGTAGTTGAAATATATGTGGTTTTTATTACACCTTACACGTGAACGCGTATCAAATACCAATGGAAACGAAATGAAACTCCAAGGAGGATAGAATAATAATGAATTGCTCGGAGGTTTCCTTTTTGTGTTTGGTTAATCAACAACTTGGGAGTCTGATATGCTTTTTTAGGGTGAAACGATTATGCCCTGTTCGACCTATTAAACTGTTATTGCCAGTGGCTTTTACCTGAATCTTAATGTAAAAAGGGTTATACTGAATATGTAAAATATAAGAAACGTAGGATATCCTTTAAACCAAAATGTTAATGCACTTTCTTGTTCTGCACCTTATTTTTGTTAATCAGTTTCACCAATGTGATTATGAAAAGAAAGAAGAACTTGGGAATTTTGTTTATATAAGTGTTCATGATGTTCATCGTTATTAACCAATCTAAGTTAAGATTTTATGCATCAAATATATCAAGCAAAATCACTATTCCAAAAGATAGCTCTTTACTTTAAAGGCACACTGCCATACTTGTAGCTACTTGCTCCCTCTATATAGAAAACTTCCCCAATCGGTGCCTGTTGGTCCCCCATGATCCTCTTTTTTTAATGTTAAATGAGAGCTGAGTTAATGAGATAGCCACCTGTCACAGTGACCTCGATGGCTCGCTGTGTGGTCTAATCCCTTCTTGCCCAGTAGTGGTGACGGTCTTTAAGAACATTAACTTTATTCAATTCGATACCACAAATCATGCGCATTTATTTTACTTCAAAAATGATTTATATGAATCAAACTTGGTATTAGAAATCGATAGTAAATATAAAGTGAAAGGAAAGCTTCTAGAGAAGCGTCTCTTTGTTATTTATTAGTTGATAACCAATACATCTTTCATCATATCACTGTACATCCATTATGTCACTGATATTGATATGTTAGGTTCTTGCATACCAATACTCATATCTAAAGAAATGTAATATCCATTAATATTTGTTGCACTCAGAAGTATTGGGGCGCAGAGTTCGTGTTACCAACCACTTTACAGAGCTCCTCATCAGGGCGACCCCCGGTACGCTACCGCTGGTTTACCCACCAGATAAACAAAAGAAAACTCTCCAACTTTCTCAAACGATTTGCTCTCTCTCTCTACTCATTTTCTTGCCCATTTGCTCACTGTTTTTGCTTTGCGAGTATACGAAAGCAAATTAACATCTCACGGTTCTAGAAATTCATAGTTAATGGATCTAACGAGCGAATTAAGCATCGTTATATCGTTAGGGTTGTTGTGCAGGCGAGCAAAGTTCTTTCTCCGGGTTTTCGTCCATTTTGTTCCCCGCCAGATCCCACGGGGTTTCTTTACCGTTCTGATTTGGATGAAACCACCTTTGTGCTTCTTTCTCTCGACTCGAGCCTTGTTTCGGACTCGACGGGAGCTTGTCTTTGGTGATACTTTGTTGGCACTAATAGGCAAGTTATTTCGATGATTAACCGGCAATGCACTTTCGTGAATTCCGACAGCTTTGCGTCATTATATCGAGGTGGTGGCATACAGTTTCAGGTTTGCTCCATTGTTTCTGCTCAGAAGGTAAAAACAAAAATATTGATGAGAATCAATTTCAACTTAAATGTATTTATAAATCAAAGGCAACACACATACAAATGACTCGTGTTGTACCGGATTGGAATAAAAGTCGTCTAATCATTAGTTTGAACAAAGAGAACTAAAAAAATATGAAGAACAAACAAAGATGGAGCTCATGAAGGAAAATAAGAAAAAACACGAACATTTTAAGATTCTCTTTAAGTTTTTATGATTGTTCATTCTTTCGTTCGTTTATGTAAAATATAGTACCTCTGATCCAGTCATACGACTAAAACATGCGACTTGAAGAATAAAAAGGAGGAAAATCCCAGGTCTTCATTAGCCGTCACTTCTCATTAAGTCGCTCGTGAAAAAGTACCCGAAAGCCTCAAGAAATAGGTAACGCTACCTATCCTTACTCCCCCTTTTTCTTCTTTATGGAGCACGCTATTTGAATATGAAACAGGTGAAATGGAATGTCACAGTTTCAGTCTATTTATTTCTTTCTTCTGCTTTCTTAAGGGATATTACTGAGGCGATTCTTGATTAGAATGCGATGTATTTGTGACCCGAGTTGAGGTCGCCTCTCTCGGGAGTCAAACCTCGAGATGAAAGTCGACTTCAAACTGGACTGAACGCGACAGTTCCCCGCTCCAAGCTAAAGTGCGCTCCTTAAAAAGTCAGAACTTTACGTCAAAGGCGAAATAACTGTTACAGAAACGTGCTTTGCGACTATAAGTCGTGAAAACCTATCCATTTTCTTGTCCTTGGTAACTGGAGGTAAGAATTCATGGAATTGGAAACTTTTGTTAATAATACTGGAATATTGTCTTAGCCATTTACCTCAAATATTAAAATTACATTCCATACTTTGATATCCTATCTGACCATTTACAGCCATTATGTTTTTTGTTTTTGAATGAACCGATTTTTTAAAAATTGAATAAAGATAACAACTTAGTAGCAGTAAATACTATGTGAAGCCCCCTCCCCCCCCCCCCCCCCTCCCCCCCCCCTCCCCCCCCCCCTCCACCACCACCACCACCAGCACCACCCCTCCTCCCCCATCATCCTCAAAAGATTCATAAGACACCAATGTAGGCATGTATTAGAAGTTGATAGACTCCCTTTATCAATCAGGTTGTGATTTGATGTAAGTAAGAAAGCATCAAACATCAGTCTATCACCTTACACATAAATTTCCTAGAAACGTTAAACTGAATATTAAATAACAGAATCGAAATGTAATGTATATCATTATGATTTAAATTCAATCATTACACAGGCGCGTGACGGCACACTTATCTTCCTCGCTCGCTGATCGGTTTTACTCCGTTACGATATTGACCGCGAAATAGATGACATTTTAGTCATAGACCTACATCAATCGTAACGGTTAATTTAGCCACATCGCACCAGTGGAAAAAATTGATCACACCTGATATTGCGTAAATAAGATAAAGAAACAACACTAAAACAATTTCCGAAGCTATTTTGTTTTGAGTCGTTTGGCTGAATTTTCGTTTATCAAAATTGGCGTCTATTAAATTTGTTATTGTAATTTCCCCAGTATCACGAATACAGGTCGTGGGCCTTATCACGAAATACAATGTCTTCTCTTGGCGCGCTGTCATTGGTAGAAGTTTGTAATTGTATGCTAATTGTCGCGAGAGTGCAACATGGTATCTTTATATTGTTCACCATGTTCTTTTCCAAAGTCTCACCTTTCTATTTACATCTTGCTGTACACAGTCAGTGATAAATGAGTTCGTTTTTAAACTATATCTTTATTCTGCTTTGCTTGCGTCTGCTATGAAGGTTCTCTTAAATGAAAGCACAACATTTTGTCTGTCGTATGTTCATGTATGTAAGTTCCTTTCATCTCTTTCTCTGCTGTCTGTCTTCATTTTGCGATTTTTGTTTCTGTGAAGAAAAAGGCAATAAGCCTATGACGACGACGTGTCTAATATTATCATGCCCATACCTTCGGATGGCGGTAAGGATTTATGTCGACTTTAGATTCGTTTGGAAGTCATTGACTCTAGAATATTTATTGCTTCATCATTGACTGAGACTGCGTCACTTGTGTATATTTCCTTCTCTCTCTCTCTGTCTGTCTCTCTCTCCCTCCCCTCCCCTTCCACTCTCTATCTTCCTCTCTCTCTCTCTCTCTCTCTCTCTCTCTCTCTCGTCATCTCCATGTCTCTCAATCTCTCCTCTCCACTGCATCCCCGCTCCATCTCTCTTGTGAGCTGAGGCACTGTCACACTGGTGGAGCTTTCTTGGAAGAACTTTTAAAATAGATAGCGGTCAAAGTGATTAAGGGTGCGAAGATGATGCTCACATGCGTCGGCGCAGGCAAAAGGTGGTGGAAGTTTACAACCCAGATAATCAGGATTCGCCTGGGCACTTAGCCAAGTCTTATGATGAGGATGATGATGATGATGATGATGATGCTGATGTTGAGTTCATTTGTCAGCATGACGTCGGTGTTGCTAATGGCAACCTCATCATCGTGGACGAGATGGAGATCTAAAAGGACTTCTTAAATCCTCTTTCCATTCTGTCCTTTTCATCTTCCTTTTATTTCAACCTTACTCTTATGGTGGTACCCTTACCATTTCTAGTTTTGATCTGGGTTTTCAGCACTTTTCTTTCTGAAATGTCACCCATACCCATCTGCATATTGACCATAATTTATAATGGATGTTTCTTAGTAATCTGGCGTCATCATCTTTAGTTTTGTTTTCTTTCGATATTTCTTCTTTCTGATTATACAGTGATTCAACTCATATAGGCCTACTTCAGAAAAACTGCGTAGGCCTAACTATAAACAAGTATGGAAGGGATAGATCATACCGACAAGACAGTTAAAATCCTGATAAAATTAAATTCAAGATGATAGAAATGTGTTATTTTAAATAGTCTTAAACGGTTGACTTTACAAATCTTTTACGTCAGTAAAAAAATAACTTGATATTGAAATATCCAGTGAGTAGATGCTAAAAATGATGACATCGGAGGGTCCATATAAATGGGAGATTTGACCATCATATCAAATATCGGAAGAAAAACGGTCATAAAATACCAGTAATCCTTCCAAATCACAACAGACGATCAGATGGACGGCTACCAAATCCCGTCTGAGCCAAATGGCAGTCAAAACGTCGTCTCATGGAGAACGCTGATCAGCCATAAACACATCGCTCAGACTAAAAAATAATAACCATAAAGCTTTTCGAAATATTTATTTTCTAGAAAGGCTCGGATTAACCGTTCACTCAGCGCCCGAAGGAGTTTTTACGTCAAATTTTTTTTGGGGGTTGGTTTTCTCTCTCTTCTTTCTTCGTCATCATTTTTTTCCCTTCTCCTCCTCCGAGCTTTTCTCCTTCGCGGTGAGGAGTGCTCCGTGTGGGACGGGAGTAATGGAATTCACCACCGAGAGGGAACCGGTGAAAATACCAGAGCAAGATGCTCTCCTTCTCTCTTCAATTCGGTTGAAATTCCTCCCCAAATCTCCTATCTGCCGAAATCTAATGCCAGTCTCGGGTTTGAGTGACACGCGACCCGGCTCAAGTGACCAGCGGGGGAAGGGATCGTATGGGGTTGGGGGAGATGCGAGGGGGGGGGGGGGGGTGGATAAGGGCGTGGCGGCATGCAAGCTTGACTTTTTTTATTTCCTTAACATTTTTATTAAAAAGTTCATGTGAAACTTACTTTGACTCTTATTTGAACTTTTCACGCTTTTGAATATTAGTTCTGTTCAAGAGCAAAATATTTCTGTGATGCCTTTTCTTATATTCATTTGGACAATTTGCTTTCTCTTTGTTTTATCCAAACGAGGACGTTTGGTTTTTTAAAGTCGCATGATGCCAACAGCATTTTGTTAACGGTTGAAAGACAAAATTTTGCTTTTGGCGATTCTGGTTTGTTGTCTCTCGGTTTGTTCAAAAGACGTCGAGGAAAAATTAAAATACATCACTGATTATCTTATGAAACAATATATTTTTTCACTTTTGATGAGACTTGTTTGTTACTTTTCCCTGTTATACTATTTACATCCTCATTTCCACTGTCATAATTCAGAGTTATAATCGTCATGGGCCTATACTTTTTCTTCTTCAGATAGGACTACTTTCATTTATCGGCAAGAAGAAGTGTGATAACGTTTATTTTGCTAGACTATAATCAGAGCTTGTAAACTCTCTAGAAAGACAACCAACTGGTATTGCCCTTTACTTTATGTGTTTTATCTGGGCGGAGGGATGAGTAGTAAAGGGTACAGGTTACGTTCGGTAAGGAGACTACATGTAAGTAGAGCGCTGGAGAAAAAAAACGGCCTGTTAGATTCCTGTGCAATCTCTCCCCGTACCGGGTGGCCGTGCTTATGACCATATTTGGGCATTTGGTCGCGTGGCAAAGTTGGCGAGGGCATCATCTCTTCTCCTACCACTGTGCTCCGATACTCTTCATCTCGTTTCATCTCTCTCTCTCTTTCTCTTTATCTTTACATGTGTCTTTCTTTATTTTTTTTCGAACTTTCCTATTATCTCTTTCTGCCTCACTCTTTCACTCGCTCTTTATCTCACTGTTTGTCTGTCTCTCTTTTTCTGTCTCTATTTATCTCTCTCTTTTATCCTCCTCAATCTCTCGTTACCTCTCCATCTTTCTGTCCGTCTCTTCATTTCTTTAGATCGTTTAACCTCTCTTCCCATCTCCGTCTTTCTTTCATCTTCTCCCTTTCTCTACCTATCTCTAGTCTATCTTTCTCTCTTGTCATCTCTATCCTTTCCTCGTTCGATCTTTCTTGCAAAATTTATCCCGGCCATTTTGCCTTTTCACCACCTCAGCTCTATCTCATTCCCTTCTCCATGTACCTTTATCTCTATTTGATAATTATTTTCGTGTTTTCTTTTTGTCGTTACCCTTTACCTTTATCTAGGCTATTTTTATTGATTGCATTTGTTATCCTTAAATAACACCGCGTATTTCTTCTGTTAATTTGCTGTTAAAATGAGAATGCAGAATCATCTTTATTTGTCCTAATGGATACTTTTTTGTTTCTAACTATGTTCTGCTGCTGCTTCTGCTGCTGTTGCTGTTGTCGCTGTTTCTATTGATGCATCTTGTCAACGATGCTATCATTTTCTCATCTCTTCTTCGATATCTCTCCTCCTATGTATTATCATGTTCGTTGCGATAGGTCCCTCTGTCTTCGTCTTTGCCCTATGATACAACCAGGCGACCCCTGGATCTCAAGGACCCATGCTGATCCGGTCAAGCTATGGACCAAGAAGGCAAACTTTCCTGGGTCAAGTTATTAATATTATGAAACCAAGTTCAGTGGCTTGCTAGAAGTTGTAGTCGAAACAACCATAGTCCATACTCCACTCCCAAAGTCCACGCTTTATCTTCTGTACTATATTGCTGTATAAAGCAGATGACACTAATGATTCCTATTTTCCTACAAATAAAGTAGTTTACTCTTAAAATAATCACCTAATCGCGATTTAAACGGAGAGGGGAAAAAACGCCAAGCTTGACAAAGTTTGAGGCATAAAAAGAATGCTATAGAGACCATTTCGAAGCTGAACAGCGTCACTGTTGATACTTAAGTGAATAGGTTCGAATACAATGTATGTTTATTGTGAAATCGATTAGCAAAATTATTCTGATGTATTCCTGAAAATAACGATCCGGTTTAATAAATGCACAAAGGTGCAGGGGTTTATCATCGATTTTGGACGAATGAAAGTGGCGGACGCCGAACGGTCGCGTGCCTGTGCTTGGCGTTCGGTTGTTAGATGGCGTGCCCGGGCGACTACCTCGCCTTTCTTGCAACACCTGTGCTCCGGCATCTAACCCGTCCTATCATCGCCGTACCTGCCTGCTCTGCCAACTGTCCTGTAACTTCAATCATTTTCACACCCACGAAGTGGCTACATCAACATCGAACTCAAACAGCCCTGAAAACTAAATTTAGTTACTCTTTCCACTCCATCCTCCTCCCTCTCTCTCTGTGTGTCTCTCTCTGAAACACCATATAATTCAACAGCTTAATTGGTGCGTTACCATTAGATGACTGTTGAGTAGGAACAATATTCGTTTAGACGATTTTGTTTCTTTCTTTGATACTTCTAATTTAATAATAATTGGGCGCAACTATAGATGATTTGCACGTGAGCGTTCACCCTGCTTCACACTGCTTCATAAACCACGCAACAGTTGCACACAACATAGTGAGCGTACAAGATATTGGAGGCAATGGGGACGGAGTCGAACTTTTCAAAATGGGATCCATTTTCAAGAGGTCAAAATACTGCCGTAGAGGTGACTCCTTTTGTTTTGTTGTCCCACACGAGCGATCAAATCCGCCTTCTTGAAAACCAACCCGACCTATCTTTCTCCACTCACGCTTTGCTCTATTTCCGTACGGTATTAACCAGTGCGGTGCCGCGACCGCGAGTACATCTTTATCCTTTTCCCCTGCTCTCTTTACACCTCTTTCAATCCATCTTTATCATCACTCTTTCTTTCTAGAGGGAGAGAGAAAAAAGAACAAATCAAGACATACAGAAGCGAGACCAGGATTCTCGCCCAAATTGGGGTCAGAGATCTTGAAACAAAAGACCAAAAGGTATTGATACACGAAGCTTAGTCTTCTGGGAACGCACTTTCGTCAACACTTTGGCAAAAGGTAGATTTAAAAGGGCGAAACCACATCTGAGCAGGCATGAAATCACAAAAGCTCCTCGGATACAGTCTACAAGGCCTCGTCATTGTTTCAACTCTTCAAACAAAAAGTCATGGAAAAGATGGCACATGTTTTGCTTTGTTGTTTATCCAACTTTAGTGAGCAGCGGCCAAAATTAATTTTGGATAAAATAAAATAAATTAAAAAAATCCCCCCACTAGCCGCGATTATTTCGAACATTACTACTCGCTATTTTGATTACATGCTTACGGGCTATATGTGTAGCCGTTGTAAGTCTTTAGATCTTATAGATTTTATCTGAATTCTCACCACTGCCTTTCAAATCTGTCAGAGAATCTTTCGGCCACATATTCTTTCTTGAGATGACGAGTCGAGTGCATCACGTGACGGGTGTACATGTTTGGCCAATGACGTATTCATAGAGTGCAAGAAATAGAAAGAAAAACTTGACTGTTACAACTCGACACCTGGATCATTTCTCTTACGATAATCAACTCCCTCTTAACACCCCGCTCCCCCTCTGTCTGTCTGTCTGTCTGTCTCTCTCTCTCTGTCTCTCTCTGTCTCTCTCTGTCTCTCTCTGTCTCTCTCTCTGTCTCTCTCCTTCTCTCTCTTTTCCTCCCCCTCTACTCCTCTACACCCATCATTTTCTCCTCTTTTCTCCATAATCCCTTTCCTTTCTCACTTTCTCTCGCTCTCTTTCCATAATGCTTAGGCTAGTATTTCTCTAACTGTTTTTTCCTCAAACATCTCTACTTTCATTCGTTTCCCAATTTTTTGCTCTTCTTTACCCTTTTGTCTACAAATTTTTCTCTTAGTTTCCTACCTTCCCCTCATCCTATTTCTCAAACAGGTTTATTCCTTCATCTGTTTTGTTCTATTATACCTTTCTCT
This sequence comes from Strongylocentrotus droebachiensis, assembly GCA_035222895.1. Classification (NCBI taxonomy): domain Eukaryota; kingdom Metazoa; phylum Echinodermata; class Echinoidea; order Camarodonta; family Strongylocentrotidae; genus Strongylocentrotus; species Strongylocentrotus droebachiensis. Next base: position 57,333 of record JAVYIG010000410.1, on the reverse strand, counting down.
ATCTTCATTCGTCGGCCGTTATCTCCTTCCATATCTCCTTCTGTATGTATGTCGCTCTCTGTCACTGTCTGTCTGTCAATATCATTCTCTCTCCATCTCTCTCCCTCTCTCTCCCCCCACCCCCCTCTCTCTCTCTCTTTCCCTTTACCCATCTTATCAGTTCATTATATCCTTGTCACCCATCTTCACGCTTGGCATTGTCTATTATGTTGGGTCTAGACGAGTCACTCTTCTTTGAGATAGACATGCAGTGCCTTCATCATCATCATCGTCATCCTAATCAGTGGCATCGTTTTGTGTACATGGGGGCACGCGTCTCCTGCCAATCTCTTCGTTTCCGGTCACAGCTTGGACTCCGCGTTTCTCCCCGCCCCCGCAACCCCCCCCCCCCCCCCTCCTCTCATCTCTGCCAGGACGATAGTAGTAATTGAAGGGTCGTTTCTGCGAGGGGGGGGGGGAGTTGTAGGATACAATTTTAATAGAGAGATAGGGCGGTGGTCGTCAGGAAAATAGATACACATATAAATATACTGATGCACTGCATCGTCAGCATATAACCACCGAATTGTACCCTGATACAGAGTTTGAAGCAAGTTAATACAGAAATGCTATTTTCATTGACGCTTCGTACTTTGCAGGAGGGATTGTGGCACACCTTCCCTTCTATAACGTTTACCTCTATACATGCATTTATCCCACCTTTGACACAGCCTAAAACGTCACGTGACATCCTACTCCTAACACAGATACACATTCATACAGCTGCGCTCAATTCTTTTATCACTAAATGATGTCTTTATTACGATGCGCACATATCATAGAACTTGCCTAGCATTAAATACAAACCATAAAATATTACCATACTTTGCACATTTTTATGGCAACTCCTTGCATTTGACTCCAGTGTCCGGAAGATGCTACCGAGACTAGAGGGATGAAGAATGGATGGTGCGTCCCTCCTCCCTGGGCTGGCCGAGAATTTCTCATTACCGCCTGTAGGGGTAGATAGAGATCTAGCAAAGAGTGGATATTGAATTAAATTAAGATAGTGTGGAGAGGAGAACGCGCCATATGACAACAGCTAGTCGCGTGGGTTCGGTAATTACGTTATGTATAGATAAAGACAAGTACGGCGCTTGGGTGGAAATGGTCTTGTGTATAAATGCATATCCTAAAAAGGTGTATTTTGTCAGAAGAAAAATAAAAGTGAATTTTATTTCAATTGAAAATAAATATCGTGATCGTTTTATTGAATCGGTCCATAGACACCTTGTAACAGCAAACCTACTAAAAATTATTCGTTTTTCTGCATAGGTTTTGCTATACATATTACATTGTTAGTTTTTCCAAGTAGGTCTTCATTAATGCTGCATAGGCCTATGTCAGATGGAGATTCCTTTTCAAGTAATTCTGCATTTTGATAGTTTGATGGGATAGTTGATAGTTTGATATCTGATAAATTGACAACCATACTTGGATACAACTGTACGCCCAATTGGTTGTTGCTGTTCAGTTGTCTGAATCATGTATTTATTTATTGACGTTTTTCGACTAGTCAACAGCCCAATGTCATCCATCTTTAATGTTTGAATCGGCACAAGATCGTTCCTGAATTAGAGCTCCATCTAACCGATTTTCCAATCCAGGTCCGCTTGCAAAGAATGAAGAAAAAAAAGAGAGTTCACGTCCAATGCAATTCATGGAAGCATGCATAACCGTTTGAAATTGCGAACAGGTTCAAGTTGTCAAAGTGTCCCTCCCGTGCGCCTCGCGTGCGCCCCACTCCACGCGACCACAAGGTGCCCTGTCGTCACGCGCGTGCCGCTAACGACCTCCTCCTCCATAAAACTCCCGCGGTGGCGTGGTTTTAAATCAAAACTTGTTTAAAAAGAAGAATATGAAAAACAGAAATACATGAGGGAAGGGGTACTTTGTGTTTTGATTTAATGGTATGGGCATGTTGAGTATGCCCACCTACAAACTTCCGGTCAGAGAAAATTGGCCGGAATGACTTTAGACATGTGTCGCGTAGACTTGCACTCGACTTGTTCAAAACAATCGTTCTAGTGGTGTTTTGAAATCAAAAGTCAGTTGTCAACTTTGCTTTGTGTGTTATAAAGGATGTATATTCAATGCTTCTTTGGGTGCCTTTTGAAGTATCATAAATTGTAGTAATTGTTTTGCTTGGAGCTTGTGAATATGAGTCCTGAATACTATCGTCATGATATAATATAATTAGAATACAACTCTTTCCATTTTTTCCCCGTTCCTCCCTGAATCATGCGAATATAATTTGTAAACTTCAATAAATGGGATATTTTGCATGCACATGAAGTAATCATTAGATAAACCACATTTCATAACTAGACTAGTCACCGAACGAAGTCATTTTGAAGGCGATACAATTAATCTAAATCAAATATACCGTAAAGAATTGGGAAAGTAATACATGGTTTGCTACATACATCTACCCACATGCACTTGAACAGTTGAAGTTTTGAATACAAAGAAAAGCAAAGCGAAAGCCCGTTTACTACTGAATGAATGAAAGATTGTCGGGAAACCTGCCCACCACCTGTGACGCTCCGCGTCGGATCGAAACAAGATGGAAAGAGGAGGAAAAAAGAGAGAAAACGAGTAAAATTATGAATGAAACTGGAAGTCCATTGTGACCTCTGCGTATACGCAAGAGTCAGGCTAAATTGAAAGGTCACAAGGTCAGGTGTGTCAAGCTAATCAGGGCTACGTCAAATACAAATTGAGGAGTGACGGTTGGTTGGTCGGTCCGGGGTTTCAGGAGTACTGTTGAGGGGTTGGTTTTGATACTGGATGGGGTAAAGGGGGGGGGGGGGGGGGGGGAGTAGCGGGATGGTTGGTAGCTGTCGATGGGGATGGAAATTGAAGGGGTAATCTAATAATGGTTTGGCAATGCGAGGAAAAAGCATCTAACGAAACGGTACATCAAAATAGAGATTTGAACTTTTGAAGAATGAAATTGAAAGTGGTTTTAAAATATAAAAAGCATCGATGAAAACATCGACTACGTGCCTGATAAAAATAAAAAAATCACTAGTTTGAGACTAAAGCAAAATATCTCCCAATCCTACTACGTGACACGAGATTAACCAAACTGCAATATGAAATTTTGAACAGAGAAGCTCAGTATTTATCTACAAATAAATAAAGATATTTTGGTATTTGCCAGGATTAAACAAATGATGGTATCATTGATTTCATTCATTAAAAATTAGCCGGTGAGCTTTCCATCTGATTATTGACCTTTTTGTAGGTAACCGAAATGTATATAGGATGAGACAGGTCAATTTATGCCAATTAGCTTCTTCTTCTTCCAAAGGGGGGCAACCATACACCCCTGACGTTGGTTCACGATCCCCCAACCTTCTCAATGTCGATCCCTAAAGACGCTAGAAATATTATACCTCCAATAATCTACCAGCGCAACCGCTCTCACTCTCTCTCTCTCTCTCTCTCTCTTTTCTATTACCATGCCTTCCACATCCAAAGGAGAGGGTAAAAAAGTGGGTTTCAATGTCAAAAGGAATTTTGAGTGGTAAAGCTGATGACTTACATGACGGGGGAGTCTTTATCTTTCTCCTTTTTTCCCTTCATTTTCCCCTCCTTTTTGTGGTCTAGCAAATCTTTATCATGTGTATATTGTTTGTATGAAGAGGATGACCGAGGTCCTGAACCTGGTGTTGAGGTCACCCGACTCAGCCTAGCAACTGGGTTTAGTCGTGACCTTAAACCAACAACCAAAAAATCTTTTCCATTTTAACACATTAGTCTTGGCCGAAGGTCACATTTAACAAAGAAATCCACATTGTTTGATTACATCAAGACATAGCATCAAGAAATAAATTGAGAATGATAAAATGTGAGACTTACTGTTAGGAATGGCTAGTTTCTATCAAGAAACAAGAAATACAACGTAGAATGATTCTTTCAAACTACATATTGCTTATAATACACACTCTCTATGACTATACCACGAGCATATACATTGCACATTGCTGTACATGAATTTATATTAAAAATAATATTATACACTAAAAGATTAGGCCTAATAAGGGATTTGATATCTATGAAACTATTTCCTTATAATAATAAGAATCATCTACATCAATTTTTGGCGCAGGAACTCAAGGAAAACATACAGAAGTTGTTGTTGATACATCAGAAAGAATATGACATGAAAAGTAAGTCACGGCGCGCAAACTTTCACCTTCAGCAGCAGATGTCTTCTTCAACAGTTCCATCACGTGTCGGTCCGCCCTAACTTTCTTTACCGTCTTTTAATTAATCGACGCAAATGCAAGCGCCGAGCTCACCATCCAGCTAAAGGCCACGAAGAAATGTTATCAATCGGATCAAATAAATATCATCGGGTATTTTTAGAATCTTCATCAACTCGGAAGGGGGAGAGATTTTGATCTTCTAGTGTTTCGTTCCACCTCTCATGCTGACATTCATAACATGGAGAGGGAGAGAGGGGGATGGAGCTAGGCCGATGTGTCGTAATGCTGCACATTCAGCGGTCAGTCAGAGAAATAATAAGGGAAAACTTGAAGACGCGGATAATATGAAATCCTAGACCGCCTTTCCGTCGTAATGTTAAAGATGATATCTGCGAACTAAATGTGACAGGAAATATATATCAGTGACTGTCAAACAACCATTCCCTTTATAAATGTGTCCCTCTCGGTTTCTGCTTTCGATTTTTGTTTTGGAGGGGGGTGATAAAAGCAGTCATACTTCGGCATCAGTCAATTTGGTAGCGTCTGCTCCTCAGCTGGATGAGGGTAGAGGAGAAGGAAAGTACTTGAGAGGGAGAGGAGGGAAGAGAGGGAGAGAAAGAGGGAAGGTATGGTGTGTCTTTTAGAGGCACGTGGCTGGAGAGCAAGCATTACCTTATTTGGTTACAACCGGCGCGCGCCAGTGGTGGCTAAAAACTAAGTCCTGATTGAAGTCTGTTATATAGGCACACTTGGTTTACCCTATTGCGTGTTGTCTGCTCCAAATACTTCAACATGAACCTCGTCCACAGTTAACCGTTTTTACCACTCAAGCCGCACGTTCGTGTTGTTATTTCTCCCAATCAATTCCTCAATGATATATATTTTTTCCTGAAAACCGCAAGCCCCTTCTCTTTATCTGCACAGTCTCTTTCTGCGGCTCCATTTTCAACAACTTGGCCTTTGTTGGGTCCTAGAGGATCCCTCCAATCCTGTCCCCAATCGGAAATGTTTCATTAAGGTCGTGCTTATTAGACATGTGGGGTTGATGAGTTTCGCGGACGGGCAGGCTCGTTCGGTAACAGTTGCTAATAAAATCGACACGTTTGGAAGTTCGAGTGAAGAATTGAGTGGAATTCCGGATGTTCAATTTTGACGCATTCTTCCACACACAATTTGCCGTTTGTCCCCCGGCTAACCTTGGCTACATGTGTATGGAAATATGAAAAACAAGTTTTCTATTTTGACGCAAATGAATAACCCCGCTACTGACGACAGAGAATGCACTTTTGCGACTTTTTCTCGTCGTCGGCTTTTTAAAGTTCAAACGGAGTCCAATGTTTGATTCAACACACACACAGAAATAGCAAAAAAAGAAACAAATCAAATAAAATAAATGTCTTTCATTGTCCGTACTATGCTTACAAAAACTTGAATAAACCTATCATTTTATGAAATTAGAATAATACAATACTTTACTGCTTATATCACATTATGTTTGCTGCATTCGAATTCATCTTAAATGGCTTTTGATATTTTCTTGTTTACAAAGTCTTTAGTTGAACACTTATTCTAAAAATAACTTCACAAATATCCTGGCTAACGATTGATTCATTGAGATAGATCTGCAACTTGTGGTGGCGTAACATTCTTATACAGGGCAAGCAGTTGTGTCTGATTTTCATTTCTTCTAATTTCACCGTCTCCAATTGTTGTCAGGTAGAATTATTGGTCGACGACAGGCGTGGTGGAGTCTTGCATCTGTGGACATTATTCACGTTTCGAAACAAAATGGATTTGCGGTCGCGTGCACGTGCTCTGGTCGCATGGAGGGTGGTATGGTGATTGCGGGGATGGTCGAAAATCATCTGGCCCTGAAAATGTTCGCCAATGTCTGTGCTATTTTCCGTGATAGCAAAGTTATTTTCTTTAATATTCTCTGACATACCAATCGTCAGATCGTATTTTATTTTTCTTCCGTTTGTCGTCTTCTTCTCAAAACTGATGTTTTACGGTCTTGACATAGTTAACGATCATGGAGGCAGTGAACTGATTTTGAATTTTGCCCCTTTTTTCTGTCTTTCCTTTGAAATTGTCAATGGCTTTTACGGTATCTTTCTAATCCTTCATTTTATCATCTTCATGTTCAAAGTACATGTATGTCCTCTCTATATTTTATTATGCTTTACGCTGTTAAACCTTATTTTCAATGCCTCTACTAAAAAACGCAATAGGATTATTTAACCTTGGCAAACCTGAAGTCCCTTCAAAACAATAGTTCAAAACACATCCCTCAAGGTTTCATCAAATGTATACGATTGCATAAATAATACGATTGACGACTATAGCATAATGTGACGATGGTAGGCAAATTCGTTGTAATAAGTGCTCTACAAACACACGGAAGGGCTCGGGGTATGCGCCCAAGTAAAACTGGACCAACAATGCATCCTTGGAGGAAAACCTACCAATAAAGGCTAACCATTTCTATTTTTTTATTTATCATGCTACCCAACAAGTGTCGCTTAGCCATAACCACTAGTTATCTCGTTGGCACGCATCAGTTGGTTGGACGACTTCCAGCGAGCAGGCGTGACGGGTTGGTTGCTCTCGTTGCTATGCTGTCTCGCCAGATGATAATGATGATGATGATGAAGGGTACGGGGCCAACGTTGGGTTACATCATTGCATCCATGTAGTAGAAGGCCTATACATTATAGATACTTATCAAAGGGGGACTTAACATTAGAAAAGCCAAATCTGTGGCCGTCTTCAAAGTTTTTGAGCCGGCAGTTTGTCTTCAGAAGGCTTTACAAATATTAGTTAAGAAACCACAATGTAGCACTCTTACTCCTACGAGTTTTTAATCAAAGCGCCTTAGAGTTAATTTATATATTAGTTGTGCTTTATAAATCGATCTCATTATTATAATTATCATAATCGTGATTTTTACACATCAAAGAGGGTCACTGAATGTCTCGATGTCATTAAAATGCGAGTAAATGATCAATCTCCTACGGGGTTCGCTCCCACTCACCTTTATGTTAATTAGTACTAATCTGTCCATTAATTTGCTCACTTATTCAATCAGCTGATACTTGGGAGGGGGTATTTTCTTGTAAATAATAAAAGAAAATGAGCCCAGTTTGTCTTCAGAAGGCTTTACAAATATTAGTTAAGAAACCACAATGTAGCACTCTTACTCCTACGAGTTTTTAATCAAAGCGCCTTAGAGTTAATTTATATATTAGTTGTGCTTTATAAATCGATCTCATTATTATAATTATCATAATCGTGATTTTTACACATCAAAGAGGGTCACTGAATGTCTCGATGTCATTAAAATGCGAGTAAATGATCAATCTCCTACGGGGTTCGCTCCCACTCACCTTTATGTTAATTAGTACTAATCTGTCCATTAATTTGCTCACTTATTCAATCAGCTGATACTTGGGAGGGGGTATTTTCTTGTAAATAATAAAAGAAAATGACCAAAACTTATTCCTGAATTAGAAGAATTACAAGAATCTTAAGAAACCGCCACTCTGCATCGAGATTGTGGAAGGATTAAATCCCTTTAATTACGCAACCATCAAAGACAAGATGTTAGCGCAGGGTCTGAGTGCAGGTAGACTAGGCAGTTAAAGATGTTTTATATTGAGGGGTAATGAAAGAAGTTTGTCTGTTCTGGCTTGCTCCCCCTTCCTCTGGCCTCATCTTCCTCGTCATCAATCAAGAAAACAGCTGTTCGTCAGCGAGCTCCGCCACCACCTACAAACAAGCGTAATTTGTATCGTCGTGCATTGTAGCGTCCTGGAGCTGGTACACTGTATGGGCAAAAACCAATATAAAGTTGCACTCCTTTCGGTAGCAGAGAGTATCTATCTCTGGTAGGAGGAACATGTTATGGTGATGCTAGATCCATATAAAAATAACATGGCGGGGATGGGGGTAAAACAAGAAAGGAAGATGAGTAAGTGAAGTGAGTAAGGGGAAAATACAAGAATGTGAAAGCATATTTACAATATTGGAGAGAAAGATACGAAAGTGGATCAGTTCATACTATTTGATACTTGACAGTTTAGTTGTCGGGGGGGGGGGGGAGGGGGCTGAGCTAATAGTACTTTGTTGTGAAGCATTTTTGAATGTGTCTTGCGAATGTCGGCCATCATATTTACAGAAATATGTTTTGATCATTTAAACCTTTGCAGCTATAACATACGCACTGGATACGTAGACCTATAACGACTACTCTAGTTGTGTCATAACAAAAAACATCATGGCGGCGAAAAGGTTAGATTCAAAGATGTTTCATGTCAAAATGTCACGGTGATTATAGATATGACACCATCTTTATACAATTTCGCTGGCATTCTTTCGGTCCCCAATTGAGGGAGAAATTTATGACTTTGCTATATCAAAATGCAGCGCTCTTTCGTAGTTACGAGGAAGGACCATCGCCATGAGGGTAGTTTTGGGGTGAGGTCTTCCCTTGAAGGGTTTGCTTATCGACACCCATTCATATATTTCGGGGACCATAAAAAGAAGACATCATATGGCCTAGTCTTGCTCCAAGTTTGATAATGATTATGATCATGTATGTTCATTGCAAATTGCTGTACAATATAACTAGCACTGTGTAAGCTCTTCGTCTTAAAATGTTATTGTACTTTAGTCGTCCATATTCCCTTATTTCTATTCAAATCATGAGCTTCGTGTTTCGATCAATCTGTCGCGAGGGAATCACCATTTGTGATCAATTGAAAAATGAATGGTGCGTTTGAAAAAATGGGGAAAATATTGAGAGTGACTGGAGATGAGACTTGCTGTCGCGTGGCTAGTGGGTTGGGCAGACAGACGACATGCAGTTCGGCACGAGGCTGGGAGGTCGCTTAACTCCTTGGCACCATGACGCACGCAGCGCGTGCCCCGGGAGAGAGTACCACTATCTCTTTGACACAGCCAATCAGGGCACGCGTCTCTTCTTCTACTCTCTGTCTCTCTTTCTTCTCTCCTCCGCTGCGTTGGAATGTCGAGTATTTTTTGGAGCCATGATGTTGTTATTGCTTTTATCTCTTTCACCTTCTCTTTCTCTCTCTCTCGCTCTACCTCGCTCCCCTCTCTTTCTTCCTCTCCCTGCCTGCCCTTTCTTTCTTTGTCGTATGACCCCGGGGTTCATGGAGCTGGTGAGTTTGTTTTCTAGGTGCGGTGTTTTGTGATTGATGTGCAGCGGCAAGCTCCTGACAGCTGGCACGCGAGCTTGATTAACATGCGCACTCTCCACCCGTCTGCCCCTGTTGGCTGCTCAGCCTGTTGCCGCCCACGAAACGTCCCAAACCTAAACATAAAATTGATGATTATCTGCAGTTCGACTTGTGCCATTTTTCATTGCACTCTACTTTTGTGCCATATTTGTTACCACTTTGACACAAAATGGAAATGAAATGAGACTGAAAACCAGACAATATTTGAAAGACTTTATAAAAAATAACCTTTTTCCCAAAATATATTAGCTCTAGAAATATATTCCCCTGTAAACCTTCCGTATGTTGTTAATATCTACATACTTTGAAATGAGTTCTTAAGTTCGATTCTTTAGGTAGGATCATTACCACTTTGAAATTGTCAACATGCGAAGGTCATTTATCTAACACTAACGTTTTTTGGCCATTTTCCTATTAAAATCACATAGTGTAAGCGTTATGTATTTCAAAAAAGAATCCGTGTTTTTCAGCTTCTTTTGTTGTTTACACCAAGCTGTATATCTGTTCTGTGAAATACAATCGAGTTTTAGTGAAACCTTTATGTTTTTCTTATCGTAACACCGGGGTGACGATGTCATTGCTGTAAATCTCGACAACCCGACGAATCTGTCAAAGGCCCCTTATCAGTATCAAACAGACATTTTCATACAATGCATTTTTTGTTTCTCATGATGAATGTGGTGATCATTTTACTTTCCATAATATTCAGAGAATGTATTTTCATATCTACTGGAAAAGTGTTCGGGTGGAATCCTGATCAGAACCACGTGGGGGATAAAAAATGACAACAAAGAGAACTCCGTTACTTATCGGCAGACAGCACACGGGTCTACTGATATTTCGTTTGTCAGTTTTGACGTTTGGTTTAACTGTTTATTTATTTATTTCTCATCTCTATCTACAGGTTACTATGGTTACTCCAGCGTTATTCAAATTCCATCGGCGAGGTCTGTTGTCTCAGTTCCCTCACCACGCAACCGACCCTTCCAATTCCACACAACCTCTAACCCTACGCAAGTTGGCAGCAAGGCTAGGCAACGCAGAGGGCGCCCTAGGAGTGAAGTTGGAGGCGAAAAGAAGAAGCAGCGGGCTCAGCAAGTGACTACCCTCAACATCCCATCCACTGAAGGGCTTCTCAAGACCATGGACTCCTCGCATAGTGGTCTCTTTATTCTATCTACACTCGCTGAGAAGCTAGACAACTCGGACAAACAATACTACGACCAAAGGAGAGCTCTTTACTACCCTAGTGATGTCAGCGGACTTCTAAATCAATCACCCATTCGCCAAGCCAACATGACGCTCAACTACGGCTCCATCGGAGGCAACGCTCAACCCGCTGAAGGATCTGTACCTTCCCGTGACGACCGTGCCACCACACCGTCCAGCCCCATCAAGGCGACGTCGCCCTCGAGTATGGTCATCGTCCCGATGTTAGACACCACGACCACCTCGCACTACAACAGTCAACCCGCCAGTCCGATGTCGGCAGAGTCGCAACCTATGGCCATGTCGCCGCTAGATGGAGCCATGATGCCTGGTCATTCGTGTCCTGAGTGCAGGAAGAGCTACAGTACGTCAAGTAACCTGGCCAGGCACAGGCAGACACATCGGAGCGTGACAGACCAGAAGGCCCGCAAGTGCCCGCATTGTGACAAGGTCTATGTTTCCATGCCTGCACTCAGTATGCACATCAGGTAAGCATGGGGTTTCGTTTTATCTTATCAGTTTAGATAGGTCATATCGAAATTTCTATGTGTACCAGGAAAGATTTAAGAATTCAATATCTTTTACAAAAGTTTATAAAAGCTGTATCATGATCAATCGGCCTACGTCGCTTTCCAAAGATCACCATGATATTCGAACCTATCGTCTCAAGTTTAAACTAATAATATATTTTTTTAAAACTAAATTTCTACTTAACTTGGAAATACATCTACTTTGATATTCAGTACCAAGAGAATAAAATTCAGTTGTGCATATTACCAAAGAAAAGGAACTACTTGTAGTGACTAGTGACTTTGCTGCCTCTTTTATTATATTTGAACATCATTTGTTTAACCAATATATGTTTAAAATCGCAGTATAGTATTTTCACAAATACATTTAATAGCCATAGATCAAAGATATAGTGAAACTAATTAGTTATTTCTCTCATTTTTCATTCGTTTCTACAGGACCCACAAGCTCGGGTGCAAATGCCACATCTGCGGAAAGTGCTTCAGCCGCCCCTGGCTACTCCAGGGGCACATCCGTACTCACACGGGGGAACGCCCCTTCTCCTGCCCCCAGTGCGGAAAAGCCTTCGCCGACAAGTCCAACCTCCGCGCTCACGTCCAGACGCACTCCACCATTAAACCGTACGTCTGTCAAAAGTGCAACAAGGCTTTCGCGCTCAAAAGTTATCTCTACAAGCACGTGGAATCTGCATGCTACAGAGCCACATAGAGTTATTTCGAACATTTATTTATCGTCTGTTTAAATATGGAATGTCGTATGTATGTTAATTTATTGATTATGCAAGTACTCTTCATGTGGAAGTAGAAAACCCGACGGGATTTCTAAGCAATTGTCATATTGGTAAACATTTAATTTGAATTAAATGATTGTAGTGTATCGATAGGAGAAAACATAAACCATTCTATCGAGTGCCTTGTGAATCACATCGCCTTCAAACGTGCCTTTAAATCATATCAAGTACATGTATGCCCATATTATATGTTGTGTGTCTTTAAATTCGTGTTGACTTTAAACGTGCCTTTGAATTATATAACGTACTCTCATATGATATGCACTATTTTCTCTCAAATTAAGCGATAAACCATAGAGAATACTAAATGTGATTTTCTTCCACATTTGTATAAAGAATAAGAAAAATAAACTTTGAAGACACAAACAGTCTTCCTTTTGTATAAACATTTGATGCCTTAAAAGAAAAGCAGTATCCTTTGTTCAAAAATTGGTATACAAACATATTTCTATGTTTTTAATCGAGTTATCATTTTTGTTATAAAACTTCCAAATAACATACTACTATGTTTCAAGGAATTTTAATGCCTGAGATTCAAAACGTAAACTACAGCTATGCAGGAACTTGCGCTTGTTCGTGGTCATGTTTGTATCAATTAAGGGATCTTAATACCCTGTATAAATATCAGAAATAAATAAATAAATAAATAAATCTAATCGAGTACTTAACAATTGCATAACTTGAAAAGAATAGCTTGACAATTAAAATAATGCCTTCTAATTTAATAAGCTGGGTCGCCAGCATTCCTAAGGAATTTCAATTTCCTATCAAATTATTATCATATATTTCAAAGGAAGTATAGCCACTCCTCATAGTGTTTACCCAATTTTCCATTTTCTAATCCGATTACGGCTTTATTAACCTAGTTCTCACCCAAACTATTGTAATTGCGTTATTTTACCTTTTTGTTGTATGTAAACCGTCGATATGTATTTAAACTTTTAAAAGTCATTTCCATTAATTCAGTGACGTTCCTATTCATGAATAACTTTCCTTTGCAAGAATCTATTTTTGCAATAAACTACTGAGTTCTTTTGTACAGTTTGCATTTGTAAATATCTATTTATTACCTTTGAGAAGATCAGCAAATGAAAATGTATTCATCATTGTAAATAGACAAGACTTATACGAGACGAGATGGAATAGATTGTGATTTATTTGATGCGAAGAATACACGCAATAGTTGTGGATGTAGTTTATTGTATTTCTAAGTTTTTATGTTGACTTTTTAATGTTGTTGCATAATTGTCTGGAAAACAGCGATATTTGCCAACATGCCTTGCCGGCAAACGTGCCTTATTTTGTAAATTTATTTTGTAGACTAGCAGTGAAACAATGTACAGAGTTGTGCATTATCATGATAAAACATGGTAGCTTGTTAATGATATATTTTCGTATGTTCAAAGTTATAGTGATAGAACGAGAAAAAACCGATAAAAGATCAGAATATAGACAACTTTTGGAAAAATTTGAAGGAAAAGAAGAAAGGGTATACTTTATCTAAATGTGATTTTCGCGTTATTTCGGTTTGTTATTCTTGTTTAAAGCAAGTGTTTATGATCATACAAAACAACAGTCAGAATTAAAACAGACAGAATAATAATGGCAATTTCATTACCATTGCATGGTTTATCCAAACGGTTTTCTACCAGTTTTAATCAAATTTCAATGGAACTTTGTAAATCTAAATTTATTGTTTTTAAAATATTGTGAGATCGATATGTGTGAGTGAGAGTGTGTTTAATTTATACATGTATTGAATAAATAAGCTTTAATTTGTTAATATTGATTATGTTGTCACGTGACTTTTTCTACTTCATGTGGAATAAATGGATATGGAACTATAAATAGAAGTTGCCTAAAAGTTTGATTTATTTCATCTATTTGTTGATATATGTATCAAAGGACCTAAATAACCTCAATTAAGATGTATAAGGTTTCAAGGGAGTAACATTGCGTTTTTTAGTGGCTATTGAAGACAGGTGGCTTTTTGAGACAGGTGTGAGAGGGAGAGAGACACACACACACACACACACACACACACACACAAAGAAAAGAGAGAGAGGGAGAATTTAAAACAATAGGTGAACTTTTAAGATAAAGAGACCTCGTGGAGGAGATGAACGAATAGAAAAAAGGAGTGATGGGAGAAATTTGATGAATAGTCAATGAAGACAGGAGAGAGAGAGAGAATGATTTGTTATTATACAGAGAATTATTTAATGATAAAGGCCAGTTTTGGAGACGCCCCCCTCTCAAAAAAATTAAATGGAAGCTCTTATTACCAATCATGTGAAAGAATATGTTTTGACTAATACGTGATGATAACAATTTTGCCGGGAAATCGCTTACTAATAGATATATTTGGTAAATTATTATATCTATTTGGACCTGATAGTAAACGCGCACGTGTCGCGTAGTCCCATATACATCTTTCTGTGTACAGTGCTTGTAACTTTACCAAGACTAGGCCAATTTTTTTATCATTTTGATGACTCCAGAACCTTGCAGTACACACCAATACTTATAGAATAGATGATCAAACTTTTCTGATCGATTCCGCAACGTTTCTTTCACTATGCAATCGCATGACTAGAACTGGTCTTTAACTTTAAGGAACACAACGAAAAAGGAAAATGTTCACGATCTGTAAAATAATGCATTACATTCACTGACTATTTGGGCATCATCCCATTTCATGTCGTTGGGGCATAAGTTTTTCAATGACTCTTTAAGCAGGGCTAAAGACGATTTAATTTGCACAGCAAAATTTTCCCTTTGAACAAGGCTTTGCCCCCTCTCCCCTTTTTTTGGAACAATTATTGCGGTGTATGGGTGTGGAAGTGTGTGTGTGTGTGTGCGTGTGTGTGTGTGTGTGTGTGTGTTTATGGGGGGGGGGGGAGTCTTTTCCCCTCGACCTTGAAATCCCGACTCGATTTATTAAAGCAAAAGCGAGAAGTGTCACCTATAGGCCTACATTTTCATAACTTGAAACTACAATTTTCTGAGCTGTCCAATCAATGCTAGTGACGGAAATGTAGATATTTTTTAAATTCTAAAATTGGGTAAGTTTTACGGGTTCCTTTTTTTCATAAGCATTATAAATAACAGACTTTAATGTCAGAAGAATCAATTCATATTTCCATGGACTAATAACAATTTAAACAATTGACCAAAACTAAAACTAAAATGAATACTAACAACATATGGTTTCATCGGCTTGTCGAGAGAGGGCGGAAGACCTGTATTTAGCACCATTGTGACATTGACTAAAAACAAAATTGAACTGGTGTCTCCTTGGAAAAGGCGGACAAATTGTCACTTCGTCTATTTGCGGACCTAATTCTTGGGTAATTACTTCGGTTCCACACCTAGCCCGTCCAAGCACGATATACGTCCTTTAATATATCGCAGGCTATTCTCTATCCTACTTCATTACATATACATGTATATATCTGAACCTCACTCCCCTCGTGCATCAGGTACTGATCAGAATGGACCATTCCTAGCCTTCTGTCACCCGCCCCCCCCCCCCCCCACTCAGTGATATTTAGGGTACGCATATGCGTGTTCCCAGCACCCCCCCCCCCCTTTCAGCATAAGTCCGGTTTGTAAAGTCAATACGGGTAGACCTTTTTATTTTGTTATACGAGCCTTTTCAGCACCCCCCCCCCCCCTTTCAGCATAAGTCCGGTGTGTAGACCTTTTTCTTTTGTTACGAGCCGGATATTTTGGGAACACGCATGCGGTCCCTCCGTTCCCGGAGTGGGGGTCTGTCACCTACCAAGGTAAGATTGATGTTGTTGTGTTGTTATTTGAAATCAGTCGTATTTGTTGTTTTTGCTGATATAAAGATGGCGCTGTTTCATATTTATTTTTGTTGGTCGATTCTTTCTTTCCTTTTTGTAATTACTCATAATTATAAGTCGTTTTATTAACATCATGTTCATCAATACAATTATCTATTTCGTCATATTCAAAAGCATTACAGATATTTAGGATTTGTTTTTTAAATACCTTTGCATTTTAATACTCTTCTTCCTTTGTCTTATTTCTTTACACTTTAGTAAGTAATGTTCTACAGTCTCTAGAGCTAAATTTTGTCTACATAATCTATGTTCATGCTGTTTATAAGTAAATATGTAATAAGTCTTCCCTCTATTTCTTCTATATCATGGTCTACTTCATAGACTCTTTTCTGGAAAGTCTGTTACCGTCTTTCCAATTATATTTACCGAAATGCCACGAATGTTGAATTATCTTCAAAGTTAGATTAGTCTGATTCTTAAATGACGGTAAATGAAACTTAAATTAGTCTACAAATGATCTCCTGCGAAATGTCAATGGTAATTAACTGCACTCTTCTTGGAGTGCCTCTAATGAATTATTACTGATATTGTATTGTATTGCTTACTGATCCGTTAGTAACGGGGGGGGGGGCACAGTGCACCTAATTGAAAGACATGGGGCCAATAATCCCGGGATAAACTTATTTTCTATGAATTTACTCTCATAGTAAATACAAAACAATAAATTCTTAGCTAAACACCATTCATTTATGATGATATAAAAATTGTAAAACATATGCGTGTTAAAAGCTATAAACACACAACATCTAGAAAAAAGGCGTAAATATTCTAAAAAAGAATGAAACGCCGATAATACCAAACAACAACAACAATGCCACTCTGAAAAACCGGATTACAATTCCAAAACTTTATTTGTGAGACACAAGTACAAGAGCTACATATATTCAACATAACATCAATTATATACAAGATAAACTGCATTCCTCATTTCAAAAATAGCATTTCTTTAAAAAAAAATACTATTTAGGCATTCATTTAAACAAAAATCCTGTTGACATGAACCGGAAAACGTATTAGGAAATACCATCTTCTGAGAACCACTCACCATAGAACCTCAACGGACAACGCAATGCTAGGATAACTGCACACCGGACAGCTACCCCTAGGACACTGGCCATCCGGACAAATACCCCTCATGAAATGTACACATAATATACATCAATTATTGATACAAACTTCTTCGTGAAAGGTTGCATAGCCCTTTGAAGATTAATAGAAGAAAATAAAGAGGGATAAGAGGAGGAGGAGGAGGAGGAGGAGGAGGAGGAGGAGGAAGGAGTACCACTGCAGGGGTTCATGGTTCGGGTTCGGGGGTTGTTAGGATAGTAGTTGTCCTCTGGGATATATGTCCAGGGTAAGTTGTTCGAGGCGGTTGTAATAAGGGGTAGTTGTCCGGGGTGGTAGTCCAAGGCCCCGTTGCATAAAATCTACCACTGATCGTAACTTTGCCATTAATTTTAATTATTAATTATCTTCAGTTGGTAACATCACTCAACAGTCAATCAAATCAAGGAAGTTACCATTAATGGCAAATATACCACCAATTATTGATAGTTTTAGGCATCGGGCCCTTGGAAGTAGTTCTGATAGTTCAGGGCCCCTTTTATTAAACTTGTAAACCAATTAAAGGTTGCAATAGCTGTTATAAGCTACTGAAATCGTTGCAATTAATGGGCTGGAAACAAATTGTTATAAGGAATGTGACACTCTCCTTATAGATAATATGATTGCAGGGCCCTCAGGGAGAACAGTATGAATACTGATGAGGCTACCCTGGGTAAACAAGACATATTATTATTATTATTGTTATTATTATAACAAGTTTTATGAAAAGGGTACGTAAGACGTAGTTATCTTTATCCAAAAAAACTACTTTTATTCATATCAATATCTAAATGAACACAAAGAATTAAATGAATAATAAAGATTATACAAACATGATGCATATTTTACCAGGATAAACGATTATAATGATTAAGACCTCAGACGCATACATTTAGGAAACGTCGTCTGTAGTAATATTCAGAGTTCAATGACATTGTTGAAGTAAGTCAAAATGTTCGCCACTTTATTACACATTTCATGGAGATGTTTTCTAATAGATATACGACATAAAATAAGAAACAATCATAATTTTGATTATGATGATAAACGATTACAATGTCACATCAAGCGCATGCAATTTTGGATAAACATGATTAATAGTTAACACAATAACATTAATGTTAAAGGGAAACTAACCCCAAAGAATCAGTATAGATATTCTGAAAAACGAGACGAACTCCTGCGGTCCTGCCTTGTGATGTTCAATAAATCTCACGAACGTGTACTTGGCGGTATTTTTGACCAACTGCTCCTCACAAAATCCTATAGATGGATCGGCAAGAATGAGAAATATACCACTGACTAGTGACTACATTTAGTACAAGTCAAATCATAAATCATAACGCACGCCGATTATGCAGTTGCCGCAACGAGTTACAGGAAACCTCACCCCAAGAAATAACTTATAGTTTTTCTGAAATATTTATTGTATTCCTGTCCATTATTCTAAAAGATTCCCTACCAAAGTGTATGAGAGCGGGTATAAAGCAAGAATAGGTACAGTTTCTCAGCACAACATGGGCATCGCTATTTTCTTGATAATGTGTCGTACTATGCGAAGGCGTTTATCAACTAAATGTATTCAAATGTGTGGATGTTTCCTTCCTAGGTGTGTCTGGTGACGAGGCATTTCATTTACACGTTATTTTTCTTTATACTACTATTAGAACGCATATTGCATAAATAAGTTGGTGTTCTTCTGGGCTGAAGGTTTCGCCTGAATGAAATAGATTTGTCAAGCGGTATATTTTAGTAGTCTTAAATAAATTTTCCCCCTGTTTTATATTTTTCACCAAATGTAATTTTTACCTTCTCAGCTATGATTTTCCCTCATTGTAAAGTAAAGGTTTTGTTATTGAATTAAAAAGTCTTTTCAACTAAAGCTTGGTGCATGATACAAGTACTAGTTCACCTGGTACGTCACATCTTCAAGAAAATGGCTGCGCCCACGTCATACTAAAAGGCATTACGTCATGCCAAGAGTATCTTCATTTATTTATCTCTTGTAAGGAATGTCGTATGGAATTTATCTCATTTTTCAGAATAGCTACATTTATTATTTGGGGTGAGGTAAACATTTCCAATTACGATCGTGGCGATAGCGACATCAGCACTGATTCTCTCAGATCCATTTCATTTTCTACACAGACAGGTTTTATAATGATGGTTATAGTTATCGCTGAAGAGGTATTGTGGTCTAATTGATAAGTCTCCAGCCTGTGAACCAAAGGGTTAGGTGATTCGAATCCCGGCCAGGAACGGACCTCATTTGGCAAGACGATGATCTACATTTGCCACACTCAACCCAGGTGAAGTAAATGGGTACCCGGCAGGAATTGAATCCATACAATGCCAGAGTAAGAGTAGCAAAATTATTTTCAGTACTATGATTATCATCATTATCATTATTGTTATTGATTTTGTCATACCGGCTCTTAAAATATGAGTTGATGGCTTAAAGCAGAAATTCCTTGCCTTAGACGAAGAGGGCGCCCGTTGTTATCGCGAGGATGATGGTGGTCCCCAGGAATGCACCGATATCGATGAAGAGGAACACGCGAGAAACAGTCCCGTCTCCCTCCTGCACATGAGTGAGAAGACAAAAGCGAATGGTTTTATTATTCTATTAAAAAAAAAGTTCCTTTTGTGCATGTGTTAAATTCATGACGAAAAATATCTATCTCGTGAAGGTGCATGAATGCAGTAATATGTACATCGATATTAGGGACTTTTAGAATGAGTGGACGAGAACACGACGAACGCCGACTGATCATGCGTGTCAACGTACTTAACTGCCCAATTTGACTACAATTAGAAATCTTTTAGATTGCACTCGACGATATACATGCATGCAGGAAGTAACATTATGAACATCACGGACAAAGAAAGAGGACAAAATATACAGTTCCTCATTCTACCCTCAACAAAAGAACATCCCTTCACTGCTATTATGTAAAAATGTGTAGAACAGGTGAATATGCATGTGACACCTGTTCTACACATTTTTACATAATAGCAGGGAAGGGATGTTCCTTTGTCTACCTGAGAAACTGTATATTTTATGCGCATGCGGCATACTAGTACCTTGAGCATGTAAAGGCGCTATATAAATATAAATAGAATTATGTATGTATGTATGTACTAGATTGAGGAAAATCAAGGTTGACGCATTCTCGATCGCCGACTGAGACGACGTAACGCATGAGCAGTGCCTTAAAATGACGTCACACGTTGCAGTCAAAGCTGTTGACGTGCAAATCTAAAAGTCCCTATTACCGAGGCACAGACATCACAAAATCAATGACTCGGAGAGTGAAACGATATCGAAGCATGCACTTGAAGAAAAGAAAGTGGATGATATCACACATGAATCAGATATAGTGATGTCCATTATCTTTCCTGCCTTGGACAAAATCAAACTTTTCATATTCCTCAAGATTATTTTGACCCGTTCTCTTTAATTATACACAGTCGTCTATCAATGCTTCAATTCTTAGAGATTGCCTTTCACGTATTTCTGTTCACAGTGCTTCTTTACCGCTATCTTATTCACCTAAAATTGATGCTGTGTGGTAAGTTCATCTTGACGGGGCATGAAATCGAAGAAGGCTAAAGGGGCTTTCACACCGGGCCTTGCGTAGAGTTGCGTAGAGTTGCGTAGCGACTACGCCGATCGTACGCAACCCTACGCCGATCGTACGCAACCCTACGCAACTGTACGCGGAGGGACGAAAATGGGTACGCGAGATGAACGCAAAAAATTAAATGTTTTATATGATAAATGTTTTAAATGTTTATATTTTTTCGCGTACCTTCGGCGTAGAATTTTTACGCAGAAACTACGCAACTGTACGCCAAGCCTACGCAACAATACGCTACCCTACGCCAGTCCGACGAAGCATTAACAACGTATAAAGATTTTTTGTTGTATATACCTGGATGTAAACTTGGCAGGTATTGATCATTATTTTTAAGGGAAATGCTATTTTTGTTTAAATGTGTGCGTTCTCACATTTATTCTGTTCATGAAGAAAGTGTTTCTTTGACTTTATGTTGTATTCTTGCTTGTAATTCTGTTTGTACTACTACAAGGATTTTCAGACTGACATGTTTTGCTTGTTATGGTTTATTCAATATGTGATGTTGACATCTCAGGCTGTTGATATAATAAACAGAGATAAGACTCACAAACTGATGCCTCATGCGAAATGTTATTATGTTTTGTGGAAATCTGTATGTATTTGTGTCGGTTTGTTTGCTTGTGTGTACGTTTATGGCCCTGTTTGTATGTTTGTAAAATAATTTTGTTTAATTGAAATGAGCAAAGAAATAATTTTGTCTCACTCTGTTAGTGAGACTGAGTGAGTGTGTATGTCAGAAGTAATAAATGACTAACATTTATATCATTACATTGTCGCATACATATACGCTACGGACAAAGGACAACAGCTATCGTCTTCAAACTTTCAGGAAACTGTTATGGAATGATATTTACAAATGAGTGAAAAAAGGGATATGGTCAACAAATATCAGACTTCTGTCCACATTTATTCACAATTCAAAATAAGCGCTCTTTTGTTGGCGTTTTGAGGTATCGAATCACATCACGTGACCTTGCAATGTACATCAGTGGCGGATCCAGGGGGGGGGGCCCGGGGGGCCCGGGCCCCCCCCCCCCTTGAGAAAAAAATCATGCAAAATCACGCGATTTTTACCTTTTTGGGGGGTTGGGCCCCCCCCCCCTGGCGCTCAAGGGGGGGTGCAAATTTTAAAATTTTCGAGGACCAAAAAAAAAAAATTGTGCTCACTACCCCCCCCCCCCCCCCACTGAGCGACTTTTCGGCTGGCTGAGTCGTTGCGATTTTTTTTTGGGACTCCAAAAAAAAAAAAAAAAAGTGTCCGCTTACCCCCCCCCCCCCCCCCCCCCCCCCCCCCACTGAGCGACTTTTCGGCCGGCGCGATTTTCAAATTTTCGGGAGCAAAAAAAAAAGAAAAAGTTGGGCCCCCTCCCCTGAGAAATCCTGGATCCGCGCCTGATGTACATCAACAGAAAGTTCATTTATTACCCTTGTGAATGAGTATAATAATGTAGTACATCCAAAAAAATGTCTGCATTTTTTGGAAAATAATATCTTGAACAAATTAACATTACTGCAAATTAGCCTCAGCAGTTGTTAATACCTACTAAAAAATTGAAAATATAACGGTCAAAACCGTGTACCAAATGCCACTTTTGGCAACCCTACGCCAGGCCTACGCAACCCTACGCCAGGCCTACGCAAGCGTACGTAACCCTACGCCAATTGCCTACGCCGTAGGTACGCGGTGCCTACGCACAGGGTACGTAACTATACGCAAGCCTACGCAAAACCTACGCAGGGACTACGCCAAAGCATCAATTTATTCATGAGTACGCAGCTTAACTTCGGCGTAGTAGGTACGCAACACTACGCAACTCTACGCAGATCCGGTGTGAAAGGGGCTTAGATTGAAGGAAAAAAATGTCCTTACCTTCATGTGTCCTGGTTGGTCCTTGGGGTAGAAGCGGTAGATAAGGCCGTTGATGATGATGACGACGGCGTTGATGAGCATCCCACCGATGAGGAACCGACCAAGTCTGGTCATCGAGTAGGCGGGGACTTCTGCACTCAGCGCTGCCGACAATACCACCAAAGCGACAAAGACGAAGCCCGCAAAGATGATTCGTTCTCCAGCCGACGAAGGCCCGATCAGAAAGACGATGAGGATAAGCCAGGTGGCGATCACGGCGGAGGCGATACGACCGTGACTATCTCGTCGTCGGACGGTCAGATGGAATGAGATGTCCTCGTAAACTTCAGCGCAACATGGATAGCTGACGACGTTATTAACGGCTGATGTGTTTACGAGTTCCCACACAGGATGGGCATGGTAATCATTCAGATCAATCGTATCCGACGATGTCGTAACAGATATTCTCATGCTGCTGAACACCCATGATCCCCATTTTAGGCGGCAGATCTATATAAATCAGAAATTATATGGAATTTATGGACATTGTTTTTAATGCAGTCCATGAAAGATATATATGTTTTGACTTGTCAATGTCTGATCCAAAAAGAGACATAGGGGGCATAGTTAATTTCTGCTTACCGTTCTTGTATCTCCTTTTTTTTTCCTTCATTTCATTTTATTAATTAGAAAGTTCGTTGTTTTTGTTTCATGAATTATGTATATTGAAAGGAATTGTACGACATGACGTGTTCGCAGCTCTTTGTTCAATATGATACATTCCAATATGTATAACCACATGCATTTGGGCGAGGAAGATTTCACTGTCATGGATGCCCGCTTTCCATTTGCCTTTTTCATATTCTAAGAGATTACCCATGAATGCAGTTGTATATCTGGTACATACAATTATGTAGAGTCTAGGATGAGGGCATAAGGGGCACGCCTCCCCCGGCCAGAATTTCTTATTCTTAACACATTTGCGTATTCCTGGCCGAGATTGTGTGTCCACTTTCAAATAGGGGCATTTTTTAAATTAGCTAAAGAGAGCAAATCCACTGTTGTGTAACCCAGCAAAGAAACAAATCCGTGAAAATCCGTGGAACTTCTGATAAATAAATATGGTTTCCGTTGTAAGCAGCTTCCCTTTTATAAATTACTAAATGTCTCTAAATTTATACAGGATGTATCCATATGGTGCACAAACCTACCATGTAAAACAGATTTTGTATCTACAATGTAAAATCATACAATTTGAAAATTTGACATTTGTCTTCGTTGGGGGGGGGGGGGTAAGGTCACCTCTTTAGGTCAGCCATGGGCATAATTTTAATTTAAACAAAAAAAAAGGGGGGGGGGGTTAAGGGGGGTTTATACACATAAAAATACCAAGGGGGGGTTCAACCCCCAAAACTCCCCCCCCCCCCCCCCCTGCGTACGCGCCTGTAGCCGCCATGACACTTGCACGAATTTTCGTCCCGCACTGCCTCGCATTCTGTGTGCCAAGTTGTGCCATGTTGTTGCACGCAGCCAGTGCATCGTTTCACACAACAGTCATGATATTAGCCCTACATCATTTCGCGTGCAAGTGTCAGAGAACTTATTAAGACTTGACTACACAATATTAGCTGAAGTTTTAAGGGTTACGCCATATAAATCTTTCGAAGGAATCAGAGCCATGAAAAGGGTTGGTGAGCTCAGCTGATAGCTCTTTGGCTCTCTTATGACTCTATTCCTTTGAAAGAATTACATGGTGTTGACCCCAAAAACTTTGCCAACGATTCAGTTTCTCCACCGTGAAAAATTATCGCTGATACTATTTCATAATTTTGTTTTCATTTCTTACGTGGCTGTCGTAGGGGTAGTCCTTCAAGTCAAGGGTGCATGCTGCTTCAATAGCCACGGGTGGAGTATAGTACACGGTACCATGGTTGGTCATAAGAGCTGAAATATCATCGGACATTGTCTTACTTGGGGAGTGGCTGTAGGAGTACGAATCAAAAACATGCTACATCAAATAATGTAATCATCGAGTTTCTGGGCAATGGAAGTTCTCCTGGTTCCTCCTAACCCTGCGTTCAGATTACCTGAATTCATCGTATAGCTAGACGATAAGTTATTACGTTTTGCCTAGTCTGAATGTCGTATATATAGAGAAACGTTGTATAACGAATCGTATAGCGAAGTACATGTTTGAGCGTTGTTTTGAAGTGGAAGAAAAATAAATGTTACTTTCAATTGAAAAAAATTGAACTTACCATTGACTTGCCATTGATTGACCATTCATTTACCGTTGACTAATCATTGGTTTACCATAATTATACTCATTGTGCAATTTTATACATACCTGTTATAAAGAGTGATGTCTGGCACAAAGACCTCGGAGGAATGAACGCGGAATTTACTTATGTTTCCATATTCCAACGGATTCCACACCAAACGCGGATCCACCCAATGCTGAACAAAGATGATGATTAGTGATAAAAATAAATTCAATTCAAACGATTACAAAGTGAAACGCCCTGAGTGTACATAGTTATGGGCATTTCCATTACTACCACCACTACTACTAATAACAATAATAACAATAATAATAATACTAATAATGATGGTACTACTATTTCTACTAATACCAATAATAATAACATTAGACATATCTATACACTATTTTATATACCGCATATGCATATTCTAAGCCTCTGATAAGTCAAAAATTAGTATGAAACACGCTACTGACTGCTTGGGGATGCGCTATATGAAAACAAATATTGACTGCTTTTTTCGGGTCACAGTCAAAACTATTGCTCCTTGGTGATCTCGAGCCTGCACAATTCCATCGACTTCGTCTCGAGCGACAGTAGAGTTTCGAGCTCACCTTGGGCAATAGTTTTAACCGTGCCCCTAAAAGCAGTCAATATTATATCCATCGCGTAAGATACCCAAGGCGCTCCAAAATTTAGGTCTCTGATTGGTCGGGGTCATAGCAGGATGTAACTTCCCCTTGAGCCTAGAGAAACAGCTATCCCTCTCATAGCAGGCAATATCGGTATAATATGACACCCCCTGCCAGTCAATATCTATATAATACGTGTAGGGATATACACGCAATACTCTTTAATGAGTACATTTCCCTACAAATACAAATACATATTGACAGGCAGTTTTGGCAAAAATATCTTTTATGTGAGTTGATCCGAGGGATGTTGTGGTCCACAACTTTTAGCTGTTTATACATTTCATACTTTGAGTATGAGGGTATTTAAAGAGCCATCCTTTTCAGTGAACAGAATTAAAAAAAACCCTCACAATTTACTTTCACCTTTCCGGGAACTCAACCTTCTCTTTAAAGAAAAAATATATGCTTTACTGCCTGAATAAAGAGATTTAGGCAATTTTAGTTCGTTTATGACATATTTGGATATTACGTCCGTGTATATGTGTTTTCTTTTGTTTTGACTGAAGCTGTATATTTATTTGACTTACCATAAATAACCATGCATTCATTTTAATGGACCCTTGAAAAACATCCTGCATCAAGACAAATGTAAGGAGAAAAGAAAAGATTGCTGTAGTAAAATATTTAATGTCTGTTTGAACATGTTGACGGTGAATCTACTACGACAACATTTTTTTAAACTATGATTTGAAGTGAATCATTTGGACAAAATTTAAACCTCGTCTATCCATATAAGCCTAACATATTATATGATATGATCGAGGTTTCAAAAGAGCACACCCTCAAATGTCATGAATACCAACATAGCAATATATATTCAAAGCTTAAATGGATAGTTGAGTTCTTGTTTAAGACCGCAAATGCCTTCAAAGTGCATGGTTATTGCTCGTATTCTTATTTATGACATTTCTAGTGCTCTTTTAGGACCTAATATTGCTATGAAGGTAATTTTAGACCCCGAAATGTGTGTAATTTAGCCCATACGATCATATCAATTTAGCTCCACTTTAAAAAAAATACGGTGAAGTTTAATTAATCAATTAATAATAACAATACACGGGCCGGTGTGACGGCAGATCTTGTTACCTTGGCGGATCGTGTTCTTGGAACAAAATCTGCCTAGCAGATATCGTGATCAGCAGCGGATATCGTACCCGCTAAAGAACATTACAAAACAAAAAATGTGCATTGGCGGATTTTGTTCCTATATAGCTACAGGCCGGTGGGGAACCTGGCATACCGCGTCAGGGGGGGGGGGGGGGGTTTTGGGGGAGGGTGTTTTTTTTTTTTTTTTTTTTGGGGGGGGGGGGGTTCCCCCCTCCCACGGTATTTTGATGTTTGCGATCGCGCGATTTCATGCATACCCGTACCTTACTTATGTTTTGTTGATTTGAACAGTCTTCACAATTCGAAAAAGATTGTTTTATTGGGAGGGGGGGGGGTTAGGGTTAGGGGTGTGACACCAAAATTTGCTGCCAACTTTTAAGGGTGCATAGCATCTACCAGCTTCCCTATCCTAAATGTTAATTATTCCATGGTTTAATTAGGCTCTTATCAAATTAAAAAACCTTTTGAAGTAATCATTACCCCCTATAATATTGAAACATGCAACTAATTTGTTTCTACATCGTGATCGACCTGAAAACATATACAAAAAAGTAATTAGCCCCCTTTTTGTATCTGAATCCACATATCAGTGATAAAAAATAATCATGCGAGCGCGAGGCATTACGAACTGATTTTTCCCTCAACACTGACAGGAACTGGGCTTATGAAGCCCTTCAAAATTTCTGTCGGCAAATGCGTCACTCTTTTCCTCTTTCCTTCCCTACTTCTTTCATTTTTTTTCTCTCCCTCTCTCTCTCTCTCTCTCCTTTTTTCTTTCTCTTTTTCTTTCCTTTCTTTCCCTTTTTTCTTCTTTTCTTTCTTTTTCTTTTTCTTTCCTTTCGTTTCCCTTTTCTCTTTTCTTCTTTTCTTTCTTTTTCCTTCCTTTCTTTTCCCTTTTCTCTTTTCTTCTTTTCTTTCTCTTTCTTTTTCGTCGGGGGGGGGGGGGGGGGGGCAATCCGGCCCCTTCCCCCCATAGGTACGCTAGTGGCTACAGGACATGGTCTGATAATTCTATCGTGAATAACATGGCGGATTGCTAGACTTAAATTGTCTGATTTGTTCGTATTGGACATCGAATCTGTAGGCTATTCCGAAAAGCATCCCCCCTTTATTGCATTGACGCCCACAGGCGACAAAGACTTGTTGTCTCTCTTTCTTCTTGTCCATTCTTCTTGTCCATCGTTCTAATTTTATGTTAAAACCAGCATAATTGACATTTTGGCATTTTTGTTTTATTTATGCCCGAGTGGGTCTAGTGGCCTCTAGAGGCCTATACATAAGACCTTCTCCCCAACTGCTGTTTTAACAGAAATAAATCATAATTTAATTACGTATTTATTTCATTTCATTAAACATTTTTCCTGTGATCCAGTCTCTGTGCTTTTTCATTTTCTTTCTTTTCATTTATAACTAAAATGAAGGCAGATATGGGAAGGGTCATGATTGGTCAAAGCAAATTGACGTGTTTGTTTGGAATCTTTCAAACTTTTGTATTACTGCATTTGTTAGCCAAGAAAACCTTTTAGAATAAAACAACCTGACTCCCATAGTAGCGTTTTAAACATTGGTAAGCCCCCCCCCCCCAAAAAAAAAAAAAAAAAAAACACAACAACAACCAAACAGATTCCTTTGATTTTAAATGATAAATTGCAAGAAATAGAAATTATCAACGGCTTCGATCATTTCTTTAAAAATAGATTTATAAGCTAATAAAACAATATAGACCTAATAAACACTCAACTTCTATTATAAGCACTTCTTTTCTATGCTCCCTACCGTTCTTACTGACCTCATTCCTAAACCAAGACTTATACTCATCACATCAATTAGAGCGTACCCTGGTCCTGGTCCTGGCCCTGGGACCAGGCACAACATTAGCGCGCACGCACTACACCCAATTGCAATCGCACGCAGCCTAGCCAGCATGCATGCATGCATGCATGCAGCAAGCGGAGACCGTATACCACTCATAAAAACGATACCTTCAGAATGGAACGATAGCTGCAAAACGGAACACTATCTGCCAGCCACTCTGCGTGGTGGGTTACAATATCTGCCGGCAGATTTTGTGACGGGAACAATATCTGCCGGCGAATTTTGTTCCGCGAACACGATCCGCCAGTCACACTAAACGCCGTCACACCGGCTGATAATTACCCTTTTAACAATGATACATGCCCCTTTTCCTTTCTTATAAGGAACCTATCCCTTTTTCATAAATGCCCCTATCAAAATCTGATGGGTGCCTCTTTTCCGTCGACAAATGCCCATTTCCCATTCTCATACGTACACTTTTCATCCCTGGTGAGTACCCCTTTTTTAGGTGTAAGAAGTGCCCCATTTTCACCTCTGATAATTACCCGTTGTACTTTGACACGTGCTCCTTTTCTTTTTTAATAAGTGTCCCCTTTTCCTCTCATCATTAAACGTGCCCCTAATTTCAAGCGACTAGGAGCAATATCCCCCAAAGCTCGCCCGCTATGCTCGCTCGCATTTATAGATGTTATAATTATCTTACTTATCAAAGGTCTTTTCAGTTTTCTGTTATGAGAATGTGCTTATAACCCCATCAGGATTGGGTTCTTCCTCTTTATAAGATGTAATTTTTCGCACTGCGACCTCACAAATCTTAATTTTTGTCCTCGCTCGCTTTGATCGCTCGCAAATGAATTTTCAGACCATCACACCCAACTGCAAAGTATGATGCTTAAGCAATATCTTATATGATATATAAAGATAAAAATATATTGAAATCATCCCTGATAATGTAATTACAATATAGGGGTATATACCAATGTCTAAAAAATTGTATATTTTCGCTTTGAGATTTCCCTATGTAGGTGCCCTTTCCCCCCCAGAAAGTGC
Source organism: Strongylocentrotus droebachiensis (assembly GCA_035222895.1). Classification (NCBI taxonomy): domain Eukaryota; kingdom Metazoa; phylum Echinodermata; class Echinoidea; order Camarodonta; family Strongylocentrotidae; genus Strongylocentrotus; species Strongylocentrotus droebachiensis. The sequence goes on along the minus strand of JAVYIG010000410.1, from coordinate 27,895 downwards.
CCTTTTTTATTGGTGCCCCCCCCCCCACTTTGGAAGTCGCTCCACCGCCTCTGGCTCAGGCATAATACCATTTCTGGATAGTATATTATATCAAGGAGCACTGTCAGCGGATGTCTTCAACAGTATTTCACAGAAATGCGTCTTGAAAATAAAGACTCAACCAATTTGGGCAAATATGGTTGTATTTCTTTTTAAAAGATTGCCCATCTGCTGGTACTGGAGAGAGTCGCCCCACATTTTAGGAAGTAAGCCCGTTTTATTTGACCCCCCCCCCCCCCTGAATTTTAGACCGATTCAAGACCGTTTCCAGAGGTCTGGTTCTGATTAATGACCGTAATAAGATTTGAGACAAAATCAAGTTCGATGACTTTAGGCATAATCTTGAAAATATCTAGTGGTTGTCTAAGTCACAACCCCCCTACCAAAGACCGAATAATAATGTTATTTTATCCAAGCACAAGATGAGATCATTTCAAGATCATAAATCGAGAAACATGGAGAACATAAATAACATAGAATCAAGTCGATGTGTGCTGGATTTTCACAGTGTAACACTACGTTGGTGTCCAAATTATAACTGATTGGAAGAAATTAACTTACCATTTCTCTCAGGCTGCTCAAACTCATTTGGATATTGACATTAAGACTCTCGTTGTGAGTAGGAAGAAGACGCTTGTCATAGCTGGAAAACAGATCCGCTTTCAAACGAGCTTCAACTGCTTAAAATAGAACGGAAAAACCCAGAAGAAAAGCATAATGTAAACAAAAATACTACCAAACTTTGACAGAGTTAACATAATAGTTAGCATGGAAGATACAAAATACCAGAATATAACAAAAAGACAGAAAAAAAATAATATAAATAGTATTACCAAGCTTGGAGTGAGTTCACATAATAGTTAGCATACAAAATACGAAATACCAGAATAGAACGGGAAAAAACAAACAGACAAAGCATAATGTAAAAAAAAACTATTACCTAACTTCGAGTGAGTTAACATAATAGTTAGCATGGAAGATACAAAATACCAGAATAGAACAAAAACAGAAAAAGCATAATGTAAGAAAACTATAACCAAACTTCGAGTGAGTTCACATAATAGTTAGCATGGAAGATACAAAATACCAGAATAGAACAAAAACAGAAAAAGCATAATGTAAGAAAACTATAACCAAACTTCGAGTGAGTTCACATAATAGTTAGTATAGAAAATACGAAATACCAGAATAAAACGTACAAACAAAAACACACAGAAAAAGCATATTGTAAAGTAGGTATTACCATACTTCAAGTGAGTTCACATAATAGGTAGCACGGAAGATAAAAAATACCTAAACACCAACATATTTCCCCACAGTATGTTTGAAGGATATGAAGAATGTTGTAATGAGACTGAGGGGGTGGGGGGGGGGGGGGGTGGGGGGGGGGGGGTAGAGGATCATATGACAGTGACATGCAATAAAATGAATATCGTTAAATTTTCCTTAGGAAAACACGAGTGTATAGGAAGGAATACTTATTCTGTGAAAAATCGAAAACATCGAAAGCTATTTGTTAGATAAACAAAATGAAGCCTAAAAGAAGCATGGAATAATATGTATTATAATGGGTAATTTCATTTTAATATACACCTTTTATATATGACTTACCTTTGTTGTGGAGGGGGGGGGGGTGTTACTGAAACCGACAATAATTTCAATTCTTTTTAAGAGTATCACGCAGAAACTCACCCTGTTGAGCGGTTGTCCTTGTCAACATTCCCATGAAGAACAGCATTAATGATCCCAAAGAGAACTTCATGGCTGAGGATATTATCTGAGAAGAAAATTATGAAATATAATATTAAAAAAAAGAGAAGATTGCAATAATAACAACAACAGTTTTCTTTTTCTTTTCTTTTCTTTTCTTTATTTCAACTCTTTATTTGGATTATAAAAAACTCTTTATACGTGACACACAATTCTCCGACCTACTCCTGTAACAGCGTCATGTGCCCCCCCCCCCCTCCTGGCTGCTACCAACTCAAGCAGGCCTCTGCCTTTATCTTGATTCTTTTATTTACCTCCGTACTTTCAAGTTTTCAATTATATCTACGTATTTTTTGTATTTCAGTTGTCACATTTTATGTAAATCAATTAAATTATATTCTTTTAATATTGTTTTAATATTTTGTATCTGATTTCCAATAAATGCAGAAACATCTGCTCTAAAGACCCAAACAATAATAATAATGATAACAGTAATAATAATAATAATAATGCTAATGATAATTATACTTATGATGATAACAATGATGATAATAAAGATAATGATAACAACAACACTAATAACGATGGTGATGATAATACTACTGTACTGGGCATTTCTATACTATAGCGCTCATATCCCCCACACAAGTTGCCCAAGGCGCTTCGTATTACAGGCGAATCACATAATATTAAAATACATAAAACATTCGTATCATAACATGGGATATTGCACTAAACCCTGCTAAAGAATTTCAAAGTTCTGGTGAACGGAAAATTACAATCTCATAAAATCTGTGTAAAAGTAAAGGATTTTTAGTCAGTATCGTGCCGTCCACTGCCTCTCATGCAACACGTTTGTTTGATCCATGGTTTTACAACACAGCCATGTGTAATCCCCGTTTATTTCTTCAGCTACTTGAGGTCAGGTTGACCCACGCCCCCCTTAAAAAGGGAACACAAGCGACTCTTAAGGTGAATAGGGCGACCGCACCGAAGTATCTTGGTTTGACGATTGATTTATTGTATGATTTTGGCTGCTATACCAACCTGGTATGAAGCTGGTATCATCTTACCAAACGACTGAAATTGAAATGAAAACTTTGGTTAAATTCCAAAATTAATTCCCTCCGTCAATGCAAGTTCAAGTTTAAGCTCACTTTATTCAATACTTTCATTAAAAATATACAAAGGAAAACAAACATATAGAAGTTAAAAATATAATACATGTACATGTATCAATATATTAACATGAGAATAACACAAGTGGGGAAGACATGAAGAACAAGGGGAAAACATTTAAAACATGTACATTAATGAAAGTAAATGTATAGAAAACTAAGTAAGGCCTACATTATTGAAATTATTATTTTTTTTTTAAAGGAAGAAGAAAAAAAAGGAAACAATTTGAATTTACACATACACCTTTCCCATACACACCAACACACACTCTTATCTGCCTGATGAAACTTAGAAATATAGGTTATTGCATTATTGAGTATTGTTTAATAAATACAATTTAAATTTTCTTTTAAAACTATTTAGTGATGGGCTGGTAAATAAACGCCCAAACTTCAACAAGATGTAGAGTATTTACGTTCCGGTGCAGTGTGTTTTTGTTAATACTATTTGATGACACATAAATATCACATAAAAGGCTGAATACTCCAGCTAAATTGATTTTCATTCACGCCACATCATCAACATTCAACCAAAACAAAGTTCGAACGCATTTCACCAGACCATGCTCTACAAATGATGACTATAATTTAAAAAATACGTGTAGTCAGCTATTAGGGAAAATTATTGTAACATAAAAACGTATAAGTAGTGTCGTTTCGTCACAAACTTTAAGTGTATTAAGAAAGAGAACGAATGAAGGAGAGAGAGAGAGAAAGAGAGAGAGCGAGGGTGTGTGTGTGGGGGGGGGGAGATGTAAGGGTAGGTGTGTGTGTGTGTGTGTTAATATGAAAGAGAGAGAGAGAGGTAGTGCGCAAAATTACGTGACAAAATGTAAGTAAATATTTAAATATAAGATAGGACTTGCCAAATACAAATCACGACTATGAATATGTACATGTATACTTTAAAATTATCCATGTACCACATAAATATAAACTTTCTAATTGTTTTTGAGCAAGACCAGGGTATGTTGTACGCTACGAAACCGACTTCATGTACGATTCTAATATTTCTTATCAGCATTATTCATTCGAGAAATTACGGTTACCGTTCTCAAGTTTGGATCAGACCATATCCAATAATTGTCTTTAAAAAAAAAACTTTCGATGTCACTTGTTGTTGCCATTATTATCAGTAACATATGGAACATCAATTACCAAATACAATGAACTTGCCTTTTTGACATCAACAATTAAAATTTAGCAAACTTACTTTGATCTCTGGAAGCTTGGAACATGTAAGTGAGAGGACGTGTGTCGAAATCGAAGACTGCGCAACAAACGCAAATGGCTATCGAGTATATAGCTGCGAGAACACCATAACATAATTTCAATAATATGCCTGTGTACGTGACATTGAGCGTGTCTAGTTGATCTAGTGTCAACATAACGCGGTGAACTGGCTCTGATAGGAAATCCGGTTCTAGGACACCTACCCGCTGGACAACCACCCTCCGGATAACCACCCCTAGAACAACAACCCCCTTGGACAACTACCCCCTAGGGCAACCACCCTCTAGGACGACTACCCCCCCTGGACAATTACATCTAGGATGATAACCCCACATCTAACTACCCCCTATGACAACCACCCTCCAGGAAAACACCCCCCGGACAACTACCCCCCCCAGACAACTACCCCCTAAGACAAAAAAGTACCTCCAGGACAACAACCCCCGGACAACTACCCCATGCAGACATCTACCCCCATCTAACTACCCCCCCCCCCCATATGACAACTACCCCTAGACAACTACCGCCTACGCCAACCACTTTCTAGGACAATTACCCCCGGACAACTATCCTAGGGGGTAGTTGTCTGGGGGATATTTGTCCGGGGGTAGTTGTCCTAGAGTGTGGTTTCCCTAGGGGATAGTTGTCTGGGGGTAGTTGTCCGGGGTAGTTGTCCTGGAGGGTGGTTGTCCTAGGGGGTAGTTGTCCGGGAGGTTGTCCTTGGGGTGAGTCGTTCTAGAGGGTGGGTGCCCTAGGGGGTAATTGTCCTAGGGGGTAGTTGTCCTAGAGGGTGGTTATCCGGGGGGATCCGGGGTGGTTGTCCAGGGGTAGGTGTCCGGATATGGGGAAATCCGTCCGTCGTTACCATGTTTTTACTATCTGCTGGTTACATTAATATCATTGAGACCAGGTACGTTATCGAACCAATCTGTTTTCCAACCGATTGGACATTTGGTAAACGCTAAAGAATATGGAAATTTGTATTAACAAGGGTTTCTTTTCTGCCTATCACAGTTACTACTGTTATTTCTGGAGATGATCGAGCTATAGTAATAAACCACGAATCAAAGGTAACAAATCGTCTTGATTTTTGATGGTATGAATTTAATTTTGATGTTGTTTAAGGGATTATTAATTTGTAAAACTGGGTAGGACTAATCTGTGAAATTTAAACGTTAGCAGTGTCCTCATATTCAAATTATGCAAGGAAACCCGTTTACTTGCTAGACTTCACTGTCAGACACTATTGAGTGACTGACTGGCTTTATTTCTTCTTTGGTAATAACATACATGAAAAGAGTTGTAAAGGGTACATGAGCATTTGTCTACATCAATAACCCACTTCTTGTGATGGCCAAGATTAAACTGATTGAATCTTTGCGCAGCATAAAACGTATGACCATTCGGTACAATTGTCTGAAAATCAAGACTATTACTTTTGGGCTCTATAGCCCTAAAGTCGATTTGACAACTAATAGTCATTATTTTCCCACTTGAAGACATTTTCAAGCCCCACCTTTTTTAGGGAAGTTCTAAATTAGTATTATCTTTCAAATGCAGTTGGAATTTAACTTTTTCATTTGTTGGGCCTGCAAATGGGACATAGTACCTTTAAAGTGCATTGCATTGTGTGTGAGTGAGTGAGTATGGCTGAGTGTGTTTGCAAGATATTTGTGATTGTTTTGTAAAAGTATGAATATACATATATGTCTTTTTTGTTTTGTTTGTTATAGTATGTTTTTATCAAATTGTATTAAATTGTATGTTAATGGGCCCCATTTACAAGCTTTGCTTCTCGGGGGTTCATAGCCTGTCATCATATTTGTACCAGTACCAGTGTGATTGTAAATTGTTTTTAATGATTGGCTGAATAAATTGAATTGAATTGAATTGAATGTAAGCTAATTGCCCCGACCCAACACTACTTTGAAAGCATGTATATTCCTGGAACACGTTTTCAAACGAACTAGAACTTTTGGTTACCTTTTTCTTTCATGAATTCATTTAATGTACGTTGCATTTTACCTTGAACTGTTTGCATGTTTTTTAAACTGAAGAATGAATAAAGAAGGAACTGAACTTAACTGAACTATACTTTAGGAGGTCCATGAACTACTTTGAAAGCATGTATATTCCTGAACACGTTTTCAAACGAACTAGAACCTTTGGTTATCATGCTTTGCTATAGTTGAGGGGCAGCTGGGAAAACATGTTTCAATTAAGTTGTTTTCTGTCTGCCTGGTATATGATGACTACTTCGAAATACAGAAATTTTTGGAACGCTTTTATTTTTCGAATAAACTTGGTGTTAATAATGCTTCACTAGAGTTAGAGAGTGTAAAAATACTTGTCATTGAGCATTTGTTTCGGTTTTCTTCTTCTTCTTCTTCTTTTTTTATAGAATTCCTACCAAGAATTATAAAGAAATGGATATATATACATTCCTAATCTGTTATGTGTGACATTTTTGAAGCTGAGTACTATATTCCTTTTTTGTCATTCTTAAAAAAAAATCTCTTGCCAGGTTGTTCTTTGCGTTGTACATGAGTATTCTAGATTTCCTACGACGTCATTAGAGAACTGGGAATTGAGCAATTATTGAAAATACTGAGCGTATCAATCAATAATTAAGTCTGATTTAATCACTGTGAGAAAAAAATCTTAGAAAGAGAATGTTTACAAGTACGAGCATATTGGAAGCTTCAGATTTTATTCCCAGTTCATGTTTGTTTAGTCACTATTGCGACCATTATACAAAATAAGGGAAGTTTAAATAAATTTCTTTAGATACAAATAGAAATGTCTATGTATTCCATATACCATGATACAGGGTAGCACATACAATGATCTTGATCTTGTATGGGGCCCTGCAAGTGAAAAAAGACGAAAAGTTAATTGGGGTTACATACCAGAGGCGGTCATGGTGGTGGATCGTCTTTCATAATGGGGCGCCAAAAAGGGGGATTTTTTTTAATAAAGGAGAATCTACAAAGGGTAACCAAAAAGTGGAAATTCAAATTTGAGACATTGGTATACAACCGAGCCAGCGTTGTAGTCAAGGCACAAACCCTCAAGGCCTAGGTTTTAACCAGCAAGTCTAAGGCTAAGGCAAAGGCTTGAAAACTCAAAGCCAAGACTTAAAGATTTAAATTTAACATTCGAAGACTGGGGTTTGCACAAAAAAAAGATACAAAGAGAATGTGCTTTTATTATTTAAAAAAGAGTTTAGGCGCTGCCTTCCAGAGAGCAATAACAAATGGTAGCAGATTTCTTTCCTTTTTTTCAAAGTGGGGACGTCGCCCAAAATGGGCACCTCTTTGAAAAACTAAATAGGTAGCACTCTAAATATAGGATGGTAATAACAAGACTGCGACTGTGTCTACAATTCAAATGCCTCCATTTGTATGATTTTTTAATCAATCAGTGGTCATTTACATTGTGCCTTTTGACTTCTTAAAATAAAAACGTAATGAGTCTTTTAATACTCTGTTAAAATTCTTTTCCCATATAATCAATGTTTTTGCACCTTGAGAAGAATTACACTGAATAATTGATAAATTTACCGTATGATACAAAAATACAATATTCTACTAATTACTGTTAGCATGAGTCCACGTAACTGTTCATGATTATGATAATATAGACAAACGACAAACTAATTTCTAATTTATATTTGGTTTTTATACATTCATGTAGTAGAGTGAATCTTTACGTTTGTTGATTAGATTTTAAAGAAATACAAAGACCAATACTACACAGGTAGTCCCTTTTTTTCCTTTTCATATCACATGTATGAAAAGAGGCGCGATGGCTCAGTGGTAGAGCAGTGGTCTCGTAACCAGGAGGTCCCGGGTTCGAAACCAAGTCACTGCGCTCGTGCCCTTTGTTAAGGAATTCATCCTCATTAACAAGTACATCGGTGAGGACTTGAAGCCATCAGGGCCCTGTTTCATAAAACTTGATATCAATGACAAGTTGCAATAGCTGTTATGAGTACTGAAATCATTGCATTTGATGGGCTGAAAAAAATAGTTATAAGGAATGTGACACTTGTTATTGATAACAAGTTTCATAAAAAGGGTACGTGAGACGTAGTTATGTTTATACAAAAAAAAAATACTGCTTAATTAAAGATTAAAAACAAAAAATTGTGCATATGATACCAGGATAAGCAGTTATAATCATTAAGATCTCAGACGCATTCATGTATGAGACATCGTCTGTAGTAGTAACATTCAGAGTTTAATGACATTGTTGAAGTAAGTCAAAATGTTCGCCACTTCGTTATAGACTTCACCAAGATGTTTCCTTATAGACATACGACGTAAAATAAGAAATAATCACAATTTTGATTATGATGATAAACGATTACAATGTCACAGCAAGCGCATGCAATTTTGAATAAACAAGATTAATAATTAATACCAAGACTTTAATGTTAAAGATACTTTGTCCCTTTTGCAGCCAACATCAAATTTGTAGAACTTTGCAGGAATTATGAATATGTCATGTATGTCCTATCTGTGAAATTTAAACGTTAGCAGTGTCCTAATATTCAAATTATGCAAGAAAACCCGTTTAATTGCCAGACTACTGTCAGACCCTATTGGGTGACTGAGCTTTAAAGGGTTCATGAGCATTTGTCTACATCAATAACCCACTTCTTGTACCGGTAATGGCCAAAATTAAACTGATTGAATCTTTGCGCAGCACAAAACGTACGACCATTCGGTACAATGGTCTAAAGAAAAAAATCAGACTATTACTTACTGGCTCTATAGCTATAAAGTCGATTAGACATCTAATAATCGTTATTTTCCCACTTAAACATACTTTCAAGCCCCCCCCCCCTTTTTTTTTGTTTAGGGAAGTTCTAAATTTTATCTTTCAAATGCCGTTGGAATTTAACCATTTAATTATTTGGCATGCAAATGGGACATAGTACCTTTAAAGGGGAATTAATCCTAACGAATAAGTGTAGATATTCTGAAAACGAGATGAATTCCTAGCTTAATTTTGATGTACAATAAATCTTACGGATGTGTACAAGAAATATATAAATGAAGATTTCGTGGCATGGGTAATGCATTTTAGCATGCCGTCGGCGCAGCCATTTTAAGTCTTTGGGTGTGGTTTAGATTTCCGATTAAGATCGGGGTGATAGTGACATCAGCACTGATTCTCTCAGATCCAATTCTTTTTCTACACATACAGGTTTTATAATGATGGTAATCGTTATCGCTGTATATTGTGGTCTAATTGTTAAGTCTCCAGCCTGTGAACCACAGGGTTAGGGGATTCGAATCCCGGCCGGGAACGGACGTCATTTGGCAAGACGATGATCTACAATTGCCACACTCAACCCAGGTGAAGAAAATGGGTAGCAAGGAATTTCTGCTTTGAGCCATCAACTCATAATTTAAGAGCCTTAGGCGAAGAGGGCGCCCGTTGTTATCGCGAGGATGATGGTGGTCCCCAGGAATGCACCGATATCGATGAAGAGGAACACGCGAGAAACAGTCCCGTCTCCCTCCTGCACATGAGCGAGAAGACAAAAGCGAGTGATTATATTATTCCATTGAAGAAAAAAGTTTCTTTCGTGCATGTTTTTAATTCATGACTAAAAAATCGTGAAGGTGCATGAATGCAGTAATATGTACATCGATATAACCGAGGCACAGACATCACAAAATCAATGACTCGGAGGGTGAAACGGTATCGAAGCATGCACTTGAAGAAAAGTAAGTGGATGATATCACACACTAATGAGCGAGTCACTATCTTGTATGAATCAGATAGTGATATTCATAGTTGTTCATGTCATGGGGAGAAAGAAAAGAAGAAGAAAAAGTAAAAGTTGTTTTATTTATGTTCCGAATATTCCTCAAGATTATTTTGTCCCGCTCTCTTTGAATACACAGTCGTTGATCAAGAATTCAATTCTTAAAGATTGCCTTTCACGTATTCCTGTTCACAGTGCTTGTATACCGCTACCCTATTCACTTAAAATTGATGCTGAATTGTGGTCAGTTCCTCTTGACAGGGCATGAAATGGAAGAAGGCTAAATTGGAAAAGAAGTTTGAAATAAAAATGAAGACTTGGAAAAGGCGCTGACCATGAGCGTGAACAAGGACACAAGAGGATAGAAAGATTTGCAAGTATGAACTGATATCCCAAAGACGACGGAAAGATAACTTTTCTCACCTTCATGTGTCCTGGTTGGTCCTTGGGGTAGAAGCGGTAGATGAGGCCGTTGATGATGATGACGACGGCGTTGATGAGCATCCCACCGATGAGGAACCGACCAAGTCTGGTCATCGAGTAGGCGGGGACTTCTGCACTCAGCGCTGCCGACAACACCACCAAAGCGACAAAGACGAAGCCCGCAAAGATGATTCGTTCTCCAGCCGACGACGGCCCAATCAGGAAGACGATGAGGATAAGCCAGGTGGCGATCACGGCGGAGGCGATACGACCGTGACTCTCTCGTCGTCGGACGGTCAGATGATATGAGATGTCCTCGTAAACATCATCGCAACATGGATAAGTGATGACGTTCTTAACGGCTGATGTGTTTACGAGTTCCCACACAGGGTGTTCATGGTAATCTTCCAGATCGATCGTACCCGACGATGGCACAACAGATACTCTCGAGTTGTCAAACACCCATGATCCCAATTTTAGGCGGCAGGTCTATATGAATTAGGAAATTAGATTGACATTGTTTTTAATGCAGTCCATGAATAATATATATGAATATTTCGTTGTTTTTGTTTCATGAATTATGTATATCGAAAGGAATTATACGACATGACGCGTTCGCAGCTCTTTGTTCAATATGATAAATTCCAATATGAATAACCAAACACGTTTGGTACGAGGATGATTTCACTGCCATGGATGCTTGCTTTCAATTTGCTTCTTTCATATTCTAAGATATTATCCATGAATGCAGTTTTAAATCTGGTACATAAAATCATGTAGAGTCTATTAAGAGGGCATAAGGGGCACGCCCCCTGCCAGAATATCTTCTTGATACATTTGCGTAGTCCTGTGCGAATTTGTGTGTCCACTTTCAATTGTATGATGTGCGTGCAAGTATCAAAGTACTTATGAAGACTTGGCTACACAATTTCAGCTGAAGTTTTCAGGGTTTAATACGCCATGTAATTCTTTCAAAGGAATCAGCTCAGCTAATAGCTCTTTGGCGCTCTAGTGGCACCTTTTCCTTTGAAAGAATTTCATGGTGTTAACCCAAAAAACTTAACCTACAACTCAGTTTCTCCACCATAAAAAAATCATCGCTGATACTCCTGGAACTATTTGATCAATTTGTTTTCATTTCTTACGTGGCTGTCGTAGGGATAGTCCTTCAAATCAAGGTCGCATGCTGCTTCAATAGCCATGGGTGGAAGATAGTACACGATACCATCGCTGTACACAAGAGCTGAAATATCATCGGACAGCGTCTTACTTGGCTTGTGGCTGTAGGAGAACGAATCAAAAACATACATCAAATAATGTAATCGAGTTTCTACGGAAGCCCATTAGTGCCACTATGTGAATTACAATTTAAGAGGGATTAACTGGCGGCCGCCAGATAATTAATATAGTACAGGATCGGAAGAGGTATAGCTCTTTTAATTTCTAGGAAAATGTTACCCCCTGGGAAATCGTCCCCCGGCCAATAACCAGCGGGTCAATTACTCCCCAAGCACAATTATCCCCCGGAAAATTACACCCCGTGGACAACCCCTCCCCCTCCAGGACAATTACCCCCCCCCCCCCACCACCACCACGAGGACATTCCTCTTACATTTTAATTCATATAGTGGCACTAATGGGCTTCCGTAAGTTTCTGAGCAATGGAAGTTCTCCTGGTATCCCCCTGACCCTGCATTCAGATTACCTGAATTAATCGTATTGCAATACGAGAAGAATGTCGTATCGAGAAACGTTGTATGATGGGTGACCAAAGTTCGCGGAGATTTTTAAAAAGATTAGGAAATGTGATATTCGATCTATGATTTCTCATTTTCTACACAAATTTATTCAGTTTAATTATTACCAAATGGACTGTAAAGATTAATACAAATTGGTGCAACTAGAATATCGTCAAAGAATTCCGGAGATATTGCGATCTCGAAATTCCATGTCAGATCCGAATGTGTTGCAACTAAAGAAAAAGTCATTACAAAGAAATTATAACAAGCGATCAATGAAATGTAAGATAATTGCAAAGTATCATACGATCTTTTGGTATCACTTTTTACTTACAATTTTAATGACATTTGCTCTGAAAAATGGATTTCCAGCTCCTTGTCGGTAAGTTCAGAACGGACGCAAAAGACTGCAAGATTAGCCGATCTTTTGTCGGAAATATTCACCCAATTCAATAGAAAATTCTTCCCTGTGTAATTTGAGGTTCCTCTTTCCATAGGTGGTATCAGATTTTCAAAATCTTACCAATTTTGTTGAGATAGCGAACTAAGGTTCCGCGCGAACTATGGTCACACCAACATAACGAATCGTATAGCGAAGTACATGTTTGAGCGTTGTTCTAAATGTCGAATCGTACGAAAATCGTGTAAAATAATAATTGGTCAGCTTTCATGTCAACTGACTTAAAAAAAAGTAGTTTCTTTACACGTCGTTTCTTTATACGATGTTGTGGTCCAGTCCTTACGTTCCTTTCGCTATACGATGACCCTTTGTATGACGTTTCTTTATTCAAAAAGCTTCCGTCATAGGCTTCCGTCAAAGACTTCCGTCAAAGCAAATGCTATCAACGTTGGATTGTAATTCAGTATTGGTTTGCCATTGCCTTATCATCGACGTAATCTTTGATTAACCATTGACTTTCACCGTCTGACGTTAAGTATAGGCCTATGCGTATTTATTACTGAGAAGTTTGTTGATATGAAAAAAAAGAAATGGAAGAAATAAACGTTACTTTGATTTGAAGAAAAAAAAAATGAACTTAGGCCATTACAAAAAATATACATGTTTAGCGTCCCCGCCTGCTTTAAAAAAACAAAACATGAAAAACACTGGATTTATTTCTGATTTAAAAAAAAAAAAAAAAATCGGCGGCCATCTTGAACAATAGCCCGACTGTCAGGGAAAATGTACCGAGCGGCCATTTTGAGCGGCCATTTAAAAAAAGAAGAAAAAAAAGGGCCTCCTCCCTATTTTTCGAAAAAGCAGGACGCAAAAGAATATGTTTTATTATTTGACCATTGATTGACCATTGATTTACCGTTGACTAATCATTGGTTTACCATATACTCAATATACTCAATTGTATACATACCTGTTGTAAAGAGTGATGTCTGGCACAAAGACCTCGGAGGAATGAACGCGGAAGATACTGATGTTCTCATATTGAGCCGGATCCCACCTCAAACGCGAATCCCTCCATAACTGAACAAAGATGATGATTAGTGATAAAAAGGAATTTTATTCAAGCGATTACAAAGCGAAACGTCCTGAGTGTACATAATTGTGGGCATTTTTGCTACTACTACTACTACTACTACTACTACTACTACTATACTACTACTACTACTACTACTACTACTAGGTAGAGCACTAAAAAAAATAATACACATAAGACATTCTTTATTTTGGTGTCATATTAAAGATATCAATGATATATTTATTTTGCTGCAAAAATTTTCAAATTCTGTCAAGGTATTCCTGAGATATGGTCTTTTGCAGATATCGTAAAATCATTCAAAAACCTGCCACAAATAGCAAATTATGGCAAAAATGGATTTTTTACATGTTTAAGGGTGTTTTTTTGACATAATAGAGTATTACATGGTCTTAAAAATGATATGTATTGTGAAACCAAAGTGAAATAAGCATGAAAAATAAAATTCAAGAACCAGACTTGTTGCATTTTGGTGCACCGGATTGACAAAAACCACATTTTGTTCAATTTCACCAATCCGCAGGTTTGGAAATGTTCAAAAAACGACTAAGTCCAGCTAATTAATATGCGTAAATGCAATATCTCAAGTTTTAAATGAGTCTGTTTGATACAACTTTGTGGCAAGCTTCAACTAATGAATCCCTATCCATTTATATAATAAGATTTATGAAAACTAATTAACTATGCAAATGAGCTGATAATTAGCTAATTACATATTCGCAACACCGTTATGCAAATTAGACAATGTTTATATATTTTTTTTCCTTCTCACCTAACTTCCTGATCTATATAAAACAACTGTAGAAAGTTTGAGCTTTGTAGATGCTTGCATTTGCTGAATAAAATGATGAGCTGAACTTTCGCAGCAATTTCCAGTAATGTTTCACTCGATGGATTAAAAATCGGAGCATGTGGCAAGAAACTATGGATGTTAAACTACTGAAAACCAGTTTAGGATTTGAAAATCGGGCAATATTTACGGATTTATGAGCATTTTCTGAAAATTCATTCAACTCAATGTAACTTCGTGTAGAAACAAAATTCCGATGTACCTGTTGCTGGGGTAGCCAGGGAAAGGTCACAGGTACCATATATGGTAAGGTCATTGAAATCCAGTGAATGAAACATTGGTGGCAAGTCCATTTTTTACAGGGGAGTTTTTTCCAATCTGCCGGGATATTTAGTGCAGTATTGTCCGTGGTGATTGCACACAGCCACTGGCCCAATTTGCGCGGTGTCAAAAACATCCCTTTTAAAAAAAATAAAATAAATACTTTCCCTAATACCCACACCCACAGGATTTTAAGTATAGTGGGTTAAAAGAATGACTGAAATATCTGTGAAAAAATTATGTTGTTACATGTTTTTGAATTTTTTAAATCATAAGTTGAAAAATGGCTTCTCAGCATAGATTTGCTATTGCTGTGCACTGACGTGCACGGCAGAATGTATATGCATGCACTGTGATCAGCCTACTACTACTACTGCTACTACTACTACTACTACTACTACTACTACTACTACTACTACTGCTGCTACTACTAGTACTACTACTACTACTGCTGCTACTGCTACTACTACTACTACTGCTACTACTATTACTACTACTAATGATAATTATAACAATAGTAATAATGGTGGTACTACTACTAATACTAATACCAATAATAATAACATTAGGCATATCTATACACTATTTGTATACCGCATATGAAGATTCTAAGCCTATGATTAGTAAAAACTGCAGGTATAAAATACGCTAATGACTGATGGGCAGTATAGCAAAAAATATTGACCGGACATAGTTCTACTTGTGCCTAAAGTGCAAGGACGCAATGGTTGCTTCCCTGCAAATAAATACATTTTTTCTGAGAATCAAAACAGGGGATGCGCTATATAAAAACAAATACTGACTGCTTATTTTGGGGGTCACGGTCCTTGGTGATCTCGAGACTGCACCCGACTTCGTCTCGGGCCACAGTACAGTTTCGAGCCCACCTTGGGCAATAGTTTTGACCATGCCCCTAAAAGCAGTCATATCCATCCCGTAAGGTACTTCAGGCGCTCCAAAATTCAAAGAGCCATCCTTTTCAGTGAACAGAATTTTAAAAAAACTCACATTTTATTTTCACCTTTCCGGGAACTTAACCTTTAAAATATAAACTATAATGCCGGCAAAACATATTTAGGCAATTCGAGTTGGTATATTACATATTTGGATGACGTCATGTATTTGTGTTTTTTGTTGTGTTGACTGAAGCTGTATATTCTTTTGACTTACCATTTTTAACCATGAATTCATTTTAATGGATCCTTGAAAAAAATCCTGCATAGACAAATGAAAGGGGAAAGAAAAGACTGCTGTAATAAGATTGAAACATTTTATGTCTATTTGAACGTGTTGACATTGAATCTACTACTAACAACAACCTTTTTTTAAAACTATGATTTGTAGTAAATCATTTGGACAAAATTTAAATCTCGTCTATCCATGTAAGCCCATCACATTATATGATATGATCGAGGTTTCAAAAGAGCACACCTTTAAATGACATGAATACCAACATAGCAGTATTAATTCAATGCTTAAAGAGAACCAAAATAATTTGTGTACGGCTAGAATGTACAAAATAAAAATCAACCTAAAAATGTTCATCCAGCATTGTCTGGATTAAAGAGTCTCACCACTCACACTGAACCCAAGTTGGACTCCGGTTCAGTTCGGACCCTGTTTTATTCTCTTTGCAGAAGTGATATCTAGAGCTCATGTTTTGAACCGTATCCGGACACCTACCCCCTGGACATCCACCTCCGGATAACCACCCTCTAGGACGACTACCCCCGGAAAACTTCCCCCTAGGATAGTTGTCTGGGGGGGGGGTAGTTGTCCGGGTGGTTGTTGTCCTAGGGGGTAGTCGTCCTAGAAGGTGGTTATCCTAGGGGTGGTTATCCTAGGGGTGGTTATCCGGGGATGGTCGTCCAGGGGGTAGGTGTCCTAGAAACCCTGAAATATATGTGTGGAATGTTATGTTTGTGTTCAACCTGACATTTATTACAGCATGCACAATGCTCAGGCATAATGCTATTTCTGAATAATGGTACATTATCAGATTGGTCAGCCTTAAAACCCAAGAACAACAACAACAACAACAACAACAATTATCAGAAGGAGCACTGTCAGTGGATGTCTTCAACATTGTTTCACAAAAATGCATCTTGAAACTAAAGACTCAACTAATTTGGGCAAATATGGTTTTATTTCTTTTAAAAAGATCGCCCATCTGCTGCTACCGAAGAGAGTCGCCCCACATTGTTGTAAGTACATGTAAGCCCGTTTTAATAATAGAACCCCCCCCCCTGAATTCAAGACCGATTTAAGACCGTTTACAGAGGTCTGATTCTGATGAATGCCCGTAATAAGATTCGAGACAAAATTAAGTTCGGTTTCTAGTTGTTGTCTTTGTCACAAATCCCACCCCCTCCCCTCTACCAAAGATCGAATTACGATTTTCTTTTATCCAAACATCAAATGAGATAATTTCAAGATATATCGAGAAAAATGGAGAACATAAATAACATAGAATCAAGTCGATCTGTGCGGGATTTTCACGGTGTAACATTATGTTGATCTCCAAATTATAACTGATGGAAGGAATAAACTTACCATTTCTCTCAGGTTACTCAAACTCATTCGGATATTGACCTCGAGACTCTCGTTGTGAGTAGGAAGAAGACGCTTGTCATAGCTGGAAAACAGATCCGCTTTCAAACGAGCTTCAACTGCTTAAAATAGAATGGAAAAAACAGAAAAAAGCATAATGTAAACGAAAATTACTACCAAGCATGGAAGATACCAAATACCAGAATAGAACGAAAAAAGTGGGAAAAGCAAAATGTAAAAAAATGCATTACCAAACTTGGAGTGAATTCACATAAAAGCTAGCATAGGAGAAACAAAATACCAGAATAAAACGAAAAAACAGAAAAAGCATAATATAAAAAAAACTATTACCAAACTTGGAGTGAGTTAACATAATAGGAAACACGGTAGATACAAATAACAAAACACCAACATATTTCCCCACAGTACCGTATGTTTGAAGGATATGAAGAATGTTTTTATGAGATGGGGGGGGGGGGTAGACGATTATATGACTGTGCAATGCAATGAAATGAATATTCCTTAGGAAAACACGAATGTATAGAAAGGAATACTTATTCTGTGAAAAATCGACAACATCGAAAGCTAACTACAAGATAAAACAAAATGAAACCGAAATAATTCAATTCTTTTCAAGAGTATCACGCGGATATCAGGCGCGATAGCTCAGTCGGTAAAGCATGTGGTCTCGTAATCCGGTGAGCCGGGTTCGAAACCAAGTCGATGCGCTAGTGCCCTTTGGTAAGACATTAATCCTCATTACCAGGTCCCTCGGAGAGGACCTAAAGCCGTCGGCCGTCTGATTGCTTAATACTTACAAGCATTTATGCTTTCTTATAGCACTCAGGTAAAATAACCACCACCACCAAACTCACCCTGGTTAGCGGTTGTCCTTGTCAACATTCCCATGAAGAACAGCATTAACGATCCCATAGAGAACTTCATGGCTGAGGATATTATCTGAGAAGAAAATTTAAAATATGATTAAAAAAAAAGAAGATTACAATAATAACAAACTTTTCTTTCTTTCAACTTTTTTATTTGGATTATAAAGAACACCTCTTTATACGTGACACTCCATTCTCCGACCTACTTCTGTAACAGCGTCAAGTTTGGATCAGCCCATATCCAAATGTCTCAAAAAAGACACTTTCGATGTCTTTTGTTGTTTCCATTATTATCAGTAACATATGGGACATCAAATTACCAAATACCATGAACTTGCCCTTTTGATATCAGCAATTAAAATATAGCAAACTTACTTTGATCTCTGGAAGCTTGGAACATGTAAGTGAGAGGACGTGTGTCGAAATCGAAGACTGCGCAACAAACGCAAATGGCTGTCGAGTATATAGCTGCGAGAACGCAATAACATAAGGTCATTACAAGACATAATGTGCCTGCATGTGTACGTGACTTTGAGCGGTCTAGTGTCAACATAAAGGGGTGAACTGGCTCTGAAAGGAAATCCGTTCGTCGTTACCATGTTTTTACTCTCTGCTTGTTACATTGTCATTAATATCTTTGAGACCACGTACGTTCTCGGAACATTCTGTTTTTCAATCAAGTAGACCTTTGGTAAGCACTAAAGAGTATGGAAATTTGTATCAACAAAAGCTTCTTGTCTCAGTTGTCTGACTATCACAGTTACTACTTTGAAAGCATGTTTATTGCTGGAACACGTTTTCAAACGAACTAGAACTGTTGGTTATCATGCTTTGCTATAGTTAAGGAGTAGCATGAACTACCTTGAAAGCATGTATATTCCCGAAACTCATTTTTAAATCAACTAGAACTTTTGGTTATCATGTATTGCTACAGTTGTCAGGGGTATGAAATAGATTTATTTAGATACAAACAGAAATGTCTATTTATTCCATCTACCATGATACAGGGTAGCACATATAGTGAACTTGATCTTGTCTTGGGCCCTGCAAGTGAAAAAAGACGAAAGCCCCCCCCCCCCCCCCCCCGAGCCCCGCCACAACGCGGGCCCTGCACATTGTGTAACGGCTTGATGATTTGACAGATGTACCTGAAGCTAACTGAGTCCTGACATACTTTTGAACCTTGTAACTTGTACGCCCTATTGTAAAGCGATCATCGGCATTAAAAAAAAATCTTATAGGCTTAAAACAAGAATCAGAGCTAGTATATAGTTCTGTATTGAAAACGACCCACATCTCGGAGCATGGCTAGCTGAACCGCGGGGCATTGGCCTATATGGATAAGTGAGTGCCCTGAGTCTACTCGTGTTTAGCCCTTCTTTCTTCCCTTTTCCTTTCCTTTCCTTTTCTTTCCTTTTTTGTTTTGCTTGCTCGTCACTCGTCAGGGGGGGGGGGGTGACTGCCCCCCTCCCGTAGGTACGCTAGTGGGTAGCACTACAAAAAATAGGGTGGGAATGATAAGGCTGCGACTCGGTCAACAATACGAATGCCTCCACTTGTATCATTATTGAATCAATCAGTGGTCATTTACATTTTCCGCTAAACATATACCTCCCTCATCTGTAATGAGACGATGTGTGCCTTTTGACTTCTTGAAATAATTACCTAATGAGTCTTTTCAGATTCTTTTCCCATATAATCCACTCTCTGCACCTTTATGTATAATAGGAATTACACTGAATAATCTATTGACAATTTGGAACAAAAATAAAACATAGGCCTACTACTAATTATTGTAACATGGGTCTACGTAGCTGTTCAATAGTATGATAATTATAGACTTGCGTCAAATTGATTTCTAATTTATATCAGTTTTTTATCCAATCACGTAGTAGAGAGAATCTTTACGTTTGATGATTAGATTTTAAAGGAATGCAAGGACCGATACTACCTGTGGAATACAGTCATGTAGTCCCTCTTTTTTCTTTTGTTCGTATCACAGGTATGAATGGAGACGCGATGGCTCAGTGGTAGAGCAGTGGTCTCGTAACCAGGAGGTCCTGGGTTCGAAACCAAGTCAGTGCGCTCGTATCCTTTGTTAAGGCATTCATCCTTATTAACAAATAACTCGGTGAGGACTTAAAGCCGTCGGTCCCCTGGTTATTTACTTAGAAACATATACATGCTTTTAAGCAGTCAGGTAAAACAATCATCATCGTCATCATCATCATCATGCAAGATAACATAACGTTTAATTCAATGAGCTGTCGCAGCCAACGATTATCTTGCGTTTTATTTAAACTCAAAACAATACGATGTTTCTCAAAACAACATAGAAACTGAAAGGTAATATATAGGTTAAAGGGATAGTTGAGTTCTGTTGCAGAGGGCGCTACACAAAATAGTTTTTTGTGAGATAATGAAAAAGTGAGTGTCAAATTTGAAAGATCATAATATTTAAATGACAAAACCATCTTTGTTTGATCAAAATCGGTTCAGAGACGGCTGAAATATAACGATTTCTAATACTTGTGTACCACCACAAATATTAGATATTATGAAAAATTTGAAAAAACCGTTGAAAACCGTTGAAAAAAACAAAATAACGCCTTTTACGTCGTATTTCAGCCAATGCCGATGTTGGCTTTTTGTTGGCATTTTCGTGTTGCTTATATTACCCACAATCAGCCGGCTCATGTATTGTTATTTTTAATTATATAATTAATTAACGGTCACCGTGTGTTTTTTTAAAGTGGAGCTGAATTGGTATGATCGTATTGGCTAAATTTCACACATTTTGGGGTCTAAAATGACCTTCATAGCAATTTTAGGTTCTAAAAGGGCACTATAAATGTCATAGATAAGAATAAGAGCAATAACCATGCACTTTGAAGGCATTTGCGGTCTGAAAACAGAACTCAACTATCCCTTTAATGTCTTGTTTTCTCGTGCAACACATATTCAACTGAAGAGAAGTGCCAATTTACTTTAAAACACACCCTGGTATTATAGGCTTTAAAAACAGACGATGCACGGAACTTTGTCGTTTTAGATATAGGCCTACCTCTTTTGAAATATGATATTATAATTGCGTCGTTGTTGGTCCCAATACAGACAAGTCAACCTCTTATTGCTTATCTAAAAAAGAAAAACAACTAAATTTGAAAATCCAAATGCTATTATTCGATTTAATGATTATCATTTCAATATGTAAATAGGTCTCTCATAAAGACTAATAAGTATAAAAGAAGTATAATACTTTTACCCATACACCTGCACTCGGCATGTTGTTCGTGATATCATTTCTTTAGTAAAAAGTGGAAAACACACAGACTTAGCAAGGTAGCATAGTATAAATAAATCCAACATGGTTTGAGTGAGGAACCAAAAGATAATAATAATAGCAGTTTGACATAAGAGACATAAACATATAGTGAGAAATTTGCAATCGTACCAGGGCCATGTTTTATAAAAATAGGTCATCAATAACAAGTGCTAAATTTCTTCTCAGCTAATCAAATACCACGGTTTCAGTAGTTTAAAATGGTTATTGTTACTTGTTATTGATAACAAGTTTTATAAAAAGGGGGCAAGGTCCATTGCTTCGAAAGGCAGATGACAGATGGCACCATCTAAAAAAACTAAAAAATCTAAAAGTCTAAAAAAAACTTACAAAAAAAGCAGAAACACGAAGTTGCAAACCATCCAGAGACTCCTAATAAATTGCGTTACTGACTAATTAACTATATCATTACAAATCTTTATTCTCAGTTTTCTTATGTATAACTGATTTTCTTATAAAACTGAAGATATGGCGTATATATTCAATACTGAATGAACGCCATTAAACTATTACCATCTAAAAGCAGAATCCAGAACAATCTATACAGAATATTTAACAAGCATTATTAAACCAATGAGATTTTACAAACTCCTTGATTAAACAGTGCATTTCAGTACAGGTCATGAAACTTCATTGTGACAATAATTGTGGAAATTATTTTTTATGGGGAATTTGTAGTGATTAGGAATAATTTGGAGAGAGAATTAACACAATTATTTTGATCTTAC
This sequence comes from Strongylocentrotus droebachiensis, assembly GCA_035222895.1. Taxonomy (NCBI): domain Eukaryota; kingdom Metazoa; phylum Echinodermata; class Echinoidea; order Camarodonta; family Strongylocentrotidae; genus Strongylocentrotus; species Strongylocentrotus droebachiensis. The sequence continues at coordinate 5,679 of JAVYIG010000410.1, read as the reverse complement.
TGATAAACTTCTTTGGCGATTAGTCGTTTCTGCCATTCCACAGAGGTTGAAAGCTCAGTGTATCGAAAGCAGGCATTTACCAAAACAGCTGGATACTTGAATTATATTTCGTAATAGACAAATTTATATATCAAAATTGACAACAAAGATGATCAATATGGTACTAAAAGAAAACAAATATCAAAAGCATACTTAATAAACCTACTGGAGACCGAAATATGAAATAAATGAAGAACATTTTGATTTTATATATGAATTACCTTTTAGAATTATTCCTGATACAAAAACTAGATTATTCCAATATAAAATAAACACACGATGCTTACTGGTAAATGCAAAGCTGAAAAAAATGAAAGTGATAGACAATGAAATGTGTTTTTTTTGTAAACAAGAGCCAGAAACGATTGAGCACCTGTTTGTAGAATGTTTATATACACGAGATTACTTGAAAATGGTGGCATATTAGATTTAATAAAGAAAAGTTACAATATTATTGACAGACGAGGAGATCTTGTTTGGAATACAAGACAAACAGCATGCTCTATTGAATCATTGTATTATCATTGCAAAGAAAACATTATATTTATGTAGATCTCTTGAGATACTCCCTTCTCTTAATTTTAACACAATTATTTTGATCTTACTGATAAACGCAATCAATGAAATGCACTACACTATGTAGGTATACTGATGCAAACAAATATGACAATACACTATTTATAGTAATAATTGTTTGTGATATGAGAACATTTCGTGATCAGATATGGCTCCTATGATGTTCTTTATTTATTTTATTTATTTATTTATTTTCTCTGATATTTATACAGGGTGGCACATATCACCAATTTGGTAGTCTCCCATGAGGCCCTGTTTGGAAACAATAAAACAAATAACAGCAGCAAAAACAAAATATATACATACACAAGCAAATAAACAGGTAAAATACAAAGTAATTGGTATCCCCATGAAATAACTGATCATTCAAGAATTATCCTTGATCATTTACAAGAAATATGTGAATGGAATTTTCTATTTAAATAGAAAATACTATTTTTTTAAAATGAAAATAAGAATAGATAATAACCACGTATGTAAAAGAAAGAAAAAAATGATTAAAAACGTTCATTTTATAATCGGATATAGCTTAACACACAGGATACTAAAATTGTTATATACATTTTTACATTCGATTGCTCTTTAACTATAAATACACTTAGGTTGTTTACAAGATAGCTGAAAAATTGATACATTACATGTATGAATACATGATATAATGATATAACGGTAACCATGTCAATCAAATTCGATAATTTTGCAAATAGGAAAAATTGTTTAGCTTCGCACAAAACCCCGAAAGGTTCACTAACACGTCATCTTCGATATGATAAATCATGAACGGTCACAAATATTTTCATTTTAATTTCGGTATGCCTATACACTGCAATCGTTTTACAATGATTTTGACAATGTGTTTAGAAATATATATAAAAGTACTATGTTCACATACAAAACACCCCATCAAAGCAAATGATCAGCACGGCAAAACAAAGAGTTACTTGTTAAAGAATCAAAAGAAGTGTATGTTAGACTACATTTAATGGCTATTGTGTGCCTCGTACAATAATAATTGTGTGTTTCGGATTACTCAACGTCCCTCTAAGAAACGTGCAGGAGAAATGCCTTCCAATCGGTTACTGAAGATGGGACCTATTAATGTCCCCAGTAAGATACCAACCCCACTCCCGTTCAAAATGCTATAGCAACACGCCGTCTTGTTTAGTTAATAGGCGTAGATGTGGCCTGTTCCCAGGAAGGTGACCCCTCCTCCACGTTTAAATTGTTCTAGTGAAGTAGCGATGCTCCTGCTGTATTGCTTAATAGGCGAAGATGAGGCCTGTTAATGTCCCCAGTATGATGACTGTAATCAAGAAGGCGGCGATGTCGATGAACACAAATATCCGGAGCTTCTTAGATTTAGAGCGCTCTCCGTCCTGAATATTAATAGGAAGTTTAAAGGTAGTGAAGGAAAGAGATATATAGAGAGAGATAAACGGGGGGGGGGGGGGGCAAACAAGAGAAAGAAATATTGAACGAGCATAAAACTGGTTTAAAAAGAAAACACGATACATTTAAAATACTTTCTATTCGGCCTTATAGTCGGTTCCATCGGTCAATCACACCATGTCATGTCGTGAATACGGATGCCTACTTTCGTGGAAGTGTATACTTAAATCATATTAGTGTTTTGTTTGTTTGTTTGTTTTTATTTCCGAAATCCAAATATATACATACAAGTTTTTAAAAAACATACATTTAAAACACATTTCAAATGATAAGAAAGTAAGTAAATGTGTAACGCATAGACACACGGTTGGACAGCCCATTTCAGGACCATTTTCAAAAGGGTCCTGTTTTTTTAACAATCATAGTACTTTATAAATACACTATCCTCCTTATCGATCGCTCTCACCTCACCACCCCTTCCGCTGCTACCCTCTCCCAAGTCCTCCAGAAGTTTTTCTGAATTTACCCCCCCCCCCTTCTTGGTCAGGGAATCCTAGATCAGCCATTATCGGGGCATATTTAGTTAACCCTCAGCATCCCACATGACCCCCCCCCCCCCCCAACTAAAAGAACAAAACTGCTCCATGAGTCCTTCTAGGAGTATTCGAAATCTTTGGAGCAAGAATACGCCCTATGAAGTTATAGACTTTCTTTTGGGAAAAAGGAAAAGTGGTTCATTCTCTGGACTCTCAATCCTTGAGTTGACAGTTCGAATCCCAGCCCAACACAAGCCAGATACTCATCCATTAATATTTATTTGCTAGTCTTCACCCAGGTGAAAATGGGTACCTGGCAATTTCCGGGGTAAAAATAGTTGCTGGGCCCATAGGAAGGCCTGTATTAGTGATGTGGTGGGTTTTCTGGGTAAATAAGACCAAATTAGTATTATTATTATCATCATCATTCTTGGTTTCTTGAGCGTACAACGACTCCGCCCCATTTTGGGTATAATTGCCCACAACAAATGTTAATGTAATCTTAACATGATTGCATAGGCTTTCTACATATCAACCTAAGCCATGTGCGTATAACCTACTGAAATCTGCGAATATGATAGTGACAAAATGACATATAGCCCGAAAATGATATCTATATACAATAGAAATAGCCTAGTAGGGTATTGAAATGCTCTACAATCTACATGCTCTGATTTCTCGAAAGTGTATGGGATCATGAATTAAAGTTATTCCCCTCACATTTAAATGCACTGGGTGCTCCTTGGGGTAGCAGCGGTGAATGAGGCCGTTGATGACGATGACGACCGCGGTGACCGTCATCCCTCCCATGAGGAATCGACCAAGTTTCGTCTCCGGAAAGTTGTCGACTTGTGCGTTGAGTGCTACAGACAGCACAACCAGGGCTACGATGATAAAGCCCCCGAAGATGATCCGTATTCCAGCCGATGACGGTCCGACCAGGAAGACTGTAAGAATCAACCACGTGGTAATCATGGAGGTAACCCAGAACGCGCTAGATTTGTCTTCAGCTGTGGGGGGGGGGGGATGATCAAACCAGAAAGTTTATCAGAATAGTAACAAATAAAACATTTACACAAAACTGCTAAGTCTTTCGAAAAATCAACTTAGGCATCTTCAATATCACTTACAGTGACGCATTCGGTTTCTGTATTTCTTCGTTATATTTGAATTGTTTTCTTATTCAGTTTTAATTATAATATGTTGTATGTCCCTATAGTGAGGACTATGATGAAAAACAGGTTTGCTGATCACGTTTACGATAGTGTTTTTTCATTTATGGCCATATCGTATCATTTAAAAAATAAACGAAGATGATGATCATGAATTGGTATGACTATTAATTCATCATCACATGTAATGTGTTAATTTGTGTCATAACTGGTTATCAAACCCCCAAATACAGTATGAGAACGGAAAGGGTTGATAAAGGAATGGTAATTAAACAGTGTGTCAATAGAGCACTAGAAAATGATCTTCGCATGAAAAATTACAATTTTTAAAATTATTATTTTTTTTTTTATCCGAAGTCAAAGAACAACCAGTTATGAAACAAATAAAAAGCAATACTTTATATGACAATACATTAATATCTAGGTTGCAAAGACTTCCGAAAAATAAATAAATTTAAGAGTAATTTCAATACTTTATTGTACTGCGTTTGGAAATCATGTTCGGATTACGTAATATGTGAGTTTTTCATGTTCGCATCGCACATTTTAATAATTGTGACGCACAAGGCGACTGGAATTAACCCTACGTTTGGTTTTTCGGAAGTCTTTGAGAGCGTGTTTAATATTCATATCAATTAAAGATTGTCATGATGGCGATAATAATAATAATAACAATCAGAATTTTTATGTTCCATATGAATCACTGCAGTTGAAAATATTATCAATGTCATCACTATTATGATTATTTTTTTATTATAATAATTATTTTTATCATTGTTATCATTATCATAATTTATATTATTACTGTTATAATATGAAGGAAAATTCGATATCTTTTTTGTTGTTTACCTTGGTTAGATGATGGGGATGATAGGTGCGCACGTCCTCCTCGACCTTTCAGAACATGAGATGGATGCATGCTCCCATGCATCCCATCATCCATTTCAACGGCAGAGATGATTCGACCATGATCCTCTCTTCTCCCGACAGTCAATGAGTAAGTTATATCATCGTATACCTCATCGCAGCATTCGAGCACACGAGTGTGCTTAACAGCCGAGGTGGTGAGGGGTTCCCAAAGAGGGTTTTCACGGTATTCATCGAGATGTATTGAATCTGATGACGATAGGAGGGATATTCTACTTGTATCAAACATCCCACTTCCATAAACTAGCCGGCAGGTCTGCGGAAGTCAGAAATATTTTGTTAATGAATGATAATGATAATAATGATGATAATTTGGAGTGGACTATTAGGCTATTATTATTATTATTATTATTATAACTGCTCTTGCTATAGCACATATCGCATTATGATACAACGTGCCTATAGGCGCTTCCAAAGAAGTTTGATATTACACTGTCTTTACCTCTGGCAGACGTAGTCAGCGCACATTGCATTTCAAAGAATAAATCCTGCCAGGTATAACACACTTACAAATGTAGTTGGAGAGTGGCAAATGTCGGTTAAAGTCTTGCCAAAGGACGTGAGTGCCGGGCTGGGATTGAGGGTCAAGTGAATGAACTACTATACCAAGACACATCCACAATACCACGAAACCTTGTTGGAATTATTCAAAAGATAAATATGACTATTATTTTCTTGAATTACTTGTGCTTATAATATTGTATAATTTTAAACACTTTCCAGTCAGTTGAATATTACATATTATTTTACAGATATAGGATATAAAGGGCGCTGCACCGTAGCGACCGATAGTGACATGACTTCTTGCTCCTGTTTTGTTTTGTTTTTTTGTCTAGAATTTATGTCTTTCTGATATGACATTGGACTGTGTATCAAACCAGGATGTATTTTGGAAATGTAACCCTCACCTGGTTATGTTTGACTGTGTTTTGTTCATGTCTCGTCTGTGAAATCCACTGTCAAAATGGACTACCTGCAACCCATATACAATACGATCGAGGATTCTTGCTCTACTTCGCCGATAGACCTTCGTCTACCAT